>JBAMBQ010003058.1:0-600000 GCA_037044495.1 Stegana nigrithorax | reverse complement strand
GCTTATATGTATGCTCCATTCGACCGTTGCTCGCTTGCCCGACAATCCGTTTGCTCTGTCGGTTGCGCCATAAACGTACGTGTATGTTCACACCTTCATATATGTACATGCAATTTGTTTGTATGCACATATGCATGTATGTATGTATGTATGTATATGTTTTGTATAATATTGAAACCCATACACCCGACCACACACATGCACGTACGTAGGCTATTTGGCTACTGCGTCGGTTGCGCTTGACATGCACCACAATAGCGAAAAAAGCTATAAACAAACTGCATCGCGTTGTTATTGTTTAAAGTTTATGTGCGACTAACATTTCTTTTTTATATACATTTTTTTATAATGCAGCCACCACGAGTCATTTGCAAGCTTTGCAGCGTGCCGGCCCGCCTGTTGGCCCGCTGCCTGCAGTTGTGTTGGTCGGTCAGGCGCGATAGCCTTGAATGCTTGTTAATCGCCTTTTAAATATTGGGTGGCATGCATTAAGTTTAGTTTATATTTTTTCATTTGAATTCGAGATTGCTTTTGATTTTACGTATTTTGAATCCATTAAATCAGCTTAAACGATAATCGAGCTTCCAAGAAAAGGTTACGTGCATAAATATGCATTTGCACTTATTGGATACGATATTTCAAATGTTTAATTATAATATTATATAAAAAATATAAGCATTGCACTTCTTTTAAGCCTTTAATAAAAACCTTTTTCAAAAATATTTAAATTGGTTGGAATTAGTTTTAAAGCTTATGGTATTCATACTAATCGATCAATACTTATGACAGTTAACAGAGCCAACCATCCATCTCACTTGTTTACGAATACACATATGTATGTACCTTCATATGTATGTATGTATATATTTTATGTTAAAGTTAAATATAGATTTTTTTGCTGTTCATATCACGTAATAGGAGATAAAAAAATGAAAGTTTTAGCTTGCGAAGCCTGCGTACGAGTATGTAAAGCTTGACTCTGATATACGCATTGGTTGGAGGCTTAAGCCGGGAAACCTGATACTTAATAACTTGGGAAAATTCATAACATTTCTTACGTATTCAGAATGATAAGCCAACTGAAAAAATTCTTTGTTTTCTGTGCCTTGTGCAAAAAATGACGATAATGATTAAATGCTTACTACAATTGAAGGCAACAATGCTGATTTGTATTGTCGCTGTTTTACCGATTTATTAAACATTTAAGCAAGCCCGACTGGCTCCTAATGCCGAATACAGTGTTCAACACAATTTCTTAGTATTTTAGAAGT
Organism: Stegana nigrithorax; assembly: GCA_037044495.1. Lineage (NCBI taxonomy): Eukaryota > Metazoa > Arthropoda > Insecta > Diptera > Drosophilidae > Stegana > Stegana nigrithorax. The sequence goes on along the minus strand of JBAMBQ010003058.1, from coordinate 598,729 downwards.
GCAAATTTTTCAACAACGGACTTTAATAAATTCTTAACGATCCAACTTAACCATTGTGACTCAGTCGAAATGTGTTCAACTTTCTGATTAATATGTGACAGATTTTAGCTAAAATCAGTTTAAATTGAGATTGTCGAATTGTAATGGAATTTCTTAGAAGTGATTATAATTTATGCCTTTTTTCCTACTCTGAAACATTATCATATATAAAATGATTTTTTTTAGAATTTGCATAAAACAGCCATAATACAAACAGAAATGTTTTAATATTATATTTGTGTTATAAATTGAAGTAGATGATGCATCTATTTGCACACTAAGAACATGCCAGTGGAGCTCAGTGTGAGCTGAGCAGCTGACAGTATGATTTCATTACAGTAAAGTATATTTTAATATTTTTATGAGTAAATGTTAGCTACACTTAAATTTATTCAAAATGCCTTTCATTAAAATAATAGGTTTTTGCTGCTATTAAGAAATATGATGAAATGTACTTAGAATCACATAATGAGTACTGCATGCATTTGTTTTATATATAAACCTAATTATGGAACTTTGTATAAAGTAGCACCTCTTGTATTAACACAAACCAATAATAAAAGTGCCGACATTGCGTATACTTAATTAGATATATTGCGTATACAACTAGAATTATAACATTGATACAATAAATCATGTATGTAAATTATGTTGCTTTAAGCACTTAGTCTAGATGTTGTCCTTCCTTTAATAAAGGACTAAAATATTTAATGTGTCAAAAGAATTCAGTGTAATAGACCGACCACAAGTGTCAAAGTGCTAGAGTGCATTTGCATTGTTTGAATTTCTTGCTTTTTGTTATCCTTGAACTGTGTTTCTTTGATTTCAATATTTCTTGTGGCTTATAATTTTATTAAGAAACAGTAAAAATTATTATGATATATAAATATTTTTTGGATTGGCTTGAAGACAATGTCAACATTTAATGAAGCAACTGAGTCCAAATTATGCATTAAAAGCTATCGCATCCTTAAAATCAATAAATTTATACGTCATTATTATTAACTGATATTTCTGATTTAACAAAGTCGGACAATAGACGCACAAAGCATGACAACGTTATTTCAATAAATGGCGCAGTTTCGGCCTGCACAAATATTTTAGGTAAACAAAAATTCTGTTTAAATCAGAGATTTTTCAAAAGTATTCAATTATTAAATTCATTTACCTTTTTTATTTGAGTTTTTAAGATTTTTAATTAAAGCAGTTAAGGAAATATAGTATAAAATTTTGTTTTTCAAAACTCGACTAATAAATTCATGCAAGTTTTCAATGTCCGTGTCTCAGACTAATGAACAGCGCAATTAATTGCTTTAAGTGTGTTATAAAAACTAAACTTAAACGGCATAAAGTAACATGCAGTTTATAAAAATATATGTATTCGCATATAATATAAGAATATGTAAATAGGGTAATATATTTGCGTATATTGTAATATATTTGTTTGCCACTATGCAAATATTTTTTATTAAACAAAAGGCATTTGTCGAATTGCGTCTATATCTAATCATTAACCGGACGACCCTCGAGCGCTTACACAAAAGGCGGTTGCTCTTAAGCTATTAGCCGGAAATGCATTGTAAAACATAGTGATACAAATTTGTGCGAGCCAACAGCTTAAGCTGCTAAATCGCACATTGTGTTACAAATGCAACGCTGTTGGTTCAGCAACTGTGTAACAGTTAAGTAGGGTACTCGCATCTGGCTACGCTTCCATCGAAATTTGCAATGACCTTCACATGCTCTAGACGCTGCTTTATTGAATAGTTATAAACGAATTAGCACAACAAATACAACAAAAAGTTGTTAACCGTTTTTTGAATAAATGTTTATTGATAAACAAAACGAAAAACCAAAATGCAAAACAAAGTCAAGGCGCGATTTTCTATTACCTGGCAAGAAGCTTTACTTAGCATGAGATTTGACAAAAACTAGCCATTGGCGGCCACTTCGTAAGTTTCCCAAGGACACTGACACTAGCCACGTTTCAGACTGACGCCAACTGAGCGTTAATCAAAGAGGCTGTGTGTTATTGTTTTTGCAAATGTTGATAAATATTTATCATACTTCGTGCGAAAAATATTCATTCGTTGATTCACCCCACGTTGATAAATAGTTAAACATATATTGTATAGGAAAAAAGTAGCTCGATTATGAATAAAATAATAGAATTTAATGTTTAATTCTATACAGCAGCACAGTTCATTTTTTTTACGAAAATGAAATATACTATATATGTATGTATGTATGTAAGTTTTGCTTATGCTTGCGTCAATCGAAATTGACTTTAGTTTGAATGCGTAATCAGCTACTTACCAAGAGCATCCAATGACTCCATTATCTTGATGCACTCGTTACTTGTTGAGTTGAGTTTTGATAAATTGCGGTTTATATGTTTAACAATCTTGGCTCACTTCCTGCCAGACCAGCGACTTTAATTGTTCTTTTATTTTTTCTTAATTTTTCTTTTAGACTTTTTTGTGTAAGCATATAATACCAAAAGCGTTTATTTATAACTTAAGACATTTTTTTTTTATTTTTTCATTTTTTTTGCTGCATTTAAACTTTTTGTGCTGTAAATGAATCTGAGATGAAATACTTTTGTTTATATATGTATATATAAAAATATGTAAAAAATTATTTTTGGTCTGCTTTTTGGCATTATTAATAAGCAAAAATTATAAAAAAAGCACGCGAGACAACACAGAGGGAATTAAGTACTGCGCGCAAATGAGTTTTCTTTTTTGAGTTGTGAAAATCACTTATAAACGAGATTAACGTTTTCCAAGAAATTACGGAAATAATTTTACAACAATTGTGTTTAATTTCATTTTCTGTTCAAATGCAAATGAATTATTAATTTTTTTATATGACTTCGGTTTTAGTCAAAAAGCGCAATTTATGTTGCGGAAACTGGTTATAAGTCGAGCTGAGCGGGAGAGACCTATGTATAATTCAGAGCACTAAAAGACTACAACAACAATAGGCAACAAGAGGAACAGAAGCCACAAATAATCAGCGACAAGTCTTATGTTCATTTTAGGCATGTGGCTGGCGGCTGAACGTACGTACATTCGTGTGCACAAATATGTTGATAATTATTTTCTTTTTAGTATTTTTATTAAACATTTTTTTTTAATTTCTAAAGTTGATTTTTTCTTTTAACTGCGCGATTAAATACAAGTATGTAAATTGTAAGTAATTATTATACAGAGATAAACATAAATTATAGTTTCAGATAGTTGCCTGAAAACTGTACAATGGCGACGACTAGCAATAATAATACTGACAGCAACAACAACAACACTAACACTAACAACAAAATTAACAACAATTGCTAGCTATACGGCATAGGCAGACAGCGAAGCTAATATTAATAAAAGTTTAAACACGAATTGGCGAACAACAACCGCAGCAACAACAATAAGAACGACTCAGCTACGAAAAATATAATGTATACTATGTATAAAGATATAAAAAATGAAAAAAACTTGAATAAAAAAACTAGCAGCACGTTAGACACCAAAGTAAATAATTGCGCGTTAGTTTTGCGAAATAGATTTATTTGTTTGAAAACCAAATATGTATTATTGCAGCTTATGTTAGCTTAAACGCTATTTAATGCACAACAGGTTATTTTCATTTTATGCGCGCTCGTTTTTGTTTCAGTTAGTTTTTATTTCAGTAAGTTCAGCGATCAGTTGGCTTTAAGTGAAGTTCATTTTTATAATATGTACTTAGTACGAGTATGTTTAGTAAAAGTATAACAAAACGTTAAAACGTAGTCACACTTAGAGTAAAAGCGAAGAAAAGCGAAGCAGAATAAAGCACATATGCATATGTCTATGGCAAGAAGTTTATTTTTGACTATGGCGCACTTGAGTCACAAAACGATAAAATTACAAAATTTTTTAAACATAAAATAACTGCTCCATTCATTTATTTATTATTGATTTATGCGTTTATTTACGATCGGAACGATCACTAAGCATTAATTGATGCATTGCATATAATTTGATTTCGCTATATTATATCTATATGTGTTATTTAAAAGCACTTTATTATTTAGACACTTGCTCAATTATCACGTAAATGGAGCCAAAAAATATTCAAGTTCACTTTTGGGCTATCATCGAAAGTAGCGCGGTTCGGTGTGGTTCAATGAGATACACTTTGTATGCCGTCTGATCCGTGAGTTAATGTCGTTTGTGTTAAATGTTTAATTTTGAATTTCGTATACAATAATTCCAGATTCAATAATATAATTATTTTATATGATTGTAGATTGCCGTTTTTTTTTTTTTTTGTTAATTTTTATTTTTTTTTATTAAAAAAGCAAACCAATTCGTTTCAGTTTTTATTCACTTTTTTTTTTGATGTTCGAGTGTTTGCCGTAAACGCAAAAACCACGTCTATTGCTTACGGCGCCAAGTTAACAACTGAAGTGAGCGTTTGGAGCGTGCGAGCAAGCGACTGACTGGCTGACTTAAATAACAACAACAGCTCAGCGCTCGGCTCGTTCCAGTGCGCCCTTACACCCGCCATAGTCCAGCCAGTTGCTGCTTGCCGCATGTTGGCAAGTTACGAAAAGAGCGCGAGAGTCATTTGTTTGTTGCTCTGCACTGTGCTCCTGTTTTGTTTTTTTTTCGTGTTCTGGTGTGCTGTGCTGTGTTGTGTTTGTTTTGTTAGCTTGTTTAAACATTCCGTTTTGGTTTTTGTTTCCTTTTACACTGCCTTTCGATTGAATTCGATTGTGTATCGAGATTTGCGCGATCATTGTATCGTGCTGGCTAGCTAGCTGGCTCCCTGTCTTCCAGTCTGGCTATCTCTTACGCTCGCACATGCAGACAAACGCTTACGCTATGCGATCATTTGGGTATTAAATTCCAATAGGTCTATGAGCGTATCTGTGAAATGTTTTTAATTATTTTATTTTTTGTATTTTTCATGCATTTATACTATGACGTTATCCGACGATACGCGATACGTCATGATGTTTATTTATTTTTTGTTTTTATATATTTATAAAAATATAAAAATATTTACGCACGAGTTCGTTGAGTTTTCGTTCAGTATTTGTTATCGGCTTTATAAAATTTGTATAAAACCCCAGCATTTTGATTAAAATGCTCTTTATACCGTATTAAAAAATGTTTTTCTCTAAGATTTATCATAGTTTAAATAATAAAGTTGTTTATTTGAAAACTTAAATTATAAATAACAGGGGGTTTACAAGGTAGGTGTAACTCGTTTAACAAGTTTATGCACAATGTTAATCAAAATGCAAGAAAAACTGTAAAAAGTACTTTACAAATTTGAAATAAACATTATTATTGTTTAGAATAACTAATTTAAATAACTTTGCTTTGTTTTTGACAGTAAAAACTGTACTATAAGAACTTTTACTATATGTATGCGTTGCTTATTAAATGTTAAATATATAAATACATAAATAAACAAAACAAAAAAATAAAAAATAAATAAGTAAATAAATAAATATGTAATTAAATTGATTTCAATCGCATCTATGTTCTTAACTATTTTCGGAATTCTAATAACATAAATTTATTCTATTTATCTAAGTATTTTCTATGGCTGCTATCATGTAAAAGATTTAGATAGTGGATACTCATAATCTATATTTTACTTGGACGTTATAAAAAATGTAACTATTGAGATACAAGACTTATACTGTCAAGATAATTAAAACATAGTTTATTATCAGAATGAATATGTTTCTGTGAATTAACCTTTGTCGTATGACATCTTTAAAATTTAATATCATCTAATAAAAAAAAAAAACTAATTAACAAACAAAATCCGAGAAGCTATCTTAATTATTAACAAAATATAAATTTTCTTTTAAACTTTAAATTCAAGAGAGAATTGTTTACAGAAACAAATGTTTTGTATTAAAAATTGATAATCGCGATAAAGATAGTAAAGGGTATACATATGTATAAGTACATACATATATCAGCGATTAAAAAAAAAAAAAGAAACTAAAAATATAAACAATAAATAAATCGATCGTGGGTTGAGCAAATGTTTACCAAAAAAATACAAAAAACACCATCAGCTCTGATTGATTTGTGGGGTTGATAATTGAGTCAGGTGCATTAAAATTATTAATAATAAACGCGTTTCATTGTGCTTTTTTCAAAAGATGCTGTCACGGTAATTATTTATATGGTTTTAATTCTATTTCATTAAAATTCTGTGAGTTCAGTGAAATATAAAAAAGGTGACTGAAGGGATTACGTTTGTGGGTATTTTGCATATTTTTTGCGATTTCTTTTGTTTTCAATTTGATATTGATGCTACCTGGTGTTCAAAAACTTGGTTAAGATAGATGAGAAGAAAATAATTAACAATAAAAATAAACTATATGGCATTGGCTTGTCTGAACTGAAGAAGTTGAAAGATTTAGAAAATTAGAGCAATGATAGGGAAAAGGGTCTTTTCCATTTTTTTTTTGTTTGTACTTAAAGTTATAACCTCAACTTTTTTTGTTCAAGTCATTTGATTTCTATTACTTTATGGGCTAAGTTAAATCTAGTTAATTGGCACATTATAAAGCAAGGTAACCTTATGTGACAACGATGCATACTTTGGCTTAATTTAATGAATTAATCTAAAAATTGTATTAAAACTAAAACGTAACGAAACATTTCAGTTTTAGATTTTTAGTTTTACTGGTTGTGATATTTTTCAAGAATTTTAAGTAGGCTATCCACAAAATCTGTATCGGGTATGGATTCGGTTGGGCTGGGTTGTACTTCTTGGTCTTGTTGACTTTGTAACGGTGCATCCAGATTATTCCAAGTCGTTACATTATTGGGTTGTTGTAGCTGATGTGTGACTGCTTGTTGATCCCTTAAATTTCTAATCATTTCTGCATTTTCCTCACGTCTATTCTCTGTAGGATAGAGCTTAAACTGAGATTGACCGCCTTCTTGAAGTGTGTTGTAATGAATATTTGGATTTACCTGCATTTGGTATGTACTCAAACTTAAAACGTGGACTCTCCATTTTGTCCGAAGGTCGAAAAAGGCTTAAATAGATCTACATTGTTATTGGTTAGTATTGTGAATATGTTTGATGTACTATTTAATGCCTACAGTTGCATTTGGACGAATTTGTTGGCTGTGATATGCAGGTACTTTCAATCTCACTGCGACGCTGCGATAAATTTCGTCAGGTTTGACCAGAACGTTCCAAACTTCATCCTCGGTTTGGTTATCAATTTCGTAGAATCTTACATGCACGTCCCTGGCAAAATCGGCGCCAAGTATTATCATCTCGGTGCCACCATTCACCGTTGCTGAGCATTTGCAAATATACTTCACTTTCAATTCGGTTGCGTGCAATATATTGGATACGAGTGGCTCCAGAGCGTAATTGCTATCATTATTATAGTGTATGAATGCTTGAAAACACAAACGGAATTTTTTTAGATCATATTGTGATTCTGGTTCATTTGGATGGTTTACTGAAAGAAAAGTGACTGTGGTTAAAAATGAGCTTATGGCATAACTACGATGGTGGCTTACTGTAGAATTTATACGGATCTATGCCATGGCTCCGTTGATTCTCGATCGAAGATTGTATGTCATTACGCTTAACACTTTGTAAGCCAACGCCATTGAGCACCTCAGGTAGCGTTTCCGAGTGTATTGAATTCAAATAGAAGTAGTTGGCGCAGCTGCCGGTCAGCGTGCAACGTCCGCCTCCATTAGGGCAAGCGGCATTTCTATCCTTGATACGCTGATTACATTTGGAGCAGACGGTATCCCTGCTGGTGAGTTGATGTGGATGTGGCCTGAACGGTTCATTCGCAGTAACAGTTGATATAACGACCAGCACCGGCCCTTTATAATTAACGATTTCCACTTCGGGTTTTGTTTTATTCTCAAGGGTCCAATGTTCGCCTTTAATCGAGCCCAAGCCCTCGGATTCGTAGCGTAATCGCTGCCTAGCCATAGGATGTTCTCTAAACCGCAGGAACGGTTTCTCATTGGGTGTCTGTGAGGGTGGTGTCGGCGGCATTGAAAATGTCATACACTCATATTCGGGCGTTGATAAGAATGATCCTGTTTCACTGCTTATGTATGAGTGCATGGGTGTACCCATATTACTACCTAAAACAGTTATGCATTTTACATTTATAATTTAATTTTTAATTAAGATTATTATTTATAAAAATATGAATAGAAAACGGAATTCTAGGAGTAAATATACATTAACACATAAAAAAATTAAGGCAAGTTTTAACCTCATGTTTAAAATTTTGATGAATTAAAAGGTGGGTGTGTAAAAGGTTTGAAATAAATTGGTTAATTAGAATTCTAGATTAAGTGAACATTTTTGTTTTTTGATTGTCATTGTTGGAAAAAAAATCTAGGAATGTCGTGAAGATGAATCATATTAAATGCTAATTAAGTATAAAAATTAATTTAGATAAATGTCTTGTTATTCTTTTTAAAAAAAAAATGGATTTTAAGAGTAAAACAAAAAAAAATAATAATAAAAAAAAAAACAAGTGATATGCGGTTAAAATTAAACAGATTGTTCTTTCTACCATAACGGGGATTTTTTAATTTGTTTACCTCTTGTTTTTAAAGAACAAACTAAAAATAGATTGCCTAAGCTGAGCCTAAGCATCGTTGTTATTAAACGCATTTTATCTTGATCTAGATCTTTAAATTTTGTCATCGTGCACATTTTTTCAATTATTTGCTTCAGCGTCTAAAGATAAAGAAGAAGATAATTTCCACTACAGATTGCTATGTCATGCATAGGCAAAGATTTCCTTTTTTTATTTTGTAATCAGAAAGATAAGTTGCTTTCAATGATGCAATTGATAAGCAAATATTGTTGTAAACCCTAAGCACGCCTCAAAAGAAACTTTTCATTCTATGCACTGAGCTTTTTTAATCACACACAGTTTTTAGTGTGAGCAGGTGAATGAGATTGGATTTTGCATTGGTTTTCCCTTACGCTAGCCCGATCGAAAAGTAGATTCTCTTACTGAGTCATGACCTGAACAATTCTTGAGAATATGAAAATTATCTCACATTAACATTCGAAACCAGTTTAGTATGAATAAAATAATAACATTTTTTAGTGCTACGTGTTAAACTAAAACAGGAAAAATTTCATTGGTATATCGAAATAGTTGTGTGCAAGTAAGGAAAAAAATTAAAATCATTAAGGCCTTGTTACCGTCACTTGCGTCAAAGTGTGCATCTTTTTTTGCACACGATTTGTGTGGCACACGTCAATGCAACGCCACGCTTTGGGTTTCCCAAAACTGATCGATGGAGATCGAAGTAAAAAACTTGTTTTTTATTTTGCTGAATGAAATAAAGTTGGGAAAACCAAAATAATTTGGCTTTTGCTTAACGCACAACAATAGCACAGATCGAAAAAAGTGGTTTTTGGTTTATCATTTCTATATTCCTTCACGCTGACAAGTTCGGTTTAAGTTTTTTCAGTTTGTAAGCAACTATTAACATTTTTGACCAGTTTGGGCTGTTGAAATCTTGAGTTGAGTCTTACATGATCCTTGAACCTCATGACTTGAACCGCAGACTACATGAGTTGAGTTTAGGATAGCGCAAATATTAATTAATGCTATCAATTTGTGAAGAAAAAAAAAAAATAAAAATAAAAATAATAAAAAAGAAAATACCATGATTAACTGAAAAAACACTTGATTTGCAGAGTGTGCTCAAAAGCCAGAGATAACAAAAAAGGGTTAATTAATTTGACAAAAAAAAAAAAAAAAAAAAAAAAGGAAACAAGTGGCGCGGCACACTCGTATCTTTCATTTATTTACACAAAAGTGAAAACGCAAACAAAACAAAGAATAAAAAATAAAAAAAAAAAAACAAAAATGAAAACCACCTAATGTCGTGCCTTGCTGACAGCACTCACGCGAAAATGGGCACCTTTGTTGACAGTATTTGCCTAATCTGTGTTTGGCAGCACACGTCAACACAAACGCAATCGCAATCGCAACGCGAACGCTTCACTTTTCTTCTTCTTTATTTCTGCTTTGCTTATTTTTACGCTTGAGGCACACAGCTTCATCACTTAAATTATGTGTGGCAGGATTACACGAATTTCGAGTTTATTACATTTTTCGTTAATATTTCATTAAATATTATTCCTGTCTTCCTTCAGCTTCTGGTGGCTTCTGTTCTGGTGCCTTTAAATTCCTTTAAATATTATAAATAGGCTTACGCGTTGCTTTGTCAACAGTGAACAGCGAACACGCATTATGCAGTATGGCTTTGAATTATTTAAACATTAGCCGGCATTAGAAGTTTATTTTCGTTTTCTACTTTTATGATTTTTCTTTTTCCTTTTCTTGTTTTTAATTTCCTGTTTTGCTAACTGCTGAAATGTTTTCTAAGGCAACCAATAGACGGAGCCATGTTTTTGTTTTTGACACATGTAAAAACTTCACAGCGCAGCCATTTTTAAACGATATTTGATGCTATGCAATGTAATATGTTCTGATTGAACGGAAGGTAAGGATATCAAGATTAGCATATGATAATGCTCTGCTAAAGCGTCTTTTTATCTAATGAAAAGTTTAATTGGTTTTGATGCAAATGCAAATTAGACAAAATTTTTACCTGTGCCATTGAAAGTGTCCTACAATTGCGTTTTCTTATAACGAATTAGATGAATTTGTTGTTAAGATTTTAATTTACTTACCTGATGGCTGCTGCATTGCTTGGCTAGCTTTTTGTTTATTGAAGTTGTTTTATTTATTCTTTGTTTTTTGGTTTAAAAATTATGAAAATTATTTTAAGTAGAATTTATTTAGCTGCACAGTAGAATGAAGACGAAATTTTGCCGCGTGATAAACTTAAATGGTACACAATTTATTCGTAAGTTATAAAGTTTTCGTTTTGTTTTTTTTTTAATTTTTAGTTTCCTACTTCCGAATTTTTTATTAAAAAGTTTTCATTGTTATGCTTCCGTTGTTAACAACATTTGTTTTGGATAACACTTTACTTATATATTTAAATTTTGCTTCATACATCACTTTTTATATATATTTTTGGGAGCCAGCTTTAAATTCTAAGTTGCGCTTTCAAGTAACGATCAAATACGACTGACTGAAATTTAATTTAACCGACAGTAACTTGTAGTTGTTATCAATTGTTTTTGTTTTAAACATGGAAAATTATTTATTTCTAAGAAAGATTGAGAGGGAGAAAAAACATCAAGTCGAGACTGTCGGATTAAGACGGAGCTTTATGTGCTTTAGACTCACTTCGAATGGAGAGCTGCTCTGATACCGCAAATATATATAGTTTCAAGCTGGTCCTATTATCTCCATCTCCCTAGATATTTTCCTATTTTGCGTAATGCTTTAAAAAAGCCATAAGACGCAAATATCATACTTTGTGTATGCATAACAAATATAACAATTGTAATTACTACGATTAAAATACAAACAGTTAAGTCAAAGTAGGACCCACGTGTCTTCTGTGCTGAAACACGAGATGCATATTATAGCTTCAATTTATTGTTCTGACGAAGCCAAGTGCAGCTTGTATAAAAAATTGATTGTATTAAGTGTTAAGCATCCTTATCTAACGATTGTCTGTTTGATTTTTATGTCAGAATTCAATCTGCTTATTTTATTTCACAAATCTGAAGAAAGTAAAATTACCCTAACATAGTTTTAAAGTTTGTTAGAAATGTTTTTGCTTAATACCACAAATAAATCACTTCAGTTTTTAATTAAAAACACAGCGACATTTAGATGCGAGCAGCTTCTGGCTTACGATTTTTATACTTATTCAAATGCTAAGCAGTTTTGATAGCATTTGATTCTGTGTTGGTTGTTTCTTGTTTTTTTTTTTTTTTTTGTTTCTTATGTTTATTCAAATTTCTGTTTTTAGTTCTTTGGGAAATTTTGCATTAAAAACCCAAGACTTGGCTCTTAGTTTCTGTTTTTGGCTCTTGCATTTAACTGTGCTGGTCGACCACACTTCCACACTTGATTCCGCTTCTTGTATAAAGAATACGTTTAAATTTTTTATCGTCAATTTCTCTTTTCTAGGAACAGATCTCAATTCTGAACAGTTCCTTTCAAATATTTCGTTTGAAAATTTATAGTCGAAGATAACAATTTCTAATTTTAATTTAGAATATATTAAAAAATGATTTTAATGTACTTGTATGTTAAAATAGTTTAATATGTGAATACTTAACATTTTAAGCATTACGATTTGTGTTAGTCTGTCGTCAATTGATCGTACATAATTATTTAATTTTTATAAAATTTTATTTTATATTTATTTGACATGTTTCTATGAAGATTGCTTAAAGCAAACAAATAAATAAACGTTCTTTTATTACATAAATGAATTATTAAATTCGATTTTTGCGCTAATTTTTCAATAAAATCTCAAAACAAAATCATATAGAATAACATAAATTTATAATGCCATTCATCATTTGTATAACTCGATACGAAGTTACTTCATACTAAACTAACTGCCAAGTAGCCATGACATACCAATACCAAGGTCATTACCCTGAGTGCTAAGTGAAAGCGTCTCTGCAGAGTGTAGATCAACACTTACGCATATCTATACACTATAGAAAAGTAAATGTCATTGACTTTTCAGTAAGCGCATGTTAAAATTGGCAAACATAAAAGCAAAATGGGTAAAATACTCAAAGCTGAAGAGAAACTCTTAAATCGAAATCCTTCCAACAAACGTATAAGTAATAATATAATATTTAATAATAATTAAACTAATGTATTTTACATATATGTTTGAAGAAATGCTTAAAAGATACAACTAGTTGAGAGATATTATAGATTCTTTTGAAAAGTAATTACTATTGTAATATGAACAGACAACTGCTGAACAGTTCTATAGAAGAAGTTTTAAATCTCAGTATCAGAGAGACAATTTTTTTAGAGTGGCTATCTAATTCCGCAGTGTTCGGTGAAGTCATTTTTTGTTAGTATTGATTTGTGGCATTGAAATAGCTTATGAATAAACATATTCACTTGACTTTGAACGATTATACTCAAGCACACAGCTCCTTGAGACTTTACGATACAGGCTTTCTAAAGGATTTGGCAGACTCGACCTTAGTTTTTGCTCTTAACACGTTTATGTTAACTTGTAGCTTCTCAAATGACTTCTACTGAATGTGACAACCACAAAGCATGTGTACAAAACAAAAAGTGGTAAAAGTTAAATATAAACCGCACACGCATGGTTTCAAGGTCGTGGCGCATGTTAAGTGAACCGGATGAGAAAAATCAAAGCAAAAATAATAAAAAAAAAATAATAAGTTTTACACAACAGCATCCAAATTGGAGCGATAGCAACATAAAAAATAAACAAAAGAAAAAAAATCGCCAGCGCTTATCATGAATGCGTCGCAGACAACAACGAAGCCGTTTCGTGCTGCGTACCATTTTGGAATTGATGTCTTCTGACAGCGCGTTGTTGTTGCTGCATTTAACGCTTAGTTGTTTCACGTAAGCGGAGGTCGGTCGTTGTTGTTTTGTAGTGAACATTCGCAAGCAAAAGAAAATAATAAATAACTTTTGTATGTGTGTATACGAGTGTAAGAAGAAAAGGTCGTCAGCAAATAGGTATTAAAATTCAAGACGAAATCAAGCACAACGCAACGACAACAACAGTAACAACATCAAAAAGACATATCAATAACTTGTCGAAAAAAAAAAGAGGTAGCTTCAGTAAAACTCTTATGATGGCTGTTGTGATGACGCCCGTGATGGCAAAGAGCTCACGAATAGCGAGCAAAATAAGACGTACAACACTTGAATGGAATCCCCAGAATTGATGATGAATCAGCGTTGCTATTTCAACACAATTGAGACACGAATGTGTGCATGGCTTGAGCGGCTCTGCGGCAATGCACATAGAGTAATACACACAGATACACAGTTACACAGTTACTCGTGTGTGTGAGCTCGCACAGCTGCCCAATTAAGCAGTAGCTAAAAGCCTCACAATTAACGCAAAGCTGGCATGAGCGCTCGCATGTAGATGAGCGCCTGTATTGTGGCCACACATGCAGGCAACAAGTGTATTTGTAACGAGATACATTTCCAATGTTGTTTTTTTTTTTTTTGGTTATTTTTTAGGTTTAGTTTAGTGTTTGCGCGCGCTTTTTTCTTTTTACAATTCGCTTTTTGCTTTTCCAATTTGTTCGGATCAAATGTATGCGTTGAAATCGAAACTGGCTGAGAGAGCGTCTTGACGCATGCAGATACTCAAATGCACAACACGACTTACCTGCGCTCATTTAGCTTGTTAACTCACGCTCAAAGAGTCTCTTTGCTATTGCTCACTCCCTAAATCTCTCATTCGCTCACATTCCAGGCTCGGTTTCCAGTAAAGTGACTTTGTATTGCATCATATTGCGCATGCCAAGCTCAGTTGGCGCTCAGTGGAATTGACAAATCGACTGTTTGACTGACGGACACAGAGCCGAGTGGCTGACTGCGGCACACGCGACGTTTCACGACTGATTTTCGTTTAGCTGTCTGCTACGGCGCACTTATGCCTTGCGAGTCGAATTTACATGCTCTCAGACTGAACTGACGTGTGACTTACAAGCTTACAAGCGAAACCTGCCACAGTTGTTTATTTGTAGCTAGCTACATAAATGTTTTATTTATTTGTTTTTTTTTTTTGGTTTTTTATTATTTGTGCTTTGTTTTTGTTATTTTCTTAACTTTCTACACGTCGCAAAAGGCGTTCTAGCTTAGTTCTAAGCTAGTTTGGTACTAAACGCGCGACCACAGAATAGTTTACTTCAAGCAACTGCCCACAGCTCGATGCGGTTTATGAGGAAGCAATCAAGCAACAGTTGCTTGTTCACATTTTACATTTTTTATTTATATTATTGTTGTAATAATTGTTAATATTCTCATATGGAATTAATGACTAACAACGCGTAATTGTTTTCACCTGCATCGGTTAATGTTAATTTTATTGTCGCTGCTGCCGCTGCAACTCGTATGCCTTTTGATATTTGCGGCTAAAACTGGCTTCCATAAGTTCGCAGCGCTGCTAAATCCATAGCTGATCTAAGCCATCCCAACCAACTGAACGTACTATCGCGTCTGTCTATCTAAGCAAGTTTCTTATTAACACGACCACAACGTCAGCTCATGTGATGCTCACCCGTACCGAACTGTGCAAATTGCATGTTTATTATTATTTACGCTTACTCTAAGTAAATTAATTAAATATTAAAGATGCAATATAAAAAATATTTTGTTTTTTAGCATATTGTTCCGTTGCCATACGTAGTAGCATGCATCGCCGCCCCTAGTTGTTGGCATTTTAATAGTTTCAATAGTTTTCCCGGTATTCGCCAAACCACAGACCCGGTAATGACGTTGCAATCTATGCCGAATTGTTGGTTGACACGTAAGTTAATCGGATTAGTCATTGCAGCCTGATGAAATTTTCTTACGTACTTCTTGATGTTTTGGAACGTTTTGTCATTTGTTTTTGTTTTAAAAACTATTTACTTCGTTGGTTGGTAATTATAGCAATTTTATCCGATTGCACATGATTTTAATCGTAATCTGCGTTGGCTTTATAAAAATTAGATCCGTTCTAGTGTTGGTTGTCGAAAAGTTAAAAATTTTTTATTAATATGAATATATTTACGTTCTATTCAAGCAGGACATTCAATAAATCTTATAGTTACAATTTAAAATAAAAATATAGAGAAAAATTTTGCATTTACCAAAGTGATTTGTAATTCATTTTAGTTTTCTGTAATTTTATCTAAAATGATATTGGGAAAATTTTCTCAGAGCCATCTTGAAGGGTACAAGCAGGTGGATCACACGGAATTTGAAGGATGGTTTGGAGATTATTCAAAACCTATGATTAACTACTTTATCAACTTTTACTAATTTCAACTGCCAATTGCATTCACAATCTAAGTTATGTTCTATTCTTATGTATGAATGTTGAAAAGAAAAAAACCAACCAAGGGAACTCATAAATACAAAAAATATTAGTTTATACTTTAATTTCGAAGCTGCTGTTTAAAACCAAGATTCTATCATTTTTATTTAATTTTTTTCGTTTCCAATTTTGGTTCATTCAAGTTTTCGTTTGTTCGTCAAGAAAAGGCGTCCAATTGAAAAACTGCACATTGGAAAAGCTTTTACCCAGCAGGCAATAAAAGACGCCGAAAAGCTTCGTCATTAATCGTCTTTGTGTTTCCTTAAACAACTTCTTTTTTTTGTATTTTGTATTTTGTGCGTTGTGGCCGCAGTTTTACTGTACTCTATTAAAGTTAATGTTGATGCTGATGTCGGCCAGCCAATGTGCGTTGTGCGATGAGGCCAAACAAAAGAAAGAGAGCGAAAAACGAAGAACCCATTTGCGGTAAATGAAGTGTAAAAAGGTTCGAATAAGTAGCCATACAAAATTCTGCCATTCTGCCTTTGGCATTAGGCCCAAATATCGGTAAACGCGCCAACGCTCTTGCACAAACTTAATAGACACTGGCACACTTCACAGCACAACAATTAATCTATCGAAATTAGAAAATATACATAAATAACACTAAAAGACTTGTAAGCAACCTACAGCACCAAAGCAGCGCACGACATATAACACACAGAGCACACAATACCTTTGTACTGGCACACCATATGAGAAACACACACAGCAGGCGTCATTTTGATTTTTTGAGCACTAAGCGATTTTTCACTGACATTTCAACTGTCAGAAATTTTTCAAGTAGTATAGAAAAACTTTGCCAGCCTGACGTGCTGCAATCATTTCATATCCGAACTTCGCTCATATTTAACGAATATTTTCCAATTTTTGTACTTTTGTAGCATAAGGATTTTTTTTAGCGTTTGGATATTCAACTAATTCAGGATAATATAGAATGTCGACCGAAGAGGAGTTGCGCTTGAGCACTGAGTCCAAAACCAAGAATCAGCCGAAGTGTGCACCCAAATGCGCTTTGAATAAATCAGCGAGTTTCAAGAAACCGATAATCGCGCCGTGTAAGAAATTACGCAGGAGCCTTGGCTTGCCGCCAAAAATGTTAAAGAAAAGGTAAGACTTACAGTTATGCGAGTTGAGCCAATACTTTGTTGTTTAGCACGTAAATATAATGCAGTATATGAAAGTGAGAACTTTCGCTTTATACTTTTATTGGCAGTTTTGACATTTTGCTTCTGTTTTTTTTTTTATGCTGTAAATTCCTTTTACATTCACATAAACCATGGAACAGCAACATGGCCAACAAGGCGAATGTTGGCCTGCTCACTAAAATACCGCTATCGGTGCTGCTCACTCCCTCGTCGTCGGAGAATTCTGTAGCTGCGAGCGTTTCGAGTGGCGCTTTAAGTGGCAACGTGTCGCCAAGAGATTCCCAACAGGAGCAGCAGCAACAGCAGCAGGCAGAGGAGCAGCAGCTGCAGCAGCCGCAGCAACGACAGCATCAGAGGCAGCAGCCGGCAGCTGCCAAGTCAAAGGCCAATGTTGCGGTCAATAATGCCGTCGTGCCTTTGCCGCGTTGCTTGACACTACAAAGGCAACGCACCGAAGCCATACTCAAGTTTCGCTCACGTAAGTCAGTGTCCCAAATGGATTTCAAGGAAGCACGCCGCACCGGCACTTTCCAGCAGTGCGTAGCGGAACAGTCAACGGCTTTGGTGCCTTTGCAGCAGCAGCAGCAGCAGCTGCGGGGCGGTGTGCTGTCCAATGTGGTCATGGCGGAGACACGTGAAATGCTGTCGCAATTGTATGCGGGCAGCATTGGCGCCTATGTGGCCCAGGCGCCAGACATGCACACGGCAGGATTGCGCATTTTTAACACGGTCATGTTGAAAGCTTGGCGCAAGCGACGCGAGGAGGTGCGCCAGATGAGCGAGGAGATCGATGAGCTAAAGCGGGGTGTAAGTGTTGTTTCCCGTGTGTGTGTGTGTGTGTGTGTGTGTGTGTTGTGGTAGTTTTTGTTTAATAAGTTCTCTTGCAGTCCATCAAGAACAAGAATCAATTGCACGTCTTTAACTCGCTGTTTCGCGTAGAGCAGCGGCGCAACGAACTGTTGAATGCGCAGCATCGTAAAGCCCATCAGGATGTGGCAGTTGCACGCACAAATGTCGAGGAGCTGCAACAGAATATCAAGCAAATGAAGCTAAACGAGGAAGTCTTACGGCAACAATTGGTCGAGAAATACCAAGAGGCGGAGAACCTCTCGTCGTTGCTGGAGAGCACCAAAACCGAGCTGTTCCAGGCCATGTCCAAGGAACGCGAACTACTCGCTGGCCTAACTAACACACAACGCGAGCTACAAACCCTACAAATGGAGCAGTTGGAAACTAAGCAGGAGCTTGAGCAGCTCGCGGCATTAAACGCAGAAACGATTGCCGATCTGAAGAGCACAATTGCTGAGCGTGAAGAAGAACTCGAGACGGTTAAGCAGCAGTTGGCCGATTATGCGTTGACAGATGAGCTGCTAAAGTCGTGAGTAGCAGACAAGCGATGTTGCGTGTTAAATACATAGTTTTTTTTTTTTTATAGTAAAACGTCAGAGCTGCTGCAGAGTCAAGCCAATGAGCAACGCTTGCAGCAGCAGCTGAATTTGCTGCAAGTACAGGTCAATACGCTGCAGCAGTGTCTGGCTGCCACATTGGGCAGTCGCCTGAAGCAGTGCTTCAGTGAGAGTGTATCCTACCAGCGACACGCTACCTATCAAATGCTCCACTGGGTCGCCTACTACATGCTGCCTGCTGCTCCGCCGCCGCGTGTCACAGCCTTGCCGGTTGGTGTGGCTCTAAAAAAAGTCAAGGCTCTGTTCAGTGCCAACTTTCGTTCAAATTAGTTCAAGCAGTTCATGTCAAGTTTGAGCAGCATGCTCTGCATTGCTTTAGTTGTGATTTTAAATTTTTTACGCGTTCATCTATTTCTTTAATCTTTCATTTTCACGCGTAGTTAAAAATTAGTTGCGTATTTTCGTTTTGCAAACAGTTTACAAAAAAACAAAAAAAAAAAAAAAAAGAAACAACAAAAACAAGAAAAAAAAAATTATTTACTTAAATTTTGTTTTGGTTTTTCATTTTAATAATAAAATAAATAAAACAGTTGCTAACGCATAAGCCTCGCACAGTGCCTCTCAAACAGTTAGTCGTAGCTATTCAAACTGTATTGTTCACTCTAATTTAAGTTTCCGTTGGAAATAAATAAAAATTCACTTACGTATGTAGACTAATCGTTATCTTCGTTTACTTTGCACATTAAAAACTATATATTATTACTACATAAAATTGTTTAAAATTAATTAATTGGCATACAATTTTGTGTGTTTGTGAGTGTATGTATGTATGTATAGTTCGTCTCTTAGGTTACGTGGATATAGATAAATTTGATAATTGCAGATCTTCGGAGTTAAGGCGCAACAATTGTTGATCCTCGGAGTTAATGCGTACCAATTGTTCGCTATCGAAGCTCAATAGGTTGCTAATCGTTGGGCCGTTATCATTGTTATTGTTTTGGTTGTTGTTATTGTTGCCATTACCGCCGGCAGCTGTTGTTGTGGCATCAATGTTATTCGTGGCCGTCGTGCCCGACACCGCACTGCTCGCGATGTTGCCAGTCTGTGCCACATACTGTTGTTGTTGCTGCGTAGCTGCTTGCTGTTGCAGGAGTTGCTGCTGCTGCTGCTGCTGTTGGAGTTGCTGTTGATGGTGTAAGATATGCTGATTGTGCTGGAAGTCAACATCAAAGAGGCTTCTTTGAAATGCCATAAAAATTTAATAGGAAGCAACAATTTAAATGCTTACCACATGATTTGTTGTCAAATTCCAATGCAAGTGCGCTGTGCTGCCAACACCAGCGCCACCACCAGCACCACCACCCCCAGCTGCTCCACCACTTGCACCGTCTGTGCCGACGCCATCCGCAGCGCCTGTTGTCAACAAGTTTTGCATCGTAAATGGATTATTGAGATTGCTCATATGGTTATTATTCGCGGGCGTCGTGAATTTATTTTCCCATTGTGCGGCGCCAGCGCTGAGAAAGGGATTTGTCGAATATTGTTGCTGTTGCTGTTGTTGTTGTTGCTGCTGCTGCTGATGGTGTTGTTGAAGTGTCTGCTGCTGTTGTTGTTGATGATGGAGGTGGTGTTGTTGTTGTTGCTGCTGTGCATGACCATGTGCCAAGGCTTGCTGTGCAAAAGGATTATAGCTGGACAACTCCAGTGCTGGGTTTGTTGCCGTGGTCGGGGTTGCACCATCCTCACCGTCGCCTGCATATTGCTGATGATGGGTCGGCGATATCATTTGCGGTGCAATTGGCCCGCCGCCTGCCATGCTGTAAGGCGAGGGTGTGTTGTTCTGATTGTAGCTACTTGGCGATGGCGATGGCGTGAGTTCAGGCGGCGCACGATACATTCCGAAGGGCTGCGGTGAGCTATCTGGTGTGCGCGCAATACAAAAACAAAATTTATTAATTCCAATAAATACGTATGGCGTATGTGTGACCTACCTCTTGGTTCAGTTTTTATCCAAATATGTCCTTGAAAAGAAATAATTTTAAGTGCGGTTAGTTAAGTCAAAAGCATGCGTAAAATAAGGCAAATAAAATAAAAAACAAGTTTTAAAAATAGAAGCATTGCCCAGAATTAAGCGGCAAAATTCAAATTAAAAGCTAAGCATTGCACTGACAAAACAATAAAGTATGAGTGGAATGACATTATCAGCAGTAGACGCTGGGTTTTAGATATTTGGCATTAGCAATTAAGAAACGAGTTGCAAAACACAATTGTATTAAAAAAAAAAAATAAACAAACCAAAGTTTAAAGTGCTGCCCGAAAATTAACTAAACGGATGGCATGACTAATAACAATAACATGCGAAATATGCGTTTGATTATCACTTACTCGATTGATTTGTGCATCAGATCTGGCCTAAATCCAAAACTAAACAAAACGTTTTTTTCTAATTTGTATCGTTTTTATTGAAATTTTTTTTTTCTATAACAATATATAAAAATATCAAACTGTGCTCTGGGTTTTACCAATTCAATTTTTTTTATAATTAATTTTATTCAACTTCTTAAAAATCATTTTTCAAAGTACTTTGTTTTAAAATTAACTTTTCGAGTATTCGTTTCATTATTGTTTTATTAAATTTCTTGTTTTTTTTTTCATTTCTTATTTTGCATACAATCATTAGGCAAATATTTCCTTCTGCACATTTAAACATTTAATTATTTTTGACAACTGCCATTATTTATTTTTAATACATGTTTGTCGATGAATAATAATTAATTCACCACTTAAGTCTTTAGTATACAAAAACAACTTCTCATTTGAACAAATGAGGTTTCAATTCAGTTAATTATGTTTGCCGAAACCTTTTCAACAATTGTCCATTATCTTATAAAAAGTGCGCAGCTGCACTCTATAAGCAGCTCTACGGTGAATTTAGGCATTTCTTCAATTAGTTCGCTTTTTTCGAAAGAAAGCCAAAAGAAAGCTTGGATAAATTTATCTAAATTATTAATTGACTATTACACACAAAAAAAACAAAAAAAAATTCTTTTCACTAACCAAAGGACAGTTTCATGTGAAAAATGCAATTTTAATTTTGGCCTTCTGCCCCACATGGACAGCACAAGCGACATAAAAGTAAAGAGAAATAATCAAGTAGCAAGGTAGCATGATTAAAGAATTAAGAAGGAACAAGAATTCCTGTACCCTTACTCGTTAGCCAGTGGTGATGGCATGCGCCTTAAATTCTTATATTTCACAACATTATATGTGTGACGGAGCAGAAGCTCAGAAAGAGAGCGATAATTTTTCGAGAGAGTGCACAGCCGAATGACGTTATCTTGTAATTCTTGTATCATGTTTGGGGGAATCAAACTGACTGTATAAACAGCTACTGCTCTCTGGGACGTAATATATCCATCACAGCTTTCCATAACGTCAAGAGTATCAGTAACTAATTACATAGATCCAAAGCAGACCATTGCATTGTAGTCTACTGACCACATAGACGAAGTTATATAGTACAGACCATTTAAGGACTAAGTATAGTTAACATTGTTGCACGTTTGAGAAGAAAAGGAAAACACTTTCATTAAGGTCGCACTGAAATGTAATCCACAAAAAAGCCACAAAACAAACAACTAGGCAACGTCTTTCTTCAGTGAAATGAAGATGGGGAAAAATATCAATACTTACTAACCCTAAACAGCTACTAATTTTGGATGCCATTGCAATGGGCTGGTGACGAACATCAATCATAAACAATATACATAGATAAGTTGTATACAAGTATTTATATGGATGTCTCTAAAGTTGGGCAGACTTAAATGTAACCGTCACCATCAATATAACCCGATAGTAGAAAGCCAACACCATATAACAAGATAAGACGAGGAAAGAAAAGAGAAAATAAAATTTGCACTTACTACCGTCTGGATTTTCGCTCTTATGCTGTTTCTGTGGGTTTTGTTGTTGCTGTAACAACAAATGCATGGGATCGCCGCCGGTCCTTTGCCGTTTTCGCCGCAAATGCACTGGATCTAAAAACAAGAAGGCATGGACAATTGTAATATATGGGTTTCAGTTTATAGCATAATATATTCAATATATGGACAACAGTTTCTTTGGACTTGAGCTCTGCTGGTGTAAAAGTAATTTTTCTTTTGACAACTCTTGATTATCAAAGCATACGCTTTGGCGTATGTAACAAATTTTTTAATTTGAGTTTTTAGCATTTTTACAAATATGAAAAAAACATATTCGCGCAGCGTTTGCTTGGCTGCTTTACAAAAGACACAATTGTGGCGCATGCAACACCGGAAACAAGCTCAGCCGTTTCCGGTGTCATGCGTAAACAATTTTTTGTTATTTTTTTTTTTCTTTTTACAACAAACACAATTTGACAAAAACCACTTAAAGTTTTTGTCTTACAATAAATATGTTACAAAGATTGGTTGGTTGGTTGGGTGCTTAGTTGGCCGCCCAGACACAGATGAAGGAATCTGCGCCGGTGCTGCTGTTAGCTGTTAGCATGTTCGAAACTTGCATACGAGTATGACAAGAACATGTACAAAGATACAATAAATATTTTGAAAAAGAAAGTTTTTCCATTTTCGCAGTCGATTTTCGTGCTAGTTTAAAATTATTTAGTCGTCGTTCCAAAAATCCGCCAGCCAGCTTCAGGCACACGCACACACGTAGCAGCAGCCCCAGATGCGTTAGCTGCGCCAGCAAGCCACAAAAAAAGCAGACAATCTCAATTTAGTCAATTCAATTCAATCAATCAATCAAGCCATGCCAATGCCGGTAAAAACTTGCACTTAAATATTTTAACAATAATTTAATCAATAAACGCGTGTCCAGGGCAGGAGACGCCCTAATTAATACAATTGGCTGCCGCCAGACGCTTGGCCACCTCGTCGGGCGTGAGTATCTCGCCCGCATCGACTGGCGCATAATATGCCGAGGTCTCATCGAACTCGCTGACGGTGGCCTGTGGCGGCACGCTCGTGTACAGCGCAAAATGCTCCGCTTCCGTTAGATCCACATTGGGATCGAGCAGCACATTGAATTCACCCTCGCACAAATTGCGCAAGCTCTGGCGATCGGCAATGGCCACCAGTTCCATTTTGCCATCGCTAATGGGTATATCAGCCAGCTGCAGTGCCGACACCGTGCGTCTGTCCAAGGCGCCGCCGCTCAGCGTTATGGTGCTGGCATTCGAATAGGCTTCGTTGTTCTGCTGATGGGGCAGACTGTTGACGCTGTCGCCCTTCAACGGTATATGCACCACATCGGCATTAAGATAGCCCGGCCGCTTGCCCGACACACTGCTCACGCTGCGTCCCACGGGCTTGCCCGTCTTCGTGGATTTCTTTGGACTGCTGCGCAGCGGACTCGTGGTGGCGGCGGGCTGTAGTGACTTAATCGAGCGCACGGACGCGCGATTCGAGTCGTGCAGGTTAAAGTGACTTATGCTGGGATCACGACTGGCATTCGGGCTGGTCGCCTTCGAGCCGAGCTTCGAGCCAGCGGGCGTGAGATTCTCGCTGCCGTCTTGGCTCAGCTCCGGTTTGCTCTTGCGACGCGCAAACAGTTTCGAGAAGAAACCGGGCTTCTTCTGCCTGGGCAGCGTATTGAAATTGGGATTGGGCTTGGGTGGCAGCCGCTTGTTTAGCGGCGATTGATCGGGTGTTTTCATAATGATTATGGGCGCTGGTGACGGATGACGATTCGATTTGCGATCGAGCGTATCTGTGTTGGCTTCGATCGAACGATTCTCGGCATTGCTGTCCTGTTTACGTATGCGCTTCGGCGGCAGCGGTGGCACCTTTTCCTCCTCAGCGGCGGTTACGTGCATAATGGGCGAGGGCTGCGCTGGCGCAAGTGGCGCTGGGCGTGGTGGTGTTGGTGGCTGCTGCTGTTGTTGTTGTTGTTGTCGTTGTTGATTGTGTATAAACTGTTGTTGTTGCAGCAATTGCTTCTCTGAAAGAACCTCAACCGGATCATAATGCTGTGCATCCTCTGGGGCGCACTGTGAAGCTGGCGGCGTTGGTGGCATAATGTCTTGCATAGGTATTGGATTCTTAAAAGCTATTTGTAAACTGGTATAGGTAGCGGCATCATCGAAGCTGTCGTCCGTATGCATTGGTGGGTGATGAGAGTCGCCAATGGTAGCCACATCAGAAGCAGCAGCAGCGGCAGCATCAGCATCAGGTGGCATCGCAGCATCGACGCTATTCAACTCGTTCATAATCGCATTATTGTAGGTGTCACGGCGCAGCACATGATCCGTATAGATCTCATCTAATTCGGCCACCTGTTCGAGTAGTTCGTTGAGTGTCTTGTCATCCTCAGTTTGTGTCAGTGCATTGTCCAAACTGGGTTCTATAGTATCCATTTGAACGCCCTGCATTTGCTGCAGTTCGTTCGACTTCATCCATTCGTTAATCTTGTCATTGGCTGAGAGCGGACGTGGTGCCTCCAGAGCATCATCCGGATGCTCCTGCACTTGCTGCAATTGTTGCAGCTGTTCTAGTTCGCGCATTTTCTCACCAATGATTGTGTCAATTTCATGCTCTTGCTGACGTCGTTCAGCCTCGTCATTCAACTCTTGTGCCTGTGCCTGTGCCTGTGCATGAGCCTGAGCCTGTGCATGCTGCTCGTGCGTGGCTGCAGCCACCTGTGCCTCAAGCTGCGGCGGCTGCTCCGCAGTGGGTGTGTCCAAGTCGATAACCTCGATCGTTGGCGCATCTCGCTTTGCATCAATTTCGAGTATTTGCTGAAAAATATCTTCGTCTGGCTTCCGCTTGAGATGCCGACGCAATTGCCAGAACGTATGCCTACCTGAGTCGAGCGGAACATATTCGAAGGGTAATGCCTCACTGGTCACGCCGTCCGACGGTCGACGCAGCTGTACAAAAACCTGCAATGAAAATTCAAATTAAGATCTTGACTTTATAAGCATGTCGAGAGCAAATGTTCGCACCTTTGCCGGCTCCGTGATATCGAGAGTGTGATAACGCGGCGTCTTAAAGGCTATGGCAGTCTGCTTGTGCACGTCGGAGTGTTGAAAATCACCGTAATCCTCCCAAACAATCTGACCATTACTCTCTTCAAAGAATCGCACAGCGATATCCTCTTTGGCCACTTTCTCGCACAGCAAAATAATCTGCGTATTACCCAATACTGAGGCCGAGCAACTGCATAAGCGACTTATTACCAAATCCGACATAGCCTTCTTGTCGAATATAGGCTCGGAGACGACGGGCGGCAGCGGCTGTGTAAAACGACCCTTCTGCTCGCTCTCCATAAATACTTGAAAGCACAAACGAACCGAATTCAGGTCGATGCTCGATGGCTGATAACGGTGTGTAAAGCCAGCTAAAGCAAGCAAAGGACACCAGATTAGCATACAATTCTCATAAGCATGAGCACCAGCAGCACCAATGTGCCATCACTTACTTTTAAATGGATCTACGCGTATCTCTTCGCGAGCCTTGAGTGCCGTTTCGATGTCCTTCTTTTTGACGCATTGAATACCCAGATTACTGAACACGGCACGCATTGTGTCGCTATTAATCTCAAGGGTGCAGACACCCTTCTTGCAGCCCTCCTTGCCGACTAGATTGTGTGGATGTGGTCTGCAAATTGAAAAATGAAAATGAATGCAAATAAATGATATGCAAATCGTTTCCGCACGCGTCACTGCAACTCACCGATATGGCGTGTCCTTGGTCACGCAGGAGACGACCACAACGGCGCGCCCCTTGTAGCCGACAATCTCAATTGTGGGATACGTTTTGTTCTCCGGTGTCGAGTTGACGCCCGGTATGGAGCCCGCCGACCGGCCTTCGCACTCGTATCGAAATCGTAAGGCTTTCCCAGCAGGTTGCTCTATGATTTTCACAAATGGTTTCTTGCGAACGCTCTTCTGTTGCGTTTGATGTTGTTGCTGCTGTTGTTGTTGTTGTGGCTGCTGTAAGCCATTGTAATTGACATTTTGTTGTTGCTGTTGTTGCGGCTCCATGGTTGCGCAAAAAGTTCTTTTCTATTTGTATTTTTCTCTTCTTCTTCCTTATTTATTTTTTTTGTTTTCAAGGCCAAATTCTATTTAGGATCTAATCAAAGAAAGTTTAAAAGTTCATATTAATATTATATAATCACAATTTTTTTTGGAAAGTTAAATATGCTACCTTCTAGGTTTCGAAACTTTAAGGGCGCAATGCCTGGTAATTTTTTCTAAAATGACGCGATGAGTGTGCGACCAAAAATAATTCATTCGCCGTCAGAAGAAAAGAAAAGAAAAGAAAAGAAATTCAACTCAACCTAATTCGATTTAATTCAATTCAAATCGGTTAAACACGTTCCGCCGCAAGATTTTCTTGTTTATACACGACTATACGTATATCTTTATCTATACGTATGTATATATGCACGAGTCTACAATATATCCTATATATATTCGCTAAGTTTTCGAACTACACGAAAGCGAGTTTTTGACGCTGCTGCCTGATCGTGTAAAACGTCGTGAAATACTAAAAATTCTTACTAGACACAACTGAAACACATGTGAAAAGTTGCCCGCCTGCTTTCACGTATTGGGATTGAAAAAATTGAGCATGAAATATTTGCGTTTTCATAGAAATTCTGAAAATTTTTGAATATTCATATTAAAAAAGAAATATTAATAACTAAATAAATTTAAAAACAAAACAAAAAAAAAATATTAAAAAAAAAAAAATAGTGAACACTAGCCTTTGTTGAAAAGCATGCGGGGGCTGTGCAGCTAAGTTTATGTTATTAATTGTGCATGCTTATTAAAAATGTTTATATGCTGCAACTGCCAGAATGCATTATTCGCTTTATGCATATGGGCTGCGTAACGGCTGTAGCACGCCAGACGCGCCAACTGAACCAACTCGCGGCAAGTGGGCGGCAGCAAGGCAATGCATTGCAAGCTGCTGGGAAACGTGTTGCCTTAAAGTTTATGTTGCTTTTGATGGCGACAGCTCCGGAAAAAATGTTTAAAAATAACATTTTGCGTAATACAAAAGACGACGTCGCCAACTTGAGCGCCAAAGAGACAATCTGTGACAAGCACTTCAGCTATTATTCTCGCACGCTGCTGCTTAGACCGCTGCCGATTCGCCAAGCAGCGGCTGAACTTTGGCTGGCCTCCGGCATATAGCCGAGCAGCGTCGATCCTTAAGAGCAAAACAATTTCGCTTAAGCAATATACTTTTTATCAATGAAAATGCTAAAGAGTACCGAAAAATAAATGGCGAAATCCAAAAATTAGCATTTATTGTTTAAAGAAATCTGTGACCTCCTGCAAAGCGATCATACGTGTATGTACACTGTGCAGACAAAGTAGACACTGATGGGATTTGTTTATTGAAAAAACTATAAATAATTGTAACTTTTAGAAATATTGGTTTTGGACTACAATATGACGCAAAAGTCTGCGGTGTGCTCATGGTTAATTTTTCAACTGACCGTGAATATGTTACCGTGACTTAGTTTCAATTATTCAAATTACTATATATAATATATTATACAAAATGTGTTCTTATACGATTCCTATTAAAATATAAGCGTTTTATCAATCGTTTTGATCACTAAGTTATTATATTAAGGTTGAAGCTGTGAATTTCCTATCAGCTTTGGCTATGAATACTTTCCTTATGAGAATAGAACTGTTCAAGAAAGAAAAAAAGTAACAGACAGCAAATTAGGCAAATTTAGATCATGTAATCAAAGCATCCCTCATAAGGGGACAGATGAAATAAAATATAGAAGCAAGAAGTTACCTATTGTGCTAGTCTCACTGATGGCATGTCTATTCTGAAAATTCAAACCAAATCTTCGTATGAACGAGACATTGAATCATATTGCTCGTTTAAAGCATTTTTTATGAGATTCTTTGGAAGCATTTAAATACATCAAAAATATAGAAAGTAATTTTAAAACTTAACAGCTTTGGTTGAACCAATCTATGTTAGAACCGTCAACTATAATAAAATATTTTCAATCAAAGCGGACTGATTCTAATTTAGATAAAATGTATAATGAAGATCATTTTCATACATACATATCAATACATAAATATGTAAAGTATAATTTGACCTTAAATAAAGAATTTACTGTATGTGCCTTTATATTCTTGGATTTGATTTTCATATTAGAGATATTTATTAAACATAAATTGGTTAAAGTTGCAACGAAGCAAGAAAAAATAATTTTTTAAAGACAAATTGTACCAATTAAAAATTAGTATTTAAAAACTGTAACCAAATATTTAACAAATCTCGATTTTTAGTGACGCACTATTCTTCTAAGTATTTTCTGCTTTTCTGACCGGAAGTTGTACCGACATGAACATAATGCTAGACTTATATTTTAAAAAGCGATCGTTACTTGTCATGCAGATTTTCACATCAACTGTTCGGTCTTTTATTGATTTGTTTTTTATTTAATACACGCTGTGCGATTTGTTAGCTTAACGTAATGTTTTGGACCCGTATATTCGTTGAAATGTTGCAACTGCTGAAGCAATGCTAAGCGTAAAATTTGAAGAACGAAATACATTATTGTGACTATTACGTCATGAATTTCACATGAAAATTAAGTTTAGTTGGCAAATGACCAAAAATGTAATGAACATGATGAGCAACACATGAAGATAATTTAAATGTCTTAAAAATATTAAAGATACAAAAAATAAAATTCATTTGAACAAAGTACACATAGGCAATATCTTATTTGCATCTGTGCAGCACGTGATTTCACTTACACAAAAACTATTCTTATTTTAATTTTATTTTGTTTTAGATTGCTTTGCAATTAAATCACCTACTTTTTAGTGCAGATTGACCGCAAAAATAAATAAACACTGTTTTTATTTACTTAAAGTAATCAGTTTTGTGTTTATTGAATGTAAATTTTGGCTCAGCACTTTAAACAAATGTAACCGCCACACGCTGCGTATGCGGAATATTTTTGCACAATGTTCGACACTTTTGCCCCGCTGTTTGGCACGAAAAGTTCACTAGCCGCAAATTTTTAGTTTTGACCGGTTCAAACGAGTACTGAACGTTTTGGCTACAAAATTATTATTTTGCAAAGAAAATTTTATGATTTTTTTTTTTGGTACGTGTAGACATGTATTTTTAAATATTCTTAAGAAGTTTCTTTCTTTTTCAATTTGGCAGCGTACGGCGACGTCTTTAGAACTCGCCTATTTTTCAAGCACTGAACATATGAAAAATTCTGTTTGCCAGGCCATAGCAGAAAATTTAACGTTCTCTAAAAGAAAATTTGTTCATACAGTTTTTTCTGCTCATTTTGTATTTCTTTTTATTTTTTAATTTTTTCACTTTTAAATTTTTATTTCTTCTATAAATAAAACGAACAAAAAAAAATTATATACAATATATATATATATATTGTTTTGTTGTATTTTTTTTTTTTTGCAGTGTCAAAGCTGCCTTAAAATATATTTTACTTGGAAGTTGCCGAAATAAACGCAGTTGTCCCATTTTTCTCAAGAGCCAACAAAATATCGTTTTGAGGCTCTTGCACATACGCTAATGGATCTGTGTTCATTTATTTATTATGCTCAGTTTATACTCTTGGCTAGTAGGAACCCGGCAGATGTCAATAAACTTTTCGCTTGTGCTGCGTGCGTGCCGTGAGATTAAAGAAAATCTACACTGGGATGTTGCTTCGTGCGCAATTGTGTAAACGTGAATTTTAGATACTATTTAAACACGTTTTGCAAAAGCAAAGCGAGAATTGAACAAAGTACTTAAAACGCATTAAAATGTTAGACAAATGTCAAAAAATGATTTAAAATGTTTCAACAGCCTTTACTATATTGATATGAAATCTTTCTCGATAAAAGAACATTATTGGGTCATATGTTGCCCAACAAAAAACGAATTCAGAAAAAATGCATATCAACTATTGGACTGCTGTAATTTTGCATACCACAACAGCGAACAGCTTTGCTTAGAAATATTTCTGTTTGAGTTCATATTTTAAATAGCAGGCCTTTATGCATATGTTATATGTATTATAAACCATTTCCGTTCAATCGCTTGCATACCTTTCAACAAAAAATAAAATAAAAGTGGTAACAAGCGGCGCTAAATTTTTGGCAATGCCAATGTTCGCGTGTGTATTTGAAACAGTGGCCAGCACAAAAACATGTCGATTATAATTTGACAATTTATTTTATAAACATTATGAGCAAAATAAACAATTTTTGCATAAGAAAAAAAACATTAAAATTTCCAAGAAACCAATGACTCATTGTTAAATAAAAAAAAATAAATAAGGAATTCGTTCGTGTGGCAAAAACATTCTCAAAGCAGAGGAAGCAGTTATCATTCATGCGCATCGTGCTATTAAGAGAATTTCTTATATATGCATATTAAAGATTATAACGTGAATGAATGAACTGCAGGAATGCCTTACAATTTTCGAATAGGTATATTTGTGGGCTATTGAAATATTTTTAAGATTAGTAATTAAGACGAAAAACAAATGCATATGCTTTAAAACAACAAGATCGATTTGTAGCAACCTGCACACAGTGGGAAATAAAATAAATCAAATTGATGATCAAATTATATAATAGGTGAGATTCTTGAAGATTTAAACTAAAATTTCAAATTAGTGAAAACTATGTTGAACAATATGTTAATAAGTCACGTTTTTAAATATATCCTGATGAAATTTGATGTATAAAGCAGAATTATGCGGTTATGTTGTGAATAAGTTAAAAAACAAAAATTGTTGTTCTTCTAAAAATATGAATTCGTCAAATATTACAAATCCAAAATCTTAATTAACAATATAATGAATTTGTCACAGTTGAAATAGTAATTAAAATAATAATAAATGAACTGTATGGTTATTTAAGTATGTAGTTTTTAAAATTTCAAAAAATCCCACATTGCGAAAGTTTTCTCTAGAGGGGGAAAAAAAATGAAAGGTATATGCGGCTTCAAACTTTTTCGTTTCACTCGCCTGCACTAATTAAAATTTCACTTTGAGCTTTTGTCTGCTACTTTAAAGAATTTCTAAGAAGTTAGAGATAAAATCAGAAAAAGATCTGCCAGTCCGCAAAATATATTTTAAGATGCGATTTTTAGTGTTTATATAAATGCAGACAAAGTTGGGAGTTACCTCACCTAAAGTCGATTTCAGATTATTTAAGAATTAGATCAATACGCCTATAGGAATGAGTAGAAACGCTTTATAGGAGTAGAGTACAGTATGAGTGCACAGCAAGTAGCCACGCAAGGCACGTGTTTCAGTGAACAGATGGGCAATATTTAATTTATCAATTTTTTCCTTTGATAAATTATTTAAAATAAGCCGTTGTCATTTGTACGTTAACTAAAAAAGAAAAATAAGAAGCCATTAGTTTATACATTAAAGTGAGCAGACGATGCGCACATTTCCACCCCATGCGGAGTGCGAACGCCAATCGTCGCCTGATTGACAATTGACAACAACAATTGAATCGATAATAAAATCAAAGAAGCAAGCAATGAAGCAAAGTACAAAGTTCCACACTATGTCGAGCCATGCACTGCACATCTCTGCTCCTCATCTCCACACACCAAATCACCCCATACTCATTTATTAGCGTCAGTTCGTAATGAAATTAACAAACTAAGTAATCAAATTTAATTAATTTTCAGCACTATTATAACTATTATTATTTGCTTTGTTTTATTTTTTTATTTTTTATTATTTTCACTATTAGCATTATTTGATTTATTTGTTAGCCAATTGCAAATATTTTCTATACGGTTAAGCCGTTTATGCGATTATATGCCAATATATTTGTAATAATTGAGATATTTATAGCCGAAAATAAAATTAATATAAAAACAAAACAGAAAAAAACAAATGCTATTCATTAATGCTATATAAACAAAAAAAAAAAACTTTTTTTTTTTGCGTGCGACATATGCAAAGATAAGTCAATGTGAAATTTACGAAGCAGAACAGTAGCTGCACAGTGTGACCATTTAGTGAAATACTATGCTCAAAAATATTAACAAAATGTACGTGATTAATTTGAAAAATCCAAAATTATTCATTTATGTAAACGATTTTGAAAATAATTCATATAACTAATATAATTAATAATAAGCGCCATTTAAGCTAAAACGATATAGTCACACGGCGCAGATAGCGAGTCTAGGACAAATGGCCATGGCAAAAACTTAACCGTATCACTTGCAATAATAAAAAGTATATATAGTATATTATTAAAAAAGCATAGTTATAACAAATGCAGTCTGATAGCGATTTTGATTTGTGTATAGCAGACGAAAAATTGATTAATACACCTGTGAGTTTATTTTTATATATTGATTATCTTCCCTTTTTCTATTGTTTTTTGTTTCTTTTTTTTTTTTTTGCTTCTAACTTTACGGTTCAATTATTTATGGCTCATGAAAATATTTCGTAAAAATCTTTTTTAATGCACGTTTTGTTTATTTAAATTTAATATAACTGACGTTAAACATTTTGGCGCCAGCAGCAACAAATTAAGATAACAATCTAACTCATTTGCATAGCTATTAAAAAAAAAAAACAAACACACACGCTAAAATAAAAATCATAACATTGAAATGAATAATATTAAGAGTTTGGTTAAAAGTTGTGAAAACTTGCTAGAACAGGTCTAACCGCAACATAAAAGCGAACTATATTATGTTGACGAATGTTTTCTTTTTTTTTTTTTTATTATTTTTAGCGGTCCAAGTTCCAGCGTGTACAGCTGATAAACATTCAAAATAAGAACAAAACTGAGTCAGTTTATAGTACTGCTGCGAATTTTGGTTACGCTACACACTGCAAATTCAAATGTGCAGATCGGTTTTTTAACGAATTTGAAATCATTTCTTTACACTCGTCTGTTAACAAAAACATTATATTCTTAGCTTAGCAGATTCTGCATCATTTAAGCTTGATTAGCCGATAATGGATATGGAGAGGTGACTCAGTAATTAAGCTGTCAACAATTCTGAAACCGCAGACGTATATTTCAAACACCAGCAGACGAATTTAAATAAGTCATCATTAGACTCTTTAGATATGATAAAACATTCATTAATAATCATTATTTGCAACAGAAACTCGCGTGAATTTCATTTCTCCTGCGAGAACTATGTAAATTTTTTATTGGAAAAAGAAATTATTGATAACCTATTTTCCAGGTAATATTAAACTGTCTGAAATATTATTTTATTATATGGACATTAACTGTCAAGCAACTTACAATTTGCCTGCCATTCTTCTTGGAATTTGTTTTAAAATAACTAAATGGAGGAAAAATTATGCAAGTGGCATATTTAACCTAAGCTAAGATGAAAATGCAAATGCACATATAATCAAAGTAGAAATAAAACACAAAATTAAACTGAAATATTATTCAAGCATTGTCAGTATAGTTTGCATTAATTTATTTTCTTGATAATCAATCAGCTTTGGTCTCGCAGTCGCTTTAAATTTACATTTAATACTTGTTTTCAGAAAACAAAAGCAAACAAAAGTTTGTTTATTAAAACATTCATATGTACAAGAGTTGGCATAAGTACTTCGACATGAACAAGACAATAGCATTTGTGATGTTTTTCCACTTGTTAATGACGACCGACGAAAGGAAATATTGCTTCTAATTATCGGCAATTGTTGAACAAACAAATACTCTTTGCTCTTTCACTGTAAGTGGATCAATACTGAATAAGAAGTAAACAAAAACAGTTCCATAAACTCTTGGATAATTATTTTGACAGCACATTTAAAACTAGATAACATGACGTTATACGCTACTTATCTTAACTTATATGTATTTACATTAAGTTATTTCATGGAATTTTTTTTTTATCGACTATTGTACATTGCAATCAATTTCTTCGGATATGATTTTATCCACCAAAAAATATGACCCGACGCCTGAAGTACTTTACTTTTAACCACATGAGACTTGTCACACGCCGCACGCTCGATTATTGAGGTATTAAAATCTAATTAAGTGTGAATCGATCATTTCTGTTTTTCTGCTTCTTTCGCGCTTTTTTTTTTACAATATATTTGCGTTCATGTTCATTTGTTACAAAAAAAAAAAAAAAATTAAATAACATATAAAAAACCCGCGGAGATTTGCAAGCCTCACACTCACATGTAGTTCCCCTCAATAAACATTTGTTACTGAAACAAATTATTTCAGAAAGCCGATTGCTTGAATTTTCAGCATTTTAGGCGTGTTTGGCAACGAGCAACAAACAAACGTAGAATCTAGTATGAAGCAGTTTATTCAGAATTCGTTTGTAAACAAATGTAATAATAACCTGAAACCTTTAACACTGGAAAGTAATCACAAAAGTACTGATTATAACTTTGCGCTCTACACTATATTACAAACCATGAATCATGTATATGCTAATTAAGAATCAGAACCAGAACGTAATAGAAACCAAACTAATTAAAATCAAGACATATTCATATGATTAAACATTTTTCAATTACCTATAAATGGCTATATTTATATATATTATTTATTATTAATTTTTTAACTTTCTTTTAAAAAACAAATATTTCTTTTTAATATTTTATCAAAAATTTTAATTTTCTTTTTTTAATTATTTAAAATAAACTGCACAAGTTGATTGTTATTTTATTTAAAATTTTTTTTTTAATTCCAAGCACGCGCGCACAAATAATTCTGATAAGCTTGGGTAACAAACAATTTACGCACTCGTCCAATCACTCATTCAAAGTTTTTAAAGATTTTCCGACAAACTCAACCGTCCACGTTCAATGCCGATCTTACAATGAAACAGTTTGGAAATTCTACACGCCAAGTTGTTCAAAGTGAGCCGCAACTTTCTTACCAACTTTTATTGGCAGTTGACTGGTTAGTGGTTGGCTAAAGGCATTTGATAGGATGAGTGCGGGGCTGTGGGTGCTAGGCAGCGCGACTCGCGCGCATTTGCTGTTGCAGTCAACGAAAACGAGCTTTTCTCTTAATGACATTGGTGATACCAAGTAAAACTTAAAATGAGCGCAAATATTCTAGAGGCACATGTGCACAGGTGTTTTGCTACGTTCTTGTTGTTGCTGCTGTTGTTATGCTTGTCATTGTTGTCGTTATTTTTTCTTGGTATTAAACATTATTTAATTCTAACACACATGCGAACGTGTTGACAATAAGGTTTATAGGAAGAGCAAAATAGGCAACAACGAGAGAGAGAAAAGGTTGACAGAGAGACGTCGACCGTGCATGATTTGCTCGCATGTATTATTTCTTTTAGTACACTGTAAAGCAGCGAAAATCTTGAATTTCTTGAACCAAACAATTAATTAGAAAATATGTAGTGTCATTATCAAGTAACGACATTCCAGTAAACGTGACTACTCCAATTGCCGGCAAACACAAATTTGATTTGGCTTGATTTGATACATTGATAGTTAAGTGAAGATAAAGGTTACAATAAATTAAGAAGTATTTTGGGTTGAGCCGCCATAAAAGGAACCATTTGTAAAAGACCCCAAAACATGTGAAATTATTTTGGAGTAAAGCAGTAAATTAGCTTCTTCACTATAGTAGATCGTCAAAGTTACAATTATATGTGTCATTATAATAAAAATGTAGGTTAACTTCCAAATTACAATCACAAAATATTAAATAATTATAAAAACCCAAAAATTTTCACAGTCAGACTTATAGTAAAATGTAATTGTTTAATAGATGCAAAATATTGAAATTGTAAATTTAATGAACCAAAAAAAGGCATTTTTGACAAAATCTCATTTAAAATCGTTATCAGCATTTCCCGCTCTCAGCTTTTAAAGTATGATAAGCCAAATACGCTGCCAAACCCTATATCTATTGACTAATAATTGCGAAAAGCTCAAAGAACTTATCAATGAATGATTATGGAAATTTTGTCAGTCAATTGAAACTTAATGCTTTGTCGCGTGAGCTTTGCATTACTTTTCTTATGATCAACAAAAGCAACATTAAGCAACATATGTATGTTGAACGTGATGTTAAATCATGGAAATCCCATTGTTAAAAAAAGAAGAAACTCGTGTTTTAAGTATTCTACGAAATCCTAATCGGTAAGCAATGAAATTTCCACTTGGATGTAAAAAAACCAACCTAAACGCAAATTAAAATTAGAACATATGCAAAACGCCTGATAATATTAATATTTAAATTTAGTTGCTATTATTGTTGCTGTTGCTTTTGTTGTTGTTAAAAACATATCGTAGTTGTTGAATTTTGTGGAATAATGATAAAACAATAAAAGTTTATGCTATAAGGCGTTTATATTTTCTTCTCTCATATTTGGGAAAGTCAGAAAATAATTTTTAGAAATACGCAGATAATAATTTTAATGAGAAATGTTAAATGTGCAAGCTGGGATTTTCAAACAAAGTTATCTATACTGGGCCTATTTAAAGTTTAAGTTAATTTAAAAGAAGTTCGATCACCTCTTTTTATTTCCTGTACCAAAAAATGCTAGAGGGCTAAACTTGTGCAAATATATGTAAAAAGCAGAACAAGGCATGACAGACCCCACAAACTACATATACACTTGATCAGTATCGAAAGGCGAGTCGATCTAGCCCGGTCTGTCTGTTTGTCTGTCAGTATGAACAAACGGCTCTCGGAAACTGTTAGACCAGCAATTACCAAAACCGGCACAAAGACACTCCTAATAACGAGATTATTTTTTTTCTTCGATATTCATTATGATATAGTTGAACTTCTTCATTACGAAGTTCTATACAACGAAGTTTTCTTTATAACGAATTAATTTCAAGAACACTGCAATTTCGTTAAATTTTCAGAACGGTTTGCTCTCCTTATAACGAAGTTCCTGATTTCTTTATAGCAAATTTTTCTATACTACGATTTTTTTCTACGCCCATAACTCGAATTCTCATACGTTTTCAATCTCCTTATAACGAATTTTATTTCGATTTTGATTTCTTACCAAAACAATCGTTAAACTGTCTGTAGGGGAAGTCCAGAATTATGGATTTGATAATAAAACACGATAAACATAATGTTATCGCTAGTCATGTTCACATCAGTTCTCAGTTTGCAGTTGTTGAAGCGGCTGATAGCATGCAAAATGTTGAAACACAACTTTTTCAAACAATTCTATATTGCGAATTTTCTATATAACGAAGTTATTCTCTGGTCCCTTGAGATTCGCTGTATGGAAGTTCGACTGTATAACAATTATTTTAATAATTAATTAACCATCAGTGCTGAATACGCCAGAAGTTAAACGGTTTTCTTGAAGAAGTACCATAATAATGAATAAAGTTTTTGACGTAGTTACTATTAAATTAAAACTTATCGAATAGTAGTTAAATTTAAATCAGCTTTACTGGAACCAAGAAATGTTCCAACTTTCTAAACTTAAACAAAAAATTCTAAGCAGGCACTCTACCCATATATTTGTTTTAATCTGCTGGGGTAATAATAACTTCTCGGTTCATATAATTTTTGAAGAAGCAGGAAAAGCAACCGAGATCCAGACAAGCAAGTGAAGAACTTAAGGATGTTCTGTGGTATCATTATTAGGAAACTTATGTGACTGTAACACGCGATTGTTATGAGGGGTAACGAAGAAAGAAACGAAGAAAGAAAGCCGTATTTTTTTTCTACAATTAAACATGTGAAGGTACATACATAGGTGTTACTTATATTGATTACGTTTAAACTTTATTTTAAATATAATTTTAAAATTCTTTAAAACAACTCACCTGCATAGAAAACTGACGCAATAAACCAAACGTTGATTTCATATAAAGTAAACTGTTTTTTGCATGAGATTTTTTTATTCAAAAAGAAAAACAATGCAGCAAAACTTTACAAGCATTTGATAAAATAATGGTTGAAACTGAATTATTTCATTTTTGTAACACAATTAATAAATTTTCTTCGCACTTTCGATTTTTATTAATTTAGTTTTTTCATGGAATTCTCTGAAATTATGTTTATTTATTTATTAATAATTTAATAATACTTTAAATATGATACAGGTATTATTTAAATACAGAAATATTCACTCAATATTTTTATAATTGCAAGTTAAAAATAAATATTGTATTATGTCAAGAACCGGTTTGCTATTATTTTTTTTTATTTTATATTTCATTTAATTTTTTTAACGGGGATATAGACTACACGACGACGCAGCTGAGAGCGAATAACGAGAATAAGAACGCGGCGGTGGCATTAATAACTTTAATAAATAAAACTAAAAAACAAAAACAAAAAAGAAAAACAAAAAAACCCCGAGTCCAAATCAGCGAGCGCAGAAGCAAACGCAGGTGTAGAAAAAACAAAAACAAAAACAGAAAAGACACAGTCATTGAGCGTCTGTGCGTTGAAGCCGCTGAGCGGATTAACAAATGAAAGAGAGCGAGCACAAATGTGATATATGTGTAAATGTTTTTTATAATAAAACAAAAAGAGCGTAAGTGGCCAAAATGTACGTGTGTGACGTCGTTGGTTGCGGGTAATTCCGGGCTTTATGCTTTCGTGCGATCATCACAATAACTTGAAGACGGCATTGGGTTTAACAATAACAACAAATAAACTTTAGGTTTCCCGAAGTAAAGAAAGCAAAAAATCGATTGGGAATTTTTCGGTTAAGAATTTCATTTGCTATTTTTATTTTGTTTTTGTTTTGTTTTTATAGCAAAATGCTCAATCATGGTTTTATAATGATTTCTTCGTGCATTTTAATGCTTTACAATTTCCGAAACATAAGTTTTTTTTTTTTGCGGGCATTAGTTTCACTTAGCACTACTTCGTTTGGCTATTTTGTTAGTTTTTTCGTCTTATCTAATCAGAAATGAGTCCAATTTTAACATAAATCATCAATACGTGGTCGAAATTTACTTTAATTTAAGGTGGGGGCATTTAATAAAAATAACCTAAAATGAAATGTAAAGCGCGCACAGCGTATTTATTGATCCCGTTAACGGCTTGTGTAGGTGAAACCGTTAAATTTTTTTCTCTTGTTTTGGTTGTCAAAATCACGTATAAAAACAACAATAATGATTAGAATTGATTGTACTCTCTTTTCAACTGCACACTCCAAAGCAAACATAAGCGTTGAAAACAAAAACAACAAATCCAATATCACTTGCAGACGGCACTTTCTCGCGGTTTTTCTTTCTGCGTTTCCTTCTTTCTTTCTCAAATATGCCACCCGTACGCACGTACAGCACGAAAGTTAAATAAAGACTAAAAGGCAATAATAGAAGCGTATGATGAGCGATCGTCGAAGATCGTCGTTAAAAAAGCATGTAAAGCTTTTTTGGCAGTAACGAAAAAAACTAAAAAAACAAAAAAAAACAATAATTATTGCAACAACATTAACTAAAAAACACAACAAAAGCGACGATTGTGTCTGCGTGAGTGCAGTCGCGTAAAGACGTGTCATCGCCATATTAAAAAGTCCGTTTAAACTAAAGGTTTCTTTGAATTTTCAAAATCGATGCAAAATTTAAAATTATTTACCATAGAGTTGCCATACTTTATTTTTTTTTAATATTGACTGCGCACAAAGTTTACGAAGCTTGCAAAGTGAGAGTTTGATTTGAAGCAAAAAACGTAAAAACTTTTTGGTATCATCATATACGATTAGTAGAGATGTTCATATGCGAGTGCGTAAGTGATCTTATAAAATATATGTATTATATATTATAAAATAATTTCACCTTTGAAGCTGGGCTAATCGCCATATTTAATCAACAACTGTGCTAGTGAGCTGTCTTGTTGACAGATCGAGGCCAAGTAAACTCGAGCCTATTTGATTTGGACTCATTTCCAATTTTGCAAGATGCTGCCAGCAGCACGAATGATTTCGTTTATTTCATATTGATTATACGATCTGTAATATTTACGTTTTGTACAATATATTTATTTATGTTAATAACAGTACCCAGTTTCATGTTCATCAAGACGTACATATATGTAGAAGAAGAATAAGTAGTCATATGACATAAATATTTTATTTTGTACACTTGTACAATACTTTTTCTTTCAGTGCCATAACAGTGAATCATGCATAAATAAATAAAAGCTTCGTGCTCTCTGACTGCAATTTTCGCGATTAAGCATTTCGTTGATTTTATGAATGAAAATCTTGGCCCACCGACACCCCAATGCCGGCAAGCCGGCGGCACGCGTCCTATGGAGGCATTCTTCGTGCGCTCGTGAATCGCTGAATCACCGCACAATTCCTAGAAAAGGATGTAATCATGCGCCGGCATTTGTTGTGGCATAAATTTGCCTGTTGTTGTCGTTCACATTTCGGTTTCACTTACCAGCATTGCCCCAGAGCTGCTGCCGTGGCATGCGACATGTGGCATGACCGTGACTCATATGACAAGTCTGACTTTATCAGCGGCGAGTAACTACACAGCATACCGTAAACAACTGTTAAGGCACATATTTTCACTTTCGATACGTGTGCGCCGAACTTAGCCATTACGAAAATGAAATGATTAAGGACTGAATCATGTTTAATGACAGGAGTGGGGCCTAAAGTCAAGAAAATGTGCTTTAATTAAAAATGTTAAATTTTACACTTTTTTGATTATTGAATAATGAACATGGAATTTGATTTAATATTTAATATTTAGCATCGTGCTGGTATAGCTTAAAGTTCCTTGTTATATTTATATTTTTCATCTTAACTGGCCCAACCCAATAAACTTATCTTAGATTTGCATCTAAACAGTTGCCTTATTCAGCTTTTGCATAACTCTAACTTAAATTTAATAAAACAACTTTATTTTCTGAACCACCAACGAGAAATAACCACACGCGCACCATGACCAATTCACTGTTGGTGGTGCAAATGTTATCAGGTATCTTCGAAATTTCCCAAACGATTTGAAATCACTAGGCCAAAATAATCATGAGCTAAACCCTAAGCAAATAGGCATTATGTCAGCCGACACCGACACCGAACCACTTCGTCTAATATTTACACATGCAAAATTCAAACAACTTCCAAACGGCGATGTACATGCAATTACAATAGGAACAGCAACAGCAACTACAAAAACGAAAACAAAGAGAATTTACAACTTGTGAAAGAAACGGTAATGGTTGCCGGTTCGCCTAGGCATAGTTTGGGCACCTTCCTCATCGACCAAACAATAACCGGGCGATAATGGGAGTTGGGCAATCAGACGGCAGGCGGTTGCATCACGCGATATACGATTCAATTGGCTCAGCGCTTTTCACAAATGGGCTGACCATAAAGTAAACTCCTAATAAATAGGTAATGGTAGCTGTAGCTTTGCATGGCGTTCGCCATCTAGGCAGGAGTACAGCACGTGCCGCTGTCAGGTCTAACAAACGAAGCCAAGTGCTTTGATTGTTCTCGTATTGATTTTGTTCACTGCTGATGGAGTGAGGGCGGCAGCCAACTCGATGAACTTCCTGTGCTGCGTGTCCTTCGCAAGGCAAGGTGTTGTGCGAATGGTTCAATGCGAAGGTGATATAGCGGCAATGGGACCTTGAGTGAGTTCAACGATACCCTACTCAATATGCCGCAAAAGCTAATTAGCAGCAGTAAAGAAATTTTGCAACAGAAAACTAAGGTAAAGACAGGTAAATGTCTAGATGGTTGCTTTAAAATTTGTAATCATACTCAAAACTCAGCTAGCAAAATAATGCTATGGCGCCAGAAATATTATTAAATAATTGAAGTAAAATTTAGATAAAAATATCATGTGCAGCGCATTAAACTGTCGGAATTGGCTAATATTTTTCAAATAAGCACCGTAACGAAATCCTCAACCGCATTTTTGCTGTAGACGTGTACTTACTTGTGCAAGCCGTTTGTAACTTTGTCAGACGACCTTGGCCAGTTCCTTGAATTGTGAAATTATTGTGAAATTATTTAATGAGCGATTTAATCAATATTTGTCTAAAAGTCAAAAAATTACACATGTCAGTGGTTGGGTTTTTAACAAGAAATTTTCTAAATTACAGCAAGAACATTTTAATAATTTTTACTTAGTTTTCAATTGTTATCTTAGCAAACTTATCTATTAGAATCCTTAAGGAAAATTTTATAAGTTCTACACTTTGAATGGATTTTTTAGAAGTATGCTGAAAAAAAAAAACAAACAACAGTTTCATAATTCATTAAATCATATCTGATGAAAGCCTCTATTGTAGTATATAAGCTCTGGATTAACAAAAAAAAAAGTATTTTTAAGATTTTCAGATAAAGATTACGTTCGATTTTTTTTATGTTCTGAACGAAAAATTTTATTTTGTATATGAAGTTGCAATTTAGGAGCGTCAAAGCAGGTTTTTTAACAAGCAGCTCAGCCTAAACAGTCACAATTTTCATAAGAGCAACAAAATTTCACAAAAATCATACAGTTAAAGCAAAAAAAAATACAGTATTGAAAATACGTGTATATTTTCTTTGTTCAAATGAATTTGCTTTTCGGTATACTTTGCTTTAGGTATTAAATAAAAATCCGTCAAACGTTCTCATAAAAATTGTAAACAGTTAACATAAACTCACGGAAAGTATATAAAACAAAAAGCGGTGAATGTGAAGTCAGGCGTGCGGTTTCGTTTTATTTTTTTTTATAAATTTTAGTATTTTATTTATACTAAGTGAAACAGTTTGAGCAGTAGAGAGCGTTGCACACATAGGCATGGCTAAAGCTGAGGATTGCGACGAGATAAGCCAAATGAGGACTAACGTGTTGCCGCAGGAACTTAGCAGCAGTGGTGTCAGCAGTTGTAATTTTAGTAGCTTTGACAATTGCACGCTTTGTATGGAACATCACCAGCAGCAGCATCAGCAGCATCAGCATCAGCAGCAGCAAATCCACTTACGAGACCCACATGAGATCAACAAAGAGAAGATTCTAGATTCTTTTCTTTCACAGCCCAACTGTGCGTCGTCATGCGACCAACTGTCGAATGCCGTGCGCCAAGTCACGCAGACAAATGCGGCGAGTTTGAGGATGTTGACCATGCTGATGCTGCATGCATGGCGGCAGCG
Organism: Stegana nigrithorax; assembly: GCA_037044495.1. NCBI lineage: Eukaryota > Metazoa > Arthropoda > Insecta > Diptera > Drosophilidae > Stegana > Stegana nigrithorax. The sequence continues at coordinate 555,020 of JBAMBQ010003058.1, read as the reverse complement.
TCGGCACGAAGTTAAAAGCCTGCAAACCGCTTTGGAGAATATGCAAAAGGAAGTGAGTGGCAAATGCATGCCGGCAGATGCCTTAGCTCGGCAATTGCATAACTTATACTCTCATTTTCACTTCGCAGTCGATGAAATGTCACAACGAAATGCACGTTTACTCGACGCTGATGCGCGTAGAGAAGAAGCGCAACGATGAGCTCACCATGCAATTGAAACAGTCCACGGATACCATAAATCTGCTACGCACTTCCTGTGACAATCTGACCACAACGGTGCTGAAGCTGAACGCCGATAAGGAGCTGCTCGAACAGGAACTGAAAATACGTAGCCAAGAGCACGAATCCTGCAGTCAAATGCTGGTGCAGGCCAAGGGCGATTTGTTTCGTGCATTCTTAGAGCAACGCGCGCTGCAGTCAAGTTTGGGCAAGGAGCAACGCGCGCTGCACGAAGCGTTGCATGCAAACGAACAATTAGCACAGGAGATTAATAAGGTATTGAGAAATCTTTGAGTTTTTCTTATTCTATTTTAATGTTAATTCTTGGCAGATGCGGAATATGGACACTGAGTATGGCAAGTCGGAGCGCAAATATCAAGATGAGTTGAAACAACAGGGTAACATAATCAGGGAATGCAAGCAAAAAATAAAAGAACTCGAAGCGCATATAAGTGAATTTCAAGCGTAAGTTGCCATGCACAATTTAAAGTAATCATTTTCTTCTAATCGCTGAATACCATTGTGCAGCAAAGAACGAGAACTCGAGGCATACCGGTACAAAAATGAACAGACAGAAAGCCAAATGTCAAGCATTTATGAGGAGTTGGCAAATATGAAATTGCAACTGGAAGTGTCAAAGGATAGACTCGAAGTGCAACAACGAAGGAAGAGCAAAATATTTCAATTTTCATTTGAATCTCTACATAGCTGCGCATCGAATATCTTTTACGTTTTCTTTTTGTACCTGCTGCCCGGTACACCGGCGCATATGAGTTATCAGCCCGTGCACATGCGCAAGGAGCTCTATGAGCTTAGTTAGGACCCCTCAGCACCGTCGTATAGCTTAGCTTACCTACATATACACAAATAATAATAGAATGAGCTTTTATTCCATATATTTTATAAGTGAAATAAAACCAAATATTACAAATCTCATCTTAAAATTACTTGTTTTACCACCTTACTTCATTTTGACGGAAAACATCCTTGCATCAAATAATATGAACCATTAAAAAATTTAATTTCATTTGTAGATTAGTTATTTAAATGTCAAACAATTATTTAGCCTTGTTGTGTGAGTGATGTTGGCAGTAGTATGTTACAGCGTGAATGAGATAGATAAACACAAAACACATAAAAGGTAGCAATGCTGAAAACGCAAATTTTCCTTGGCAGAACATTTCAAGAATATTCCTCAGTATATTTGTCCCTCCCATAGGGGCTAAGTATTCTATTATCAAGAATAAGTGAAATAAGACTTGGCGACATCAACGTAACAAACGAACTGCCTTACCATAGTCGAGTTTTCCACAAGATGGCGCTTTGACGAGAATATGTAAAAAGCTAATACAGTGCTGCCAAAATGGAAATATAGCAGCGCCATCTTCTTTAGTTTTACAACGTAGAAACTCGAAACTTGAGAAAGTTTAGACAATTTCCACAGTATAATATAACATTAACGTCCTTTGCGAACTTTAATTTTCGGAGTTTTATTATTATTCCATATTTTGCAACCTTTAGATAACATTTATTAGCAGCAGCTTAATTTGTATAAAACTTTCCCCAACATGCAGTGACGTAGAGTCTATCACGTTTTTTAAATCGTTATAATGCTTATTCTTCACGGAAACTATTCTTATAAAAATATTTTTTGCAATTTGATTGGGAAACGCAATATTATCGATTGCAGATTAATTTGTTTCGCCTTTGGTTCGAAAAGCAAAGAAGAGAAGCAAAGCAAAATTCATACATACATATACGGCCTTTCTTCAACTCGGTTGTCAATGAAACAGCCAGAAGGTAAAATCAGTCTCACATTTTACCTAAGCATTGAAATCTGCGCTGATAACATTTGTCTTTTCTTGCAGCATGCAGCTTCATAGAGCTGCAGCCAGCCTCGGTTTTCAACAAAACCAAGATCAAGGTAAACAGCTCACAGACAATAAGTGAGTGAACAACAGCATGGCATGAGTCGGCGGTTATACAAATTCGGCATATTAATAACTTGTAGTGTTAGTGAGAAATATGGAAAATAAAACTAAGGAATCGAATTAGAATTCAAGGCATGTGTTTTGTTCATATTTCCGTAATGCTGCGCAGTAAGTTTAAGTATCCCTCTACAAGAAACGAATAAAAAGTAAAAGTAACAAAGAATTTATGACTTTCACAAATTTACACCATTCAAACTGAGCAAAAGAAAAGATCGCTAGGTTGTGTAAGTAGACATTAATTATTTCTGAAGTTCTATTTTCAAAGAAAGAAAGAATACTTGTATATCACTAAGATTTTTTAACGAAATAAGACAACTAGAATGGACAAAATGTCAATTTCATATTTGTTACCGGCTTATTCCTGTCTGTAAAGTGAAAATGTGTGAATATCATGTCACGCAGCCGACGCGCTGCACTACAAAACCAAATGAATTCCCATTTAAAGCAATAGAATAATCATCAAAACAAACAGCAAAGCAAAATGAAGATTGCCAACATAAGAGCAACATGCAACATCTAAATGAAAAAAATACTCAAACGGTCCAATTAAATTCCCTACTAACCGTTTTCTCACGCAGAGCCAACTGAAGTCGAAAACACGAAAAGAAAAGGTAAGCGAATACTTGTTAAGTGACCGTAAGAAAGTTTCAGCAGCAGCTGGGATAGACGATAGCGGCACCCAACAAAGATATTCATTCATATTGAAATTGTTGTTGCTGCAGCTGCTGTTGGTCTGACAAACGAACTTTGGCAGCAAATGGGCAACTAGAAAAAGACGCAATTGTTACATTAGACAGCGACAAGCAACAGTCGCGCTTCAGTCTGCATAGTGAGTTCAGCATAGACAGACGCTTGGAGCTGGTGTAACGCGCATAAAGAAAATCTATAAAACACGTAAAGAGACGCGATTAAGGCGCGCGCGCATGTTTATTATTAAGCAAACGAAACGAACGTGGAGAAATTCAATAATAATAAACTCAAATTTAAGAAGGAAAACAACCATAGCAACAACAACACCAACAACAACAACAGCAGCATAAACACGTCAACTGCAAATTAGTATGCCACAACGGCAACATCGTACACTCTGACTCAAACAGACGACAAAAAAAACAGCAACAACAACAACAACGACAACAATACAAACAAAATATCTGTTGCCATTGTCATTGCTGCTGGCAGTTTCATCTACGCCTTGTTGTATGTAAAGTTCGCTTAAATTTGCAATTTTACAACATTTGAAATACGAAACTCGAAAGGTTTGCCTCGCTCGCCCACCCCGACCCGCGCGTACCCACGACAACAATTGCCAAGAGACCGCGCAAACTGCTGCACGTGCTTGCATATTTTTTCTCATCTTAATGGCTTTCATCAAATACGGCAGCGTTTTTATACATTTTTTCTAGCCGGCAGCGTTTAATGACCTACAAATAAATTAAAAAGCGAATATAAAATTCAAAATTAATTTTAATTATTTAAAATAAGCAATATTGGTGTGCGAAACTTAACTAAAAATTGTGCGGATCGTGGGCGTCTGTGAGTGGCGAAAGCAACGGAATAAAAGAAGCAAAATCGCAAAGCAAAAATCAGCAGCCATGGCTTCGCCGGGTCTTTTGCACATGGAACGGCCTTTACGTGCAATCTACCAATTTATTTTGGATTTAATTGTATTTTCTTTGAAATCATTATTTTACATACTGGAGTCGTTATATTATACGCTGCTGCCTGATCGCTTTAGAAAGTTAAAGGTAATTACCTTTTTTTGTTATATGTATTTTAGTTTGAAAACTTGTCGCTCTTTGAACAGTCGTGCCATCAAAATGTTTTTTTTTTCTATTTTAAACCTGAATTCAGTTTTGTTTTCATTCTAAACGATTTTCTCACCTTTGAAACCAATTTAACATTTTTTTTAACTTTTTTAAAATTAGGTTTGAAAATGAACTTGCCAAGCTGAGGCTGAGGTCAGGCGCACATTTTTATGGCAGCACATACAAAAGTAATTAAACTGTTTACGCGCATTTTTGACTTTTGACAGGCCACAGCCTCGTCGGTGAATATGTTGACAATTGTAAGCTCTGTTTTAAAGTCCGAAACATTTTAATTCAGCCTTGAAAACCTATTCCCACGTCCGACCTTTCAATATTATTTATGGCTTTAGCGCCTAATTAAAAATTGACATGTTTTATTTCAATTTACAAAAGAAAGATAACGCAAAAACGCTACTTAATTAGCTTCAAAGTAAGTAATGCGCTTGATGGTCACAGAGCTGGGCTCTGTTTATTTTTCTACCAACTTTTCTAAACTAAAGATGGGAGGGACAACATTACTTATCAAACTCTAGTGAGACAAGAAAAAGAACCCAAATGCAAAATAAAAAAAAATATATTCAAATTTTTATGGATTACACTCTGAACGCTGTAGACATATATCAGCTAAGAAATATCGACCCTATTACCCCAACTAACTTACATTAAATGAGAAAAATCATTTGAAATTCGTTACGACATTGTAAAAGCGCATAAATATAATATTCATTGGTTTCTTTTACTTAAGGTAACTGAATCGAGATTTCGAGAGTCGTTTCCATAACTTTCGCCAGCGCTTACGAAATCGCAATACTCAAAAGTTGCAAACTTTTATAACATTTTCAAAACAAGCAACAACAAAAATACCAATAATAAAGAAAAAAAAAACCACAATCAACTTAATTGTATCGTTCGGTTGTAGCAAAACTTTTATATCATTCACGTCTATCTCAACCTAAAAAAAAAATCAATTATATAAATTCCCTTAAATCCAACCATTGTTGAGAGATTTTATCGCTGCAACATGCATACATAGATAGTTGATTATTCAGTCAGTTCACTTACTATACGATTGATAAATTTCACTTATAGCTAATGTCTACACAATTGATTGTAAAATCCGTAGATGAACTCCATTTGATTGCCGACCCACTAATTCCAAAACTGACTCATTCAAAATTATGATTTTTATGTATGCTTTTTAAATATTACAACAAAGCAAAATTACCACTCAGTACACAACTAAACGGTCTACTAAAAACATATAACATAAAAAGTAAATAAAGGGGAAATAAAGTAAACAATTAGAAAAAAATCAACAAACATGGAAGAAGGGGTATACAAAATAACTTTCTATTTTTATGGAACCTTAACAAAGACAAATAAAATTAATTAAATAAATAAATGTTTGTATGTAACAAAAAATTAATATTCCAATATTTATAATAACTCATGCATGCTTCATTGATTTGCACCTAACCGATGGCAATTATTTAAACAAAACCATTTGCCATGTTAGCATTTTCAATAAATATTTGTAAGAGGTGTTAAAATGCATAAAATGTATTTTTTGAATTAAGTAACATGTAAGGGGTGTTTAAATATTTGTATATTGTTTATTTTATGCAAATAAATACATTTGGGGCGTATTTGCACAATTTAATGGCCACTTAGCCAACACTCAACTCAACTTAACTTAACGTTTAAAAGGCCGACCATCGCTGCCAAATGTGATGTTTAAGTTGACGAACGTTCGACGCTTACCAACTACCGTCAGTTTGGCTTGTTTAAATATTTTACTTGCTGCTCCCAAATATACTTTTTGAAACTAAGCATAGGTACGGCAATCTCTGACCTTCAAGATCGTTGATTTCAAGTGCAGGAAATCGCATGCATGTTTGATTTTTCTTGCAGCATGAAAACTGCGTTTATGTAAGCATATAATTGAGCAAATTAAAGGTTTGCTACCTTTGTCAATGCTTACAGGCATCTCACAAACCAAATGAAAGGAAACTTTACGGTTGCTTGCACTCTGCAGTTTGTTTTTTTTTTTTTTTTTCCTTTGTGTTTTTCCTAAAAAAAAAAGTCATTTGCCAAGCCGTTCCAAGCGAGTTTTCCGCAATTGCAGCTGCCTCTGCTATTGTTGCTGTTGGTCGTGGCTGTTTTTATTACTATTGCATGGTAATGCACCATCACCAGCAGCAACAATATTACATAGCAATAACAAAAAGCAACCTAAGTGCGGAGTCTCGCAGACAAAACACAAATATACGCCTGCATCCAATGTGAACTTGATTGAACTCAACGCGCGCAAATGGCAAAAGTTGAACACGAATTTCTTTATGTTTCGCTAAGCTTTGAAATTATGTAATTTTGCAAATCTCTACATTTTTCAAACCTCTCTAGCGAAACAAAACTATTTTGATCATTTTAACTGTTTAACATGCAAAAAACGTTCATTTATTAAAAACAAAAAAAAGCTTAAAGTCGCGTCTTTGAAAACCAAATATGCAAAAGCGAAAGTAGATGCCTTTAATTTTTAATGCCTTTTTTTTCATTGCATAATAACATAAGAAAAATGCGGACAAATCTTCTATAACTCACAGTCTCTGTGATTTTAACTAGCATTTCATTTCTATATTTTTATCTAGAAGTTATAGAAGTTCCGCTATGTAATCTTATTCAAACATTTTACCATGTATCTGACAAAACTTAATTGACAAATTTATGCGTCATAGATTCGGTTTGGATTTAAATGCAGTTCTTTATATAAACAATATTTTTAACCAAAATCATTGAAAATGAAAAACATATGTGGGTTAGTTTAGAAAAAAAAACAAACAAAAACCAAATACAATCAATGTGTCTCTTAGCTTTGTTGAGTATTGTGACGTGAAACGATAAGCACAGCGCTTGGGTTCTTTTGGTTGCAAACCCGTTTCATGTTTGCGTTCAAGCCTTCGTGGAACTTGTTAACGGTTTGGTTAAACCTTGTCTCATACAACCTAATACCGACAGAATCATTTACAACAATAATTGGAAAAAGGTCAACGCTGACTTTTGTGTTCACATTTTGTCCATCGAAACACAAAAGTTAAATCTTCTCAGCATAATAATCACAACAAACTCAAACTGCTACAGCAAAGAATGTAGTAATGCAAGTGAACTGAGAAGCTTTGCTGATGTTGCAGTTGTAGCTGATAATCTTGCTGTATTAGCTTTGTTCGCACTTAAATCTCTCTCAATTCTATCAACTTTTATTTTCAGTATAATTGATTTATAATAAAATATCACAATATACACTTCCATTTGTTGCAGCGTCTGAGGAGCAAAAATTATGTCAATATTTAGACAAATTTTTTGTTTATCTAAAGTAGAGATTAAAAAAAAGTAGTATAGAATATATAGACAAAACGGACGACTTGGTCATAAAAATTGCAACTATATAGACATGGCACTAAAAGTAGGAACTATGTTTCGTACTTTGTTGTAGGAAATGACAAACTTCATACTATTTGTTTGCAAAATAAACTGTATACCATTACACATATCAAATGTATATCGAATAACTATTTTTCTACTGAAAGTTTATTAAGACATTATCAAATATGCTTACAGAATGTCGACGGTCAAGTGGTGCTCATCACAGGCGGTGGAGGCGGGGTGGGACGTTTACTCGCTATCAACTTCGCCAAGCTCAATGCGCGCGTTGTTATATGGGATAATAATGTGGAAGGTATGCAACGATTAACTATTGTAGACATAAATCTGAATCGAAGACATATGGCGCTCACGATCCCGAACATCGGCTACTGTAGCAATTCTCAGCTGTGCGTTAATTGCTTGCACAATATTTGCGCTAGATTTTAACACATGAGTGAAATTCACTGCGTCGGGGTTAAAGACCCGTCACAGTTTAGTGAAAGCTGCATATGAGAAATATTTATGTATTTTATTAAAGATCACTACTCACTGCTTATCTCTTGAAATCCCTTCCAGCTATAAAAATAACAACAAGGCTACTCGTCCAAAATGGTTTCAGCAACTTTGCCATCTATGAGGTTGATATATCCGATCGGGAGCAGGTTTATCGGCGCGCCGCGGATGTGATACGCGATGTAGGACATGTGGACATACTTGTGAACAATGCGGGTGTCGTGTGTTGCAAACCTTTCTGGGATTTGCCTGATCGCATAATACAGAGTACATACAACATTAACATTATTGCGCACTATTGGACGGTGAAGGCTTTTCTGCCACATATGATGCGTCACAATCGTGGCCATATTGTCACCGTCGGCTCGGTGACGGGCATGTTAGGCACTTATGGTTGCTCGGATTACAGCGCAACGAAATACGCATGCATTGGCTTTCACGAGAGTCTCTTGACCGACCTGAAGGCGCATGGCTACGATAAGGTGCACATGACTCTAATCTGTCCGTATTATATCAATACGGGCATGTTTTCGGGTGTGCAGCCGCGCATGATTCCTATGTTAGAGCCGCAATATGTGGCGGATCAGATTGTGAGCGCCTTGCGTAAGAATGAAGTTTGGTGCGTGCTACCGAACTCCATCAGAACCCTAACGCCACTGAAATGGTATGTAGACGTGTATTTTAGGTGATATTTCTTTTAAACTATATTTTACTTACAGCTTGTTGCCCGCCAAGATGTGCTGGGAGCTCATGTCGCGTATCATACGTGGTCCAGAGTCAATGATGATGTTCCATGGACGTGGACGTGTGCCAGCAGGTTAAATTTAATTACTACACTAAACATCAACTTTTACTTTTGCTTTAATTGTTTATTTAAAACGTATACCACTTAAATAAAAATTGTTACTCCTACACTTTTTTCCTATATATTAATCCCTGATCGTAGTCTGATGATAATAGTGCGGTGCCACCTCCGTCAGCCATTCCTTCTTAATAACCGTGATATTATTCATAAATAGTTTTGTCGTTTGCAAGAGCTCACAATAGACCACGTACTGTGCCTGTGGAAGCGTGTATAGCGTAGAATTTGGATGTATGGACAGCTCAGTGCCACTGCTGATCTGACGGTAAACTCCGGAATGGTGCAGATAAGCGACGTGTTGAAAGAAACCCGCCGTGATGCATTTGCAAACCATGGCTACGTCACCTTTGCAAGAAAACATGGGTATGCCAAATTTTTTGTTAGCCAAGCTGACCAACTGGCCGCGTAGCTCATGCGCACGCTTCAGATTGCGTTGCACGAGAAAATATTGGCCACAAAACTCTTTTGTCATGTTATTCTCGACGAATGCCGTGTAGACATTCAGCAGTGTAATGAGATCACCTTCCGCAACTTCAAAATTTCGCTTGGCAATGCGACCACTGGCTTGTGCTTGCGCTGAGGGTGGTTTCGAGTAAATCGACTGCACCTGCAGCATAGCAATTATGGTAATAATTTCTTCAGCGCAGCCCATTTGACCAGCAACGTAGAGCATCTTAGAGAACATTGGCGCAAAAGGCATTTCGGCGAGTAAAAAGCCAACGGGTTTGGTCAAATTACCTTGCTCATCGATGGCATCCAGCGCATACAGAGTTTCAAGGGCGCCAAGTAGATTCTTTGCTGGTGGTGGCGATGGAAAGTCGAAGCGTAATATATTGCCTATGCCCAACGCTTTAAGCTGTAGCACAGCTCCACTCAACTCACTGCGTCGCATCTCGGGCGGTTCTCGTTCAATTAATGCATCATAGTCTTCCTTCGTATACAGCCTGTACACCTTGCCCGGCCTCATGCGACCGGCACGACCTGCACGCTGAATTGCGGATGCTTTGCTCACGGGTACCACAACTAAACTATCGCAACATGTGGTCGGGTTATACCATTTGACCTTAACAAAGCCACAATCGATGACATAGACAATGCCTGGAATGGTTATGGACGTCTCAGCGATATTTGTGGCTATCACAACTTTACGCACTCCTTTGGGTGGTGTAAAGAACACGGCCAGTTGATCATTACTCGTCATGCTCCCATACATAGGCAGCACTTTCATGTTGTCCAACTCTTCGGAGGATATATACTCACGTAGCAAATCGATTGCTTCGAGCACCTCCTCCTGCCCTGTGAGGAATGCGAGTATATCACCAACTGGCTCCTTTTTATGCAGCTTCCAAATCGTTGATACCGTCTCACGCACATAATCTGCGCATGGTTCACTTATGTAGTATGTGTTCACAGCATGCATGCGTCCTTCTATTGTCAATTTAATGCTAACATCACGTTGTGCGCTGTGCCAACTGAAGAACTCACTAAAGAAGCTAGCATCGATCGTTGCTGATGAAATAATGAGCTTCAAATTCGAACGTTTACGTAATATCTTCTTCAGCAGTCCAAGCACCGTATCTGTCAGCATATTCCGTTCGTGCGCTTCGTCGACGATTATAACTCCGTATTGTGTCAGCAGAGGATCCGCCAGTAACTCACGTAGCAATATGCCCTCGGTCATGTATTTAATATGCGTCTCGGCCGACATACGCTCCATGAAACGTACTACGTAGCCAACGACGTCTCCCACAAGTTCGCCTCGCTCCAGTGCTACGCGATTCGCCAGTGTAACAGCAGAAACACGTCTGGGTTCTGTAACCCCTATCAGACCTTTTGTATGCCAGCCCCATTCATAGAGGTACTGAGGAACTTGTGTGCTCTTGCCGCTGCCTGTCTCGCCCACCAGTATAACAACCTGGTAGTTCTCCAAGCAGTAGAGTATCTGATCCCGATATTTTCGTATGGGCAAACGTTCACGCTGCTCGGTTAGGCCGAGTGTGTGATTTGCATTGAAAACAAACGATGACGTTTGATCACTGCCCGTGTTGTCCGCATCCGTGATAGCGTCATCTGTATCGGGTTTAATGAATTTTGGCTTAAAAGTAGCCATTATAATTAATAAATATTAAATTATGCCACTCAATAAAAACTATTATTTCTCTTCCACTTATTTTGTTGTCATCGAAAACAGCTGGTTTTCTAAACCGGCAAATGTCTAAACAGCTGTTCAAAGTGCGCATTCACAATGTTGACTGTCCACTACTGTAAATGCGGCATATATATTGTGAATATGCGCTAGAGCAAAAGTCACTCGACCGTTATTTTTATGTAAAAATGTTGTATAACTTTTTTTAATCTGTTATAGCCTATGAAGGCACATTGCAAATTCCTTTATTGCCCATTGTAGACAAATAAAACAACACATGTCGCATATTTAAAAAAAAAAATGAAAATTAAAAAAGTCAAGGTCACTAAACACTTTTGGTCAATAACACGTGCTTCTGGCTGAAAGTGCCCAATGTCCCCAGTGGCGCAGCTGTCGTCTATACAGACACTCGCCGCAATCATTTTGGCTTTTAATAAACACATTTTGTGGTTTTCATGCAGTTGTTGGTTTTAATTTTTTTTACTTTTTTTTTTTTTTTTGCCAATGAGGCACAACAATGCGTCAAATAAAAATTTCAAAAAAAAAAAAAATATAAAAACTATGCAGATTATTCATAAATAATTCTGAAAGGCAGGCATTATAATTGCGGGCAGTTGGCTTTTCTTTTATTTATTCCTGCTTGCACAGTTGTTTATACCAAAATACCTTATTCAAATGCCACATACTGTGCATGCTTCATGTTGTGGTTGTTGTTATTGTTGTTTCTACTGCTGCAGTAATATGACCATGACATTAACTCGTATACGACAAATAAAACACGTGAGGCAGACCCGTACAAACAAGTGACCCTCGTGGTAGTTTGATATTGAAGTCAGCACATGTGACGGCATTTCCGCCCAAATTAAAGCGGACCAAAGAGTTCTAATCGAGGCTGTTCCGAATTGCAGAACAGAAATTGACAAATCCGTATAATTTCAGCGAACTGTGTTTATGCTGAAATTTGATCAATATGCAGGAAATAATCATTTTGCATTCAAACGTCTGTGATGATGCAGTCTACAAAACTATTCATTTAAAAAATAAAAATAAAACCATAGTGAAACATTATAGTATACGCATAGAAAAAAAGATAATTGAAAAGTATAATAAGTAAAATCTGTCTCAAAAGTATTTGATAAAATATTCGACCATTCATCTAGCAGATATTACTGTAGTTATAAAAGCTAAGCAAACGCATTCAGTTTTTGGAACATATGAAAATAACTTTATTTTAACTCCATGTGTAAGCCAAAACGTCAAGGCCATTGAGAACGCGTTTACTATACATATTAAATCGGTATTTTACTTGTGGAAAACGTGGCGACAAAATGGCTCAAACCAAATGGCAAGTGGACAAAATTGGCAACATTTTAATAAAGGCAACTGCGAACATAAATCAGGGTGAAAAAAAGCGTCGAAAGTTGGCCAAAAACTTGTAATTTAATAAATTTCTAGCCAATTGTCGTTGTCTACTGCCATCGAAGGACCTTGACTGTTGCAAATATTCTTGCATTTGTGTCATTCAATCGAAACTTAATTATCGCTTTGGTTTACTGTCTTGGCTCATACATTCTGCTTCACGCAAAGTCAGCCAAACGGCTTTCAACACCAGTTATGGCCATGTTAGTTCGTCTGTTAGCAATAAATGCCAAAGCACACTGAAAAACGTTGCAACAAAGCTGAAAGTAACATGCGTCCTCGGCACCGAAAATGCATGACGTGCATTCAAGCATGCACAGGAGTGAATGAGACACTATAAACGTGTCAATTGGAGTGAATTTTGGCGTCATTGTTGCGTTCCTTTCGCACACCAAACTTTTTCGCGTGATTCATTGTAATGCAGTCGCACAATCAGCTTTCGACTTTTTCAACGTAGCGCGCAAACTTTTTGTCTTGTATAAAAACGAACAAGAATAAGAAATGCAACAACAACATCAATACACACCGAACATATGCGAGTGTGTACATATATACACTTAACGAAGCGATATTAAAGTCGGCCAAGCTGTTCTTGTTGGTGCTTTTGTTGTACGTCTGCTTTAATTAGCAGCATTAAACACGCGCGTATGCAAAGAAGCCTACAAAATGGCGCCGTGCAAGAGCCGCCATTGGCTGGGCATGATTCATCACTCATGTGTGTACACGAGTCATACTGTTGAGCGCACTCCAAAGCAAACTCCACTGTGAAAAGTAATAAAAATGTCATACCATACCATATATTTTGACTGACCTTGAAAAACCGAACAGCCACAGCAACAGCCAACAAAACTTATGCATAAAAAAGTACAACAAAAGAATTCAGTCAAATTGACAGTTTGGTCGTTTGCCGGTTTGGCTGCTGCCGTTGTTGCTTTGCCACCATTGTCGCAGCCTAACGACGCTAATTTTAGCACATATAAGGACATTACTTTATTATTGCATTCGTTTTTTGCGCAAAGGATTTAGTCATCAATTATAGGGGCCATAAGACAATAAAAGCCAAAACATTCGAATAAACAAAAAGTAAAAATCATGTTCCATGCAATCAAAATAATTCCTAAAAATTAAAAATCTATTTATTTAATGTTTGCTATGCAATTTTGAAGTTGGCACTATAGCAGGATTGTACAACAGGATCATGCGTTTACAGCAAACGTAAACAAGTCCACGTATAACGTTAGAGGTAAGAGAGCGAGAGCACAGTAATTATAGTTTACTTATGAAGTTACCCCAATGAAACCTTTTCGGATTCAAAAATATGCTCTTTTGCTCTTTGAGCGAGATGCTTTGCATACGTGGCAAATACTTGCAGTATTTTTCTGCTTCGATTACAATAACAATGCGGCACAAGAAAAACAACAACAAAGAAAAATGTAAACAAATATGTTAGGCTTTTACTCATTCCCACCAACAGTTCTATTAAAGGATAAGATGCGATATTCTTTATAATTGAAGTGTAAACATTTCTCTATCATGTAGCAACTAGTTTTAGGTTTGGGTTCAAATTTTTCCAATAAGTATAACCCGCACGAAGTCACATGTTACACCATTTTGAATAGCAGCGCAACCGGAGCTGGCGAATAGCAACAGTAATGTAGATGCAAATCTTCGGAGCGCAAGAGAGCACGACTGACGCGTGAGCACGTTGCCTGCTTACAAAAACAAAAGCACATAACATGTGAGCGAAATAATTGATTGCTTTTGCACCAAAGTCTACAATAAATCGGCTATAGCGGAAATATTAATTATTTTCAACTTAAGTTAAAGACTACATATTTAAAATATTTAAGTTAAAATAAGCTTGTCTAGCGTAAGAGCGGCCTGTGCACAGTGGCGTAGTTGAAATTTTCACACATCCCCATTTTTTGCACCAACAGCAGCTGTGTTGCTTTTTTCACCACCCCGCGCCTATTCTACACAATCTCTCTTGCTCACGTTGCGGCGTATTCACGGTAGCATATTGCAACCACAGCACTAACAACAACATTCTTGGCAACGGCAACAAATAGCACGATTTAAAAAAGAAATTGTAGAAGAAGAAGCAAAACACGAGTAGAAAAGTTTTGCTCCTTGCAAAACAAGCAGCAGCAAATTCAGTTCGTTGTCGTCAGCCAGCAAGAGCATACACCAAGGAGCAACGAAAAAATCCAAATAGCAAATTTATAAATCATACTTAAATAAAATAATTTATTTTTCCAAATTATCAGCATCGTGTGTATTTAATTACCAAAAAAAATAAAAAATCAAAAAAATTGCATTAAAAGATATTGCCAGAAGTTGACTCATTGTAGGCAGTCAGCAGCAGGCGCAAAGCGAGAGATACTTCACAATCGGTTGCAATTTTCGTGCAAATAAAAGTGAAATTAATTAACGTGTTACTGTGCAACGACCAATATAGACAGCAGCAGCTGAAAAAAGCACAAACAAATACAATTGCAAAAAGGATATCTACAAAAACGCCGTCGTCGTTGCCTTCGCCGCTGTTGCTGCGCTGCAGACGTCGCTTATTTACATTGTATGCGGCTAACATATGTACAGCAACAACAACAAAAATAACAGCATTAAAAGAAACAACAACAGAAACGAGTAGCATATAAGCAGATATTAAGAGCACATAATGTTGGATATATAAAGAAACGCATATTGTGAAACTGTTTGAGCAGCAGCAGCAGAAGCAGCAGTTAACAAAAAAAACAAAAAAAAAACAACAGTCATAAAAATCAATTTTTTTTGCGAAATTTCACATGAAAATCAAAGCTGAGTTTTAAATCACGCCTCCGCCACGGCTTAGCTACAATAAAGCGCCGACAGGTCCATACTAGTCATCCGTCTCAGTGAGAGCCGTAAACTGTAGATGTGCTGTGCTTGAACAAACGAGAAAAAAAACGTGAACGAAAACGTGCAACGTGCAAGTGTATCGCGAAGAAAGAAAACTTCCAACAGAGTAAAATACTTTAAGTAGCAGCTTTCCTTGGGTTGGGCCAGTGGAGGTGCTCCGGGAGGCTAACGGAAAAAGAAACTATCACAAAACTCGTGACAAAGCAGTAATAAAAAACCACAAATATCCAAAACTCAACAGCAAAGTCGCGTGCAGCGTGAAGTGTTGCCATTAAACGCGGTACGCCATTTATCGAAGTTTACTTAAAATAAGAAAGAACAAAATTATAAAAAAAAAAATTGTAACAGTTTGTGACATTGCAATTTTCAACGTGGCAACAGCCTTCCGTCATCTCCATTTGCAAACGGCCAACCCAAACTAAAAAAAAAAGAAAAAAAAAATAAAATAAACATAAACATAATAATCAACATTCAAAAAAACAAAAAATCTGTGATTTATTACAAAAAGAAATAAAATATACACATTTATACATACATATATATACATATT
This sequence comes from Stegana nigrithorax, assembly GCA_037044495.1. Classification (NCBI taxonomy): domain Eukaryota; kingdom Metazoa; phylum Arthropoda; class Insecta; order Diptera; family Drosophilidae; genus Stegana; species Stegana nigrithorax. The sequence continues at coordinate 539,195 of JBAMBQ010003058.1, read as the reverse complement.
TATTTTCATACTGCACTTTTTAAAAATCGAAAACACGCAAAATTTATCAAATTAAATTATATTTTTCACTCGAGAAGTCCTTTTATAAATTGCACATCAAATTTACTTAAAACAATAACAATTCAAAGCGTAAATCTAAAAAAAGCGACAATTAATTAAATCAAAAAGTCTTCACAAGGTTATTGGATTTAGTTATTTGTAAGTATAGCCAGCGTATAAAAAGTTTGCTCCGTGTAGTCTTTTAATTATAAGTACGTAAATATTATAATTATTTCTCGTACTTATGTTTGTAATTGTCGCGTTTGTGTTTGTGACTGTTGTTTTTGTAAACATGTCCAATTGCACATGTGCATGCCAATTAGTGGTTAGTTTTATTTCTGTCTATATTCTGTTCGAAATGAAAGAACTACAAAATCAACAAACAACAACGGCAACAACAAGCAAAACCAAACGCATAATGGCATATTTTTCTTGCACGTAATTAGGGCAAAAAATTCTTTCTAGCATGCCTGTGCATATTTTAATTTAGATATGCATCAAGCAACTGCGGTTTATTTCTGTTGTGCACAGGCGGCACACGGCTAGCGAACAATTGTGAATGATCGATTAACGGATAACGAATACCCATTGTGAAGTGGCACAATGTAAGCACGGTTTAGCACGCCTCAGTGTAATAAGTCAAATTAAAATTTGAAAAAAGCGTACGTATGCACATGCATATTGATTATTATTGAACGTTGCTTTTGATAGCGTAAACAAAAAATTTTCTCACCTTCGATCCTTATGCCTGATTTAAAATTGCAATTTTTCATTGACACAAAAGTCAAGGCCCAGGCCTTTCCAGTTAATTATTTTGTATGAGTATCAAGTAGCAATAAAAACCAGGGAAAAACAATTGCCATAAAACCAGCTTTACTTGCATTTTACTACTTATGTATTCTTTTAATTGTATTCCACATAAAATTCGATCATATATGTCTGTAAGAGTTGCCTAAAAGTATGCAATAAAATTTCCACAGTCGCGCTTTGAGCCTGGAGTAAATAATAAATTAAAAATAGCACAAAATTCGCACACCACATTCACAGACGTTTAATACGAGTGCGAGTATGCGAGCATGTGAGTGGTATAACAGCCAAGCCAGAATAAACCGAAGAACTGAAGAAATGTTAAATATTGATTTTGTATTACAATACATAGCGCACTTAACTCAGACCAAGGCGTCTGCACCCGCACCTGAATCAGCCACCTGCGCCCACATGCCGACTCCACGATGTTGATGATGATGATGTATATGTTCTATGTACACGTGCGTTTGCACGTTTCTATGCTCAATTTTGCCATTTGTTTTTTTTTTTTTTTGTTATTTCTTTTAGAGTTTTCTTTTTCAAAGCATTTATTGTTATTGTTAGTTGTTGTATTATTAGCCATGTCACTGGTGTTGTAGTATTTGAATTTGACACAAATAGTCGCAAATAGTCATAGTAACACAAAAAAATAAAAAAAAAATATATATATATGTATATACACTGTGAAAGCAAGAAGAGCCCATACACATGGACAATGAGAGGAGTATGCACGATGATTTTTGCTTAAAGGCAGACAGTTGGGCAGACATATTAAACATTAATTAAACAGCCTTTCAATCAAACACTATTTTGGTCAATCGATCAATCATCAAGGCAGCAATAGCTTGACATCAAGTTTTGTTTTTTGCATGATGAAATACCAGGAACACAGAAAGACGTTGCTCACATATAGAGGCATGAGATGGAATTTCCTTTTTGATTGAATTTAAAACAAGAAAAAAATTTTCCATGCAAGAGCAGTCCAGTCCAAGCATGTCACACCGATCAATCGATCAAATTAAGTTGCTGGCATCACTGCGTGCTAATATGAGGTGTGCTATCTTTGTCTGCGCCAGCGTCTGTTTGTTGTTTACCTATCCTTAATGTTATCAAGCGTAACGCCTGCCAGTAGGCAATGGTAAATAGTTAATAAAGTTTCTGTTAAACACTTATTGACGCATGTGGGCGTTTGTGCGGGCGTATCCAGATTTATGCGCGTTATGTCGTTACAATGGACTACGCTTGGCATTTCTCCTAATTGATTTCAAAACTAATTGAAGTGACTAAAAGGTGTCGTAATACCCAAGTTGAGGGTATGCATGGCAGATGTTGTCATGTATCGGATTTCAACGGAAAAACTTTAATCACTTAGGCAAAACTTGGCATCTTGCGCATTATATCATTTATTTTCATTTTTTTTATATTGCGTCTTGTTTATACGTTTGCAATTGACGTCGTCCTTGAGTTTGGTCGAGGCCTTTATAATGCGCATATAAAAAGAATCAAACCTAAAAAAACAGCAATAAAAAAGGATAATAATAATGCAAATGCAAAGTATATTAAAATAAAATGGCAGCAGAATGGCCACTGCAGAAAAAATACTCGAACATGCCAAGGCTGAGATGAAACTGACTCACTCACTGACGGACACTGACTCACACTCACACTCGCACACGCACTGGCAACGGCACCACAGTGACTTAGCCACGGGCCGAGTGATTTTTTAACGACTTCTGCATTACGTATTTGCAATTGAAATGAAACGAGTCAAAATTTAATGTTGTGACATGTTTGCCTGTTTGTCTTTTCAGAAATGGAAATCATTCCCGAAGGTAAACACTTTCGTTTGGTGCAAGAATCTGAGCTTCCAGAAATTTTGGCGTATTTAGAACGTTTTCTACCGGAATCATTAAAGGTTTGAAACCACTTTTTAAGTCATTTAACGAGATTTGCATGTATGAGAGCAGCGTGAAGAGTGAAAATTTCAAAAAATGTCAGTTGTAAAACTAGTTAAAGAATCTTGCTTAAATTTTGTCTGTCTGCCAGTTTCTCAGTAATCGTTTAATGTGAGCTTAAAAATGATATCAAATTGGCTTTTTACTAATAATTGTTTAAAATAAATCGTCTATTAAGAGGAAGGGAGATATGAAATCTTTTTAATTACACATTCCTTCATTAGTAGCAGAAGAATTGCTTTTGCTGTTTTCTCTTCATTTTTCCCTCCTTTTGCTAGGTCAAGGTATTGACGAAAGTAACTGCCGATCGGTTTGTTCATTTGACCGAGACTTAGTTGTCAAAGTCAAAAACGAGCAGAGAAATTTGTAGATTACGAAATTTTCGAATCCACGTATAACTTATTCCATAATTCAATCATTTTGTAAAATTCGTAATTTTTCATAGTATTTCATATACTTAAGTACAATAAAAGAATAAAGAATGCTGCGGTCCATAGTCGGATACTTCAAAGAAGAAAAACAAAAATTACCACCTTCCTTAGTTGAGAGTTTTGTTAGCGAACTTGTGGAATTTTTGTCCTCAATGAAGAGCACATTAGGTGCGGTGGTCGTGGCTTATGTAGTCTTCAATTTGGCAGATTGGATTTCTGGACCCGAGTTGCGCAAAGTGATACGGAAAGTGGTGCACTGTGCCATGGTATTCATGGTGGTCCTCTTTTTTGCCTTAGAATTCATAAAGAAGACTTGAAGGCCGGCATAGATATACTTTTTTTTGTTTTTGAAGGAAATTGCAAACCAGTCTGAAAAATGTAAAACAATTAAAAGCTTCGTTTGTATTTAATTAAATTGTGTTGTTTGTTGTTTGTATTTTTCATATTTGTAGTTTCATCAGACCATTAAAACGTACCTGAATGATCGCGTTTGGGACTTTCATTTTTATGTTTCTAAAGATTGGCCCGAGAAACCGATAATTCTACATTTTCCAGGATGCACGCTAACGGTAAGTGATCCTACAGAATTCGAAATGATGCACTCAAAACGGTGTTGTTATATTTTACAGCCCAACGACAATATTTACCAAAGCTTTGGCATATTTTGTCCATCAGCACAAATCGAACACGTCGATTTAATGCGCACCGAAGATGTCCTTATCGATTGGCAAAAGCCATTGTACCTGAATTTTACGCACATCGCTATTATGAACCGGCTGGATGATTTCTACTCGAAATTCGGCATTATGGAACGTCTCGGCGGCGACATATATGTTTGTGAGAAACTCAATAACGATTTGAAGTTTGAGGACTTGCCAGATGACGCCTTCATGCGCCCATTAACCGTGGACGATGTCAAGGACATACATGATCTGTATCCGGCCAGTGAGATTGAGCGCATCGAGGTATTCAAGATTCTTGTACGCGTGCTGCCCGGTTTAGGTATCTTTCGCAAGGATACCAATGAACTGGCCGCCTGGATGGTACACTCGTACTACGGCGCAATGTTTTCCATGCAAACACGTCCAGATTATCGTCGCAAAGGGTACGGCATACGGCTGGCCACGGCGCTGACCAAGCTCGTTATCGAGCGTGGTTACCAACCATTTGTTGTCATACGTCCACAGAATGATGCATCCAGAAATTTATACACTAAGCTTGGTTACACGCGTGCCTACGAAACGTGCCGTGTTAAAATGACTCCCGGCCTGGAGGCGGATTTGTCGAAGTCGGTGACCGATGAGCCATTGTCACAGGCAGCTACCTCGGTCAAGGATAAGCTTCAGCAGGCCTTGGACGAGGGAATCGAGGATATGTTAGCTGAAAAATGTGATATCAGCAACGAAGAGGCTAAAGCCAATGCAAAGACCACAACAGACGAAGGTATTGAAGAGGATAAATAGAATTTTTAAAATATTTCCTTTGTGTAGAGATGTGCGCAGGAGACTCAAAGAGTCCAAAAGGATAAGTAAACATCAAGTCTCTTTAGGCTAACTTAGCAAGTTGGACGAGGAAACGATGAAATATTTTTAAAATAATGGCACCACTGTCAGGTTAAATATAATAATAATTAGCGCAGCATCTAGCAAAGGCACAAGCGTTGATTTTTTAATGATTATAAATATATTATACATATAAAACAAAACATAATGATGAAAAATCAAATATAAATTCATGAAGCTTCCTAATTGAAAAAAAAAATAAATAAAAGAAAAATAAAAAAATGTTAATGCAAAACTGCGCTAAGAAATTTATTTTATATATGAAACAATGAAAACTTGTAAGAAAATTTCATAGGCAAAATGAAAACAGAAATTTAAGCTGAAATACGGTGAACAAGAAAATATTTTAAAAATGAAAGAAAAACCACTTTTTAATATATTAAATTAAATATAAATAATTATATTTTAAAATTTTGCTAAAATGCTTTTACAAAAACAACACAAAACAAAACCAAAATACGAGAAACAATGAACAAAAAATATCTCAAGTGAAGTAAAAAAAGAAACAAATTAATTATTATATATATTATTATTATTATTATTATTATTATTATTATATATCAAATTGTTACTGAGACTAATACACCGCTCCTTCTGCTCTACACAAATTTCAAAACCAAACCAGAACTATAAGTAAAAACAGAAAACAAAACTAAAAACCGTCAAGGATCTTTGAACAAATGTGATTCGGTGCAATTTGTGCGGATTTTCGAGGGATCTCCCATTTACAAAATGGAACAAAACTAGAAACCGAATCGGAAGCGGTCTGAAACACAATTAAACTAAGCTTTGATTTAAGTAAACTTTTTTGAATATAGAAACTTTTTCAAATACACTCTATTAAGTAATTTTGAAATTTAGTAATCGAAAATAAAAAATCCATAAACATGCGAACTCCTAAGCGAAAGCCCCAAACTATTCCAATTAAATAAAATGAATTAAAAACGAAAATAAGCCACTTTGAAAAAATGTCTTCTGCTTAAATTTTTAAGTAATAATTATTTGGCAAATGATTTTTGAAAACAAACAATACATTCGTAAAAAAAAAAAAATAAAAGAATAAAAACGAACATATATTATGCAAATAAGTGCAAGAGATTATAAAAAAAAAAATTAAATAAAAGACAAATGTACTCAAAGAAAAGTCAAACGAATAAATAAATTGAGACAAAAGGTTGAAGCTGATTCAAAAATAATGAGTGTTGATGTCTTCTTTTGCGAGACGTACTCAATTTAGGGGAAGGGCAATGAAAGTGCTCGGATTTATTTCATAAAACCTTTCTACGTATAATAACCAGAACTTTCACTGTTGAAGAATACTTTCAGTTAGCAAAGCAAAGCCCTATGTGCTTGCGAGATAAGCAAGCTGGTGTTGGGGAAAAACATAAAAAAGGGGCTGTAAATTAACTGAAAAAATTAAATTTATTATCCCACTTTTGAAAATTAGTATTTTACCAACAACTTTTGGAGGACTTTGTACTATCAACTTCGCTATTTTACAGTGGTTAATGTATTGAAAACTAGTTATTTTTCTAAACCAAAGAAAAAGTGGAAATGAATCATGAGGTTGGTTTTTGTTTTTGCTAATATTTTTTAAATATTTTTGCTAATATTCAGCCTTTGGCGTCACGTCACAACAATAGTCAAAATCTACAGTTACAGTTTAAAGACATAAACATATTAGTACTCGTATTAGATATAGGTACTTAGACCCTAGACAAATTCTGCACTTTAAGATGAAGTCCACATGAGTATGTTACTCTAATATATAGAATCCAATAATGCTAAATTAACTTAGTCTTAGCAGAAGCCGGTAGATGAAAAAATTCCTAAAAAGAAGCTTCATATCCAACAATAAATTATATTCCTAAATTAAATATAATAAAACTTGACAGACGTTTATAAAATATGTTGCCCTAGCAATTTCTCTGCAAGACCAACAAGTACTTATCTATTTATTTACGAAAATTACGTGTACAAACAAACGATTGCGGATGTGTCAGAAGAAACCGCTTAGCGGCGTCACGCCAGAACATCTTTAGATAAGTATCTGTAAAACGTTTTATAAACTCTTAGGAAATTGTACAGTGAATCACCAGATATTTGTTACAGTTAATACATATGAAAAAATTTATTAAAAACACATAAAAATGTTCGTTGTTCTTGTTTATACATTTAAGGCCTAAGTGAAGGAATTATAACGAAATCAACAATGCACATGCCAGGAAATACTCAGTTTATCTGGTTCTTCTTTACTCCTTTAGTTTGTCTAGTTTCTCTTTAACTTTATCCGCAATGTATTGCCAATACTTGCGTCTAATGACGTCATGTTTCTTGGACATGTCATCGCATAATCCATATATTTTCCGCGCAATCTGCTCACGTTCTGTAGCATCCGTTGATAGCAAGCATTGCTCCTGATGAAAGTCAATAAGAAATGCCAAAAGGTAGGGCGAGCGCACGTTGTTGTTATACAGCTCCTCGCTGAATTCAACTACCTCGGGATAGCTGTTCAGCCTAGCATCTTCGCTCTGCCTTAGCACGCCCACCAAATAGTTCCAAGCACTCTCATTATTTTTGATAATCCTTATACGATTCATAGTGTATTGCAGCTCACGTTGTATCACCTCTGGTGTGAAACCAAAATGTTTAACCACAAAGAATCGCTGATTCCAGGCAGAATTATTGCGTTGGTCCTCGCATATAAGACGATCTACGAATCGCAACTCGTCGTCATAGAGGCTTTCAAATGGTAAAAGTACAGCAATAAGTATTTAAGTCAACCACGAGTATTCAAATTGCTGACTTACTTGAATGTACGTATCGCCCACTGCCTATGCTGCCACGCATGATAGTTCTTGGCATCCTCAGCTAATGATTCCCCAGTTAAGTCTAATTCTCTACTGGCGTCGTTAAGCAGTTCTACAATGACACGACGGTGATGCCAAACTTGATAATTTTTGGCATTGTGGCGAATGACTTGATCAAGATAGTCCAGCTCCAGAGACAAATCAGCGCCCAAATCACGCAGTATATCACGCCGGTATTGCCAAACCGTGTAATTGGCAGGATTTAACGCTAATGCATCTTTAGTCAATTCGAGCGCGCGCTGCGACTTTTCCTGATGTGCAATTATGGCACGAAAATAATCAAACACATCACGAACTGCAATCGAACAGACAAAACTGTATAAAAACAGCAACAAAAAAAATTCAAATTCAACTTACACTTAGGACTGTATGCAATAGCTACTACCGGATTTGGGCCGTCATCCTGCTCAATTGGCGTGATATCTGCCCACTCAGGCCGTTCGCTGTAAGGCACCCAATCGTTGGTAATGTATTCATCATCTGAACCGTCGCTCATTATTGTGTTTGTTGATGAAGATGTTTGTTACCAATGAGTTTCTCTGCAAAAAACAAAAAAGCCACTAAATCGGTAAAATCGCCGGGCGGGCAGTCGTAGCGATTGTAAGTAAATATCAGCTCCACAGCTGACTCATAATCGTATACCACAATACAATCCAACAACAACCACAAGCATCTAAATGATTCTTCTTGATTTCGTGACAATCAGCCCAAAAAACACAGAATGCCAAGAAAATCAAGAACAAGAACATCTGTAAGTTACAGCTGTTTGACATTCACAACGCAGAAGCTGACAATCGTAACGGCTTCAGGAATTTAATTCAAAATATCCATTGTGGGTTTTTTGCATTTTGAAAATATTGTAAAATACAATTTACACACAAATATAAATTTTATTGATTGCGTTGCTCTGCTAATAAAAGTCTGAGGACGCCAGTGTCGAGCAGTATAACGTTATTTAATCTTTATTTGTATGATAAAAATGCTATAGACAAATTAGACATATCATCTGTGCATTGTTAAGCTTACTATCTATATTGGAAATTTTATGAATTTAACAAAACTGTCTTTTAGACAAATTTAAAAAAAAAAAGCATTTCGATATTTAGGACATATTGTTTTAATTTAATTCAGTCAGCATCGGTGGTTCAGTGGTAGAATGCTCGCCTGCCACGCGGGCGGCCCGGGTTCGATTCCCGGCCGATGCAGCGTACCGCTTTTTTATTTTCTTTTGTGTTTTAAGTTTACCTCTATTCAACATAGTTTGTTTATTTATTATTATGTATAAAACAAAAAAAAAAAAAACTGTTTAATATTCTGTAATTGATTATGTACTCGAGAATTATCAAAAATTGCAAACGATTTTTAGTATATGCAAATAAAACAGTTATTAAATTCTTAAAAAATAATGATAACCATTATCAAACAAAGGTTAGTGGAAAAATAAAGTACTTAAATAAGAAAGGTAATAGTTAGACAGAACAAGGAGTGCCTGAGAGGTGATAATGAGTGAATTAAATGTGGCTTGCACACATCTGAATAAAAAGTGATTTTCTCACTGAAATATGATAATATATACTCTTCGATGACTATTTTTGAGCATATAATTACAATACAATAAGACAGTGAAAGAGAAAAAGAGATTGGCTGCAAATAACGTAAGAATCACAATAGTCGATTGATTTTAGTACAGTTTTCGTCTGGCAATCGTGTGTTGCGATACTTGACTTCATAGCAGCTAAAAATGTTTTCTGCCAAGACTACACCCAAATTGACAATAATTACCGATGTGGGAACTTTAAAAGATTTGCAGGTACTCTACAAAACTGACTGGCCCAAAAACTGTGTCGGTTATTTCTGGCTGGATAATTTTATACGTTGGCTGAAACAAGAACCGGATTTGAAACATTTAACTTTTTACACGCTTGATGATGACTGGCGCACTGGGGGCTTGTTTCTGATCGTGGTGAGTACGATTAATAAGGAAAGGAGATGAAAAAAGTCTTAAATTTAAATTTCTACCTTAGCATCGGTATCAACTCTTCTTTTGTGCGCTTGATGAAGCCCAGACGGAGCAAATCTATCAAGCACTCAGTTTACTAAGTTGGAACAATGGTTACAAGATCAGTTCGGTTCTGGAGTGGTGTCGTACCCCATTGATGCGGGTGGTCAATGAGCAGCATATAGCGTTAGAGCATGATCGCAATTGTCAAATGTATTACATGCCCCGTGAAGAGGCTATTAAACTGGATGTCAAGTAAGTTTTCAAGTTTCAAGTATTATAGGCCTGACATGGTTGTTCAAATAAATCCCTATTTCTCAGCTGTCCAAGTGGCTACTACCTACATCCGCTCAGTGTTAACGATGCAACGACTATTGACGCACATTGGTCTGCCCAACATCGAGGTTCACTCGTGCTGATAAAGCAACTTATTGCTAGAAATCCAAATATTGGCGTATACGTGCAAGGGACTAATGAGCTCGCAGCCTGGTGTTTGCGGTAAGTCACAAATTATCCTGTGTACACTTCGCAACGAAAATGCACATGCTGAGCTTTCTAGACTCCAAGGTGGTTTCTTGGGCGCGTTGCATGCACAAATGGCTCATAGACGCCATGGTCTGGGCAGCCTGGCAGCGCGTGCAACGACCAAACGTATTGCATGCGAGTTGGAACAGGACGTACTATCCTTGGTATACGTAAATGATAATGTCGCAGGTGCACTATTTCGCAAATTGGGCTTCCAGGCTACGGATGTGCGCTGCAGTTGGCTAATGAGTTTGCCTTCAACAACTGGAGTTCTCTGGCCAGAAAACGAGTAAAAATGAAACCAAATAAAATATTGATGGCCTGTGTAAGAGATAAACATTTTCAACCAGTAAATTCTTATCGCGTTTGAATAAAATACGTACTTGTGTCGGCTTATTTCTTTATCGCATCCATATAGCAGCTAATCGATTTAAAACAGGGAAAAAATAGCAAAGAAATAAAATTTGTGAACTGAACTAGTCGGGGTTGGACTGGGCAGCTAAAACTACCTAAAAATACCTTAATACATTAATAATATTTTAATTATTATATATAAAAATATATAATATTTTAATGTTCACAACTGAACTCAAAAGATCTGCTGATGCTATAGCCATATATTGAGCCACTTTTTGTTCGACTCTATCGTATATTAAACACCGAGGTGCCAACTTAAATAAAGCTAAAAAAAAAAAAGATTTACGGAATTATTAAATTACCAATAAAATTGCCATAAATGCCATGTGAGCGCAAAGTAACCGAGAGAACACTGTAGCTGTCTTGAAAGCTCGCGTCTACATCTCACATTGCTTGACAAAAAAGCTTTGGTACTTTATACTCGTAGATATCGTGTATTCTCCGCTCTTTGAAATTGGTTTGGTTTTACTCACAATCTTTGTTTTGGTTTAGTTCAACGTGGAGATCTAGACGCAGTGAATCAGTGAGCGAATCATATTAAAAAATAAAAAAATAATTTATAAAATAATAAAATAATTTAATTTTAATTCACAAATCAAAGCACGCAGTCACTACTAAGTAATTCAGTTTGACGGACTATGTTGACAGACGCACAGATGGCAACAAAAGCGAAGACTCCGCAGCTTACACGCATTACAACGCTTGAGGAACTGAGAGCGCTGCAGGCACTCTATCTCCGAGACTGGCCTAAGCACTGTGTGGGCTACTATTGCCTCGACAACTTCATACGTTGGCTCTCACGCGATCCGGAAATAAAAAATTTATTAATCTTTACATTGAACAACGATTGGCAGAGTGATGGTCTCTTTTTGATTGTGGTAGGCATGCATATAATTTTCAAATATAATTAATGCAATAAGTTTTCACTATTAATTTTTTTTTTTGGTTTCACGCGACAGGATCGTTATCAACTGTTTGTGGGCAGTTTATGCACCGGCGACAATAGTTTGCTAACACAGGCATTGTCGCTGCTTAATTGGTCTGGCGGATTAAAGATAAGCTCCTTTTTGGCGCGATATCGCGAGTCAGTCGTCAATGTGGTGCAGCAGAAGAAACTTGAGGTAGAATACGATAGTCACACGCATTTGTATTATATGCCTAAAGCTGACGCCTCCAAGCTGGTGATTAAGTATGCAGCAAATTATTCAAGTAAATATGATTTTTCCAAAATGAAGTTGAAGCTGTCCAACAGGTTACTATCTGCAGCAGTTATGCGAAGCCGATGCGGAACTCATTAATGAACTCTGGCCCAACCGACATCGCGGATCTTTGTATTTCATACGGCGACAGATTGCGCTGAATATAAACATGGGCGTCTATGCCGAAGGTACACATGAACTCGTCGCCTGGTGTCTGCGGTAATATAATGTATTACTTAGTACTTAAATAAAGTACACAACTCATTTTAAGATTTCAAGCCGGTATCTTGGGCGCACTGCAAGTCAAGGACACTCACAAACGCCGTGGCCTGGGCGGCTTGGTTACGTGTGCCATATCCAAAAAGATAGCAGAGGCGGGAGACGATGTGATGGCTTTAGTTAGTCCCACAAATTTGGCATCGTGTGGCGTGTTCCGAAAATCAGGTTTTCAGGTAACCGATGATGCCTATTGGTTACGCACAGAGCCAACTCAGCCGGAACTATTGTGGCCAGAGGAGACTGAATAGAATGTCTTGCAATAAAATCTGTTACGCTTATTTAAACAATTTTTGAAAGAAACCAAAATAGTTTGCGATTTTTTATTTTGTTATTTAATCATAAAACAAGCTTAAAACTAAATTATTAATTCCAAAGTTCTTTAATTTTATCATTTGTGTGTTTTTCACTTGTGTTGTTTCTTTGTTCTTGAGGGCAGTTGTGAGTTCGTGTAGCTTTTTTCGGCTAATCCTAAATATTTACTTTGCATACTTTATTATACTTCAGCTTGTGACACGGTCTGCAATTCGGCTTCATTTGGTTGTTTTGCTTTTTTAATCTGAAGTTGATCGTTGAAAGATAAAAATGAAATCAACAAAATTTTGTTGCATCCATTAATAAACCCATAAAGATAACCCAGTTAGAGAAAATATTTTTTTCATGTTCTTCATTTGATAATTATATATAATATATATATTTAAAAGTTGGCTACATACATACATGCTTTGCGTTACGAGTCAGAGGTCCATAACATGCGTGAATGAATTTATTGTTTAAGTATAAAAAAGTTACAATGAGCTTATAAATAAAAATAGTTCGGTTTGGACATTTTTCGAAGGATTTTGCAGTTTAGATCGAAGTGTTATTTTCATTTAGTATTTATAGTTGTTCATTGAATTGAAATGTTTTTCTTATTAGTGAAAAATTCGCCAAAACAGTTTACTTTACTGGAAAGGACATAACAAAAAACTACATACTACATTATTTTGATAATCGGTTGGAAACATACATATACATAATACTTATTTATTTAGCTGAGCAGCCAATATTTCATTGCCATACTGTACATGTATTTTTAAATAAAAATTTTGATTATCACTATTGTTAGTTTTAAAATTTATTTTTTTTTATTACTTATTGATATTAGGATGCATGCTCTAGCATAAGTTCGGCTTTTTTGTGATTATATTGCCATGTATTAAAATTTTAGAATATTACCAAAAGGCACTTTATTCCAAACTTTTCTCTATGCATATTATTCCCCTTATAAATAAGCTACAAATCTAGCAAAAAAATATTTGCAGTTGACAATAAATTAATTCATAGACACCATTTACACATATAAAAACAATTCCTTTTGCTTTAACGCATAATTTGTTTTCTATATGTACATTCTAATAAATATTTATTTTATTATTTTAATAAATAAGACATCAAAAACATGAAAAGGAACTTATTTTGCATACACAGAACACAATTAAATATAAAGAAATAAGGAAAACTCAAGGCAACAAATGCAAAAGAGCTCCCAAACTTTATACTTAAATAAAGTGACACGTAGAATACAAAATTTTACAATTAACAATAGTTTTCATGAACAAAATATAAACAACCAATAATAGAACATAAATTTAAATGCATTCAGTCCTTAAATGAAGGCAAATAAAAATCCCCTGTGTGCAAGCTTTGTAAACATGAGGACAAAAATTGATTTTAATGCGCCCAATTTAAATGTATAAAACAAAATTTGTTCCAATATGACTTTAGAATAGAAATAAAAAGTGTTAAAAAATTTATCGAAATAATAAGCGAAAATAAGTTTGATTATAGATGAGTGAGCCCACAGTGGTTTTTATTTTTATTTTAATTTCTTGATTATTCTTATGATAGTTGTGAAACCCATAATACATTAATTTTGTATTGCATACATCAAGGCGACGCCCAATAGCAGGTTAGTTTTATTTTTCTTAATTTGTTTTTTTTTTATAGTTTTTTTTTTAAATTTCTTGTTGGGTTTTAATGAGTTTTCGTTAGAGAATAATGAATTTCTTGCAAATTTCTTACTTTAAAGCAACGTATGCCAAAGTGTTGGCACATCTCGGTGACCTGTTTAGACAAAGTTCCAAATTATTAGATGAGTACTCAAATACCCCTTGGTGTCACACTAAAAACTTACCACACCGTAGCCGTAATGCCAATGTGCGAGCGTAGCAAATATGGTTAGACCCTGCACAATCCAACGTTCCATATCAGCAGAGATATCGGCATCAAAAAAATTCTGATACCATGGGAAACAAGTAACCCCCACAGTGGCAACTAAAGGCCACATGAGTATGTTGAAGCCATCGCACCGTGTATCGGACATTTGTGCGACAATTAAGCGACACTGCATTATAGAGTACATATATGAAAAACTAGTCACATATATGAGTTGGAGTGGATCAAAATGTAACTACGCACCGTAAAGTTGGAGAATATTGTGCCATAGAGTAACCAAAGGATACGCGGTTCCAGATTTAGTATTTTATTTCGCGAATAGAGCGACCAAGTCAATGTGATGACAAAGAGCCAAACAAATGCAAATAGCGGACGCGCCGCCTCCCAAAATGGACGCATTTTTCCAGTTTTGTTCTTATATGAACTGCGAACAATACACAAAGGTAAGTCTGAGCATTTGAATATTTAGTCACATTGATCAAATGCACTCACTAATAAATATTTTTTATGATAATGGGATGACTCGAAAGAATACTCGAAATGATAAGACCAATTTCGAAATAGTTCGCCATGGATAGACCCATGAAGTGCAGGCGATAGATGCTGGGACCCACAATGGTCGTTACGAAAAGCATCAAACTGACGCCCTGCGAAATAGAATTCAAGCATCAATATTAATAGTTCTGTTGATTATGTTCCGGCCAAAAACTTACCCACATAGTAAAATCATAGGCCCAGGGCAGAAACATTACACCGGTGATATACTTTTCCACATGTGTCAGATAGAAGTTAAGAAAAACGTTCCAAATGACGAAAAACATGCGTATGGGTGGCAAATCGTTTGTGCCAAAGAGTGAAAAAAGGTAAATGGGTATCAGCGCAGCGGAATAAGAGTCCAGCCCATGGTCGAAGAGTTCACCAAGTGGTCCGCTCGTGCTTGTGCGACGCGCCTGCTTGCCATCCATACCATCTGCATTTCCAAACAAAACAACAACAATAGAAAAAAAGCAATAATATTATACAAACCTGCTGGTCAAATTTCACATACACACTTACCGAGATTGTAGTAGATTAAAATATTAATGGCGGCCACCGTCCACACCCAGCGTGGCACTGTGTTCTCTGGTTCATTTGCCGCTGTGAAACTCCAATCATAATATGCGATTAGAAGGAAATTGACCACTGTCATGAGAAATCCCACAAATGTGAGTACATTTGGCGCCAACCACATCGGCAGGAACTTGTTTATACAGAATAGAATTTTTTTTTTGTAGAGTTTAGTGTATTAATAAATAATAATGTGGTTATGGAATGGGCATTTTTATAGTCAGTGAAAGATCAACTGTAATTCAGTATAACGCTATACAGCAAAGTTCGACAAATGAAAATGGGTGACGAAGTAAATATAGTCGAACATATTTAAAAACATTATTATCAATGAAAAATGAAATGTTATTTATATAACAGCAATAATAATTATTATATGTAATGAAACTCATTTCCAATTCATAAGATTAATACACTCACCTGCACCAGCCAATTCCAGAGCGGATGCATAACATAAACACTGAGAAAGCTCGTGTCGATGCTATTATACTGCGAGAAGGCAGTTTAAATGTTTACACGCCGCAACGGTAGTGAGCGATGAATAATTGAAAGAAAATACATAAAAGAAAATTAATTAATTGATATTTGTTACAATTCGTGAATATTTACTTCAATGCTAAATGTCTACAAACATGAATAAAATGACTCAAGCTTTTCAAAATATCATCACCTAATTTATAAACGAAAACAAAGAAAGCCATTTAAAACAATGCTTAAATATTATACAATAATGGATCTTTCGGGTTGGAATTATAAATTTGCTAATCAATCTACGAATTGATAAACTTTTAAATAAATATTTCTTTGTGTAAGAGCATTAAAAACATTTTTAACTAATTCCCATTTTTAGTCACTGAAAAAGAATTTCTTGCTAGTTTTTTGAGAATATGAGGCAGGTTGAAAATATGAAGACCTTATAAATGTATAGAATGAATGCATAATTGCTAACTGCTTAAAAAGGGTACTCTTGGAGAATGAACTGTGTAGTATGTTTTTTGAATCCCATCATAGTTATGTTTTGGCAAACAACTTTTGATAAGCTAAGGCCTTAACTCGTGGACTTTGTGTATAAATTTTATATACAAAAGATAGGTATGTTTAAGAAAATGTCAATAACATGGAACGTGACTGTAGAGTTACGATTAAAATTACATGTGCAGTGCCAAAGTACATATGAGCAAGCATTTATATGGCGGCCGCTTATCACTGATACAAAGTATATTTTATTTCAAACAAAGTTTCATATTTGTGTGCAAAGATTTCACTTTGATTTGCATTCATTCCCGCTTGGAAACAAACAAACTAAAATAGTAAAACATCTACCAAAAATTATTTTTATTGCGTTAATTGTACGCTTGAAAATCATTCCCGAAATCTGAAAAACAAAAAAAAAAGTAACAAAAATCATGAATGGCCTACACATCGCGAGTGCTGCCTGGTCAATGACACACGAGCGGCAGCAAATAAAAATATGTAAAACGTACATCAGCAATTGAAAACAGAAATCAGTTGGCCTCGGCTCAACTCAGCTTGGTTTAGCTCAGCTCAGTTCGGCTCAACTAAATTCAGCTGAGCCAATCGTTATCATTCCAAGAGTCCGTTACGTCGACACTTTGCTGTTTTTTTTTTCGTTTTCGCGTGTGTATGTACAAGAACATAATATATATTAAATAATATTTACATAATCTTATATACACAGAGATAACTTCACTGCAAATTGATCATTTATTTACTACTTTACGTGTATTTTTAGAAAATTACAAAAGCTGTCACACATTAACATAGGCCATCATATCGAAATATCGTTGGGCAAAATATTAACTGAAGTCAGTAACGTCGAAAGTCCATTTATGATTACAAGATAACCAAATCGATTGGCAGTAAACAATGAAATGGCTTTCAAAACAATACCTTGAAAAAAAATATAACTTTCTCAGCCTAGCTGCCCAGCAGCTCAGTCTAAATAAAGCATTGTACTGCTCAAACATACAATCTGTACGAATATAGAGGAACACATGCTTACTTCTGCAATAAGTGTATCACTATTCGCCATAAATATGCAAAATTCCCACAACATTTTATGTGGTTCGTAAAACTACTAGTACAAAAAATAGAAATGGTGACAAATATGTATAGAATTAAAAAACAGAACAATTGACCCATCGGAAACATCATAAAATGCTTTTTTTATTTTGTAATTTTAATTGACTTTGCCTCTCTTCTAATATTCTGCTATTGAATTATGTTGTATATTTTTCAAACAATGTATTATTGAGTATTACAAAACATGCATACATGCCGCCAGAAACAAAATAAAAACAAAAAAAAATTTAATTACACGTTTAGTTCAACTTGCGCTGATGGCGTGATTACAAATGCTTCGTGTGTTATCAGCCTATAGCGGATATTTGTAATATGTATTTCGTTTTCAATAATTTTTTAATATAAAAAAAAAATAAATAAGAATTCGCTTATAACGTGCGGCTGTTATTATTTCAAGAAATCACTGTCATTTGTTAGGTTAATGGTTTTGTAGTTTGTTATTAGTTTTAGTTTAGGCATAGGTTTTAAAATAAATTTGAAAGCAACTTGCTTTTATGAAACAATTATTCTTTTGATTAGATTAAATATTGAGTCAGAAATATGATCAATATAATAAGTGTAAAATCAAAGCCAATTATATTTATAACACAATTATTAAGACATAAACGAAATCTCCAATAATAAACAATAAACAAAATTTTACTTGTCATGTATAGACTATGTACCACATGGCGTATGAGTAGTATAAAATTTATTGTGTCAAATACCATTGCCGACACAACAGAGGGAAAAGACATAAAAATCGATGTTTAATTGTGGCAGCAAACATATGTCGTGTTTGGTGTAACTCAAATGGGGTTTTTGAGAAACAGTTGGGCAAGGAAAAGACAACTTACCTTATATCGCTCGAAGCCCTTTAACTGTACATCGCTTAAATATCGCATTTTGTTGAATTCCTAGGTCAAGTCTGGCAAAGGCACGTAAGACCGTTACATAGCACAGAAAACGAATAAAAACAAAGAACAATACATTTTTATGTGAAAATATATGAAAAAATTAAGAAAAAATTCAATATTAGCAAACACAAAAACAAAAAAGAAAAGAAAAACGACACGAGCATGAATTGCACATATATTTACTGTTTTTGTTGTTGCTGTTATATGTGCTGCTGTCATTGATATTAATAACAAGCGTTTGCAAATAACATGTGAATTGTATTACATATTAATTAATTTTAATAATTTTGCTTATAGAGCAGTTTTTTTTTTAATTTGCTGCAATTATTATATGATTACATTTTTCACTTAAAAAAGTTTGTATCCAGTAATTGTTGTTATTTTTTTTGCAATTTCATTACCAAAAACATGTTAAAGCGACCGGAAAACAAAAACAGCTTTTATTAAAAAAAAAAAACAAAAAACACGCGTAAAACAGCGAACTTTTGTACCCACAAAGTACAATTTTTTTTATTAGTTGTTAATTTTTTTTTGGTTATTTTGTTTTGTTTAGCTAACCAGTAAATCTTATCAAGATAAGCGACACTGCGATCATTATCAATTAGTATATTTCGTTTGCCGGCAGAAAAGCAAATCTATTTTTATTTTTTTCGTTAATGGAGTTTGTCTGCTTTTTTGTGAAATTCGTCTTTGGACACGTGTATTTTTTGTTTTGTTTTTAGTTAATTGGTTGACGACGTGTGTTACTTATTTGAATGATTTTGGCACATTTTCATAATTGCACTTTCTTTTGTAAAGCAAAAGTAAAACAAAAACATAAATTACAAACCACTTTACTTGGGAATTGGAATAATCACTTCTTTCTCTTGCACTTGCAGTCGTACTCGCTCTCGCGCACAGCACTCGTTTGTTATGACACTATATATCACAGTCTCAATTTACTCGCCCACATTAAATTTTATTGTCGTTCTTAGTTGTAGCGCATAAAACACGCAAAGCACCGTTAGTCACTGCAATCCAAGTAATAAATGAAATAATAATCGAACGCAGACAAACAATATGCCCTGCGACGATATAACGGCACTCAACGGCGCACTGCGGAAAAAAACACAACACAGTGCTAGCAGAACAGCGCGAGACTGAAGCCACTTGCGGTTGCAAAGCGTTCCATAAGCAAAGCCAAAGGCAAAAGCAGAAGGCAAAAACAAAAAGCAAAAGGCGGCAAAGGCACCTGCTATGGAGTGCTCAGCTGCTCTCCGGCCGATTTGTTATTGTGGCGTATGTGTGTATGTGTGTGTGAGTGTATGTAGTTTGTGTTTGGTGTGTGTGCGCATGATTGCTTTTTGTGTGTTTTACATGGCAAATCCCATTACTCTTATTGTTATCACTGCTTTTGTGTTTATTCATTTCATTCGGCATCTCGGTCTGGATTTCGTTGTCAGCGACCAACCCGTGTGTAGTTTTTTATTTAAATTTTAATTTAAAAAAATTGCTGTAATAATAATAACAACAAGGGATTAATGCTATTTTTATTACTCGTAAACTTTGGTTGTGGTTTGTGTTGTTATTGCGTACGAACCCAGTAACCGGTACTTGGTGAAAAGGTTATCACTGCATTCATTGAATCATCATTGGGATACATTGGGATTTCATTAATAGCACGGCGGCGTGTTAGGCATTTTATTGTTGTTGTTATTGTTATCATTGTTGTTGCTAGTTACCAAGCTAATAAGCTAATGACCGAAATAAAAAAGGAAAATGACCAGCAGCCGCAAATAATTTCCATTGCCACGTGTTTGAGCTTTTGAGCTAAAAGATGAGGTGATTATTATGGCCGATAATAAAATAGAATACACACACATAATAATAAATATGTATGTTAAACTTCGAACTAATGAACAATTTACACGTGCTTGAAACGAATTATAATTCTGTCGCTAAAATGCTGATGATTAAGTTGTTTCGAATTATTATGATTCGTCTATACGACGAAGAACTCTGTGTCAGATAAACTTTGAATTAAATAAAATTCAATGGATTTGTTAAATATTCTTAAAAATTACAACAAAGACACAGCAAGAAATATCATTTAATTCTAAAAGATCAATTTTGTTCAAGAGCATAAAGGGACATTGGTGTGTTTGCTCAAGATGCACCGTCATACTGATTTGCCTCTCCTTCTATTTTTTTGTTTTGTGGGTATTTCGCTTTTGATGGTGTAGACCTGATGTGATTACAATTCTCGAAATTATGACATACGAAAAGTCAAACTCTGCTGATAACCCTCTGGGTGGATGAAAACGGAACTTAAAACTAACATTTGTAAATGTTCTGACATTGAAACATATTAGTAAAACCATTGGAAAAATGATAAGCAAATCGATTCTCGCCCAATGAAGTGTTTCGCGTCGACTTTGAGTAAATGGAAAATAGTTTCAAGCTGAATTCTCAATATGACAAGCGACAAACTTGACCTAAAAGCAATTCAAGCATTTTTTTGTTGAATCGTAAAATTTATACAATAAATATATGTATTATAAAAACAAATTAAGAAAACAAAAACAAATATTGACTTTAACTTATAAATATCTCTTGCCATAGTCGCCGGTGCGAAAAAAATTCAAATGAAGACGCATCTAAAAAAACAAGGCAATGGCAATTCGCCGGCTGTTTGTTCATAAAATTCAAAGAAGTAAAGTTGTTAAAAAAATATTTAATATAAATAAAAATAAATTTGAATACGTCTAAGTAGCTAGAAGAGCGAACTATATGCTTAAAAATTAAATACATTTTCTTCTCGGTTCAATTGAGCCAACGTGAGGTCTCGGTAGCTGTTAGACCATCTGCACGCAGACGCTGCAGCATGGGACGATAAATATCGGGTGTGAAGGGCAGTACCACACCGCGTTCTTGAATTTCACCTATTAAAAGAAAAATAAAAACTTAGTTTCTGTTGATCCTGCGATGTAAAGTTAAAGCTCCACTCACCATCCAAAATCATCTTGGCAGCAATTGCTGCGGGCTTACCCACAGTCATGGCCATGGCAGAGTGGCCCTGTGGCTGGCCGTAGACAACAAAATTAATACCACGCTCCTCCCGACGACCATCTGCCCAACGTATGCCGATCTCGTGCCGCAATATGACTAAGTCGCGTTCATTGGGTGCTATAGAAATATAATGCAGTTAAGTTTGGCACTATTAAACAGATGAATAATGACTTACCAAAAGCTAAACGCTTCGACAGGTAATGACTTAGTGTATCCAATGGGGTATTCATTTTTACCACAGGCGTTTCCTCAAGCAAACCCAAACTCTCGATGGCACTCACATCGCCAATGCGTTCCGCAATTTTCTGCTTAAGATTCTCAAAGAAAATGCTTGAATCAGTCATGCCCAACAAATTGATAACCAGCTGCCGCCAGGTAACATCTGGACCACTCGGATGCAACATAGGATGCGGCTCGGGATCTATGAGCCCCAACAGCTGCATGGGTTGTATTGACGAAGAGAAACCCTTGTAGCGTATGGTGCCACGCAACAGCGTGTGAATATCGCGACCGAGGCCGTACAGGGAGCCATACTTAGTCGAATCGCGATTGGGGAAACCCTCTAGCGCAAAACCAGGCAGGAAGTCTAAGCTACGTGGAGCAGACATCAACTCACCGCCACCAGAAATTTCCACAATCTGTCCACGGTTCAAGTACTTTGCCGCCGAGAGTGTGTTGAGCAAGACGCCACGCGGCGACCAAGAGAACTTATACCGCAAAGCATTGTCCGAATGTTCCGGTGCAGGCAAGCCGCCACAGAAGCTGACAAAGGACTCAACAATGCCACCTTTATCCTGCACATCGTGAATGCACTCGAGCGCCAGCAAATGATCAATGCCCGGATCCAGACCCACCTCATTCATAATGGTCACGCCATTACGGCGCGCCTCCTCATGCAAAGCAGTGATTTCATCGTTTACATAGCTAGCGGTGACCAAGTGCGTCTTCTCCTCCACACAATACTTGGCAATCATGCCATGCAGTGTGTAAGGCAGAAGCGAAATGACCACATCTGCCTTGCCACAAAGCTCCTGCAGGTGACCTGTGCTCTCGTTAACATTTATGTAGGCGGAATCCACACCTGCGTATTGCTGCGCCAAGCGGTCCGCTTCATCTTTGTCCTGGGAGCAAACGGTTATCGAGATGTCTTTCTCGCGGTGCAGCCATTCGACTAAAGGCGCCGAGACCATGCCAGCTCCCAGCACCAGCACTTCTTTGTGCGACTCCGAACGACCTTCCATCTTGTGGCGTGAACGGTTGCTGTTCGATTCGCGCAGCTCTTGGATGTACTCATAATTATCGGTCAATTTGCCGTTGCTCGCGATAATAGCCTGCAATAAAAGCTCATTGAAAAAAAAAAAAAAGAAGAAAAAAACCCATCATGTGAGCGAGATACGCGGCTTATCAAGAACTGGCAAACTTGCCCTCTCGTAGCCAGTTGGCTTGCGTTAAGCATTGTGCCATTGTCGCTCACTTACCGATTGTATGGCATATGGGAAGTTCTCCTCTTCGAGTGGCTTTTTGGCATCACTTTCGATTATGTCATAGACAAAAGGCGCCAGCAGCTCGCCGAAGAGATCCGTCGACTCGAGTGGCAGTTGCGTGGGCATATTGTCAATAGAGCACACCAAGACACCGGGCCCCTTAAAGCTCTTCGTATCCTTATTACGATCCGCATCGTAAAGACAGAATGGCGTGTCGATGGTCGTGCACTCGTTCATGAACTCAATTGAACCGCCCGGATCAGCGGAAATGTCACAAATGGCCAACATGCGATGCGGCAACGCTGGACTACCTTTGCTCGTGGGCAGCCAAGGTGTGTTCGCCGGCCGCAGCAGATTCTTCGCATCCGGTATGCTTATCAATTTTGGACTGCCCACGGCCCAATAGATACAATTTACAATAACCGAGGCATAAGGGGCTATTTTCTGATTGAATGTTGAGATATAGCGTTCCGGAAACTCATCGTATTCCTTGGCATCGAAACCACCGCCATCGCGACGTTCCAGATGATCGGAGCGACTCACTTCACAGCCGTAGAGTCTATTTTGACCTACAAGTATGCATTGCTTATAATTACTTCCGATCCCGCTGCGTTATTCTTACTTACTGCCATGCTCGGACACTTTGCGCAACATCTCCGGCGGAACATACTCAATTGGCAATTCGGAAAACATCTCCTGTGCGCCCTGTGACACATTACCCGAGCCGGTGAACACAACAGTCAGTGGTCCAATGGATTTTGGCATCATACCAACTGATATTTCGTATCCGCAGTCGCGAATGGCCTGGCGTGCCATCGACGAGTTGCGATAGTTATGCGCCGGTCCAATGTGCATGAATGGCGTGTGATGGCCGAGTGCGAGCAGACGCAAGCCAATGCCATGCAATATGTTAACCATTCCCGCAACGCCGGCATACTTGCCAAATGCCACTTGCCGTGCTCCGTGTTCGTCCACAATGCGCTCATAATCGATGAGGCGGATTTTCTACTCAATGACAAAACAAACAACTTTACCTTCTTTTGAAACCAGGAATCGGTGTTAGTCTCTTACCTTCTCAAGCACGGCATCCAGCAGCGGCATATTCGACTCCTGCGCCTTGATGGTGTGCGAGAAGAAGCAGTAGGTCTTGCTCGGTATCAGCGCATCGATGGGCACTTGCTTAACGCCGAATATCACCGAAGCGTCGCTGATGTCCTCCTGCACTAGTGCGCCCGCCTGCAGATATGCCTGCAAGAGCAAATTGGGATTCATTAAAGAAAATCACACAATGCCAAAGTTAATTTCATAAATAAACGAGTCGACTTCACACAGGTCATTAACCATGCAGAAAGAAATCCAGAATTCAAAATTAGTGCGCAAATTGTTTGTCGCAAAATGAAAAATCTACGCAGTTTTCATAAGACGTCATAATATAAGACCGACAACTTCTCATACTGGCTTTTGTTGTTGTACAAACATCTCATTGTTGTTATACGTATGCACATGCTCCGATCCACTTATCAGCGTGTGGACCCCCAATGACGCGTGTCACCTGTTTTTGCCGTTGGCATTCAATTTTCAAGTGTGTAACTGTGTTATTGAAGCCAAAGATTATCTTATCAGAGTTACACTCGATTGGTATGTTGTTTTATTAGTGGCCAATGTGCGCATAACTTTAATTCATATTTTGTTTTATAAGATGGTTTTGAATTTCTGCTTTAATTTTTATGTATTGCGACTTTCGTTCAATTCGCAGTGATAAGCTTAACCGTTACAAATGAATGTGTTAGGTGGCCAAACTTGTCGATTTTCCTTTGAATTGTAGAAGCTAACATATTCATAAATTTATGTTAACTAATAAAGAATGTGAGCGAAACATTTTTAACTTATTTTATAAATAAACTTAGAAAAAAAAAAAAAAAAAAGTTTATGAACATATTTGACGTTATTACATATCCCCCAAAGAAATCTATTATGACAGCTTATAGAACAACAACTCCAGCTTAATTCTCAATTAAATTAGAAGCAACAACATATAAATAATTTTAAATTTAAACAAGCTTTTGTGAGTCCTTTACAGTTTAGAATCATATAGCAATTAAATTTATACTGTAGGCTACAAAACTACAATTGTGAACAGTAGTTAGAGTTAGGATAACAGTATATTTAGAAGATATTTTATTCCATTACTCAAAACTACTAATTATGCCATACTAGAAACTATTTTTAAAAACAAGAACTCCCAAAAAGTTGGACTTTTTAGTGGCACGTGCAAGGCAGGTAAAAATTACTGATTAATAATTTGACTTTCTCACACGTACGGCTCAAACCAGTTTCTTATCAAAAAAATCAAATTTTACGGAAATCGAATGTTTATAACAAAAAAAAAAAAAAACAAAAACAAAAAAGCGCAAAGTAATTGAAAACAAGCTATAAATAGGCTAAATACAGCTTATCAACCGAACAAACTTATTCGCTATATTAGACCGTAATAAAATAGTATTGTGTTTTTTTCGGTTGACAGCCAAACATGGACCAACACAAAATACTATAAAGTATACTCAAAAGGTAAAGTAGCCAGAAACAATTTTGATATGATAAGAGTTGTTATTGCGATAATGCTATAGAGTACAAATAATACGTCATAAGCACCAAATGAGATTAAAAAACTTTCCATGCGTAATTAGTCAATTTATGAAGTTTTGGAACTGGCAATTACTTCTTTTCAGCCTAAAAAGGTTTAACGAACTGCTGCATCTGCACAGCTATTATTATTAGCTATTCTGTTAGTCTGATTGCCGTTCTGGAATGTTGAATGTGAGCAAACAATTTTTTTTATTTTCACTTTTTCTTTCGGGTTTTTAACTTTGCTGCAAATATTTGCGTCCTTGCATTAAGAGAATAAAATTTAACAACAGCAAATAGAGTGTACAAAAAACAATTGATAAGCGTCTCTGTTGCGATGCTAACATGTTTATCAGCCCTATATATAAAACTGCGCGTTGTCAAAAAAATAAATAAATAATTAAAAAAACACAAAAGTCGTCAGCAACCGCTGCTGGCAACAGTTTAACAAACAAATAAAATGATTTATCTTTGACAAATTTTGCACTTGCCTGCATCGGATACGCCCGACGATTCGACGGCTGTACAATAACCTTAACGCCTTGCTTAACCAACTTTTGCACATGCGTCGGGCCAAAGGGTGAGCGACGTTCCCACACCGACTGATCCTCCCGGCGTATGGCAATTACCTTGCCATGCTGTAAGCACATAATTTCGCAAATGTAAATAAAATCCGCAAATACCGTTAGATAAACAAAATGTCGGAGTTACGCACATGACGCCATCGTTGAAAAGTTTTGGCTACAATGTCCTTCATATTTGTGCCATTTGTTGTTGCTGTCGTGGTTTTTGTGCTCGTAGCCGCACGCGACTGCAGTAGACGCAACATTTTTTATTTGATAATTATTTTATTAATAAAAATGTGCCTTGTACACGATTATCTTTCGTTTATATATAGCCAATATAAAAAAAAAAAACAAATAAAAATGATTACACGCGAAGCTGTTTTTATTATTATTATTATATTTTTTTTCTTAACAATTTTTTATTATTTTATACGCGTTCCGCTTTCTTTGCACACTGATCCGCTTACTTCGAGCGCTCAAATCATTCTAAAAATTCTGGTCGAGCCCCTATCTCGGAAATTAGCCGACTTTCTGCCTACATGAAATATTGTTTCTGTCGTTGCTGTTGGCTCGCCGTACGGTGCTTAACCACAAAATCTTCGATATGCACAGATCTCTCATACAATGCGAAACATCCTATGGATGTATATAAGGGCTTATCAGAATGTTCCACAACATTGCTTTAGCAACATGTTGCTAACTATATTTTTATTTTACGCTTTTCCCATAACATGCAAATATGCTGCGTATAACGGTCTAGAAGCAGCAAGTACTCTTTACAAATGAGCAGACGTGGTTTTTGTTGTTGTCTTGTCAGCAGTGCATACATGCAACATAAATTTTCCGAAATGAACGCTTGAAGCTATTATGCTTCCTGTGGAATTTTCCGCTCCGTAACAAATGCATATGCTCTAACAGAAGAAGAAGAAGTAGTGATAAGCCAGACAGTGTTTTCTAGACAAGCGGCACACGCAGTTTCGTTATAAATGCACGTGACGATGATCGTCTGGAGTTGCATGTAGGAAAAACCATTACTACAATTATTTTTAAAATAGCATTGAAAATGTAAGAACTGACACACAAGTGTGATATTTTTAAAAATCATTTACAAATTTAAAACCTTTCCTCATATACGATAAAATCACCTAAAATATTTTCATTAATTTTATATTTTTATGCATTTCGAGTTGATTTTAATCAATTCGTTAGACGTACGATGGTGGCAATATTTAATTGACATGGACAAATTTTGAACTATTCTGATATGAATGGTTCAAAATAGTAAAAAAAAAAATCAAAAACTAGATCGCCATCTCCACTCATCACTCACCTACTGACGATGGCGAAAAATATTTGTGGAAGCCTTTTATACGAAGGTCTTTTCAGACTAAATCCTTATTGACCTTAATACGAACGTGTAATTCTTCACGGAGAGTTATCTTTAATAGAAGAGGTTAAAGGTAATCAATGCCAATTTGAATTTGAATTGAATTTTTGTTCGTTTGTTTGTTGGCTTTTGTTGTAAATCTTTTCATTAAGAATCCCGTAATTTAATTATGTTGTCCTTTTTAGTTTCACAACAGTTGTAAAATTAAGTTGCGTTACGCACAAAATGAAATAGATTTGTACATACACATATAATTACATCATAATTTATTTATGTTCTTACATTTTTTAGTTGTCTATATCTAGCAAACATTCAGCACTTATGCTTTATGTATACATCTCGGTATGCATATATGCATTTATGTTTTAATAATAATACTTAAAACTAATTGCAGAGCGCCGCAACAACCAAATGCGATATTCCTTATATGACTGCATTGGCCGCGTCGCAACGCCAGAACGATAGCAGTTCGCGCCATGTTGCAAAGCAATTCAACAAAAAAAGTCGGATTCAAGAGTTAAAGCTGAGTTAAGATAATTTTTGATTTTGTATCAAATAAAAACTAAAAACAAATTAAGGCGTTTGTGGCTTTTGCACAGGAATGAGATTGGTTTAACCAAAGAGAAAAAGATTTTTTTTTTACCCTTTTACAATGCACTAAAATTTGGCTAAGTTAAAATCGTGCTGACCGTGCGGTGGTGATATAGATGCATATTTGGTAGTTAGTATAGAAAACAATAACAAGTATTTTAGATTGGCTTGAAATATAAAGCAGTTAATGATGTTATTACATTAACGATAGCTTAACGCGTGTTGTGGGAAGCCTCGAAACACACTACAACGCCGGCGCCTCCGGCAGCAGAGAAGTAAAGAAGGTGATAACAAAAGTTCGCACGACAGAAATCACAGATGTAGAATTAGCGGTTGCCACAACTCCGGCGACATCATCTGCAACAGCAGCAGCATTCGGCGTAACATCAGCACTAGCCGGTATGTCGGCAGCTGCGGCTGGCGCTGCATCATTCGGTGGGTTGGCTGCCGCAGGTGCTCCTTCTTGCTGTTCAACATCTCCGCCATTCCGTTCTCGTTCCTGTGGCACTTCACGTTGTTCACCGTCCATCAAGCGTTGCAGCTCAACAATTGGATTGGCAAGAGCATCAGCTACAACGGCTTGTGCTACAGCTGCATTGTTATTGCGATTTATGTTGTTGTTGTTACGCTCACGCCGACGTCGCAACACGCCAATGTGATAACTGTTACGAACAGGTTGGAATATATAAAATGAGCAAAGAAGTCAGTGTCATTTGTAATGGATCTACTCACAGATAAATAGCACTTGCAATGAGCACAACGAAAAGACATCGCAGTGGTGACGAATTAAAGTACAAAATCGTTAAAAAGATTCCCATTCGTGTCAACGCGAAGAAACTCTCGAGCCAATCGCGATGCTCCGGTTCCTCTTGTATATTTGGAAAACGTCGTTGGACCTCTTGATCAGCTGCGGCTGCTGCTGCAGGTTGTGCTGCTGCTGCTGCTTCGTTGGCAACAACAGGTGCGGCCGGACCCGGGGGTGCCTGTGCAGTTGAAGCATTGACTACGCCATTGCCGCCAGCAGGAGCCGGCATTGCTGTGGATGTAGCACCAAATCGGGCAAATGGCGTTATCACAGGCGTTTGGGTGGAGGCCATGGAAACTTCGGCGGCCGAAATATTAGGTGGCGTCAAAAAAGGCAACTGTTGTAGATATGCATTTGACAATAAATCTCCAGCATTCGCATTGGGCAGACCGGCGGCAGAATTACTACATGTAAAAGAACTTCCTTCATTAGTTTACATTCTATTATGCGACTGCATTGCATTCTTACCCCTGCAACATCTGCTGCATATACTGTGCATAAAGCTGCTGCATCCAGGCGTTATACATTGCAGCCTGCTGTGCGATCATCGCTTGTTGCAGTTGGAACTGCCCGAAACCAGGCATACCGAAAGGCATCGAGTTGGGCGTTGTAACGCCTGCAACACCATCGGTGCCACCACCCACCATAGGTTCTGCGTTGTCGACAGTTTCAGCGGCAGCGGCCACAGCGGCAGCAAACATTTGTCTGATCTGCAGCTGTTGTTGCCACATTTGCTGTTGTGCCTGTTGTTGCAAAGCTACTTGCTCGTTTGTAGTCGCTGGATTTGGCTGAAACTGTTGTTGTTGCTGCTGGGTTGGCTGCTGTGAGCTGTAACGTTGACGCAGACCATCCGTGCCACTGCTGCTCGCATTTGTGCTCATCGTTGTCGTGTTGTTGGTACTATTTGAAGTTGTTATTGCTGGCTTTATTGCTGGCAAAGGCACTTGCGCATTTTTATTAGCGCAAACTAAGTGAATTATGTGATTCTGCGTGTAGACGTCCTTGTAGTTTCTTATCACTTGTGTAAGTTCCTGTTTGTCTTTGAGCAATTTTCCCGAATATATGAGCTTCTGGTCTTCGATAAGCTACACCATGTAAGAAAGAAGAAGAATACTTCAGTTATTTTTCCTTAAAGTGCCAGTTTTAAAAACTATTAAAGGCATAATGATAGAGCATATAATGCAAATTTAACTTCTGTAAACAAAAACAGCTGTTCATGTTTTGCGTCTGCAAACGCATGTTGGAACATGTTGTCATTAGCTCAATGTGGGAAAGTGCACTCGAAAAACTACTATAAAAAACCATCAGAGGTAAAACCAATAAAATTCAAGTTCATTGCTTCGCCCAAACAAGTTATGTGCAAAAAAGCGTACATTGACTTCTCTCTTAACTTTTATAAATAAAAAAAAAAAATTTAGCTCCATCAATAAAGTAAAAGCAAAAATGCGCCAAAAATACATAAAAAATATGCTAATTAGTTTCTGCCTTCGGGGAAACACATCATGAATGTACGTTATTTTAATATCAACATAGCTAGAGCATGATTCTAACTTTAGTTTGCGATTTTAAAGCTCTGCAGTAAGCTTTCATTCAAATATATACAGTATTCAACTTGTTTACGTTATACTAATTGAAGGTTGTCATACATACATATTAGTAATAAGCGACTAATTTGAATAATTTATTTAATTGTAAACAAATAAATTAATGCAGACTATCAGACTAAAGACATATACATGTCAAGAAAAAACGGCTAAGCGGCTGGTTGTGACCAAGTTCAAGTCGAAGTTAAATGCAATGTGGCGGTCAGGAGAATTTTTACAATAACCACAAGTGCTTCTTTTCCATTTCACAAATTACTACAAAACGAAATAAAATCAGTGTATTTATTGTAAAAATGTGCTGCGCGGCCAACATGCCATAAAGTGCAATTTGAGAGTAAAACCTTAAGAGAGGATTCTATTAAGAATGACGTGTACTTTGACGTAAAGTCAGCCCTCGGTTATCAAATACAATTCATTCTAAAACCCAGACGTTCGTCAACCGAGGGTAGACTGTATTTGCAAAAATGCATTTGATTACATTTTAGCTGGCTCTCTTCTTAAAAAAGCTATCTCTCAAGCCATGAGACACCACACAACAATAACAATACGCAAACTCTCGTCGTTATCGTTATTTTGTATGAAAATTGTTTCTCTTAAGATAAAAAAACACGAGCTTGAAGAGTAGACCCCACAGAGGTGGTTAACAAGTGTGCCTAAATAAATGAAACAAAAAAAAGGTCAATTGGAAGACTTTGGGCCAATTAGTAGACTGTGCAGTTGTTGCCATAGTCTATTGTTGTTAAGGACCTAAAGTGGACGCCTTTATCGGAATTTACGTATTTTCGTTACTTTTACATATGTGAAAACGTTCGGATTTATTATTATACAATATTAATTAATTATATTTGTGTAAGTGCAGCACTATTCTAACCAACACAAAGTTTGTGTGCGTGAGTGAGGTAGAATGGTTTCGTGCTCTGCAAAATCTATACACTTCCAATAATTCTAAAGGCAGTACTGAACAACGCAAAACATGTTCCCATGGAATGTTTCTCCACACAAATTCGGATAATACCTTAAGAAACATCTACTTTTGTGAATCGTGACAACACTTGGCATGAAAATTTTCCCACTCACACAAACTACTACATCACAGTAGCAATATATATATACATAATAGCAGACTTGCGTGCACTTGAACTTGTCATGACAACGACAAAGATGAAAATAACGGGAAAATATATTTTTTCCTTTGGTTTCAAAAATTGCAAATGCAACTATAAACAGACTAAGACAAAAAATCATGTGCGAAAAATTGCAAAATGCCAAAATAAGTCGCGTTTTAAAAATAAATCTTAAATATATACGAAATTTAATAATAACAATGATGCAACACGTACAGACGGGATAACGCAAACCAATAAAAGCAACTAAACAAAAAAATATTTTTAATTTCAAAATTAAGAGCCAACAATGCAGAGCTTATTTATTCTTATCAGTAAATTTATTTGTTCAAAGATACACCCGGGTGATGTGGGCAGCGGTGGCAAGCGGCGGGCATTCTTTAACTGACGAATAACAGGCGAACACTTGTCGAGAGCGCAAAGCTCATTTTGATGGAAAAGAAAAAACAGAAACTTTAAATAAACAGCGATAAGATAAATAGAAACTAATCAAAGGGAAACAGCTCTCATTTTAAATTTAGTCGTAAATTAACAAAAATCATTTTATTATATGTTTGTATTGTAATTATAGTTTATGATGCCTACGAACCGATGGTGGAATTCCATTGGAAACACAGACAGAAATTCTTTTTTTCAAGTTGGTAAAGATCACGAATGCCGGGGAAAGCAGAAGAGAACAGAAATCAAAACAAACATGACAAAAATACATCTTTTAATTACAAGTTTTTTTGTCGGTGTTTGAGAAATAGCAATTGCGCCGTATATACAGATAACAAACCGCAGCCGCATATTTGAAACGATTGAATAAATTAATGAAAAATATACGCAGACTTATAAAAGTGTAACGTCAGCTTTTAAATCACTGGAATATTTATGTGCTTACCGGTTTGCTGGGGTAGACCAGAGAAAGCTGCTTCTTCAAGTGGCGTACGGTCCAATGCAAATCGCTCGTGATGACAATATCCTCGTATTGCTGATTCGATGATTTAATTACAAGCTCCACGGTGGAACTCGGTGCAGCAATATGGTGTTCGCCATCAACGGCAGCTTTAGTTCCTGCGACAGCTGCAGCAGAAGCGGCAGAGGTAGCCGCAGCAGCTGCCGTCGGAGCAGTAGTCGTTTCATCCATGGTGCTCCTCTCAGCTCTCTTCAAACGTTTGCTTTTCTTTTATGATTTGACACTGTACTATTCTTTTCGACGTGACCTACTGCACTCGACCCTACTTTTGTTTGATTAATGTTAATTATTGTATTTATGCACGCGCGTTTGCTTAATTTACACTTTTTCTTCTTCCGTGGTCGACACTCTCTTTTCCTGTTATTCTGCTTTTCTATTATTTTCTAGTCAAACTAGCATAAAAATTTTGACGTCAAACTGCGAGATCTGCTTCTTCGTGGATTTTGCACTTATTATTCTGCTAATAGAATGCCATTAATTTTTAAGTAACTTTTACCAAATGGTTGAGAAAATACATTTACAATTATGTTATTTCGAACTGCAACAAATCGATTATGAAATAACAGCTACACTCGAAGACTATAAAATAAAATTTTTAGTCGTCTACTTCACTTGTAGAGTTGTCTTTCTGAATATTCCAACTGTGTAAGTGCGCAGGGTAGTCATAACTTCTTGCTAAATTTTTGTTTGTGACAACAAAAACTTTGTACATTAGCATGCAGGAGAATTTATTGCTAATACCGCAGATTATATACTAATGAAATTTATTTTATATTGATGTAATTATTATTAAAAATTCACTGCAATAGAATCTAACCTAAACGCCATTGCCGTTACTTTTAATGCCACTACTGTCTTCTCATTGGCTTTGCTGAATTGGAAAACACGTATTTTCCAAATTAAATTTCACAACAGCTGAATTTGAACAGGTCACTGAATTTATCCTTCGGACACATATAGTCTACTCTTCGGGTTTTTTCTTATTGGGGAGTGAAACTGATGGCTACTCTACAAGGGAAGGTTGTTAACATGGTATAAGAAAATGGTGACGCCATTTGGACCGTTTTTTCTCTCGAAAACGGACCGTCTGAAGCATTCTCCCAAAAGTGGGCAGCTTTTAACAATAAGAGAGGAATTCTGTTCTATCAGGATAACAAACACACAGTGACAGTGACTAGCCAGAAGCTCCGGGAGCTTGGTTGAGACGCTCTTATGCATCCGTCTTAAAGCCCGGAATTTTTGGCAAGTGATTACCACATATTCCTGTCCATGGCGAACGATTTTGAAAATAGATTGTCCAAGCTTTTTGCTAATAGGGATGGGAGATTTTTTGACAGTTCTGAGGTATATCTTCAAAAATAATGGATATTTCTTTACTACATCTATTATATGATTTCTTTTGGTGTCTGTTAACAATTTAAAAAATTAATGAATATGCTACCTTGATCTACAAACATTTTTCTTCACAATTCAAATTTTATAAGTTTGTTTTATTTTTGATTGTAATGATAATGTTCCTTTCGATTTTTGGTTGTTGAAATAAAAATATTCATTGGCAAACATATAAAACTTTTTATTATATTCGTGAATAATTTTTGGAAGGTGTTGCTTGCTTGCACATTATATCGTTAATTATTTCAGAAATATTTTTAAAACTTAAGTCTAAGTACATAACGTCGCAGCGTTTATACATAAACTTTTCAACTTGTCGCGTTCATATCGTTCATTTAAGATATAACGTTGTGTACATATGCACATGCACTTGCTTGGTCAGCATTCTTAGCCTGCATCAGCCGGACGTAAGCGCCGTTGATTAGAATGATATTATATATCCGTTGCATAAACATAAACAAAGTGTAAGAATCTTTTATTTGTTAAATCAACATGTATTTAATTAAAATGAGATTCACTTAATTCGGATTTTCGCCTTAACACTTTTTTTTTTTTTAATAAAAATAATATCATCTGCCTTTAAAAGCCATATGCGTCATTGAAATAATCCCAGTTCCTTATTAAAAACGTTCTTCTTAAAATTAAGCAACACACAAATGTCATTTGATTTGCCGTTCTCCAGTATTTTCAAAGTCTCCGTCGCAATATCTTCATTGAAAGCGACTCTTACCTTAGATGTCTGTCCAAACATACTTTTGATGTAGCCTCGTTCGCCAGTCGAAAGCTCAACCATCTTCCCAACATACATATTTCGATTCGCTGACTTTTTGAAGAGATTGTGCACGATGACCTCACGTTCGCTAACAATTCGATAAATGGAGCCTTCCTTTCGCTTACGCTTAAAAATGCGCCATTGTGTAAGTTGTTCCCTTGCGTAGTTAGGATTATGTGTTATCCAATTTATGCTCCCCCAAAATGCTAAGCGGCAGCTTTTGGTATGAACATCCATATCTAACTTGGATGCAATTAGCTTATCATTTACTGTAGTCAGCAAAGACCTTTCTAATTCAAGCAAGGCATATATGCTTTCACTATCCATATTATTAGGCAGTTCTTCCAAATATTCGTATTCCCGAGTACAATCAAAATCACTGCTGACTTCTTCATTGGCATAGAAGAGCGTCACTCTCGCTATTACAGTGTCATGGCCTACGGTTATGTGGAACTTGTTTTTTGATTTGATGACTTGTTTATAATAAGGTATTTGATTAAGTTTAACACAAACTGCATAAACTGGTTTCAGGTAACCCGGATGCGTTAAAACACCACGTTCTAATAGTTTGGCATCGAATTTTGTCACACAAAGCCCAACACGATCGCCCACGCTGGCACGCTCTACTGGTCTTCGGAACATTTGAATAGATTTGACTTTACGCTGCACGCCTAACGATGGTAGTTCAATTGTTTCCTGCACTGCGACGCTACCTTGCACAATTGTACCAGTGCATACTTGACCTTGACCCTTTATTGCGAAGCAGTGATCAACATACATCAGCAGAGGTTCAGTAGCAACGCTACGTTGGGGTTTTTCATAGGCGTCACAGATGCCATCGAGCAATTCCTTCATGTTGTCGCCAGTCAGAGCAGAAACTTGAAAAATTCGCATTTCAGCGCCCAATGTATTTTGCAACTTTCTTTTTAACTTTGTCAATTTCATATCCTTAGTTTCCAGCTCGAGCATATCTATTTTATTAATTACAACTATAAGCCCTTTTTGTAACAGTTTGCCTATGACAATACATTCAGCTGTTTGGACCTGAATGCCTTTCCGTGCGTCTATCACCAACAGCATTAAGTCGATAATTTGAGCGCCTTAGAAACAAAGTGATTTCTGAATAATAAAGACTCATTCAGCAAAATAGCATCCTTACCGCCAATGACTGTCCGTATTAGACTGGCGTGTCCAGGACAATCGACAAATGTGATTTGTAGTTGCTCCGCATCCGGCGTTGCCGCCTTTACTGCCTTGGGCGCTTTGAGAAGCAGACCACTGAAACCCAAATCTAATGTTATACCACGCTCTTGAGATTGTGGGTTTTTATCGAACGCCGCAGTGCTGGTTATTGCGCTCAAAGCGCGTGCAATTGTTGTTTTTCCAGAGTCAACGTGACCCAGAAGACCAATGTTAAAGTTGACAATCATATTTATACAATAATAAAGTGGTATCAATAAATTTAACTGTTGTAATGACGGTAACGAAATTTGTAGATTTGTCACCAAACATATTTTCTTATTAAATGAAACTTCAGTTCTTGTTGGAATACCACAGCTTCTGCGGCAGGGCTACTGAGACTTCGTACTCAGCTGTGGTTGCATGGTTGCAAACAAAGCCATTCCTAAATTATCTATTATCTATTTTTTACATCATGAGCCATCATGGTACATTTCAGTGCTTTGTAATTAAAATGTTTTCTTGCCTAGACCACAGATATAACAGATATATTCCACTTGGTGGTGATTTTAGTTTGTGTATTTAATCGTTCTGACAGTAGCTTGACAACTCTGCGCTCGAATAAACCGCGAAATTCGCGAATTCTGTGTTTTCTTGTAAAGATATATAATATTCCATTTCAATTTAGTTGCCAAGGCATAAGTTTAAGATCAAATTCAATAAGTTAAGTGGAAAGAAAAGAAATCATGGCGCAGGAAGCACCACCTACGATTGACATGTTGGTAAGTTAGCGAAGAATGCTTTTGGTAATGTATTACGTAGTACTACTTTTTGTTTTAATGCTGTGACTTTCAGGATATACAATTCAAGTTGCGCGATAAATTTGAGCTCTTTAATACTTGCGAAGAGCCACGCAGTAATGTGAATCTTCTCGCTATCTCCAGCAGCCGTGGCCTGCTTTTCGCCGGCAATCCGAGTGCGGCGCAACTAAAAGGTTTACTTTTTTCATGATTTGCATGTAGCATATAATAATTATTTGGCAATTTTTGTAGTGCTTATTATCAAGCAACTGGCTGATGCAAAAAGCAAGGAACAAACTCCGCAAGGGCGTGTGGTACCACTGCCTGCTGTACCGAACTGCATAGCATGCAGCGCTGATGGCAATCTTCTCGCCATTAACTTTACAATCAATGCCACTGGTTTACTTAACATTTACAGCGTGCTGAGCTTCACGACTTCCAACATTAAACCTGTTTGCAGCATACGCTTGTCAGCTGACGATCATGTCCATGCCGTGCAATTACTGTGGAATCCAGTGCTTCCCAACAGTTTGGCCGTTGTTCTCAGCAATGGCGCATTGTGCATGTACGCCCTCAAGGATGATGGCAATTTTGAGCTGCACTCGCTTGACAAAAGCCAACAGGTGAAATGTGGCTGTTGGTCACCGAAGGGCAAACAAATAGTTTTGGGTTTTCCTAATGGCAAACTGCAACAATTCAAGCCTGATCTGACGCTTGCAAGAACTATTCTCTGTCCAGCGAATGTGCATGGGCTGCCTTTTGATACGATAGCCTTGCACTGGCTTTCGGTTTATCAGTTTGCCGTGATCTTTCTGCAACATGGCGAAGACTGCGCACCCTCGTTGTACATTGTAAATGCGCCAAAGGCCGGCACTCCCAGCTATTTTAACTACTATGACATTTGCTACAGTGGCAATGGACCACGTAATCACCAGTTCAACTTTACGCATGTTCCGCAGTGGAATATCCTATTGGTCACGTCGGCCAATGGCGTTGAGGTGGGCGTGCTGGGCACCACAGAGGTCGGCGATGCGCCCACTTGGCTGCATTATGCGTTGCTCGATGAAGCTCGTATTGAAATGCCGCTCACAGAGTCCAAGGATGAAACATTTCCAATGGGTTTCGTATTTGATTCGTCGTCAACGCACCAACTTGTCGTCAGTGAGCAAAAGTTGCCAGTTATGCCAATGATACACGTGTTGAGTACTGCCGGAATACTCAATTGCTTTGATTTTCTAAACTTGCGCGCGGGCGCTGCTTCGGTTTGTTCCCCACCCCCGCCGATCGCCGATACATCGGGTCAGTTCCGCGATTTGCATACTCTGCTTGAAACTGATAATGGTAGTACTCTTGCCATGAAACCCGCAGCCGCACAACCGTCTTTAGTCGCAGCTACACCGGATAATTCATTTGCTATAACGCAGAATACAGTCACTTCAACGCCGGCACCGGCTGTACGTAAGATAATAACACCCGTGACTTGACTGTTGCCGGTGACTTGATTGCATCGAAGTACTTCAATTAATAAAATATTTTTACATTATAACAGAAGGACAAAGCTGTGCCATTTTTCGGTGGCTTCGGCATGAATCAAACACAAACTTCAGTCGCGCCGACACTTAGCTTCGGCAGCAACAAACCAGCAACCGGTTTTGGCTTTGGTGGGGGAGCTGGTGGAGCCACGACCGCCACGAGTTCATTAGCGCGTTTGCCTGTGGCTAGTAACGCACCAATTGCAAACTTTGGAACGCTTGGTATGTTTTGAAGTTTACACATTTTAAGCGTTTAAGCGTATTTAATCAATATGCCCGCAGTTAAACCATCTGAGCCGTCGAATGTGGTGTCTAGCAGCGAAAGGGATTCGCCTACGCCAACTGTAACATTCACGCTACCTAAGCCTAGCCAGCAGGTGACTGCTACTATTGCGTTGCCGTCCAAAGCTCCAACGGATCTGGCCAAGCCATTGTACACGGTGCCAGGTACATTCACGCCGCCGAATGTGCAGCCAATAGCTCCGATTCCCGTCGCCGCCAAAACTTCCAGTCAGCATATAATGAGCGAAGGCGAAATCGATAGCGTCGTTCAACAGATCATAGCCGTGCAAATAAATGGGTTTAACGACGAGATTCAACAGGTGAAGCAGCAGACAACAAAGTTGCTTGCGAAGGTAGGTTTACCACTTGACCATAAAGACAAGAAATTACTGCAATTTGCTTTCATTTGTATTTAGATTGGTAATCCAGCCGAACTGAAATCATACACAAAACGCCTCAACGA
Source organism: Stegana nigrithorax (assembly GCA_037044495.1). Classification (NCBI taxonomy): domain Eukaryota; kingdom Metazoa; phylum Arthropoda; class Insecta; order Diptera; family Drosophilidae; genus Stegana; species Stegana nigrithorax. The sequence goes on along the minus strand of JBAMBQ010003058.1, from coordinate 500,180 downwards.
CTTACAGGAACTGAACGAACAAGCCAAGGATCGTGACTTTGAATTGGATTTGATGAATCTAAGACAAACCCTAAATGAATCATACGCCATGCTTACAGAATGTCGTGCTAAATTAGAAGTCTACAAGAATCCAGAGTAGGTATAGCTAAGTAAGCAAATATGAAACCTTGCTCAATGATTTTTTTACACTCTATCGCCAGAATGTCGAGACTTTTCGTTACAAACAACTTTGATCCGATTAGTCATCGTCAGTTGCAGCGATTGCAGAGCTACTTGGCCGCCAATGAAACGCAGCTGCAGTCCATACAGCAGCAAATCGATACACAATGGTCTGACTATCAGGATATGGTACGTCGCAGTTCGAAATCGAAAATGCATATACCCTGCCTAGAGGGCATATATCAGCGTATGACAAAGTTACAAAATCTGCTTGGGGAGCGACGCATAAAACTGAATACCATTAAGACGAAACTAAGTGAACGTGGGCTGCTAGTTGACACTGCGCTGGCCGAGCACAAATTGGCGAAGACAAACGGTGAAAGGTAAGTGAATACTTTTGTAATTGATTTTTGATTGTTTCAATAAGAACTGCGACTAATCTATTCCAATCTTCACATACGCAGCGCTGTGGACTCGCTTGCAGAGTCCATACTCTCTATGAGTCTCGCTCAGACGGTGGATAACAATCAATCGAAGCTCACATTCGATAAATTGGCGACCATACGGAAACTGGCACAGCAGCAGAAAACACGCATTATCAAGCCGCAGCGGCCGAATCGTGTGGGCCTAAAGTCCGAAGTGATACTTGAGACGAAGCTGCGCACTGAGAAGCAAACACGTGAACGCCAAGCTGCGCTTAACGCTAAAACGCCAAGCAAACCGACCGCCATAGCTACAACAAAAACACACAATACTGCAATGCCAACCTTAGCTGCAACAACAAAAACTGCACCACTGGCGGCAACCGCACCAGTAATTAAACCGCCAACTGCTGGGCCGGTGACTTCGAAGCCGACAGCTATGTTTGCCTCAGCAACAAACAATGCCCCAACCACCGGATTTAACTTCAACAATCCCGGTGCTTATGCCCCTGAACCCGTCAAACAGTTTGACTTAAGCGGCTTCAGTGCAACGCCTGCGGCCAGCACAGCACCCTCTTTTAGCTTTGGTCAGTCAACTGGCTTTGCCAACCTGGCACAAATCAAACCCATTACTACGTCTTCGGACAATCTATTTGCTGGCATTGGCAATAATCTGACTGTAACCAAAGTGACACCCAAGCCGAAAGCTGAAAAAGATCTGCCTGTGGCTGCAGACAAACCCCTCGAGTTGACAAAATCATTTCAGTTTGCTGGCCTTGGTAGTGTCACTGGTCAGGTAAGCACACCGACATTCGCTATTGGTGGTAGTGGTGAGGGTGGTGAAGCGATAGTCAAGCAGGACGTAAGCGCCAAGCCGAGCGTTTTCGGAGCTCCTCTTGGCACCACGGCTGCACCTACTGCACCTAGCTCTGGCAGCACGTTAAGCTTTGGTGGTTTTGGCGCTCCGTTGACAGAATTATCCACGGCAGGAGCAGTAACAACAACAACAACCGCTGCGCCTCCAGTAACTACGAAATCCAGCTTTAGTTTTAACACTAGTTTAGCTACTTCCGCTGCGAGTATGAATCCGCTCACAACCAGCGCATCTAGTAAAAATCTATTTGGCATAGGCAAGACCGGGGATGCCGCCACAACCACATCTGGCACCACTTCCATTTTCAATTCTACATCAATGACAAGGTTAGTGTTTAGTCGAATATTGTCAAGCATAAAATTATGTATAATGGCTTTTTTCCATTCCACGCAGTGTGCCTCCCAACGCCTATTTGTTCAGCAACTCGAGCGCTAAGTCAACTGTCAGCTTAGCAACAACTTCAGCAGCCGTGTCTGTGTCGACACCATCCGTTACGTCGTTATCCTCGCCTAGTTCACCTAGCTCAAGTTCCGTTTCGGTAGCATCTACCTCTTCGAATGCATCCACGCCGCCGGGCACAGTCGTTACTGTGGCTGCTGCTTCAACAACTGCTGCGACGGTAGCCAACGCTGATCCTGTTGAGAATTTGTTCAGCAATGTGACCATTTGCAAGCCAACAGCTCAAGCAGATGCATCTGGTAAGTAACATTCGCAAAAATTTCTTCAAAGCGAAACTCACAATTTATGTCCAGCAGAAACCAACACCACCGGTGGAGCTAGCAATATCATTCCCGGCTTCGGTACTTCCAACAGTTCTGATGGCACATTTGGTTTTGGTGGCACGCCTAAAACTGCAGATGCCATTTTCGGCGGCGGCACCGTCATCACCACTGTAAGTTCGGTATTTGGCACTGGTACCTCAACAGCGACGTCGTCGACAATCAGCACGACTACAAGTACGGCCGGCACAGCGGCTGCGCCGACTAGTAACAGCTTCTCTTTCACATCGGCGTTTAGTAACCTGAGTGGAGCTGCTGTTATGAGCCCAGCCACCACGACCACAGCAGCTCCCACTGCAGCAGCAATGACAATGCCGGCAACCGCGGCGACGCCCGCCACAACAGCTGCTACGATATTTGGTGCAGCTGCAGTAACACCTAGTCCATTTCAGCAGACGAACACAAGCAGCGCTCCAGCGAATCCTTCAGTATTTGCAACTGCCACGAATGCTGGTACCAACGCTGGTTCCATATTTGCAACAGCTGCGGCGGCCACCACGCCTGCCGCAACACCCGTGGCTGCAACACCCTTTGGAGGTGCAGCAACGACACCGGCAGCTACAACTGTCGCCAGCGTTGCGCCCCCCAGTGGCAATATCTTTGGAGGCATACCTAAACCGGATCAGAGTGTTTTTGGAGGTAGCGGAAGTGGCATCTTTGCTGCGGCTGCAGCCGCAAATCCTTCGCCATTCGGCGGCGGTCCTTCAGCGGCCGGTGCAGGCGTCAGCGGTGGCAGTATATTCGGTGGAGGTGGCGCAGCAGCTGTTCAGCCAAATGCATTTGGCAGCACTGGCAATTCTGTATTTGGTGGAGGTGGTGCAAACGCCACCTCACCTTTTGGCGGCAGTTCTGTTTTCGGTGGTGCAGCAGCCACAGTGCCCAAATCAGCTGAGACAGGCGGTAGCATATTCTCCACAAACAACCAAATGGGCAGCGCCACCTCAGGTGGTTCTATTTTTGGCCAAAGCACATTCGGTAGTCAACAGGCAGCGAATAATCCAAGCGTCGGTGGCGGCAATGTCTTTGCGGCTGGTGGAGCTGCGGGCGCAACGTCACCACAACAGCCAAATGCATTTGGTGGCGGCGGCGGTTCAATCTTTGGAGGTGGTAACGCCAATACTAACGCGGCGAATGCAGGTGGTGGCTCGATTTTCGGCGGCGGAAGCAATTCAACTGCTTTTGGCAGCATTGGCAGCGGATTTAGCTCTTTTGCGCAATCAAATACTGCAGGTAACGCATTCGGTGGCGGCGGCGCCTTTGCGCAGGGCGGCGCTTCAGTAGCGCAGACGGGATTCGGTTCGCCAACGCAACAACAGCCACAGCAGCAGCAGCAGCAAGCGGCAAATGCATTCGCCAAACCTGTTTTTGGCGGCTCAGCGACATTTGGCAGTCCGACGCCAGCATTTGGCTCACCACCCACTTTTGGTGGCGCTGCGACATTTGGCAGCCCGAAAGGATTCGGCTCGTTCAGTGCTGCAGCCGCACCAGCTAATGTTGGATCGCCGCCTGCTTTCGGCGCACCGGCACAGAAAAATAATCTATTTGAGACTTTGGGCGCCACTGATTCAGGTCTATCCTTCGGCAATTTGGCGCAGTCTGGGCTCGGCAATGCGCAGAAGCCGGCCTTTGGCGGTTCCTCATTTATGAACTACCGCGCCTAAAACACGTTTCATGTTTCGTTAATCTAAGGTTTGTGTTCAAGTTTTTCGTCCCATAGTCATTTTTTGGAATTACTCATTTAAATTTGCTGTTAAAATTAATATTTTTCACATAATTCAGAAACTTTTCATTTCTAATTAAAATGTCTTTTTTGTAGCTTGGCGGAATTTGTTTTTTTTACTATAATTTGTTTGGTCAACTCATTTCTTCCTTAATCGAGAAGACTCTGCATGGTCAATAACCACCATTTTCGGAAGGTTCCATTGAACGGGATGAGTAAGCAACACTTAGCCAAATGAATCAGGTGTTTCTGGGTTGTAGTCACTGCTGGCTGCTGAGAGTGTAAAATAACTTTAACCATTGAGAAATTGATAGACTGAGGTTCCTTTAGCTCCGTAGAGGTTAGTAAGTCTGTTTGTAATTCTTAAAGTCTCCTGGATTTGAATTGTAATATGTATTAGATCGCAAAATAATCTTGTCAGTTTATTCTTATTGGTTGAATTGATAGGTAATGCAAAATGAATTATAAAATATTAATTTTATTTTATTTCAATGTCATACCACTTCGCTTATGCTTAAAAATTTTTCTTTCGCTTTTGCGCTACATTTTTTATTTTAATTGATTTTTGGTTAAATTTGTTTGCATTAAAATTCTGTGCTTACATATTTTATGTTTTACGTTTTGCTTTTGGTTTACTAAAAATTAATTATTATTTTTAGCCATGCTTGTGCAAACAAATGCAAAATGTATGCTTATAGAAATAAATCTTCAAATGAAAATTAAAAGTGAAATATAAAAAGAAACATAAAAATAAATATACAAACAACTAAGTTAAGGAAGCAGCTCATCACAAAATTATTAAATTGCGGAAAGTAAATTCGTTAAATAAAATTCAACTAATTGCGTTAAATGAAATACGCATATAACTATTTTTAGATAGTTAATTTTTTTGTTTTTGCCTTAAAATGTTTTTGCTTTCATTCTTTCGTGTTAAAATTCACTATGCACATTTAAAATCTACGTTTTTATTTATTAAGCTTTTTCTTAAGCATTTTATATTTTTTTCGTTTTTTTTTTTTTTTTTTTTGGCAATTGGTTACATGCTTCATTTAGTTAAATAGTTTCATAATAAAATCCAAGTCCTTGACTGCAATCGGTAGTTTCGTTCCAGTGTGGAAATAATCTTTCATAAAGTTGCTGTAGTTCAAAAAAAAATAAATATATATATATATGTATATATATTGATCCTAAATTCGAGACGACTCAAGCACAAAGCGGGTGTTTTAGATATTTATCGGAAAAATCTTTTCTTTCTATTTTCTTTCTTTTTTATGATCGATTCTTTCAGTTTAAAATACAATTTTCAGTACTTATACGTTAAGGATTTCATTTCGTTGCCGAATAGTGCAAAACTTCTGACGAAAAGTTTAATGGTTTAGTGAATTTAGGTTTTTATAATAAAAATGAAGGAAAAATAATAACATTGTACAATTAATGAAAAATAATACACAAAAAAGTAGAAAATAATAACGATTTAGTTTGGACACACGAGCGCTGCCAGAATGAAAAACTTAGGCATAAAACACGCAACATCGTTTACACTAGCCTAAGACCATGCATTGTTGTTGCTGTTGTTGTTGGAGTCCAAGCCATTAAAACTGAAAGGTTCACGCATGGCTTAGAGCTTGCGTAAACGCGGCTTAAAACTACTACAAAACTCCTTCAATAGGCTAATAAAAATCACGATAAAATGGCGACACTACGACGCGGACCGCCCTGACTGACATTGTCCATGGACGACCACTTCTTCATGCCATTCTTGACCGCTTCGGCGGTGACTTTGTCCTGCATAACGCGCGACATGGCCTCCAGTTTTTGCGCGCGCTCCTTGTACAGCGGTTCTGTTGGGAACGAAAGGTCATTCGCTTCCGCGAGCGTACGCAAATCGAAATAGTATTTGGCATAGACGGACGACGGTACGTTAATGTTGAATTGCAACAGTTCGAGAAACTGACGCTCCAGCTCGTTCATGTCCTCTACTGTTATGTCCTTGAGTATCTGGCAGTAGTCGACATTCCATACGGCCTGATCATCCCAAACTTTTGACGCCAGCAGTATGGCACCTGAGAATAATACAACCCATAATTACAGTACGACGAAATGCAGCCGATTCGTTACTTACCCAATACCATGCGCTTCCAGTTGCATGGCGCCACATCGAGTTCTGCGTACGTCAGCAATCGCTCCAGATAGACTAAAGTTATGATGGCGCACTCGGCCGTTAGCTGTGCTGCGTTGAATAACGTACGCACAAATTTGTAAATTTGCCGGTGCTCCGGATTGTGCGTAGCATAGTCATCTGGTACGGGCACATGTGTCAGCGGGTGTAGTTTCTCATCGAATATTTCCAGACGTTTATCCGATTGACGATTCTTAATGTGATAGTAAATGGCCAATGAGACACATTTTACGGTATTCTTGAGATTTGGTTGAGACACTGTGCTATCATCCAGATAAATGGTCGAACATGAGGAGCTCTTCTTCAGGCCGCCACCGCCACTACCAGCACCAACAGCACTAATGCAAGCAGTGCTGCCTCCGCCACTGCCAGTACCACCTCCACCAGCGCTGCTAACACTACCCCCTTGTGCGATTTGATGCTGTGACCGTTTCCGCGTTATGCCGCCATTCTCAACCTTTGACCGTTCCAGAAACATGGTCGCCGCTGTTGGGTCCACCGATGGATCTTCGTCACCTTCGAGCGCCTCTCGCTCTGAGATGTGTTGTAGATTCTGTTGATTTTCGAAGTTCTCATTGCTTTGATGATGGTGAATCGCCGCTGTTGAGCCAATGGCATGCCCGCCAACACCACCATCCACCTGATGCTGCGTGGCGTGCGCATTGTGCTGTTGGTGATGGTGGTGCAACTGATGCCTTTCCTCATACACGGGCGGTATATCTTTTGATTTACGATCCGACTGTGGACTTGCATAGGCGCAGCATGAATTCTTATTCCCCATTTTGTTCTCGTTGCTCTCACACGCTTATCTTATTGCTTAGTTTACTTTAAAAATTATTAAATGCAATTCTTGTCCTCCCTACACCTGTGCGCCCACGTCGCCTGGGTCTACTTTGCCGGCTTGACTAGTTGTGTGGTTGATCAGCGTGTGGGAGTGTTGGGAAGAAAGTCTGTACTCCTTGTGCTCTGTTCCTGCTCCTGCTCTACGCTTGGCTTCGCACTTCACGTACTTTGGAAGCCGTCGTCTTTGTTATCGTTGCTGCTGCTGCGATTGTTGTTGGCACTTATCTTCGGCGCTGCTGCCATGTGCATTGCTGTTCCTTCTTTGTTTTTGGTTCTTTTTTTTTGTTTTTGTTTTGTGTTATTTGTTCTTACAATCGAAAGCGCACACGATCCATGGAAAAGTAAAGCTGTAATTAATTGTTTATTTAAATAAGCAATTGACAAATAAAGAAAACATATGTGCGCATAGTGGCACATTGGTGCGAAATATTAAAAAAATACTTTGGCAAAAAACACTAACACAACACAACATAAAAGTTTGCAAATGATTTTGGGAACTTGAATGTTAATTGTCATCTCGTAATACTGTGCGCCGTCAATTGCACGATAAGCTTGTTTAAATACGCCTGCTGTAGGCATGCACAGATTACCACAATTTAATTAAATCCAAAGCACAATGTTGGCGGCGACGCCACGGTTCTGCGGCAAATAATTAAAATTTAACGAAAATGGTTTTGGGCGGTGCCAATAGTTGTGGCAAAAAAAGGCACAGAAAACAAAACGAGAAAAAACTAGAAAGACAGGTCACACCCGACTATAGAATACCCTGTACAAAGTTTAAAATCTAAAAATTTGCTGGCTCAAGATTTCATTGCAAAATCTCATTTGAAATATGAAATTATCACCGATAAGTGGTAAGTGAGGCTTGCGCGCTTTTAATTTCGTTACTTTAGTCAATATTAATATATCGAGAATATTAAAATTTAAAATAGCGCCATTTACGCTCAGTGTCACTAAAATTGTTACTTATTTTGTGTGCATAGTGGCACATTGGTGCGAAATATTCAAAAAATACGTAAAAACATTAACAAGTGCGACGATAGCAACATGAAATTTGGCAAAGGAATTTTGAAGAATTTGAATGTTTTTTTCTTCTCGTACTACTGTGCGACGTCAATTGCACGATAAGCTTGTTTAAATACGCCTGCAGCAGGCATGCCAGATTACCACAATTTAATTAAATCCAAAGCACAACAAACAAAAACAAAAAATATGAGTTAATGAATTATTAAAACAAAAGCTCTAAAATAAGGTTACAAATGCATTTAGTTTTTTTTTTTTTTGTGGGTGCTTTTGTTTTTACACTATTATGCCGACGGAGCCCTACAACATTTGAAATATACAACAAATTCACTGCAAATAACAAAATTCATAGCGCCATTTACGCTCATTCGCAAAAGTGTTATTTACTTGGCGTCGCTGATAAGGTAATATTGTTGTAACTGCTCATTTCAGCTTAATAACAATGCGGCCGCAAAATATGAAAAAATAAACGAAATTTTATTATATATAAGAGCGCCGAATTGAATATTTTTATTTTCATATACTCAGCTGATTGACAATATCGTAAAAATCTTTCCGACATAAAAAATAATTCCTTTTTTCAAAACTTTTCACATAAATGAACTTATTTTGGCACAGGGTATAAAAAACATATAGTTGGGTTTACTCGACCCTACAACCAATCCAAAATTCAATAAATTGGGCTGGCACGCCTCTATCTGACTGTTACATACATTTGCACAACTTTAATATACCCTTTACCATTTTTTGGTACAGGGTATAAAAACAAAAACAAAAATGCCGCGCACCGCATGTGACCGATTTCAATCGCTCAGTAGTTGCTATACGCGTAGATTAAGATAAGCGATTCTGCCGGCCACAAATACACCGATGGTCATAAATTAATCATTTGCAGGTAATACACTGCTTGTTGTTGTTTTTATTTTTGTTGCTGCTGCTGCTGACAGATGTTGTTGTTGCCTTTTCACAAGCAAATTGGGAGTAACTACAAGCCGTAAATGCCACTAAACACTTAAAAGGAAATAAAAAAGTACCGTCTAAACACACTTCTTAACATTACAATAACTAAAAGTTTATAAACACAATTCAATTGCATTGCTTTCAGCTTATTTCTTTTTTTTAAATTATTACACTTGTATTTCGCACCTAAAAACTTTTTCTTCACGCTTTGTTAACGAAAATGAACTTTTCGAGCCAGATTTTTTGCATACACTTATGGAATATTTGATGAAATGCTTTCTTGTTTCATAAACCAATTGCTGAAAATGCTTTGCTTATTAGCTTATCCTACATTTTTAGCAATGAAACTTATTTAACTAGTTGTTTTTTTTTTTCTTAAATTACACTCTTGAACAAATTAAAATATACTACTCAGAGTACCCCTACTACGGGGTAATTTAAGTGACGTTGTCCGAAGAGAGACGCACTATGCGTGGGAGTGAGAAAGAATGGTTTCGTGCTTTGGAAACTCTATTCCGCTTTCAATGTTGCTATTCTTGAGTACGCGTACTCAATCTTTGTAGGAATGAATTTTTTCGGACCAACCGGACCGCCCGTCAATTTTGTAACGGACTGAGCACAGTCAGAATAGTTGTGACCAGTAATACTATTAATTCAACAAATATCGTTCTTCAAACTACTTATTCACTTGATCAAGGGACACCGATTGAGACAATTAAAGCAAAATCGCAGAAGACTCTGAAGGCCATTCCGAAGGACTTTACCAACTGGAAAATTCGTTGTCATAGGTGTATTGCAGCGGAAGGGGATTACTTTGAAAGGGATGAAATTGATTTGAATAAAAAAATAAAGATTTTGAAAATATAAGATAATTCACCTTTCAATGTGATGAAGACAAAATGTATAAAGCGAGTAGAATACAGTATATATTGTATGTGCTGATATGTAAGTGAATGAAAAAGAATGAATTGTATGATTTGCTCTGTGGGAAGTCTACTTATTTGCACCATCACTAGAAAACAGTAATATGCATATTATATTTAGCTCGCTTTCTCGCGTCGTCTCCTTGAAGGTAGTGCCTCAGACACTTTAATGTCGCAGAGTCAGTCGAGTGAAAAAGGTTACCCATGGCCGACCTGGTTCTGTGTGATGTGTTAGCAACCCTAATTTAAAGTAGTTGGTTGGCAAACAAATTATTTTAAACATATAGCATGCTTGCTTGCACACATGCCTTCAAGCATTAATAAAATGAGACAACTAACGCTACAGCTAAGCAAGCAATGTTCAGACGGACAATGAGCCAGAAGAAGATTGAAGGTGAATCCCACACCGGAGCTGTCATTATTTTTTTTATTTTAGATATCTTACCGCCATGCGTCAGAGTGAGAAAAAACTGTTTTTTTTTTGAAGACGGTTTATAAGTTTAAATAATGATTTATTTAATAATTATTTTAGTAATTTACAAAGTAATTGTTATCATCATTTCTATTAAAGAATATGGATAATAAAGTGGTTTTCTTTAATACGTTGATTTCAAACAAATTAATGATCTCTAGTGCTATTTTTTGTTGTAGTTTTCATTCTAAATTGTGATTTTACACTTAACGGTAGTATTAATTGCATAAATGAAATACTGTTGCATAGTTAAGTATTTACAGTTTAGTGTGCGGTCATGCTTAACGAAAAAAATCTAAATATGCGTTTAACATACATATGTATGTATAATATATAACTATTCATTTATTTATGCTTGTTTAGTAATAGTTAACACTATACGTATAAATGAGTACAGTATATATGTACTTTATTTGCGCGGAATAATTTATATTTTAGCATATTTTATACAAGTTTATTTTGCAATCTTAATCCTTCTGCATTATTTTTTTTTTTAAATTTAAAAACTACGTTTTTTTTTTTGCTTCGCCTTTAATGATTGCTTTCTCCTTTAGTTTTACTTTTAATCTTTTAATTTTAGTTGAATGCATCAACATCTACAGTTTTGCTAATAAGGATTTTAAACGAATAACAATTTTAAGCTACAATAATTTACTTTCGAATTCTTATATGTTAAATGTGATTAGCTACCTTTTTGCGCTTAAGAAAGATATGCAAACTATTTTATTATTATTTTTAGATTTCTTGCGTTAATTTTACGCATTTCGTCCTTCCACAGGCACAGCAAATAAAGCAAATAAAAAGAGCAAGGTGTTGAATCATATTGGCAGATTGTGTGCTACTCGTTTAAGTACTTTTTGCTATTTTATTTGCTGAGGCATAGTTTGTAGTTGGGCTTAATGTAAGTAATGTTATGACATATACATATATATACGTTCACATATTTATTTATATACATATATATATATATATATATATATCTTTATATATATATATATATTATTTACTACCTTAATAAAGCTATGATCCCAATTTCAGCTGATAATTTGGTACCTTACTGCTAAGCGTATTTACCATTGCTCAAAGAGTGGTGAAGGCTGCATCGAATGCCACCAAACAATCTGCTTGGTTTACATATTAGGGGTTTGCATGGAGGGCCACCTTGTTGGCGAAAAAACGCAAATTGCGATTTGCACATTGGTTATACAGCAACTTAATTGTTGAGTTGAATTTGGGAAGTAAAATGAATCCTCAAGTCTCAATGCTTGCTACAAAAATTAAATATCAGAATGTGACGGTAATAATTTTTACCAACACGCGCAAACCTTTTAAAAATGTTGATGCTGTTGAATATTTGAAAAGTTTGTTTTTCGTCCCGCGAAATTTGTTTAATGTAAAATTTGTGAATTGTTTTTCTTTTCTATCTTTTTGGACGCGCCGACGTCTTTAAAAGTCATAGTTTTTCTAAGGAGCAATGGTAAATCTTAAAAGAATGGTCCCGCTATCAGACATTTTGAAAACTTTTAAAAAACATTATTCTCGGTTTTTCATCTGCTTGTTGAGAATAAAAAACAAAAATTAAAGAAATACGTAACTCAAATATTTATATATGTAACGAAAAGATTTCACGTATAAAAATAAATACTTTATACATATATACTCTGTTATACATAATACATATGTATGTATATACATATGCATATGCGTATATTTTCTTAGAGTAGAGCTTCAAGTTTTGGACTTCGTAGAAAATTTAGACTTAGTTTTGTTAGAGTGTTTAGCTAAAGTTGATCGGTACACATAGTGGGCGTGGGCGAGTAGTGTATGAACAGCAATATTACTTTTGGGTTATTTACAATAGTTGGAGAGCTTGCTAAAAAGTTTGCTTGCTTGTTAAAAGTGTAGGTATAAATATTTTACTTCATCAGGTAATTTAGTTAGGTACTTAAAACCTAGTGAGGCATATACATTTCAGAAAATAGACGCAGTGTGTGTGTTGGAGACAGTAGTGACTGTTTTGTAGGTGAAACCATCAAAAACAAGCGGCAAAAAAAAAAAAATAAAAAAAAATATGCCTAATAATATAAATGACCTAGTCCACGGTTGGAGGTGTGTTATGGTTTAGCTGCCATTGCTATTTAGCTACATTTGAAAATGAATAAAGTTTTAAAAAAATACAGATTTGACTTTAACTAAAACATTATAATTATAATAAAACTTGAAACCTAAGTGAAAACTACCGCTACAGTTTGATTAGCACAATTATTTTTGTTTAAAGTGTTAAAAGTTTGGCCGTCATTGCGGTCATGTCATTTTTGACAAGTGAGTTTAAGTATAAGCAAACGTTATACGAAGAATGGTTTTAAATAATCTGAGGGTAGTTTATTTGAATTGTAGTTTTAATTGAAAATAACCAAATCCTATATTATATGAAAACCGAAAACTACAGTTTGCGTAGCACAATACTACTGCAAAGTTGCTAAAAATGTGAAACTATGGCATTCATTGCTTTGAAACTTCAAAGATAGCAAAAATATAAAAACGGAAAAATTAAAAAAAAAAAAAAACAACAATGCCTTGCCTAAGAGTAAATTATAAACAAGTTTTTTTTATTAAATAATTAAGCATGCTACAAATAATTGCAACTTAAATTAAATACACAAACAGTAAAGAACTATCAATGATAAATTCAACAGATTTTTGCTTTTGTTTTCGCCATAAACTAAATAATTAAATTGTAAATATTTTTTCACGTTCATAAATGCAATGAAAACTTAACAGTTAACATTAAATTGTACAGTTATTAACATTTTGTCATAGTTTTGATTTTATTTTTAAACTTTATTCAATATGTTTAACTTACACAACATTTTTTTATTACACATTATTGCCAAACGTACAATGCTTAAATTTTTGTTTGCCTGCTACTTATCATCCACTTTATTAATAATTTTTTTTTACTTTTTGCATGAAATGATTTTGCTAACAGTTAGCTTATTTCTTTTTTATTTAGTATATACAATTACAAGTTAGAAGCGTTTTTAATGGTGTTCTCATATTTATTTATATATATTATTAATTTAAATTAACCACTAGAATTTGTTTTTCTTCTTGACGTAAGTATGTATGTATGTATGTATGTAGTTCCGTTAATTCGCTCACTATAATGACATTATGCAAAGTAGTTTATTGTATATGCTTTGAAATACATTTATAAACATATTATTTATTAATTTATAAGCAAGTTTCCTCTATGCACATATGCATAAATACAATTTACATAATATTTTAGTTTTTGTTGGTTTAAATACTTGGAATTTAATAATTTATATTGTTTGTTGCTGTTGCTGTGGTTGTGTGTCATGAGCTGCTTATTTATTTTAGTTATTTATTTAATTATTTAATTAAATGTCATTTTACACGCTGGACGCATCAGCAGCCTCGCTGGCAGCAGCCGTTTCCGTTTCCGTGCCAGTTTCTGCATCTGTTTTGCTGCCATCGGCGGTTTCAGCATGTTCCTGTTCCTCTTGTGCGGCTAGAGCGCGTGCCTCAGCATCTGTTGGATGAGAGTTTTTAAAACAGACTATTAATTTAAGTATTAAAAGGGCAATTGTAAAAAAATGCAATTGGAAATGCGCTTAAGATCACGCGTCGCTTTACAGTTGGAGAGTCACTGCAGTGCATAGCAGTGCTGCAAAAACTTACGCGCAGATTTATTTATTTTTTCATTTCTGATTTTCTTTTGCCAGTCTAATGCCTTTGCTTGATAAAATTTCGCTTAGATTTTGCGTGAAATTGTTAACAATTTGGCCTACAATGCGCTCTTGCGACGTTTTTCCACTATTTCTGAAAATGGTGTGGTTTTTCGTTTTGTGGACGGTTGTGTACACAAGAAGTTGTTTAAGTTCAAAGTCACATTGAATTTCAATTAGTGAGAATTTTTCACGTAATTAAACGTTTGCTGCTTTATTGTAAAAAGATAAAGCAAAGCAGAGCCCCTTCACTTACCTCTTACAGCCTGCTCCTTCCAGATCTTCTTGTTCTCCAAAAGACATGGCAGCCAGGGCTTGGGGATGCAGAACTTCGTAGTCTGTGCGCCCAGACTCTTGCGTGCTATTGGATCGGTGACGTCACTGCGGCGTACGTTTGACGATTGTCGCGCCGCCGTGCCGCCTGACGCCTCACCTTCCTCATGTAGTGTAGTCTGCTTCGGCTTAAGTATGGGCGCTATGGGCGCCAGCACATACTCCAACATATCAGACATGAGCGCCATACTGGGCTCGACAATGAAGTCGATAAAACCGATTTGTGATTCCGCGACCAGAGTATTCTTGCGATCACACAGTGGACTAAAAGGTAGACCCATTTCCTTCTCGAGATCGCCCTGCCGGAAGAACTCCTCCAGCAGCAGCATGGTCCAGCGATGATGCACGTACCACTGCTTGGAGGGATGCGAGATGTCACTGCAGTGCAGCACCACCGAGAGCGCCTTCGACTTGTCAATGGTCTGGTCCTGTATCGTCAGCAGGTTGCGCATGTTCTTCATCTGCTGGAAATGCTGCGACATGTCCGTCGCCAGCACCATGTCGATCACAAGTGTGCGAAACTCGCGAAACTCTTCGCGTGATAAATGCGACAAAATATTGCACTCGTCCTCCTTGAGCAAACGAAAGCCGGCGCTCACATGGTGATTCTCCAAGACTGCACGATCATTGTACAGCAGGGCCGTCTCCGAGCCGGACATCACGTGGAAATTGTTTGTGGTGCCCGTGTGCTCGTAGTCGTGAATGAGCGAAGCGAACAACGATGCGAATATCTCCAGATCCGTCAGCCAGTTGACCATGCCCGTGTGACAAATCACATGGTGCACCGTCTGTGTGACATCCGAGGCGTGCACGTTGTTGTGATATGGATTCCTGTAGCGGCAATAGCCCTCCTCCACACGATGCAGAAACGCATCGAGCACACCGGGCGCGATCTTGAACTTGTGTATGAGCCCATAGCGATTGAGCAATTCGTAGCCAATGTACTTCACCGGCTGGCCGCTGGCGGCCTCCGTCAATGCAAAGATATCAAAAGTCCAGTCATCGATGTTCTGTGGCAGGAAGCAAATGCTAACAAGTTGCAAAAAAAGAACTTTTGGCATAGGCAACACTTACCTTGAGCATCTTGGCAATGTCTGGCGGAAACTGCATCAGCGCTGAGCTCGAAACGCGTCGGTAGATGCGATCCACGAAGATGCCGGCGCGTATGGCATGCGCCACCGAACGGAATTTCGGCTTCTCGTCCGACTTGCGGCGCGATGTGGCCATTTGACGTGTAAACGTCGAGGCGAGCCACTCGCGCACCTCTGGCGGCACCGCATCCGGCTGTACCTCCGACAGTTCGTCATCTTCGTCGGCGAGGCGCCTGTTTGGGTTTGAGTTTTGGATTTTTGGGTTTGTTTGATTTGGGGATACGATTGATGCGGTTGGGTGTGGGATTTGGCATGTTGAAAAAAGAAGTCATTAGTATCTTTGTTTAACTCACTGGCGGCTGCTGCTTAATTAAACAAAATTAATAAAAACAAAACAAAAAAAAAAAATAACAAAAAACAAATGCTTAGTAAAACAAAATTCAAATAAAAAAAACGAATTCAAAGCAAAATGCTTTTAATTGCAAAATTGTTTGTATATTTTTTTTAAGCTTTTTTCGCTTAAGCTAAGTCCTTATAGAAGCATAAACAGAAGTTGCTTTTTTAATACGTAAGTAAATAAATAAGCGCCACAACGTAAACAGAAAATTGCTAATAAAATAAAAGTGGAAAACATCAACCGTTGCACGTTGCTGTTGTTGTTGCCACTTGGACAATGTGCAACAGCGACTAAGCCAAGGCTGTTTTTTTTTGTTGTTGTTTTGTTTTTAGTATTTTTCTTTTGGCTGTTTTATTGTAAATTAAGAAAAGTTTTTACTTGCTTTTTTAGTGAATCGCTTTGAAAAGGAATTAATTAGTTGCGGCGCCACGTAAATAAAATAACGTACATAAAAAAGAGAGAAAAAAAAAGAGTAATAAAAATAACACATATAAAAAGAAATTAATAGAAAACAAATAGGTTAAGGATTTTGCTTCAATTTAATTGCTAGTAAAAATAATTTAAAGTGTAACTAACAAACATAAAAACAGCGAAAATTGATTTGCGTGTAAATGTACGGAGGCGGGGGTTATTTTTTTATGTTTTTGCGGCATAGTTTTAGGCAGCTGCCATGTGTTTGGTGCATGTAATTTTGTTGTGTGTGTGTTTGTTGTTGTTGTTGTTGTTGCTAATGTAAACTTATTGTTTTCCACAATAAGTTTTGACATAAAGTAATCAAATTTGTTGCCATGCGTGCAATTGCTAATAGAACAAATTTTATTTTTATATAATTTTATTTCGCTTACAAGTAAATTGCGCTCTACATTTTTGGTTTGTTTTTGTTTTGCATTTAATTGAAAATTTCGTGCAAAAAAAAAAAAAGAAAAGAATACACGAAAATTTTGCAAATTGCTTTTCTAAATTGCTATTGTTTTAGAGTTCGCTTTTTGTTTTCGTTTATTTGCGCACATGAAAATTACTTGCGCATGCCATTTTTTGCGCTTAGAGTATCACAAACGTGCTGCATGCAATTCTATGCAAAAGATATAAGTACATAAAAAAGAAACAAATATTTAAATTAAAAAGTAACAGTTAGACATATATGTATTTTGCGCGTAATAGTTCTAAATAAATTTATATTGCCATGCACATAGCATAAAAAATGCTAAGCACGGCGTATGCGTAATCTTAAAGCCATCGCATAAAAATATTCTACATATGCACTGTGCTGCGACATAAATAAAAATGAGATAAATAAAAAAAAACAACGTTTAATTGCTGCGCACATACAATGCATATAAATGAAAAATAATATGCGCCATAATTTTTTTGCAGTTTACAAATAAGTTCGAGGCAGTCAATTTGTATAAGTTATATTTTTGTTTTGTTTCATTGCAAGGACTTTGATAATCGTAAGTCGCATGCAAGTAAACTTTATACCAATTAAAATTGTCATGGTAAACTTTATCTGCTTGGCTTTTGTTAATTTTCTTATTTCGTTATTATGCGTTGTTCGTCTCTATTTAAAAGGCATCAATTTTGCGATGTTCATGAACGCGAGCTGATGAGAGCGACGCATGAAGCATTTCGCAAAAAAAAAGAAGAAAATTCCAAGTTGTGGAAAAGGAAATAAACACAAAGCAATATGCGTATAGACGGCATAAGTTGCTGTTATTTAAATACGCTTAAGTTGGCTGCTGTGTTGGCTTGGCGTCTGTTTTTTTTTCTTCTGTGCGTTGCCATACCAGAGCAGCTCGAGCGTAAAGTTGCTAACTTTGTCGAAAACTTCACAATCCCCGCAAGCCTGGCAAAAATTTATGACATTTTACTCGACTTTTGTTTGTAGCGCAATGTTCACGTATTTGCTGCTTTAGCAGATTTTATGCATAAAATCCGAGCTGCTATTAAATTAATTTTGAATTAAGCCGCAACAAGTATTGCCTGCCACATAGAAATTATTATAACCTTACACACAAGCGTGTGTGTGCTGTATTTTTTTTTTTTGTTTTTTGTCAGCAAAGTGAATTTTATTTGTGTAAACTTTTGCAGCTGTCATTATGCTGTTCACAGATAAGCTGCAGAAAATCTAAAAAATAAATATACAAAACTGCCGTCAAGGCAATTTTATTTCCACTTACAATAAACATCATGTCAGTGTTGACGTACCTTTGCCACTTAATCTCGACGGCATTTGCCGGCACAGACATTGACGACGACACTTCACTCGTCGTCATACTAAATGATACAGGTAAACCATAAAATGCCAATCGACTCGGTTTAACTGAACGGAACTACAAAAAAAGCAAAAAAAAAAAAAGAAAACAGAAACCACAGATTTCTGACAGCACAGATAATGCGTCTTCGATGCTGTCGTCGTCTTCAATGCAAACGAACGCTCTTGGAAGTGAGCAAAAAGCAAAATTGAAAGCAGTAAAAGCCTAAAATCCTGCAGCTGTGTATTGAAATCCTTTTGGCATTTAACACATTAATCACACTTCCTGCAGAAAACTGCTCAAGTGCCAACTTAAACAACTCAAACTCAAACTCAAACCCATTCGCACTTCGCCAGGACGACAACGGCCATGGCTTGTCATGCCTGTCCTGTCCTGTCCAACACTTTCTTTATTTAGTTAATGTTTTCTATGTTTTTTTATACATTTTTTTTTTCATGTTTTACCGCACAGACAATGTTCAGTTATCCTTTTTTGCTGCTTACTTTGCTCTCACCATGACGGTATAACGAAAACATCAAAAGCAGCCAAACCCAAACTTGAAACTTAGGCATAAACTTTTGTTGTTGTTGCTGCTGCTGCTGCTGCTGTGCTCGACACACTCGGGTCACCAATGTTGGGTCGACGTTTGTGTCGGTACATTTTCAAATTTTCCTTTTACTTTTTTCTTATTTTTGCTTAACAAAAAGTGTAAAATTTGTCAATTGCGCACGAATTGCGGCGTACAAGCGAAAACTTTTGAATGTTGGTCTGCGTGTCCTTTTTGTTTTATACCTAGCATTTGTATTTGTGTGTTTCGTATTTTTCGTTTTTGCTTGTTTATTTATTTATTTTTGTATCTGTTTTTTTTTGCGCTATTGGCTTATTTGCAATTTGTTGTCTCGGTTTGGTTTGGTTTATTTTCATATGGGTTTTCAAAAACTGACGCACTTGAAATGCTGTGGATGACTTGACCAATAGAAATGTTGCATGCAGATCTATTGGGGTTAAAATAAAGTGTGTTACAACTTTATTTTGTGTAACAATATGTTTTTGTGACTTTAGCTTTCAAACTGCTATCTAATAAAGTTCAGAAGTTTTTCGAATTCAGTCATTTGGGAACTATACAATTCATTTGCTTTATTCCCTGTGAGATGCATGTACATATAATCAAATTTATATATTGAAAAGGAATAAAGTCCACGAGTAGATAAGGCGCCACTTTTATTAATACGAAACTAAGAGATTCATTCCGAGTAGTCTTTTATGTTTACAGCAAAGAATTCAAATGTCTATTAGTTGAATATAAAAAGCAACAATAATAATTTAAAGAAGAACATGGCAATAGCTGCATTGCACTCTACAAATAAAACAAAAGCAAAACTGAAGTGGAATTCACAAGAAATTTGTCTGAATAGATTATCTTGTCATTATCAGTCACAGCCGATCACATCAAGTTCGGCACAAGCTGAAAAATTGAATTGCAGGCGTTGCAAGAAAACTGAAGCTGCCAATGCACAGAAATATAGAAAGTATGAGAGTTTTCATTATCTCAACGTTTCATATATCAGATGAGATCTAATATTTAATGTATCAATTTCAAATTCAATTAACTGGGCCCACACTTCCATGAAAAGTACTTAAAATATACTCATGTTCATCGTGTAAGGACACGGTAATATACTGTATACCATAAAATCGATAGAAATCAGCATGCTTTGAGCCAATTATGAAGTTACACCTTTGTTGCAGTACTTAGATGTGTTGAATGTTTTTTACAGACGTTTCCATGTGTTTTTGTCCAAGCGTGCAGTGTACATTTTTTTTTTACTTTTATGTTGTGAAATTATAAACATAGTGAGAACAAATAAGAAATGAAAAATAAAGATAAACAAGCAATTGTCTTTATACCATTCTTGCCGAGAGGCATGCTCATCTTCAAAGCACTCAAATTCACACAACATTTTTTTTTTTTTGGTGTTTTTTTCTTTAACTTTTCAATGAAATTATTTTTGACTTATGACTTTGGGGTTTATTTTTTTTTTTCTGATTATATGATTAATTTTTGAAAGTTTTGCTGCGCACCTTTTCTGCTTTTCCTGTATCTCCTTAGCGCGATACTGAATGATGAATTGTATTAGCTCGACAGTTATCACACTTTGGCGGCTACTTTCACGCCGGAGACGACTCATGCCGCAGGATCGCACACTAATGACGACGGCGATGCTGACTGACTAATGCTCCAAATGTTCGACGCGTTGTCGTTTTCGCACATGCAAACTCGTGCGCAAAATTACTTGTCACACCCGTACACTCGTATACTCGTACACACACACACACACACACACACACACACCACACACCACACACCTACCAAGACGCGCACACACTGCACTCAAAAGTTGGCACTTGTGTTTCTTTTTTTCTTTTTTTTCTGTTCTGTTTTTGGAATTGTTGTTTACTTTTTTGCTATTTTTTCTATTTTCTGTTGGCCTAACACTCGCTCGCTCTCCGTTTGATCGCTTGCTTAACTAATTTTAGCTTATGGCGCCCGGCATACGTTTGTTTTTTGCGCTTTTTCATCATACGCATGACATTTCCTACTTGACGCAATGACGCAGGCGGAATTACAATTGGCGAGCAGCGCACAACCCGCTGGCAGGATACGGTCACAGACGCGCTAGACTCGGTTGCGGTAACCGTTGCGACACCGTCGGCGACACGGATAAAGACGGCGATGGCGATGGCGGCACGGCGGTTCGGCGGACGCACAACGCAATTAGTGAAATGCGCTTTTAATGACACGTGAATAAATATTTGTGCTGCTCATTCACGCGGCTCTGTTTGCTAAGTCGACTCGTCGTAGTCCTCGTTGCCGTCGTTGGTCGTTTGTTTTATTTTTTTTTATGTTATGTTATCCTTTGCCTAAATTTTTTTTTTTTTTGGCATAAGCGCGAAGCGTTGTCGCGTAGTTAATTCGTTGCGGGTTAAATTTAAACTGAAGTCCTATGAAACGCGCAAAAATGCCACAACATCGTGAAAAAGTCGAAAGTCAGCAGTTGGCCAACAGCTTGCGGCTGGCATTGAGCGTGTCAGGCGCTGCGCTGCGCTGTCGAAAGACCAATAAGAAAAGTGCCGCTTGCGTGAATAGGTAAACGATGAACATGTAATATAGGCCGGCGTACAATTTTATGTACAGAATAAAAAAACAATAAGAAGAGAATAAAGATATTCGAGCGCACGATAGCTTTAACACGCGCCCTGCTGATGCGACCGCAAATGTATATCAATTATGGCGGCGCAAGAAGGATAATGGCACAGACTGGGACTGAAGACGGAGCGAGTTATGTACTCTGTGCCAAATACTAACAGCGAGTCATGTATGCCAATAGGAGGAAGAAGCAGAAATAGACGGAAAACTTCTTATGTATATGCCCGCACATAGTTATTTTTACTACGACAACAACAAAAGCAATAACAACAGCAGCCAGAGCCCATTACAAAAGCAATTACAAACGCAAAGCGGCCGCCGCCGTCAAAAGCAGCGCAGCAGTGATGAAGTAGGCAACGGCGCACAGTGAACAGTTCTCAGCTGGCGCATGAAACTGGCTGCCTACCTGCTTGGCTGCCTTGCTGCTTGGCTGGCTGGCTGCTTGGCTGTTTGGCTGTTTGGCTGCATGGCTGGCTGGCCGCCTGGCCGCTGATAAACACGACAACATCACGAGAAATTTCCTGCTACCATATATAAAAGCAGCGAGTGCTGACTAAATTCTTTGGGCATGCTTTGCCTCAAACTTTGTCGACTTTTGTTTTATGACTTTGCATGCGAGCCGTGACTCTGGCGGGTTGCTGCGGAGGTCGCTTGGCTCTGCTGCAGGTGACGATGACGACGACGACGACGAATGGCAGTCATTGCTTCCTTAGGAAAGTCCTGACACAGGCACACACAGTCACCAGGCACTCTCCAGGCATACTCTCCACATCACTCCACTTCAAATGAAACGAAATGGAACGAGCCGCAACGGAAGCGGAAGTGCATGAAAATGCTATAAAAAAACGCTTTGGGCTATTTGCGCCCCGAATGCGAAGTCGTTTAATTTAATGCTCATGCATTCCTATTGGAGTCGGAAGCGGAATAAGTATTAATGCCGTTTATATTGCATGAAGTCTGGCTGAGTTGTTAACCAAAGTGATTTGGCCAAATTTGCTGGATGTGAATTGGCTGGATGCCGACACGCAGCGCCATGACTCGATTGGTTAATTGAAGAGTGACCCCAAAGACAAATCGCTGGCTGCCAGAGGTCAAATTAAAGATGCTTGGATTTAATTCATTTGTTTTTTGTAAATAACTTTTGGAATTTCATTTACGCGCGCACAAGACATGGACATTTCCTTTTCAAGAAGTCAGATGCTTGTGATTTCTGTTGTATTTTTTAGACTATGTTAAGATTTTCAGATAATAATATTGCATTTCTTAACATGCCTTTGAATACTCCTACTATATATATATGCTACAGACCGGAAATATTCATTGACCTATTTAAGGACCTACAGTGTGGCTATGCACAGCGAACGTCAACCAATTTAGCAAATCTTAAAAATGCTGCTACATGATCCTCCATAAGTTACCATAAAATTAAATGACGTCGAAGAACTAAGAATTCAGGCTATATTAATCATCATAAGATGTCCTGTCTATGCTGTCTGTGTTTTTCAAGTCAAGTGCAAACAACGGATGCTTTCAGTGGTCTGATTAAGTCATGGCTGCTAAGGTAGTTTTGCATTATAAATGCAAATTGCTAATAGTCAAAGTTTATCAAAGACTGAAAATGTTTTCATAGAGAAATATTTGTAGATATACTTATATAAAAACAACCAGATGAAGTAGCTGCATTGCAGTACACAAGAGTGTGCTGCCATTTACGATACAGAATTTCTTTTAACTTTGAAATATGCACTTGGCTACATGCAATTTGCCTAAAATCATGGCAAAACGACACAAGTGTGACAAATTACAAAGTAGAATAAAATAAGAACAAAAAATTGAAAATAAATGAAAGTCTTCAAATGTTAACATGCGTAAAAAGCAAGATTTCGCTTTGAGATTTTCACAGACGACACAAAAGTCAACAGTTGCAGGCAGAAAGTTTTACGTACTGAAGCCTGAAAGTATGCCACGAATGTTTTATGTTTGCAGTGTGTCACATGCAATACTTCTTAATTAGACACATAGGACGCAGGAGCACTCTCGTAAGCGCTTTATGTCCTTGCTCGCCTGCTAGTTGCCATACGTTGCGTCTTGCTCTAAGTGACTTGCCATTAGCTCTGATTGCCTGTCTGGCAAACAAAGCCGAGACAAACTAAAGAGAGGAAGCAAATATATTTTGAATCAAATTTGATGTTATTGAAAATGTTTACAAAGAAAGCCTATTTCCGGGCACAGAATGTGCGTACTGAAAAAAATGATTATATATGAAAGCGAAAATTTATATTTAGCAGCTAGTGGCAGCAGAAATGTTTTCACTTCATGGTATTTCTTTTGATATTTTGTTGTTGTTTGCTTGGCCTTACTTATGCCGGATGAGCGCTTATAAAAAAATAATAACATTGACAATAATGGTAATGCGCCCGAAAGTATGCCATTTAATAGTTATTCATGTAATTTCCGTACGCAATACTTTTGTCATTGCTGTCAATGGCGATCGCAGCGTTCCTTTGAGTTGCGTTGCGATTTGCGCCACAGTTGCCCGCACGAAGCGTCGCCGTGCTTTATGGAGCGCAAAGTTCTGCAACTGTTGCGTAAATGAAATTTAACGCGTCAACTGCTGCGCGGTGAGCGAAGAAGAAGGGGTGGCAAGTGAGTTGATTGAAAAAATAAACAATATCATCGTTCCGCCTTTATGATTTCGAAGTATGCGTACTTTCATTTAATAGGCGTTAACTACAAATAAAAGTGAACTTTTGATAAGATAAACAATAAGCGGGGGTTTTGCTTTCATTGATTAAAAAATTGTTATTAATTGGCTTTAAGTCTTTAAAGTTACAGTAAAAGTAAAAGCAAAAGTTTCATAGACGCGCCCCGTCCAATTTAATTAAGTCGAAGTAATTTGAAATACAACAGGAAATATCAAAAGCGCAGACACAATTGAAAGCTGGGCAACAAAGGCCAAAGCAAGCACAAAGGGCGGAAGCCCTGAAGTACCACAAAGCAGAAGTGGAAGTAGAAGCAGCAGCAGAAGTGCAGGACAATGAAAATGTGCAGAAATTTAATATACATAACGCAGATAATTGCATGTTTGCGAACTTAAGAAACTTTAAGCGGACACATACAAAACCACTAAGAATGTCCTTTGCAATTCCCTTTTCGCATTTCGCTGCGCATAAGCGGACAACACCGAAAAGTATTTTGTACATTTACGTTCACTTCTCTTTTCATTTTTCTTTTTATTTCCACTTTTTTGTTATTCTCTGTTCGTTTGTTCGTTTGTTTGTTCGCTCGTTTCGTGCGTTTTGCGTTTTTTCCGCCTGATTAAAGTGCTTTGCACAAATTGTGCGTTTTTCTGATCTAATGTCGTTCCCGCATTTGCCCCCATTGCTCCTATTGCCCACAGCACCATGTCTATTGTCATTTTTTGCCTTTTATGAGTTATCAGTCGTATCGGCGGCGACTTTTGTGCCGTCTACTTGTGCATGTGTGTGTGAGTGTGTGTGCTTTGGCTATTAGTGCTTGGCCCACACAATGGCTCTGCTCTTCCCGCAGCTAACATCATTTATTATTGATTTCTTGTTATTTGCCAATAGTAATTGAGCAACAAAAGCTGCTCAACACCATCGCACCAAGAGCCAAGTGCGATGTCGCCAATGTTGCTGGCTGTTTTTGGGTCAACTACGCAGGCCGGCTGGACATCGCCATCGCCTACGCTTTCACATTTGCCTTTGCCCTTGCCTTTGCTAATGCTTCACGCGAGCAATAATGATTGATTGTTGTCCGACAATTACGGTTATTATTGTTGTTGCTGATGTTGTTGTTGCTAGTAACACAAACGAACTATTTTCTCGTGATAAATGGGCCAAAAAGAGAAAATGCTTAAACAACCTTCGATTGCAGGCCGACATTGAATAGCTGCCAGTATTTTTGTTATTTGATTGACCTAATTTGAAACCATTGCCTTCATTTCTCTCTCCCGTGCTCTTTTAATATTTTGCTATTATTTGTTTTTAGTTTTTCAGTTCAGGCATTTGCCATCTGCATCCCAACAGTTTGGCTTTGTCTTTTGTCGGCTAAAGTTTCTTTGGTTTCTGTTTGCACATTTCTTGAGACAGTTTGGCATAGCCTTGACTTTTGCTTTAAACGGTGCATTCTCGCAATGCTTCCGTTTTCTGTTTTTCTTAATAAATTAAAGACGTTTATTGTGCTTAAATACTTGGACCAATAGCTGTGATTACTTATTAGCTTATAAGTGACTGAATAATAACTTGATGATTTTTCAAACTTAAACTCTGAAGATTTAAATCAAACCCCAATGCCATGCAGCGATTCCGTTGTTTACTATGGGCACGAAGAAATCATTTCCCTTTGAATATTGAACTCCCCCGTTAAGTCATATTATAGAAAAAATAAGAGAATCATCGGATTTTTCTAAGGGTTTTCAAATGTAATTTAAACAGCTTTTACTGAGAGGGTAAACAATTTACCCTTCATAACAGTGAATTTCGCTTAAAGTTGGTGTGCATTTTTCTTTTGTTTCTATTTTACTGAATATCTTTCTCTTTCAAACATACGGAAAAGTTTACAGTACTTGATAATTGCGCACTCATTATGCACTTAACTTGCATGGCATGCCCCATGGGCTGCTACGCTTGCCAACCAACTTCTGCAGGCAGCTGCAACTTATGCAAAAAAATTTCACTTATGCAAAAATTTGTATAACTTTACTCTTATCAAAAAAAGAAAAAAACAAAAAAACCTCAAACAAATAGTTGCAAAATATTTCGCTGCAAATTGCTCAGCTTTTTTAAATTTTTTAACAAATTATCTCACTGCACACAAATTATCTGCATTATGAAGGTGAATTGTGAAACGTTTATTATAATTAACAAATAATTGACAGGACATTAAGCAGCGCGAAATGTTAATATTTTTTAATATTTCATACTGATACTTTATTTTTAATTAAAATTACTTCGTGGCTTGTTGGTGACTTCCTGTCATGAGCATTGGAATTTATTCTGCTTATTTAATACTCTCATAGGATATTTTAACACTCACATATTGTATAATTAAAATTTGTATTGGTTGAAATGACACAAGTTGAAAATACTGTCAGCGCACATGTTGCTGCTGGCATAGTTCGCGGGAAAACTGCTGCGACAGTGTGCACAAACAATAACATTAAATTTATTCAAACCTTATCTAAATTAATAAAGCCGAAAAATTGGGCTCATCAATTTGTAAATTGATAGCAGTGCGTCGCTATTTGTTTTTGTTTAAAATTAAAATAAAATGAAAACAAAAACAAAAAATTGTGTTATTTATTATTTTTGTTAAATTTCACAGTAAATGAGAATTCGTTCTACGTTGAGTTATATTTGTGCTTTGTTTGCACAACAAATGCGTTTTATCATAATTAAACAAATAATAATAATAAAAACAAAAGTGATGCGTCGGTTGAAAATGCTGATAAGGTTTTTACGCAGTCAGCGTCGCGTTAAAATTAATTTAGAGTTTTGATTTTCATTTCGCTGCACGAGGCATTTTCCACGCTACGCATAATTTGCATTTTGCTGACTGTGCGCTTTAATTTAAAATAATTTGAACCTAAGTAAAATACGCCTTAAAGCACTTTGCTGCTATCAACTATAATTTGTAATACTCGTTGCTAAGCGGCGGCCTGAAAGTATGCTTTAGTTATTTGGCGCTAACGCAAAAATGAAGATGGCAACTCATTAGGGGCAAAACAGCAGTCACGCAACGCAATGCCACACACAACCCGCGTGGGTGGCGACCAGGCGAAAGCTTCACGAAACTGTGGCGAGTGTGAGTAAAGGAAAATCATTTATAAAAATCAACACCGAAAGAGATTCACATTTGTTGGATGGACAATAGCAGCTGAACTTTAGCCAACAGCCGGAATATGCGTAAATGGCCTGTGGCGTAGGTCGCTATTGGCTTAGGCTCGAGTGTAACGTGTCCTGGCGAGTATCTATCCATGGTCAGAGAATGTGCGATTTGTCTTAATAAATCAAAGCATCTCGATAATGTTGCGCATTCATGAGATTAAAGTGAATTTTTCTCAATACACGCATATTGGCTGGCTCTTTGATTTTTCTAAATCAATTTGGGCCAGCAAATTACTTTGATCTTAATATTAGGTTTTCGTGCGTTTTTTTTTTGCGCTTTGCTTAGACAATGTAATCATTTTTTTGTTGAATTTTTATTGCATAAATTCTGTAGCAAAAAAAAAAAACAAATTATATAATAAGATATCTAAACGAACATTATATGAAGTTGTCTGTTTAGAAATTTGTTTAAAAAACTTTTTCACGCCGCAATAAAATACCTTTGCGGTTTTACATGACATGCCAGTAAACTAATTTTCAACGCTGCCTTAGCAGTAGTCTTTGCTTACTGTCTGCTTGCCGACAGCCACCATAAATATTTCCGCCGCAAATCAAAAAGGCTGCTTGTGGCGGTTTTATATGCATTGCTGATTAGTTTAGTCACGACGGCCGTCGCGAGCATTAATGAAAATTTCTTCTCTAAAACGAAATTTAATGTGATTTGGCTTTTACGCTGCTGTTTTTGTTTAAGATGTGCGCGTGCAAGAACAAACGACATATATGCGACATAGAGGACAACACGAAACGACACGGCACGGCACGGCACGACATGACATACAAAACACTCAGACTTGATACTTTAAGACATGTACACAAACCGTAATCTAACAACGCGCGTTCTAGGCTCCTCATGTACATGAGTGTGCCGTCGCGCATAAATCAATACGTTCATTGAGTTGCGATGCATAGCCGGATGCGTCCACCCTGATGACGATGATGTTTCTGAGCTGTAGCTAGAATGAAGGTTGTGACGTAAAGAAAAAGAATGTTTTGCTGCATACTTTGCTGATTGTGCTGCTAAAACTGTAGTGCGATATGCGCGTGCAAAATGTTTACGCGGCTTTATTTCTTTATGTTTATGGCATACTGAACGAAGAATACAGATTTTCCCAAACAAAATGGAAAAAGAACTGTGCAATGAACTTCACTTAACGCTTAGTTTCGCTTCCTTTGACACTTTTTGCATATCAAAGCAAAAGTCGTAAAACTCGACACAAAAGACTCGCTCTGGCACACAAAGGTTGATAACCAAGCCAGGGCAAGTCAAGATACAGCATGACTGTAAGGTGTATGAACTAAGCTGTGCAACGATTTGTGTTTGCTTTGTTGTTGTGCGTTTGCTTTACGCTTAATGTTTGTTATTTTGCCCGAAAAAAAAAATGCAACGCAGCCACTATGCGACATTGACAAGTTAATGCGGCACAACAATAGCTCGAACAAAGCTAATTACCCACACTACGCACACGCAGTCAGAGAGAAGACGACGATGATGATAGAAACCTAAATGACCCATAAAAATCAGCACGATTTGCTTTGTTTCGTCAGCAAAGCGTAAGCCAATCCCAGACAGAAAACCCACGCCGTCGACGGAGAAATAACCGCAACAAATCTTCACAAACTTGTAGTCAACCCCATGCGGTAGTTTAAAGCGTCTAGAAATTGGCTTTAATCCTAAACGAAACGTTTCACATACGTAACAAAGCAAAATGCTGCGCATCACAGTCAGTGTCAGCTGCATATATGTATGTTGAGGTTGGCAGCGCTATCGGCAGCTGCTGGGAACAGTTTTAGTAGCACAAAAAAAGAAAAAGAAGTTTTAATCAAACCATTTGTGTTCGTTGTAGTTTCCATTGTTATCTCTTGGGCGGTTATGGGCATCTGCGTCTATGTTTCAGTGTCGCTTTCAATTTCCAACGCATTCGCGTCGACTTCAAGCATTGCATACAAATGAGCAAGAAATGCATGCGATGGTACTACTGTTTGCGTACTAAATGAAATCGACCATACGATCATATCGCATATATATGCAAATTTCTAAACTCTGTACACTTATAGTGTTAAGTGCAAGCACACGCTGCAAGTTTTTGTCTTTATTTGTGTACACTTTCTTCTTTAATCAGCTTAAAGAAGAATCGTTGAAATTTAAACATTGACTTTAATATTTCCTTCAACAACCAACGACTAAAAAACCATTGCATTTGCAATCCTTGGGCGTTATCAAAACCCAAACTATCCTTGGACACATGCTGATTGTGATTGAACAAAAAACTAATTACGTCGTCCATAACAGCGTGACGAGCACCTAATGTAGCAGATAGACCGATCTACTGTTAGCAAACGCAAACAGGCAGCGTTGTTGCGGTTTGCCGGTCAGGTCGGTAAATAGCAATGTGGCGACAGCGTGGGTAAAGTTAGGCTCACGCGTTGTTGTTGACAAAAGCAAAGGTCATGCGTCCGTAATATGCAGTTGGCTGTGATTTTGGTTTATGTTGATAAAACAAGTGCAAAACTTAAAGTACGACGGAATTCGAATTGATGGAAACAAAGTTTTAATTTAATTAGAATTTCAGTACGGTTTAACTTACATTGCTAGAACTAACTAAGCACACGGCTATTATGAGGATATTAGCATTTTTGGAACCATTGATAAAACTTCTACAATCATCGATTTGGCAATTGGAGTTTGGTTTTGCTACAGCAATGCCTTAAGATGGCGATGCTTTTGGTGTCTGCAGTGCAGACAAGCTGCGTCGATTCCAACGCCAAACGGTTGCATCGTCGCAGACGTAGATAAGAGAATTGGCGTCGCGGGAGAAGGCGATTTGGCGAACCGTGGATGTGCTGCGCACGTTATGTAAAGTAGTCATATGTGCGCCACATGGATCGCAGGGATCCAATTCCCAGACATACACTTTTCCTTGTTGATTGCCTAGGGCGATAATCTTATGCCATGGATTGAAGGCGAAACGCACGAACCATATCTCGCATTCATCATATTCAAACTCAGTGACAATTGTACACGACGAGTCACTTTGTTTCACCTGGTCCAACGGCTGCGTAAGCTGTCCTGGCTTCCAACACACGATCGAGTGTTCACACGATTTAGACAATATAAGATTGCCGAGCCAATGCACGCAGTCCACGTAGTTGCGATGAATGTCGCGTGTGGAGAAGTTTGGAAAATGCTGTATTTTTGTGGGAAATGGGCGTTGCGATTTTTCTTGGTTGAATGTGTTTGAAAGTTCAATTTTTTGTTGAAAATCAGCGCTGTCGATGGACCATAACTTAAGGGAATGATCCATGCCACTGGAAATGATGCGGTCACCGCGCATATGGAAATCAATAGACAGCACCTCATCGCGATGACCTTCGACACCACCAAAAATGGCAATGCAAACATGCGATTGTATATTCCACAAACGTATGGCGTGATCTTTGCTGCCCGAGAGAAGCAACTGTAGTTTGTGCGGGTGAAATTTCAGTTCGTTGATAGCCTGGCCGTGACCTACATAGTTGCCTACAGATTCATTTGCATCTATGTCGATGACGCGTATAATCCCACGATAGCCGGCTGCAGCGACCAGCGGTGTGCCCTTTTGCCCATCATGTGACCAGGCACACGTGTAAAAAACTTCATCGGGCTAATGACAAGTAGAAATGGGTGAGTGCAGTTGACAAGATTTGTTACTAAGTAGCCTGACTTACATCTGGGTCGGCATAGCAAAGCAGCAGTTTCATGCCACCTTCGCGTGGGCACTCGTACACCGTGCAGCGGTTGCTACCTGTCGTCGCAAATATTTGCGGTTCATCTTTGCCAAGTAGCGTGTTGAAGGCCACTCCGAATATGGCCTGTCCGTGATTCTCTTTGATATGTGTGCTACAGGCATACGAAGATGATGATTGGTTGTTGTTTGGTTTGTTGATTGCATGTTTGGCTAGTTATCGGCCAGCTTGTTGGTGGTTTGCACTTACTCATATTTGTATGCTGCCGCACGTTGTGCCTTGGATTTGTTCTGACTGCGGCGACTACGTCGTTTGCGCGATGACCCTGAAGGCGACTTGCTGCGCGATGTCGTGCTGGTTGTTGTAACACTGGTCGTTTCGTCCTTGCGACGCACAGGCACAAATCATAGGAAATTAATTCACTTTTTTATTTTTTTCACCGGTTAATAACTTACTCCGCAAGAATTGTCGCTATCGTTGCCATTTACACTGCCGTTGTGCGAATTCTCGTTTTTTATTTTCAACATTTTACACACACTATGTGTAATTGAACACTTATCACAAATATTTCTTAAAATTATTTCCCATGCGCATTGGTTCTATTTTACCAAAGTTGCGGTGCGCGCTGTGTTTGTTTTTGCACTTTTGGCGGCAAAGTGTCAAAAACATGCGCACAAACAGCTGTTGGTTTCTTCTCTTTGTAATACGGATAACAGTGTTGATAGGCGCACATTGCACACATAGGGTTTTTAATCACACATTTTTTTGTCTCTCTGGCTGAGGCAGAGATTCGATTTCCTCACGAATTTCCTCTCAGATGTTTTGCTATGGTCGTAATTTTTTGTTTCTCTATCTCTCTATTCCAATATTACGCGAACTCATGATCCGCATCGCTGACGGATGCCCTTTGATGATCAAATGACACGATAAAATGATAACAGTGAAACAAGAACAAAACACTCGCGGATTCAATAATTCATAATTACTGTTTCGAAGATTAAACAATTGCTAGAAGATTGACACTGCTGGATTAGGCGTGAAATGCCTAAAAAGCACAACATCAGTATGTTATGTTGAACCAAAAAGAAAAAAAGTATAACGGTTGTACATGCAAAACGAACTATGACAGGCAAAATGACAATTTTATTTACACTTATTACATATTTTCTTTTTGCTTTTATATATTTTTTATATACAAATATTTAGTAAGGTAAGGAAGCATGCCTTTCAGCATTTATGCAACAGTATACAATGCACGTAAAATACGTTATGTACAAAAGACATCAGACGTTTGGCTGAGGGGGAAGTACAAGCGCATAGTAGACAGCGACAGAGTATTGTGAAAATTCTTTAGGTAGCTCAAGACAGACAGAGTGACAGAGAGAGAGAGATAGATAGATAGTACGAAACACTTGCGTATTATTGTAACTGTGTGTTAAAGTTGTTTTGTTTATTTTTACAATAAAATAAGTTGAACTGAAAACAACAGACAACAAGAAAATAAATTTGATACATACAAAAAGAAAATGCAATAAAATAGTTTTAAATTGAAAGAAAAAACCATTGCTGTACGTTTTATTCGTTGACATTGATCTCGCCCAGTCTGGTATGCGCAGGCGTTTTTGTCTCTGCGCGGTCGCATTATTACTACAACTGCTGCCACTGCCACCACCAGCCGTCGCTGTTGCCGTTGTTGTTGCTGTTGCTGTTCCTGTTGCTGCTTGACTTGCATCCACTGCGGCAGCGCTGCTACTGCTGCTGGCCGCCGCCTGCAATGCTGCAGTGCTGCTGCCGCTTGCATCGGCGATTTTAGTAGGCGGCGGTTCCTCCAATACTGATTCGGTGACCGTGTCCAAGGCTGGCACTAGTGTGGTTGTAGTTTTAGCGGGCGCTGCCACCTCTTCAGCTGCTCTGTCAGTACTAGCCTCTGTCGGCGGTGGCCCTGTAGGTCCACTGTGCGTTTGGGGTGCCAGTGATACGCCTTTCGTACGACTTTCTATGCTTATCTGGTTGTGGGATGCATTTAGATTCTGTTCCGGGTCTGTTTGCATTTTTTCGCTTTCAACTTCAGTGTCTGCTGCTGCTGTCGCTGCGGTTATCGTTACTTCTGCGGTTTCTGCTGCTGTCGCAGCTTCCGTTGTCGCAGCTGCAGCCGCAGCCGCCGTTTCCATTGCTCGCCCTTCATCAGTACTGTGCAGATTACAGCTGCTGCTATTTGTATTGTTGTTGTTATTAGTTATGCCATTACTCTCTTGTGTCTCCCTCTGCTGTGTCGACGTTTCATGTGTCATTTGCTGTTGCTGCTGCTCCTGTTCTTCAACTTCAGCAGGATGTTGGCTATGGCTATGTTGGCTGCAATTTAGATTTTTGCAGCTACTATTGCAACTCTTCGTTTTGTCCATTTGTGGTTGCCTTTGTGGCAATTTATTTGTTTTTAGTAATTTTTATTTTTTTGAATTTTTTTTAGGTGGTGATTTTACGGGCAGTTGGTCGCAGTGAGTAACAAGCGAACCGTAACAGTAGACAAATTTCAACGCATTTAGTTTCAGTGTAGAATAAAATATTTTTTTTTTATTATTATTTTTTTTTTGAATTGACAATGTTTGCATTAAAAAGAAAAAACATAATTTGCAATCAGTTTCATTTGTTGAAGTTGCGATTTTTGTGTTGTTAAATGATGATTTTGCTTTGTTAAAAAATCTTTTATTTTATTGTTTTATTATATGTTGTTCTATTTTTTGTAGTCAGCAAAGTTTCAAATTTCACGCCATTGCATGTGTTATTTAATTTATATCCTCTCGTTAAAGCTTATTGAAAACTACGTTGGACATTTTATGTTATTCTATAATCACTATTGAAGGATTAAATAAAAGCTGATTCAATTTAAAAAATAAAAGAAGGGTCCGCTCAAATCAATATGGCTTATTGAATAAAGTTTTTCAACTGTGAACGTTTAAAAAGTGAATAAACTGCTGGACTGCTTATAAAAAGATGACCTAATTTTTAATGACACTTAATTGAATGAATCCTTTAAGCAAATATTAAAAAGTAATCTCACGCTTAAGCAAACGCTCGCTCAACATTTTTAAATTCTGTTCAAAAATAATGTTTGTTCCAGTTAACACATAAAAGTAACTTACATCGTTTGTGTGCGATTAATTTAACTTTCTGCCGAGTGCAGTTGTGTTACTGCGAGGACGATGATGTTGGGTCGACCGCAATGTGCCCAGTGGGTGTTTGCGCGACACAAGCCAACAATAACAATTAATAAAAACTACAACTCAAATTTATAACATATCCACATAACTACGCCCCTACGCTGCCATGTGCGCCCGCATACTTGGCATAGGGCCATCGTGTCCACT
Source organism: Stegana nigrithorax (assembly GCA_037044495.1). Classification (NCBI taxonomy): domain Eukaryota; kingdom Metazoa; phylum Arthropoda; class Insecta; order Diptera; family Drosophilidae; genus Stegana; species Stegana nigrithorax. The sequence continues at coordinate 465,796 of JBAMBQ010003058.1, read as the reverse complement.
TGACGTTAGCTCGACACAAATTAATAATATGCGAACTTTGTGAGAAGTTCATTTTGCAAACAAGGCAAAGTGTTTGCACATCACTTGCACAAGCCGCGCTGCTGCCCCGCTCTGCTCTGTCCTAGCCAGGCGCATGTGTCCTATGTAGTTAGTACATGGATTTTCCTACATTTTCCGACCTTTTTTTTTACAAAACGTTGTTGGCGAGCGAAAGTTGAAACTTTGTCGTTTAATTTTTTGTATAATGAAAATTGTAGCGTTGAAGGTTCTATTTTCGTTTGTTTGGTTGGAGTTGGTGGGGTTTTCTCGTTTTTATTTATTTATCATACTTTGTTGCTGTTTATTTTTCCTGTTTGTTGAGTTATCGTTACACGCTTGGCTTAACATGTTTTCGCATTGCACTTGCATGCATGTGAATTTCGGCTAAAACGTGAACGGCTCTCTTGTAAATATTTCATAGCTGACCTGACAATGCTTTCAATTAATTGCATTCAGAGCGTATATCTGTGTGTGTGCGTGTGTGTAATCTGTGTGTATAAATGTGTATGCATGTTCATGAGGGTATGCAAGTGTATCTGATTTATGTTGCTGTGTAGTTAACGTCATAAATTAAATTAAGCAAGGGAATTTTTTTAGTTTTTTCTTGGTTTTTTTTGTTTTTTTTTGAAAGAATTGCATTGGTTGCATAGTTTTAGTTGGAAACTGAGTACAGTTGGGTATATAGCGAACTTAACGTTTAAGTAGCTGAAAACGTATAGCTTAGATGTACCAGTACAGCTTGTAAAGGAGATAGTTTTAGGCGGCCGGTCTTCTAGGAAGTAGGCAACGCGCAAAGCACATAGCAAAAAATAGCTTCAGCGTGTAGAGTACACGCGTAGTTTTGGGGGATTCACATTAAGGTCAAAGTAAACAAACTGCTTTAACAACATTTAGATTCTTTAAATACTGAAAAATAAATGCTTTTACGGTGCAGTTTTAAAGTACTCGAATAGATCTCGACTTCAAACAGTTTACAAGTGTTTGTTGTTGCGCTTAGACAGAAATGTACTTTAACTAACTAAATTTGACCGACTCGGTCGCTAAACTGTTTACCATTTAATCATACTGTATATAGTATATATGTTTATAATATAAAAAAAAAGTAGTCGTACGTTATGTGAATGAGACTAAATGATTTCGATTAAGCAATGAGACATGAGTATCGCGTTGAGGCAAGCCAAAATTAGTTTAGAAAAGTCTTGATTTAATATCAAAATTTTATTCAAACGAAAAGAGTACTACAAAATTTTATTTATTGTTTTTTTTTTTTTAGTAAGTTTAGGTAAAGAAATGACCAAAAAGTTGGTGTTCAGAAAGTTGAAGAAATCAAAAGTGATACAATGAAACAGAAAATTACTGTGCTAGAACTTACTCTTCGCTCTCAACGGATGAGGACGCAATTTGCCCCAATTTTGTTTTACCTGTGGTGGGGCTTCTGCTTTACATAATTAAAAATATATGTTCATTTTTAATTTAAGTTTTTGTAACAGACACACATATTTTTGTTTAAATATTGCATATGAAAAAAGAAAACAGGAAGATAGTTTAAACATAGTCAATGTAAGGCAATTTAAAAAACGAAAGACATCAATAATAAAAATGCACATGAAAAAAGTGTAGCATACGCTGCGGCGTAGGCAACAATGCATTTTGATGGTATAGTACATTTAGTGTTCTTGTTTCTGTATAATTATTACTTAATGTACTTAAATAAAGTTGACAATCTGATAACTACACAAGCTTGCCGCTAAGTGCAGGCCAATACGTTCCAAAAATAGCGTCTAGAAAGCCTATACCAATTGATTTTTCTTATTAGCCTCACCATTGCTCCAATCGCATTGTATTGATTATCGTTTAGCACACGTATGATATTTTTATTTTAGGATATCTTCTTGTGTTTTTTTTTTTTTTTTTATTTAAAAAAAAAGTACAATTTTAACGCCGCATGGGCAAAAAGTGTATACATACCTAGATTCGTCGATAAAAACAGCTTCGAGCACGCGTGCAGCATAATGCAGATTACGCTGTAAATCCTCATAGGATACTTGCTCGTGTTCCATGCGCCGCAGCAGCGAACGTATTCTGTGGAGAGAAGTTGTACGTATATGATTACTTCATTAAGCAGATTATGTTTAATGTGTTCAACCGTCTTCTCTGTTATTGTGGCTTGAAGAGACTTATTTGTTTTAAGAAGGTGAAAGGCGCAAAAGGCGAAAATTAAAGTCGGGATGATATTAAAGTAGAGCTACGAAATTAATTTTGATTTTTAATTGACTTTAGAGCATAATAAAAAAAAAAAAAATTGTTCCTAGTTCACATCATTCAGTTGATTGCTACAGTCTATTAATATGTGTGAATTTTGTTTAGTACCTACCTCACTGCGGCTTTGTTTAATGCATCTGGTGTATCGACAGATGGTAGATTTTCAGTTTCCCAAACCGTAACACCGAGCGACGCTACAGACGACGAACATTCCGAGGGGATAATCGATGGCTCTTTGACCGAGCTCTTTACCGTATGCTGATCGGAATCGGACTGATCGAGTGTCATGAGCGAATGCAAACTACCCGATTCGGGAACGAAGTTCGCTTCATTCGGCGACACCGGCTGAATGGTCGTATTGCTGGTGGACATCCTTGTGTAGTGGCTGCTGCTGGTGTTGGTGGTATGGCTGATGTTAAACGATGTTGTGGGCTTTGTTGCGGATGTGTTTCTTAGTCTGTTGTTATTTGAATAGTAGCTGGTGGATGATGTTGCTGTGTTCGGGTTGTTGCTGGCCGAGCTTGGAGGGAGTGTTTTATGTATGTGTTCAGTCGGCAGGAATGCTGCACTTGTTCCTGCTGTTGCGCTGTTGTATTTGTTGTTGTAAAAACTAGTGCTACTTGTGTTGTATGAGAGCTGATTGGCCAATCGATTTGAGTCGTGTGGCAATGCTGCAGTTGTTGTTGGTGTAGCAATTGTGCCAGCACCAGTTCCAGTTCCAAATCCGCTAGCTGAGCCTGACAAGTTCGCCTCGATAGCTGCTACGGCTGCCGATGGCGATGCGAGTAATGTTGTTTGTTGTGCGTCGATTTGTGTGAAGTTCTTGCGACTATTTGAGCGACGTACGATTGTTAAGGAACCGTGTCCTGTGGGAGTACATGAAAGAAAGGGATGATATTGTCAATAAGATATGATTTCGCATTGTTCGTGTGTGTTTTTGCGACGAGCCTTCTGCTGTACTAAATAAGTATAGTATACGTGTTACATGTAGGCAAGCAAGCGCGCAAGGACCTGGCTATTGACTGAGAGGGCAGCCATGCATGCGACATGCTTACTCGTTTGATGTTTCTTTATTCCGTTGGTGTGTTCGTGTGTACTTTGTTAAGTTAAATAAACCTAAGCCTGATTAGTTGAATGACAACTTTAACAAGAAAGCAAAAAAGTGTTTAACGAAGCATGAAAGTGTGCACACTAAAAAAATATTAAAGCACAGCTCTGTGCTCAGGAGTGCTAAAAATATGAGAAAACTGCGACTAATAACTTTTAAAGTATCCAAGAGAATTGTGCAAGGATCGACAGTTTAAATGAGATTTAACTCAAATGCAAAATGTGGAAATTAGGATAGTCTCTTTTAGTAATAAGCTTTTGTAGAAAACTAAGCTAGTTTCTTGAATGCCTTGGGTGATAATGATAATGAACCCAGTCAACGGGACCTTAGTACAATGAAGTAGCTTTAAAAAAACTGTGAGCCACCAGATCAGCTTTTTGTCGATAGTTTTAATATTCTTCATTGCGTCTGCGTTTCGTTTTATCTTAGTTTCGGCTACGATAAATAATTTTCATAATTTATCACATACAACTGGGCCCCATTTCGAGTGATGGCTCAAGGCTGCGTCTCATTGTTTATTGCGTAATCTAGACAGCAATGCAATTTGCTACAAAAGCGAAACACTAACAAATACAACAGAGAAGGATATCATACGCAATTTCAGCTTTGGTCGGTTATCTGCTTTTTTCTTTTTTTTTTCTTTCGATATACACATGTATGGTCTTTATTTAGTTTAACCTAAGGATAAATGTTGCTTGTTAACAATTCGAAGCAAAAAAATATGGCACCCCCACACGAGTGTCCCAGCTGCTGATGTTCATATGTAGGTTGTTTGCTGTTGACTTTTTGCATTCTTTTGGTATATTCTTTTATGTTTCTTGTTTTGGCAGCTTTTTGCATTTATCGTTCGAAGTGTAATTGAGTATCGGCGTATCTTTCACTTGGCATTGTGCTGCAGAGTTTTTGTCTTTGCGCAGTACAAAGGACTTACAGCAGTTATTATTGTGCCCGAAGGATAAGCTGTGGCCCGCTTGCTCCGAAAGGCCGAAAAATGAGTGAGTATACATAAGCAACGAATCGATGCGAAGCGAATTGTGCTTAACAAAATAAAAGATTTATCTTTTGGCTAAGCGTTTACTAACAATAAAATTAGAGTGAAATTTTTTGTTGTTGCGTTGTTCTTGTTTCCTCTGAGTCTGTGTCATTTTTTTTGCCGCTTATTTTATTTCGCACTTATCTGCTTGGCGCTGCTCTGTATTTACCTCTTCTTCTTACTTTTTTTTTTCGAAGATTATTTTCTTGCTTTTTCTTGTGCCTAGCTTATGTTGGACCTGAGCACAATGTACTCTAAATGTGCTGCAGTTTTATAGCCTGGCTATGTCTGACAGCGCTGATAAACGTGCTGCGCAGTTATGGTTGATGTTGCTGTCGTTGCTGCTGCAGTCAAAAGGTGTGAGTATGGCATAAAACTGGCTTTCATACTTCAATTTATGTTCCACCAGAGATTTTATTATATCTCATTTAGCAACGTTGTTGCCTGCGTCTTTAAGTTCCATAGCGGTTCATGCATGCAACTAGGCGACGAAACGACTCGAAAGAAAATAAAGAACACAAAAGGAATAAAAAGTAGAAGAAAATTGACGAAAATGCTGCACAAGCGAACACGAGTTTGCATGTCGGTTTTACTTCTTTGTCGGTGCTTAAATTCGGCGCCTGACATGCCTCGGGAGGTCTTGGCATTTTGTGGTGCTTTTGTTTAATGCGATTTTCATTAGCGAATGGAGCGCAGTGCCTAAGGACCAAGTGGCGGTTTAAGTTTAAGTTTGCATTTAATGGCTCTAAAGGTGTGACGGTTTATTTGTATAGCCCTTTAAAGTATTTATAGTTGAGTCGTGTGAAGTGTTTTTATCTTCTTCTTAAATGCGTCAGTTATGGCTTTGTCTTGTGACAGGTATCGGTTTTGCACGTATAATGATAGCGATTACATTTTGTAATTGTAGGTTGGTGATATTATTAAGGCTATAAATATTTGAACAACGATTATGAAAGTTAATCCAGCTAAACTATTACCCATCATAAGCTTATGGTCACATCATTTTATATATTCATAAATAAATATGGAAATGGGAAGTCACAACGGTGATGCAATAAAAACTTTACGCAAATACTCAATTATTATTAAAATAAATGAATGTTTTATAAAAATCAAACCCTACAAAATACAAAACTTAGATCCCACACTCAATATTTTCTATACATCTTATATTTGAAATTAAATTTAAGATGTTTTTAGTTAATCTTAATTAACAAACCTTTGGGTTTGCATCTTTTTTAAAGCCGAAGAAATTTGTTCGCGAATTGTTTGCTTTTCAAATTGCGCTGGCAGACACTGCCAAATTCAACACCCTTTGCCGTTATTAATTAATAACCTGCTGTGTACACACTCCGCGACATAGCGTCAAAGTGCTACGATAAGACCAAATGCTGAAAACAATTTCAACAATTTATTCAGCCGTACACGTTGAGCAACCTTTGGCAAGCACTCGTACCTCGAGCAGCAAGTCGAGCCAGCGAGTGTCATTAAATATTGCTAAGCAACTAGCGAAGTTTAAAGGTGAATGGCAAGAGGAAGCAAAACCAACATCATGGAAATTTCTGCGCTTGTATGCAAAATAACAATTTCGCTCCTGCGGCTGCTGCTGCTGCAAAAACCCCAAAAAAGAGCCAGCATGTGGCGAGGCCTGTCAGCGTTTATTAAAACAAGCGACCAACTGTGACTTTGTCTGGCCGGGCTGCGCAATGATTTTACTTTGGTTTGAATTAAACAGAAAATCAACAAAAGGCCGAGCGGCACTTGTCTGAGATTACTTGGCTGAGTGAGGCAAACATGAACTCAAAGCAAAAATAAGCAGTGAATAATGCGAAGAATGTTTTTGAATTGCTTTCGCAAGAAATGCAAGGATAACAGAACAACAGTGCTACAGGATAACAGGACACTGAACAGCTGTATACAAAGTTGACGAAGCTGCTTTTAATCAGAAATACAATATTTAATGTCAGGCTTTGCCCGAAGGTGTTTGTGCTGCTGACCAAGCATAATAAGCTGCTGCTTTGTGTGTCGGCCGGACTGTCTGCCGGTCACAGCTTTGTGTCAGGCTCAAAGCAAAGCATTGAGTAACCATGTGGACTGCTACTGCGCCAGAATCAAGTTGAGGCAGCATTAAGTGGCCTGGAAGAGTCCAAGCAAAATGCAATAAAATTCCTTTGGTGGCATACATAAATTATGCAAGCGCTGCATGCAGTTGTACCGGCGACACTGCGCCAAAGCACTTGGCATGGCCCATAAGGCAGCAAGGTGAGCTTCGCTTGCTTCTCTCTTGGCTATAGCTTGAACTGTAGTTTGCTTGCAGCTTGGCCATAAAATGTAAATTAAATTCGTTCGTGGTAAGCACCGGCATTATAAATAGATGAGTGGCTGCATGACTGCCTGACTGCTCGACTGACTGACTGAATGACTGAGTGAATGAATGAATGGAAGCATGAGTGCTTGAATAAGTGGCTGAAAGAATGGTGTAGAATTTTTTGTACAGACTGCTGCGCTATGGGAAATACGCTTGACAGCAGCAGCGTTCAGAATTTCAACATTTTATGCAATTGCAAGTTGAGGCAAAACGCAGATAAGTAAAATGAAAAAAAAAAAACAAAAGAATAAAACTTGTACATCAGTATGTATGTATGTAGGTGTGTGTGCATGTGCATGTACCGTTATGAAATATGCATTTTACTGCACTGTTATCCTTGCGCTCTTTGCCTGCGTGGCCTGCGTGCACTCCCATTGGGAGTCGTGTTTTATTGTTAATTAATTTGGGTCACATTTTCTTCTGCACTTACTTGCAACTTGACCATTTATTGTCGTACTTATGCCACCGGAAGTGCCTTCGTAGCTTGTGGGGCTGTACGTATCGCTGGCCGATGCACCAAATCCGCCACCAGATGTTGTTGCTGTTGTAGTTGTAGCTGTTGAGCATATACCAGCCACCAAATTGGGATTGCCAGTTGTTGTACTGATGCCGCTGGCATTCGCTTCGTCACGTTTTGGTAGATTCTCCGGCGTGCTGGCGACTGTAATTAAAAAAAAACAAACAGAGAAATGTAATTTAAAATACTCGCGTTGCCGTTGTTTTATAAATATTTCAAAAACAATAAAAAATAATTACGGAATTATGGTGCATATCAATACGCAGTTGTTTAATTAAATTGTAGATATAATAGGGATTAGAGTCTTCACTCTCTTCGCTTCGTAGTTTCAATTACTTAATGTAACCTACGTGACTTCAAATTCAATTAGTTCTTAGTTAACTTTACCTTCAGCTAAGTCTGAATGTGTCTGATTTACTTCGCACACAAACATTCGCCTTTTTTTTTTTGGTTTACTTTGTCTGCTTTTAACTAACTCCGTGACATACTTTGTCTTTCTTAATGAATCTTGTATGTCTTCAGTTTACTCTGTGTGCCCCTTCGATGTTATGCGTCTTGGCGCATGCCGCAGATTCTGTGCTTTAATCGAATATTGGGTTTGTCCTAATCGTTAGATACTTCGTAAATCATGAATAAGTCTCTGCGCATGCTGTATCGTTCTATGCCTCTATTTTAGGCTTAGATTTCTTTTCCTTCGATATACACCGGCTGCTGCGTATCCTTTGAGTTATAACGCATATGACAAATGCTTCTATCACCATGGTGGTGACACTCCTTTCACTTCAACAGGTGGCCTTCTGCCAAGCAATCATCTTTAGAAAGCAAAACTGGCCTGAGTCTTTGCACAAACAATAGCGCAAACCCACGCCAGCCGTATGTCATATGGCCTAGGTCATTGAAAATTAATACAAAATCCTTTGTAATGCCTCACGTCAACGTAAGCTCACTCATCCGCCGCTTCGTTGCTGGGTACTCGGCACCAGACTTCCACTCATTCCCTCATTCATTTATTCATTCGTCCATTTCATTGCGTACAGCTCAGCTCAAGGTAGCCAGGCAACATTCGTAGAGGATTCTGTTACTTCGAAATGCTTTTGTAATTTCAGGTAGGAAATATAAAAAGAAGGGAATGACTTTTGTATGCCACTCATGGCAGGTTCTAATTTTTTTTCATCCATGCTCATGTACAAACAAATCTTTTGCATTATGTACTGCTTACTGTTGGTGTTTTTTTTTTTTTTTTGTACATATTGTTGTTTTTGTACATGTTTCAGTTAGCTTAGCTGTCGAGTTGAGCTGCTGCTTTCGCACACTTACGCTAATAAGCGAATCAGGTAGCTGCAGATACAAAGCGCTCGGTCGGCTGACTTGCAGGCTTTTTTTTTTGTTATCCTTTCGCATGGCAACGTAAAGCATATAAGCCTTTATTTTCATAGCCTAAAAACAAATTCAGTTCAAAATTGCACCCGCTGCTTTTTTTTGTTTTTTGCTTTTTGATTTTTCTTTTATCGCTTAAGCCTTTATTAGCAGCTAAGTGTTTCTTTTTATGCAACCTTTGTCGTTTTCTTTTGTTGGAAAATTGATATAACACGGATTTATTTGATTTAGCCTCCGGGAGTATTATTATTTTCAACAGTGCACTATTCAAGTGGAATTTTTTTTTTAAGCCTGCCTGGGATAACCTTTTTGGCGTAATTGTTGCCAAGAGATAACACAGCATATGCGGCGTATGCGTAACATTTTTATATTGGCTGTGCTTGGCAATGTGCTAGAAAAGGAAAGCATTAACTTGATTTCAGGGCCATGTGTGTTGTTATAAAAAAAAAATGTACTTGGCTTTAACGCCGTTGTTCGCTACTCTGACTCATTCGCTTAGATTTATTACAATTATTTGTATTTTCTTTTATTTTAATTAAACACGTCAACGTTCATAAAGAAATTATCGCCAAAATGCCAAACTTTTTTATTTATTTATTTATTTATTTTTTTTTTGCACATACTGTCAAGTATAGCATTGGCTAAATTTGTTGGTGATGATTAGCGGCTTATCAGTGCTGAAGTTTGGCAAATTATTATAAACAGAAAATCAAACGGCAATCGACACCACAGCGGTTATGATGTTGAACGACGTTAATTATCAGAAGGTATCAAAGCAAATGCATTGTGATATTGATTACGAAAAATATTTTAGGAGGGCTAGCAAATACATATTTATTTATATATTTCATATTGAGAAAATAGTTTTGTTTTTTTAATTTCAATTGTATCCTTGCATAAGAAATTCAGATTGTGTAATTTTGCGTTTAGTAAAAACTTTTAAAAACTTATTTTTGCACATCCTTACTTGTCTTCTATTATTATTCAAATTGCGATGATTATATATCCTGCAAGACTTTTCCCTTTTCTTAGTAAAATTCTTTGGGATTGCAAACCATCTAAAAACAGAAGAAATTAATAAAAGTGTGCATTTCGTGTCGAAAAGGAAAACATTGCAAATGAAGGTCAATGCGATACCATAATCGTCCAAATATGTTTGCGTTCTATGTGAGTATTAAAATTCAAAATAAACGAGCTTTAATTTTTTGGTTACTTCGCACACAGTTTTCAAACTTTAAACGAACTTTTAACGCCTGCTCTGCTCTGGTAATTACCAATGCAAATGCAGTTGCTGTGAGCTAATTAATATGTGATAAGTGTACAAGGTACTGAGGGTTACAAAACTTTGGGGTTTTCTATGGTTGAGTAATTAAGTGACGTCAGTCAGATGCGGGCATCGGAGTTTGAAATTTCTTAAATTAACTTATGCTGATATTTTTTTGTTATTTTTTCTTTCTTTGAATAAATTTTGACATGTAAATTAACTTTTATTTTTCGAAAATTTGAGCACTTTCTTAAGTTTGTAATTTCTTGAAATCGTTGAACCGTAACAAGCTACGACTGTGGCAATGATACTTGTACCCTTGCATTGTGTTGTCTGACACCTTATTAAAGACAGACAATTCAAAAAGTGTTGGCGCATTGCTTTTAATTATTTTGTAGACCTACTATAACTTTATCTGTTGTTACAGATTAAGCTGTCGATAAGAGAAAATTTTTATCTTAAACATAAATTTTTTTTATTAAATAGAATAACAAATGATCTAATTGCAGCTTTTCTTATTTATATACAGCCTTAGGAGTGCGATCACTTGATATTGCGTTCGTGATTATAATTGTGAGTAAGGGGCTCGGCTCCTAAGTGATTCACAGTTTAAAATATTTTGATTCATAAAATATAAAAACCACTCGTTAACATTAAATAAAGTACCGTCTTAAAGTGATTCAGATGTTAATGATGTTTATTTATTTAGATGGTTTTTATTTCCTTGCTATATGACTTAGCATACAAAGTTTCTAAATCAAATACGGTGTAGGACAGATGAATCAGTTGCTTTAATAAAACTAGGCAATTTATATATATGTATAATGCGATCATAGTTGATGTTTTATACATTGCTGATCTATTTAATTCTAGACTCTGCATAAACCTTATTCAGTCATTTCGCAAAGTTCTTTAAGAATATTTTGTTAGAATGTTTTTTAATATGATTTCAACATATTAATTTTAACGCGATACACGCTATACAAAGATTTACTTAGTTTTTTGTAGAATGGGGACACGACTAAAGAACGAAAACAAAGTGGAAGACAATGCATTGCACGCCTTAAGATGGATAGAAGCGCCAATATAAATACCCTCCCCTAGATTCTTATATTTAGGAAAAAATTAATATAATTTTTAAGTGCGCAGGTGTTATTTATTGTACGATTACTAAAGTTTTATTTACTATTTCAATTTGACATTAAAGTTTATTCGAGAACAAATAGATTAAAAAAGCTACAATAACTGCAAAAACTAAAACACATGTGTTTTTATACAATTATATCTTAATGACTAACAATTTATATTTATTATTTGAACATGTTAAAGACAATCACCAAGACAACTGCCACCAGAATAGTAGAAACATATTTTTTAAGCCTTTTTTTTATTTTATTTGTTTGTTATAACCAGGCTAAGAAAAGTAAATAGAACCCAACCCAAAGCAAGTCGCAATCGCATTTCGTTTTTATAAACTTTAAGAAATACAAATGACGATTCTCGCATTGATAGACAAACGCTCGATATTTGTTATCAGTGCGATAAAACCAAGCGACGTTCATCATAAATAATAAATAATAATACATATGATTTATTTGCAGTTAAATACGCTTATTTATGCTTTTAATAGATCTCTCGTTTTTAATAAAATTCTTTTTTTACTTCATTATGATAACTTTCACACAATGCACTTATTTAAAGAAAAAAAATTTAACAAGTCAGACCGACTTAGCAGGCGCCAGAACGCAACATGGACACACTGCGACCGTTTCTCTCGATCTCGCGGCGCGCACAATCGTACTCGCAGCGGTTGGGATAGGTGACCTGGTTGGAGGCACAGATGGGATCGTAGTTGCGTGGACACGGACAGTATCTGCGCCCGTTAATGACGCGCTCCTCCTTATCCGGAAGTGCATCTGCGTAGCTGCTGAACATGGCCAAGAGCATGCACAGTGCGATGCAAATTTGTAGGAATCTCATGTTGTTTGTTTTATAATCTTCGCTTCTTCTCGGTGTTGTTCAAAACTTCTCTGTTCTTTAATTAAGTTGATAGACGTCTGCACGCTTGTATGGTTCGTTTATGTACTGTCATTAGTTGCCGATGAGCGAGGCATGAAATCGAAACTTATCTTATCGCAAACAGTGTTGCCGTGGCGCTTTTGCACCAAAATTAAATAATAAAAATAAAAATAACGAAACGGGGAAGTATTTTTAATGCTGATTTTCTGAAAATTCACACCATAAGCTTTGTCTTTACTAGTCACTCCTAGAATGTGCTGGTGGCTTACAAAACAAAAATAATTCCGACTACTGGCTTTGTTTATTATGCAAAATAGGCGCGAAATTTCGCGATAAACAATTGAAGCGGAAAGCTCATAGACTCAACGGCAAAAGCTTTCTCGAGTGTTGTCAACAGACGCAATGAGTTCTCACTCAAACGATACAACTCAGTAGTCAAGGTGATAATAAATGTGGCCTTAGCTTGCTTGTACCGCTATTTTGAATATAAGCGGGAGCGGGAGTTGTACTTATATTTGGCGTATGAGTAACATCGCTGTGTAACTTGAGTGATTTGTCTGTAATCTCCAATTTTCGGTCGCTAGCGAAATAGCAGGTTTGGCTCACCTAATCACATTTTTGTCAAGAAAACTAGACAACATCAACAGTTGATTTTTTCTGAGGGCATGCAATTTAGCATAATCGATTTTTAGACGTGGAGGGAGTGGATGGGAGATATGCTCACATAAGCAGCTGCAAATGGACACAATGATTTTGCAATTTGTTTTGTTTAGCCACTGACAACATAAATACAGTTTTGAAAACTCGTTTATTATGCTCGATTTGCCGGTTTGTGTATTTCCATTTTATTGGCAAACGATTTTAATTAAACACGCAAATTATGTTTTGATAAATATTTTCTGTTCTGTGTTATCGCACGATGATATACATACATACATACATACATACATACATACATACATATGTATTTGAAATTTGTTTACGTTTTAGTTTGTGGTTCTTGCGGTGGGTCAGTAATACAATAAAATATATAAAGAGATTGAAAATTCGACAAAATTCTATTTGTAATAAATTGGATTAATTTGCAATTTTTGTGGGTTTTATTGATTGCGGTTTTGTTATTTCTTTTTATTTACTTAGTTTTCTTTTATTGAAATGTGTCAAACAAATTTTGGACAATCGATTGTTTGTTATTTAAGTTGCATCATGTGTGCGAGTCCTGACAATGACAAGTCGTTTTGTGTTTACTTTTGAGTGTTTGCAGCTATGCTTCATTTGCCTGTTTTTTTCCATGCCAAAAGATGTAGATGAATTAATATGTGATATTTTTTTTTTACATAAAAACCCGATGATGATTTATAAAATACTAAATATATATTAATTGTTTAAAAATCTTTGCGTGTTTCTCATTGAGAATTTTAAACAATAAAGAACTTGGTCACAGCTTTCCGATTCCAAAAGGCTTTCAGAGAGCTTTCATATATCAATGCTATGGGTTTTCTAATATCAATGCTATGAAAGGCTTTTGTGGTGAATCAATGGCTCATGGGCATTGTAATAAATATTTTATAGGTTGCCTTATTATATTGTTTTTATATCGCTTGCCATTTGCATATTATCTGAAATAAAAACCGTTATGCGTTTGGCATTGCATTTTATTTTTATCGATAGTTTGGCGTATCAATTCAATATTTTTTCTTTATTGCATTGTTGGCTTATAATTCATAGCGCGTTTATGCCAAACTAACCGATCAATCAATCATATATGGTGCAATATATTTAGTTCAGGCCAATTGCTGAGCTATTGCTGAGAACAATGTTTAAAGTATCCTTTTAAATTTAAATCCTTTTATGTTTAAATTGGTATAATGAATTTTAAAATTTTTCTCCTTAACTTTTAATCTACTCTTGTTTCTTATGTTTAATACACAAATAATTTGTATTTGAATGTTTGGTCATTAGACTTTTTATCGCAGTTGTCTTAATGTCTTTGTAGCTGTCAATGATTAATGACAATCTTGATAAAAGTTTTTATGCGCCAGCCACAGTCGAAGCTCGCGTGGGCAGACCGTTTGTTTGCTTTCGTGGGAGACTGTTGATCCTGGCATTAGCATGACATAAAAATAATAATTAAATAAAGCAATAGAAATTTCAAAAACAAAAGCATTGAGTGTAGAAAATAGAAACAAAAGATTTATGAAAATGCTTCACAATGTACGTTTGTTAATGACATTTAATCGGTATATATTGAACAAAATATAAATGAAAACTTTATGTATAAATCTGAGTTTTCCTTTAAATTAGAAATTCGTGTGAATTGGCAGCTGTTCTTTCTTATTTGGAAGAAATACATATTACGCCAAAATTTGCAAGTAGTTTGCTTTTATTATAATCTTAAACCATAGCAAAAACTTACCAAACTACCCACACACAGAGCCAATCAAAGAACATTCTTAATTAAGATAGCAAACTATGAATAAACCTACTAAATGACGCATGCATATGTACTTAGGCTCCATATCGCAGCAGCTTGTTTTATCGCATTGATAATGTCAAATAAAGCATTGTTGGCAAATATGCAAGTGCTTTGATTATAGTAAAGTCAAAGGCCTAATTATATGTATTTTCGAATATGCTAATACATATATATGTATACATGTATGTATGTGGTATCAGATAATATATTTAAATATATGAATATATTAACATACACAATACGTCATTAATAATATTAAACCAAACAGAGTTGAAAAATTTTAATTATTTAAAAGCATTTAAGGGCATGTTAATCGATTATAATAAAAAAAAAAATAAAATAAATGTCAAAAGCGAAGCGTTCATTGATTATGCAGAAATGATAATAATTGGTTTTAAGCGTGCAGTTCTGATTGATGAGTGGCGAGCAACGATTGAATGTTTTATAGCCCCCTTGTGGCGTTCACGCCACTGTTCCTAATTAGCATGCAAAACACTTCTAGTGAAAAAAGAAGCAGAAAATAATTAAAACACAAACGAAATAATTTTATTATTCATTTTTCGCATGAAACGGCGACTATCAAAAACCTTCGATGCGGTAACACACTTCACTGGCTGCTTGACTCTCGCTTGGCTGTGCTTATGCGCAGCAATGAAAGTCACTTCAAGTGCATACTCGTCTTAGTATAACAAAAGCCACTTGATTTTAATTATATTTAGCTTTATTGCGTACAAGTGCGTTTAAGTTGGATTCTAAATCAAAACTCAATAATAAAATGCATTAGGAATATACGTGGTTCGGCTGCTTAGCATGGACCTATCTTGGCGACGTTGAGTTTGCGGTTCAAACGCTTGTAGTCCCGCTGTGTGCACTCGAACTCGCAGCGGTTCTTAAATGTGACGCCATTCGAGCCGCAGATCTGCTCCTTCTGCGACAGATCACAAGGACAATAGCTGGCCGCCGTTTGGCCGACAAATATGGTGACCACAAGCGCCAGCAAGGTAAAGATGGCAAAGTACTTCATGTTGACTTAAATACACAAACAAATGCAAAAGCAAAGCGAAGATCACGTCAGACTGAGTATGCGAATGTTTACAACGTACGCGTCGGCAATTGAAAACGAACTGAGCAAAGACGCTGATGACTGAGCTACATATGTGCACAGTAGTCGTTTTTGATGCGGGCTCGAGTGCGTGTGTGTATGTGTGAGTCCGCGTGTGTATAGAGAAGAGATGAGTGTTGAGGCGTAATTAGTCATTGACAAAGCTGAGCATTGTTTGCTCGCAATAATTTAAGTGGCTGCTGTTTACTTTGGGCTTGTTTTGGCGTTTGGCTGTTTGTTGTTCTTGTTGATTTGTTTGTTTACTTTTGCTTATTTTTAAAATGGTTTTTATTTTGTCGTAGTTCGAATAATAGTAGTTCAGCTTAATCATTTGAAAAGCACTTGCTAAGCAATCTCCTCCACTACTAATTAAAATTCATTTGCGTATCGTTTGCATGATTTTTGCGCGCTTCTTTTATTTTACACGGTTGGCAATTTATGGCCCCGGCTGCCGGCACTTCCACTAAAATTAGATAAGCTACGCTTGCCAATAGTGCGTAGCAAAAGTTGACTTGTATCTTCATTTTCGTTTGCTCGTGTGCAACTGAATCGGTCGCTTTTAGTTTGATTTCCCAAGTGTGCTCGGTTATTTACGCGTTTCGTTCGCTGCTTTTCATTTAAGTATTGTCGTTTTTTTCTTGTTGATTGTGTTTTTTTTTTTATTTTGTATTATACCACAAAAGCGCAATTTAGTCTAATTAACGATGATCGCATTCGAGTGTTCATTTATGCGACACTTACAGCAAACAAAGAAGGATTTTATTAATATTATTTTTTTGAAGTATACATGTATGCATTAAATTTACTTATAAGCTGCTTCAGTTTTAGGATTTATTAAGTCTAATTTATGTATTACAAGCGCAATACAAATAATATTTGCCCTTCATGTAAGAGATGATGATTTACAACAAATGCGTGCAATAAAAGCGAAAAAAAAAAATAATAATGAATATTCTATAAGCTACTCAAATTATTCGACTTATCTTTTAATAATAAAAACGGTCTACGAAAAAAATGGGGAACAAAACAAATTGCAGCTTAAATCATAACAACAATATTAAGGTTATCATTATATATGGCAAAGCGAATTTGCTATTTACATACTCGCATGAAGGCAAACAAAGCGACTTACACACAGACAGACCGACAGCTACACTCGACTCGACTTCTCCCTTCACGTGTTCCATCACTCTCACAGCTTTGTTGTTGCAATCGATTTTGATAACCACTTAAGATAAGCAGACGTAGAAGTATTGACATTAAGCAAAAAAAAAAAAGTAGAAAAAACATAAAACGCGTGCGACCATCCATCGAAGCGTAAAAGGGAGGCGAAAAATAAATGTTTACATATGCCTAAATCCACTTTACGCATTTTCGCTTTCGCTTTCGTATTTGCTTTTATCGCATTTGCAGCGTCTGAGCTGTCGCAAATCTTTTAGCAAATTAACAAAAAAATTGAATTTGCCGTAGCATATGTTTAGGCGCGCATGAAATAAACGCGTTGCATATACACATAAGCTTGCATATATACATATGTGCTAATCATGCTGATGGACGCATAAATTATGCATAAAAGTATGTAAATTAAAATTTTTCTGTATAGAATTTCTTGAAAATTTCTCCAGCTACTGTTATGATATGGCGAATATTTGAAATAACAAATTTTTAAGCAGAAAATCGTTCAGTTTTTTTCTTTGTAACAAAATTCTTTGCGATATTTTATAATGTAAAAAAGCGATAGCAAAGTAACAGACGAATATTTCTGATAAAGGATTATTGCGGTAAAATGCTGTGAACTAGGAGTAGTGCGAAACGTCATAAGCAGTTAACATTTTGCAGCCCTGACTTGTCAAGTTAGGGTCAAATAAGTAAGCATCACTTTAAATGTGGTTTGACATGTTTTTCTATGCACATTTTGGCTGACATTTACTTGACTGGTTTCTCATCTTTCCTTATAACAAATTCAATCAATTTTAAATTAAACACACACACATACACACTCTAAAATGATATACAATTGCACGAATATTTATTTAGAAGTGAACTCTTGCTGATTCCATTTGCAAGAGTGGCAACATTTCTGAAGGGTTGAGCGTTAAATCGAATTGAAAAATCTCGGCCATACTGGCAGCCTGCATCAAATCAACTCGACACGACATGACGACGTCAAACCCTTTTCATGTTGGTTTAGTCATTTTGTGCTAATAAATTGCACAAACTTTTACAACAATTGCAGCAGCAATGAAATTTCGGTTTGTTTGCGCAGCAAAAGCAGAAAAATGTTTTTAATTTCTGGAAAATTGATGTGCAGCCAATTTGTTGGGAAAACATTTTCGTTTGCCTTGGCAAATATTTGCTCATGCATATGCCTGCCTGCCTGCGTGCAACTAAACAACAAAAATAACAACAACATCAAATGCATGTTACATTAACATGCACGAGTAATGCATGTGGCAAAAATGTTTTAATTAAATGGCAGACACTGTCCAACCGAAAGCTAAAACAGCGCAACAAAATGCACCAAAAATTACCGCATGAAATGGCATGCCAGCAGTAGAAAATGTGCGTACTGCGGGCAAAGGCATTTCCAAGCAGCCAGTTGTTGTTGCTGTTGTTCGTTCGTAAGTTTGGGTAGAAAATGTTCATATCAAATTTCACTCTGAGTTTTATTTAATAGTGATGATGACGTTGATGTTGTTGTTGTTGGTAGCGCAGGGATGAGGGCAGCATGTCGTTTGCGCTATTAAAAAGTAGTTAGCGCATAAGAGCCGATGTGCGCTTAATCTAATGCAATTATGCAGTAAGTTTTGCATAAACACAGGACACAGCACACGGCGCGCAGTTACCTGTGTCCGGCTGGGCCAGCTTGGATTTAAGATTTTCCCAGGACTAGTTATGCGCAAATATTGTCAAATGGTTTTAGCTCAGTGACAAGCTTGGCCTGCTGCGCGTTGTTGTATTTTTTTTTTTGCAAAATTAAAACTTTTACGGATAAACTTTAAAATGAGTTTAAGTGTATTTTCTTAAGCAAAGTTTCAGTTAAGTTGATTATGTAGTTTGCGGTCAGGCTGTGCTGTTATTGCGCATTACGCTTACGACAAGTTTACTTAAATTTTGCGCTTAACCGCAATCGAAGTTGCTTAATGTTAAATTAAATTTCGCGTGCCCACAGATTTTTAGAATTTAGGCTAAACTTTGTCACAGTTATGGCGTGGCGTATGCCTGACGCTTAAAGCTGCCAGCTGTGTCAGCATGAACATGAAATTAAGGCAAGTTAAGGCATCCCGCTTGTGTAGTTATGACGTACGTAAGCCTTGCAAGAAAATTTTCCAACCCATAAATAAGCTTAAGTGAAATCCATCTGTGAAAGCAAAGTTTTCAACGCAAACTTCAATTGTAGCAACAACAGAAATAGCAATAGCAAAAGCAACAACAAAAGCAACAACAACTGTGGGAGCCAGGCAACAGTGTGAATAAGATGAAAATTTTGCTGTTTGCTCAAAAACTCAATTAAAATGCAATAAATTTAAATTTTGCTGCCATGAAAGTACAGCGTATAAATTAAAACAATTTTCATAATTTTCATAAATGTCAACATAATTCGGTAGATATTTCACTTGCTGCCCTGTGCTTGCTTTAACTGCAAACATCAATTATGCACAAAGTCCTTGGGCTGACGAAAATCAATTAATTTTCACTTTTACAGTGCAATGATATTCATTTTATGACTTCCTGATCTTCTTCCTTTTCGGGTTATTCTGTTATTTACTTTTATATTGCATATTAAAATCAAATATTTTATGCGACGAATAAATTAAAATGAGGCTAAAGGATTTTACGCAGCACTGTAATTTAATTGACTTGTCAGCAGCAGTCCTGCCAAGCATGCCTTTTGTAGCATACGCTGCGTATACGTGCTTTTTTCTTTGTGTTTCTCTACAAATTTGAATTTTTGCGCTTACCTGTTGTAGACAAATTACTTTTTAATATGCATACTTGTTATTTGTTGGTATAACTGTCAACAGGCAAGTTGAGTATTTGCCTCCGATTGTTTACGTTAAGCTAGGCGCAAATTATTGTGTGTCCATTCTTTATTGAAGTGTTCACTTATAATGGCTATTGAGGCTTGCCGTTGGTTATTTGTCAAACAGCATTTGTGCAAATATTGTTGCAAGCGACTGTGACCGCAAGTTAAGCAGAAGTACTCGAGCAGTCTATAAAAGCCGCGCACTTAATGCTCGAAATGCAGTCAGCAGACTGGGCAGCTACTTATTCTAATTCACTGAGTGTTTGGCCACAAAATGAACTGCGAGTTTAGCAGGAAAATAACAATTTTAGTGCTTTGTCTTGATCTTTGGGCAGAATGCGCGGTATCGCCATTGGAAAAATTCGATTGGTGGCGCAATTAGGTTTTCTATCAGATCTATCAGCGTTTGTTTAAGGACAGCAAAGCCGCTGGCATTGGCGATTTGAAGGGTAAGTGCGTAGATTGCAAAGTAAGCGAAGGAGTTGACTTTCGAGTTGGACACCTTAAGGCATCACATCGAAGCTGCAGTACATTGTGGACACTGGAATCACAGCTACCTACTAGCTGAGCTCGATTTTTCAATCGGCCATGCTTGACTTAGGCTAAGACATATCGGACTATCGTCGGATACAACCGGAGTACGGCACTAAATTATTCCTCGAATCAGCATGAGTTGTTAAAGAAGTAGGCAGCGCGCGAGCCTGGCAGGATGGCAATGGCCTCACGGAGGTACGTCAGAAATATTATTTACGGCAGTTCACGGTGGGTCAACCTGATCTTAACTGTCGTGACCCGCTGGTGCTGGCCGCTATGGATGAAGTGCTGCTTTACTGGCTGAACAAGGGCGTGTTTGGTTTTCGCATCGATGCGGTAAATTATGCTTTTTGAGGATGAACAGCTAGAGGATGAACCGTTAAGCAGGCTGACTGATGATGTGAGACTAATACAGCATTGGGGTCATTTGCTGGATGATTACTCGGCGAAACTTACGGTTGTGGGGCGTATTATGATGGCTGAGGGTTCCGCGGATCTTTCGACTGCGGTGGACTATTACGAGGATGCGCATGGCGTGCAGTGTTCGCATTTTCCATTTAAATACTTTTTCATAACCGATATGAATGCGCAGTCGGAAGCACGCGATTTTGTTAATGTCATGGAGAAATGATTGTCCCGATAAGTTTTTGCCTTTAGACGGTTGGTAGCTAACAAAAATTTCTTAATGGCCATATTTGAGTAATATAAATGTTTTAGTGAGCATAAGGGCAAATAAAGCATAGTGACCATTGTGAATGTGGGTGACGTTGCGCAGCAGGTGGATGCGAGCGGTTTTATTGATTTGCCTAATTGATTCATTGTACAGATTATGGGCGTTGATTCGAGGTTTAGTCTTGGGACGGTGTTGAGTTTTTTAAATTCGTAATAACTATAAAACTGAGTTTTCATACTTTTTCTGAAATATTTTTTCAGTCAACATCTAGAACCATAATACATTATACCAGCGCCTTATGAGGGACTAGTTTGTAAATTATCTGTCATTGAATAGTGAAATGTTGTTTACTTTATATACAAACTTATATTTAATAATATTGGAATAATAAAGCAAGTTTCAATTTTATATTGATAACCAACTTTATCGACGCTGATTAGAAACCGGGTTGCTGGGTAACACTTATTGTATTGAATATGTCAGTGAAAGAAAGTTTGTTTAAAATTATTGTCTTTTAAATATGAATTGTTTTTAAGTAGTTCAAAGTTTAAATAGGTGAATTTTTGTAGAAAATCCACTGTATCGCGCAACAAAGGTTACCTAACTGATATGTGTGGCGGCTTTGCCACTCGTTGGCAGTACACGGTTTCGTTGATTGATGAAACAATTACGAAAAATATAGCTAAATCCCTAACGCTACAAATGTAGGCCAAAAGATTGGCATATTTTTGCTACAAGATAGATGTTCTCGTTGGAGGTAATCTATTCCTGTTTATTTAACTGTTATACAAATAGTTTATTTTCATAATGACAGATTGTATAAAAAAATACTAATATAGAAAAAAAAATTGTTTTTTTCGTTATTTTAAATTTAGAAATACGTTTGAGCTTTCTTATGAAGCTCGTTGCTGCAAAAAGCTCGTATATATGTGTGTACTAACGGATCAATCAGCTGTTTTAAGAAACATTGCTCTTATTTTTTGTAAATGATTAGTCTCCGAGAGCTACATGCCGCGTGTGGTCAGTTTTTGTTGTGAGTTTTGAGTGACGGAATAATTGTTTCAAACATTCTCAGAATATAAAGAATCTGATTTATAAAGGTTTGTTTTTGACCTCTACATTAATTTTGTTAATTTTATTTGATTGCTTTTTAAGCCCAAAAACAAAATGTGCAAATAATATAAATGAAGGTCGCCGCTGCTTGCTTGATAAGACGCAGACGTATATTGCTAAAAAATCAGCTGTGCCAGCAATGCATAAAATAAATAAAAAAATTAAATATTATTAAAATAGACATAACTGTGGCGCCTGATTTTTACATGCTTATTAAAGTTGTCCGCTGAGTTTTGTTGTTTTTATTAAGCGAATCGATTAAACATTTTATTCCCAGGCAGCGTCGATTAGCGTAAAATGCGTTTAAAAAACAAATATGTCATTAAAACTGAATTCGCGCTCATTAAACAAATAATTCAACAATTAAACTTAATTTCAGTAAATTCAGATTACAATCAAAAGTGAAAATAGGCTTAAAATGCCGCCACAAACCGCAACAGAGCGTCAGTCAAACGTTTGACTTTGCATAAAAGAAACAACAAATATTTGTGATTTTTTTCGAATAATTTTGTTTTTGCAATAGTTGCAAGGCAAAACGCATATAAGATCATGTCTCAACAACAGCCACAGCACAATACTGTGCTAATTTCTATTTTAAGTCTGCTGATTCAAATTGCGCCGAGCATGTCTGGATTACTGTCGCAGGTCGGCACCGACTTCCATGACTGGTGGCAGCATGCGGTGTTCTATCAGATCTATCCCCGCTCCTTCATGGATAGCAACGGGGACGGTGTGGGCGACTTGCGAGGCATAACGTCCAAGTTGAATTATCTCGCGGAGACGGGCATACGTGCCACTTGGCTGAGTCCGATCTTTCAATCGCCTATGGTGGACTTTGGTTACGATGTGTCGGACTACCGCAAGATACAACCGGAATATGGCACCATGGCGGACTTTGAAGAGCTGATAGCGACGGCGCATAGTGTGGGCATTAAAATCATTTTGGATTTCGTGCCAAATCACACATCCGATGAGCACGAGTGGTTCAAGAAGTCAGCAGCGCGCGTGCCGGGCTATGAGGACTTTTATGTATGGGCCGATGGCAAGGTGAATGAGCAGAAGGAGCGTGTGCCACCGAATAATTGGGTGAGTTTGTTCGTTCATGGCAAAAAGTTACGGTAACAAAATACAAATTGTAGCCTTCCGTGTTCTATGGCTCTGCATGGACTTGGCATGAGGGTCGCCAGCAATATTATTTACATAAATTTGCGAAGGAGCAGCCTGATTTGAATTTTCGCAATCCACGTGTAATTGTTGAAATGGATAATGTTTTGCGCTTTTGGCTTGACAAAGGCGTATCAGGTTTTCGCATTGATGCGGTGAATCATATATTCGAAGATGTGCAGCTGCAGGATGAACCTTTGAGTGGACGCACAAGTGATCCTAAGGATTATGAATTTACAAAAAAGCTGTACACCAAAGATTTGCCGGAAGTGTATGGTATATTGGCACATTGGCGCCAGCTGCTGGAGGAGTACTCGCTCAAACATGAAGGGCCAACGCGCATCATGATGACTGAAGCTTATGCTGATGTAAAGACGCTTATGGACTACTATGAAAATGAGCAGGGTGTGCTGGGCGCGCATTTCCCATTCAATTTCGACTTCGTCATGGACGTGAATGCAAAGTCAGACGCACGTGACTATGTCTACAACATAGAGAAGTGGCTGATCTATATGCCACGCGGGCACGCAGCCAACTGGGTCATGGGCAATCACGACAATGCGCGTGTGGCGTCACGTTTCGGTGCTGGCAGTGTCGATGCCTTGAATATGCTGTTAATGACCTTGCCAGGAGTGGCGGTGACTTATAATGTGAGTGTTTGTGACATTTGGGTTAGCTGAGTAAATTAAGTTGTTAACAACGTGGCCAAACAGGGCGAGGAACTTGGCATGCAGGACTATCGGGATATTAGCTGGCAGGATACTGTGGACCCACTGGCGCGGAACGCTGGCGAGGAGAAATACCAAGAAGTCTCCAGAGATCCCGTACGCACGCCATTTCAGTGGAGCGACGAAGTGAATGCGGGTAAGTAAAATAATTTAAGCAGAGAGTTCTTTTTATTTTTTTATATGTTTTTTAGGCTTCTCAACTGCAGCTAAAACATGGCTGCCTGTGCATCCCAATTACACGCAATTAAATCTTAAAAATCAACAAACAGCCAAGCGTAGCCATTATAAGGTCTACAAGTCGCTCTTGGCGCTAAGAAAGTCGCCTGTGCTGCGACGCGGTCGCTTTGCAATTGAGGCGCTCTCACGTGCCGCATTTGTATTCAAGCGGTCAGTATTGTATAGTCTTTGATGAGCTGGTTAAATAACTGTTAAGGCTTTAATTTATATTAGCGAACTGAGCCAGCATAATACGCTGCTTACCGTCATCAATGTCAGCGGCGAACCGCAACATTTGGACTTAACCGAATTTATTGGCGAACGTACTGGCACGTTGATTGTGGAAATTGCGGGTGTTGACTCTGCTTATGAAGTTGGGTAAGTAGCTTAGCTTGTTTGTTAATACACAACAACAACAACAACAGTTAAAAAACTCATGCGCTTTTTCTCCATACCCCCACGTATGCCAGCCAAGCCGTGCCCAGCGCCGGACTCCTACTCGCGCCAAACGAAGGACTCGTGTGCGCGCTTATTGTGAACACTTAAGCCCAAATCCCAAACGCAAACGCCTAATGAAACGACCTACTAAGAAGCAGAAAGCCGTTAATAAATATTCAACTAACAGATTATTAATTGTCCTTTTAATCCTACAAATTTGCAGCACAATAAGCCATAATTGTTTTTGCACACAGTTTTAGTTTGATTTCCCATGTGCATTTGAATGCTCCGTCACCAAAAAATAAAAAAAAATAAAAACATAAAAATATTGCATGCTTAAGTATGTCACGCGATAAAAAGCATAAGAAATATTGCAATACAAAATAATCGCCCGACACGAAGAACTAATGACTTGCTTCTGGTTAAGTGAAAGGCATTTAATTTGACGCTTTGCAGTGACGTTAGTTGGAAAATTGTGCATGGCATGGACTATGGGGCATCTATAGAAAAGTGGGGGGTAAATGCATTATGCTTGCCGCTTGGCGCATTGCCAAAGCAAAGAACGTTTTTCAAATAAACATTTTGCGATTTTTTTTACTTTTCATCTATTTTTTTGTGTGTGTCACGCTATGTCCTTTGTGTGCGCTGTAAAAAATGTGCGAACCCCAACTTTCGTGTATAATTTTTCATTGCATTTTTCAAAGCAAAACTTTTATATATATATGCATAGATGTGTGAGTATGTGTGTGTATGTGTAGGCGTTTGTAAATTTATTACATTTCAGTTAGTTGTCAGTTGCGTTGAAAAATGTCAGAGTTTAGCTATTTCCGTATGTTTTGAATTTATACGCATTACAGGACGTATGCATAATATTCGGCTACTAAAATTAGAATAGCTCAGATTAGACTGCGGTTAATTCAAAGAAAACCCTCGCAGTAAGTTTATGCGTCGAATTTGTATTCAATATGCAATATGCCCCAATTTCGTTGGTTAAATACTTAATTAGACGTTAAGTGCTTTGCTAAATGGCAAGCCGACAACTTCTTAAGCCAGCTTTCTACTTAAAAGCCTCAAAAATGTTCACTGTGTTGTGGTTGAAAATGAAATTAAAGCCAACTTTCAGAACAGCTGCGCTATGCGCTTAAGCTGTGTTAAATCAAACTTAACCCAAGCCTTAAAACTTTGCCATGCATATTTCAATAAATTTTCCTTTCCCTATGCGTGGTATGTGGCACAAAAATAAAACAGAAAAAAGAAAAAAAAAAACAAATTACTTAATAATTAAGGGCGAAATTTTGTGAAATATTTTATCAGACATTACGCATACGCACTGCTGCACGCATACATAACAGAGAATGCTTTTAAGGGCTTAACATTTTCACTCTTTAGATATTGAAACATTTATTTAACAATGAACACAAACTTTAATGGTCTAAAGCCGCATTTAAATAATTTAGCAGTCAGCTGCCGCCGCACCATGCGTGCCTTGTAACGTTGGCGCCACACGAGGCTCTCGTGTTGCGGCTGGAGCGCACACTGACCGCGTAAGTATGCTCGAGGCTTGTATTGTTTTAAGCATAATACACGTACACAGATATGTATTTGTTAATTGTGTAACTCGTGTTTTAATGCAGTGAGAGACGCGCATTTATCAAAATGTTCATCAAATCTGGCAATGTGCTGCTCGTGGGCCTCTTGCTGTACAAACTGTGGCAGGGGAAATGGACAAAAGTCAACTTTAACAATAAATTTTGATGTATTGATCGGTTGTGTTTGATTGATGTGTAAATTGCATACTACAAAAATAAAATAAATAAAATTGTAATTAAGACGAAACTAAACTGAATCTGTCATTAACAGGCGCTCGCATATAAAAACGCTGCGAGGCAACTTATTATGCTGCTCGTCACTCGGTTGGTTTAAATAAGTTTGCCTGGCTAGTTGACGCCGAAATTCACAGGCTCAATTAACGGCACCGCAGCATGCGTATGACAAATGCCAATGCGTAGACGTGTATGCAAAACTAAGCAAACAATTTGTAAAAGTTTTTCGCTGCTTTTAGTGACAACTTGACTTGTTTGTGTGGCTGATTTGTTGTTGGCTTATTTGTTCGCTGCTGGCGGACATGTTTTTACACTGTCATATGTCAATTTGTTGTGTAGTGGTGGGGCATAGTTTCAGGCTCAATTTGTCTTTGAGCGGTTTGCGTTTGTCAGTCAGTTTTTGTTGTGAATATTTGTTTGTTCATTTGCATGGGTTTTGGGTTTAGGGTTTCGTGTGTAATGAAGTGATTACTGCATGTGAAAGTTTTGTCAAATATTATAAAAACTTATTTGTCTAGAATACAAGAAAAATAGCATTAAATATGTGTGCTTGTGGAAATTTTTCGCAACCATTTGCACGTTTTGTAAGCAAAGCATCGTTGCCTACTGCTTGCAATGTTGCTAAAACTGCACTTGATTGCGGCTCTCAAACTGTAATAGTACACATTAAACTGTTTACTGACTGCGCCAACACTAATTCAATCAATAGACTCCGCAATGCGCCAGAGATTTTGCTTCAAGGCCGACAAGCACTTCTACATAAATTACGCCAAGTGTAAGTTGTACACTTAATGCACAGACTGTATAGCATTGCCGTTGACTTTGTAGTTGCCGTCAAAACAATTATCTATTTTCCTGTTCGCAGTGCCTGTATTTTGCAGTTGGTCTGCATTGCATTTGTTCGCTTCCATTACTGCCTCCGTCAAAAAGTTGATGCTTGCTTAGCACTGCACAGCACAGCAACTAAAGATAAATAGTTATTTCCTGCATTGTGTGCAGTGTAAGCGAAAGCATCACTTTACAAATGCGTCACTTGCTGAGATGCGATACTTGAAGTATCTTTTTACAGTATACTTTTATTGATCTTTATTTAAGCGCGTCTACTGTGTATATATATTTACTTGTCGTTAGCTGCTGCTGCTTTGGATTTTCTCAACTGCTTCTTAGTTATTCTCATTGTGATAAACTACATAATTTTATCAACCATTTATAATGCGGCATTTGAGCATTTGTGAATTGCTTGAAATTTTGGTCAAAAGTGTGCGCTTCTGCTGCTTTAGTCGGTAAATATTCTCATATGGTGTGTGATTTTTGCAACAAAAGTGCTAACAAGTGCAGCGCAACTCCATCTCAAGTGCATACTTTATGTGAAAAAGTAGAAAACCCTGGATTTTTCCTTCATTTGCTATGCTGCTATGAATTTACTCTTTCTTTGACAAACATTTTTCCCTTCATATGCTTCAGGAAGAAAAGTATGCAGTCGTTTGCTTTTGTGCACATAAAATAGCAACTTGGGAATTCGTTTCTCCTGACGTTCGTCCTGTTGTTGCTGCGTGAAAGTTTTTGTAAGTAAACTTCTTAGCAGCAAGTTGCGTTACACGCGTCTATACATACAAAACATCTCGAGGTGAGTCTACGCATTCAGCAGCGCAAATTACGCTTCAATAAATTTTACGGTTAGTTGTGCAACGACTGAAACGCACGGGTTTTGTTTTTATTGCAGTGACACGATTTGCTTTGTTGGCAGGTTTCCAGTAGTTTCTAAGTAGCTTCTCTGTGTGTTATTGCATAGTTTTGGTTTTGTGCCAAAGGCAACGCCTGAAAGCATGCAATTGATGACAGGAATTTTCTGAAGTTTTTGCTAAGATGCGTAGTCTTTAATCTCTTCCCAAAGTAAAATCATTTTTACCGCTTTCAACGTCTACATATGTAACTTTAGAAATTTAAATTCAAACATTCTACTAACTTCAAGTCGTTGTCTATGTGGGAAAAAGTAAAAATTACATCTTTAAATTTTTGTCTGTTCTTCCTCATCTCTTATATGTTCCAGCACTTAAACTACACACATATCAGACTGCCTGGGTCAACTATGCGCAGGATTTTCAATATTTAAATTTTCATTTTTTTACTGCTGCCAGCAGGTGTAAAAAATGTGCGCCACATGCCAACGAAAAGGTCGCCAATGTAAGGTATTTGGACAGGACAGTTAATTTGCAATCAACGTTGCTCACTCACCCAGCTAAAGTCAGACAAAGTCTCAATTTTTCATATAACGTAGTGTGCCTTGTACTACATTGTGCATGGCAGTCAATTAAAGGCAAACGCTTTTATCTCTTGGCGGCAGCAAAAAATGAAAATCTATAGCTAACGGCAAAAAAAAAATGTTGATTTTTTCACTTTGAATGCTTATAAAGAAATTAAAAGTTTTTTAACGCTTGTTTGCTTGGCTGCCATTGGCTGGCGCAGCAGTTGGGGATTTTGCATGTTAACGAACAAAATCGGATAACGTGTTCACACAACTCTATTTATTTGTTTAGGTTTCGACATTTGCTCAACTGACGCACATGTAATTAAGTTAACTTACGCCATTAACGCATTACACATAACGTTAACGACCGACCGCAGCGCCTCGATGCCGCCCACAAGTTGCAAATCATATGCATGTCAGCTGACAGAGTTTTCACTTAGTGTTTGCCCAATGTCTGTGCCATATGTCCCTAGACCGTATGCTTAACATGCCACACAAGAACATTACAGCGCTGTGGCCCATATGTTTGACAAATTATCCAAGTGGATTTGGTTGGTTTATATGGCGACAAACCGAAGCGAAATGGTTACGACTTGGCTAGGCCAAGTGTGCATGAAATTTATACACAATAAAGCAATCGAGCAGTGAATATCACATGTCACAATGTTAAAATGACAATAAAGCAAAATATATTTTATGTAGCAGGCAGCAGACGGGCAGGCAGGCAGGCAGCAGCAGCAGCAGCATCAGCAGCAGTTGAGCAGAGGATGCCGTGCAGCAGGAGTAGAATTTAATTACAAGTCATTTTGCGATGCCTTAATTTGCCATGACTTGATGACTTGACTGGCTGCTTAGCGAAGAAACGAAGCCAACTAATTGCGCGTGAAGGTCGTGAGCTGAGAAATACACACACATACACACAATCGCACACACACACAGATTGTGGCAAAGGACCAAAGTGACAGGCGTGATTCGTTTCGTTTCTTTCTTCTTTTTGTTTTTCATACAGCCTTGTACGGGTTTTGTGCGCAGGCTTTGCCAATGCAGCAGCAGCAACTTCTCTGCTTTCATTTATTTAATGTGTGTTTTAAGATTTTTGGCGCCTGTATGACGAGAGCTCCTTGGGCGTGTTTAACGCTTTTTAATTAGAAATTTTCAGCTTTGTAATTTGATTGCGTATTTACTCACCGCACACACTCCGCACTCAGTACTTACCCACAACGTGGGCACAAACATGTACAGAAAGGCGTGGCAAGGTGACAGCATAAATCAGCGCAAATCGAAGTAAAATCAATCGACCTAAATTTCAAAAGTTTTCTCTTTTTTAGGCTTACAAAGGCAAAGGGTTGGTTGACGCCCACGCAACTGTCGAAATTATGCAACAGTTTTGTTTTTTCCTGTGTTGATGACAGTTGATTTGTCCGTTGCTTATCCAAACACAAAAGTCAAATTGCGATCTCGTGTACATGATTGGCAGCCCGAAATTCTTCACAGCTGGGAAATTGTTAAACTTGTAGCGCATTTCGTTTCATTTCGTTTTATTTTATTTTTATTGGTATTTCTTTTTATACGCTTATCGAACCAAAATTGACAATAATGAATGTGCTGCGTGTGCGCTGGCGACGCCTAAAAGTATGCAGTGAAATATGTGCCAATGTCTGCGCACATTTTAGTGGCAATTTATGCAAATTTTATGCCAAAAACATTCATTCGTATGCTGACAATTTGCTCTTGAAAATCGTCAGCAACCGAAAAAAGAAGAAGCCACGAGGAAGAACTCTTGTCTCTGTTCGCACAATTTTTATTCAATTCATCAAAGAGTTGCGCCAAAAACTAGGCAATGCCTGCGCTGTTACCCTCCTGTCAAGCAGAGGCCAATACCGAAAAATGTTTCACTTCTTGGCAGGCAAGGCCAGGCCAGCCCTGGCATGTAAATTATGTGGTTCTGGTGTTGGAAACATTAAACGACAGATTGCCATTTTATTGTTGTCATGAATTTATGCCTTGTGAAATTGTGCGCCCCTAAATATGCAACGCCGCACAGTAGCCAAGCGTGCGCCATATGCCTATGCTGGCAGTTCGACTGCTGCTTCGGCATTTAAAATGCTGCGTATTAGAGTCGTCGGGTGATTTGTGTGGCTAAGCTAAGATTTCGGAGTGTAGGTACGTACGTCTGTCGGTTGTAAAATTGTTTTTAATATTTATTTAAAGCATACTTTTATGCGCAGCACATTGGCATTTCTTTATTGCTTGGCGGCTGTCCTTTTTTTGGGTTGTGAAGTTGGTTTTTGTTATAAGTTTTTTATTGCCGGTTGATTAAATTTGATATTTTATGAGCTTAAATTAGCTGAATGCCTCATGAGAAATTTATTGGACCGCACACAAATGGCCACTTAACCCTTTGCACATGATAAGTAGGCTGAGTGGGTTGTTGTTGCTGTTGTTGTTGTGTACTGCTGTGCAAGTTCAATACATCAATTAACTTGTCAAATGTTTGCTTCAGCAACAACAGCAACAAAAACAATCCGAAGAAGAACAAACAAAAAAGACTTAGCTAGGTTCCTTTGACCGTTTAAAGGCTTGATCAGTCAAGCCCACAGGCACTCAGCCAATCTGTCAGTGAGTCAGTTTGTTAAGTCAACCTAATGCTGCCCAGTTTACCCTGCGCTTGACAAGCGGCTACACAAGCTTAATACACAAACAGCGGCAGCGTTGCGTTGCCTCCGATAAGGATAAGGATGGAATCAGGCAAGGCATGCGGCGTAAAATATGTCAACTGAAGGACAATCGAGTGCACGCTTCTTGCTATTTATTGCTGCATTGTTTGCGTGCTCGTCTGTCTCACTGTCTGTTTGTCTGCCTACCCGCCTAGCTGTTGTCTGTCAGTGTGTCCGTCTGTTCGTCTATCCGTCTGCTTGCCATTCATTCGTTCGTTTGTTTGCTTGCGTTCCTTTGAGCATGTCGCCAATATCGTCAACAACACTGACGCGGCTGACCCACACGCCATGCCCCCATCAACGCAGGCTCTGCGTGTGTGCGCGTTGTTTTTGTGTGAAAATATTGCAACGCAATAAATTAAGCGTTAAACATGCACAATTAGTGGAGGATGGGGCCAAGTTCGCCAACGAGGTTTTTGCTAGTTGAGACAATTTGCTGGCGCTACGTGACTTTATGCTAATCGCTTTGTAAGCTCAACTCGCAGCCGATTCGAGCTAAACTGAATGCGCTCGAGCGTTAAGTGCTTCTTACAAAGCGGATTACAATGATGTTCTACTGTGTGAAGTGATACTTGCCAAAATGTTCTGCAAACATTTCAACAAGATGAAAACAACTTGACTCGTTTATTTAAACTTAAATTGGTTATAAGATTCAAATTGCGTTTAACTTAAATAAAACATTTTCAAGAATTGCATCACAGCCGACTTAGTCATGCGTAGGCTAACCGTAAAAAAAAAGTAAAGGGGGCAATAAGAAATAATAATAAAAATTTTGCATAAAAATGCTAATAAATACAATACAATTACGTGCAGACGTGCTCTTCTATGGTTAGCACAGGACAAGAAAGCTGAGCTTATTACCTGCTCTTTTAGTAATTGGCTTCATGCACTGACGCACAACAATGACAATAACAACAACAACAAGGATAATAATATGACAAGCTTATTGCGTATACATATGCGCACGCTTGGGCAGATTCGTATGAAATCACTTAGGGGTCAGTCGAACAATCTCATATGTTATTTGCACAGTATCATATCCTGGCACACCCACATGTCAACGCACACACATGCCACCTGCCTCTCTGCCCCTCTACCGGCCTGCCTGACTGTCTGACTGCCAGCCTGTGCACGTATGCAATATGAGTTTGGCATTTTGAAATTGTCTGCCACCTGGTGTCCGCATTGTGCCCGCATGTGCCTCAGCTGGCTGAGCATATTTTCAACTTCTTCAATTACGAGTTCCTTTCGCCTAACCGACCCCACATACAAGGTACGCAGCACGCATTGTGTCTGCCCGGCCAAGCTGACAAAACATGCAGCGAACGAATAAGAAATCGTACACATAAATTTTCACGATATCACTTAAAATGAATTTATGATGCTTGGGCGGAAAGTTTGCCAAAATGATGAAGTTGAAATTTAATTTTCCATTTTCAAATATAAGATTAAAAAGAACACCCCAACATACCGCACACGCTCAGTTGGCTTACAGCAGCATAAGCTTTTGCTCTGCATATTTTAGTTGTGTGTCAGTATCATCTTGCGTTGTCGTGTGTTGACTTACCTGCAAAGAGAATGTGAAAAGCAATGTTTAAGTTTTTTCCTTTACACAATTCAAGGTAGAAATGAAAAATATTTGTAAAAATTTTCAGCTCAGCTTGAGTAAGAAATTTGAAGTATTTTCATAAAATTCGCAATGCATGCTAAAATAGCACAACAGCTAGACATGCCAGATACATAATTTTGCAGCTGCTACTTTTACCAGTTCAAAATTGAATACAGTTGCTTTTGAACTCTGATTGATTTTTGGTCTTTGCGTCCTATTGCTTATTTTTAGTTTGTTATTTGAGCTGATGTGCTATTTAATTTGGTAGGTATTTAATCATGTGGGCTGTATTTAATCATTCACTTTTTTCTTGCCTAAGTTTTTATTAGAAAAGGGTCATAAGAGATATTCAAAAGCCTCTAGACATGTCATAGTTTCATTGAAACATGAGTAGCTAGAATACATACCGACCGAAGTATGTCGATATTCAGCAGAAAAGGTAAAAAAGGTTTGAGAGATTTCCATTATAGGTATTAGTTTGTATTTAATCTGTTTGCCCTCGAGTAAGCTAAGTGTCCTGTTAAAGTTGTCCCTTCCTACTCATCCATGCTCTATGTGTTTTTGAAATGAATAAACAGTTGATTGGATCTATTTAGAGCTTCAAAGCTGATTTATTGTCCACTTAGCTGCTCTTACATATGTTCTTCCTGACCGGAAAGTACCCAAAATAATACACTGCCACTCAACTGTAGTCGTGAGATCGTATAAGCCACTTTGTTCTCCTTAAATCTATATGGCATCTTCTTTTGGTGAGTTGGTGTTACTTTCAGTACAAATGAATGTTAATATGCACAAGTTAAGTTTATGAATTATTTTCGTTATTCATTTTGTTTGTGAAAAATATGGCGCTGAGAAACTTTGCTAAAAGTTTGGCTTTCAGTTAGTGTCAGCAGCAGGACACCCCATTCAATTTGCTGCTATGAGGTGTTAAATTCAATACACACAAGACACATCGACGACCTGGCGGCACATTAATATGCCAAACTTATACAAAAACAATAAACCTCGCTCAAACGTATTTCGACATAAGCCATGTAAGATTTAATTTCGCACTAACAAAGTGCAAAGTTTTTCCTTAAAATCGACAACCGAACTTTGGCACGCATTTCTGTAATGTGTGAATATATACGAGTAAACGTACAATATAACTTGGCTTTGTTGTTGTTGTTGCTGCTTTTGTCATCAAAAATTAAAAGCATGAAAAACTGAGTACATGATTTCTGTTTCCGCTATAGTTGTTTGTTGGTTTTCTTCTTCTTGCTGCCAGAGCAGCCGAGTGCTGATACCCACCTTTCCTTGCCATTTTTTCTCATTTGTTTTTGCTTTAGTGTGCGAACGGCAGCGCAATTCTCTTTATGCGGCAACAATGACTCCGTAGGTCCCAACTCACTTAAGTTCAAAAGCTAAAGTTCAACGACAACAACAACAACAACAACAATAACAACAGAAATATCATCAACAACAACAACAACAACACAACAGACATTGGCTGCCGTGGTAGCCATGAAGGATGTGATGGTGGAGTCGGTGTCGGTGGGGTTGGCGGCGTGGCTTGTCGTATTACGTGCCACATGCGGCAGGTAAGAAGCAAAAGTTTAGCGTGCCAAGGAGACCAAGGCACTCGTGTAGCTACGAAGACGATGCTGTGTGTCTGTACGTGCCCAAGGACTTTTATGTCTTTGTGCTGCTGCCGCTGCTGCGGCTGCTGGCGACAGACAGCCAAACAAACTAAGCAAGCAAGGAAGCAAGCAAGCAACCCAACAGCCACACAGGTAAGCAGCCAAGCACCCAAGAGTCGCCCGCCATGCAACGTCGCTACTTGGCTAAGATTTCTGTGCCATTGTGGCTGAGGTTGTGCGCTTGTTAGGCGGCTATGGCGCATAAAATCTGCAAATATTGCCATTGCTGTTGCTGTTGTTTTTGTTGTTGTAGCTGTTGTTGTTGCTACGTTGCTTCAAGTTGCGCTACGTGGCTTATTGCGTAAATATTATTTTGTGTTTGTGTCTCTTCGCTTAAATACAAAGCAGCACATAAAATCTAGACGAATCCTTTTTTATGCGCCAAACAATGCGCACTGAAATTACTTTTCTGCTGCTCTGCTTCTCTTCATTGGGTCGTTCGTCTCAACATTCTCGCACTGAGCGTCTTATTATGGTTATTATTGTTGCTATTGCTATTGCAATGATGTCGTTAATGCTGACAACACAAGACTAGCAAAAATCTAAGCACCAACAACAGCAACAACAGCAACACCAACATAACCAACGTCCAGTAAACATCTTTCTTTGACTTAATACGACAGCTGGCTGCCTGCTGTCAAGCCTCACCTCGCCTAGCCTCGCCTCGCCTCACATACAATTTATGCTGGTGTATTTTAATGTCTCCAGTTATTAGCATACCTTTAGGCTGACCCTTTCGTTTTTTTTTTCTATTTCTTTTTTTTGTTTTTTTAATTTAAATGAGCCATTAAAATTATTATAAATATACTACAAACGAGAGTTTTAGCACGAGCGGCTTTCCGCTGATCTTATCCGACGCTGCCTGAGTCGAGGTCGAGTATGTTGTACATCTTCGCTTATCTTTGACTGGTTTGGCTTGGTGTTATTTTTTCGTTTTGCCTTTGTTTCTTTTTTGTGGCTTCCTCATTGCCGCACTTTGCTCAGCTTCGGTTTTTTTATATAAACTTTTTCTTTGTTCGTTCACGTGAATGGTTGGTGCATAGTATTTCTTTTCTTTGTGTTGCACAGAACTTCTTTCGAGGAATTTTTAAAAGATGCCAATTCGCCTTTTGAATTTAAAAATTTGTAGATTACGAGTATTTGAAAAACGACCTTTGATTTGCTTGCATTATGTATAATTAAGTTGCGTTCTGCATAATTAACTGCAATGTACTCTGCAATAAAGATAAACAACTTAGATCACGGACCTCTGGTTTACACTTTGGTAAAGTAAGTTGGCTGATGCTCCTGAAGAAGTCGCAATAATGAAAAAATAAAATAATGTAGAAATATTATCATATAAATCCATGTCTTAGCTATTTCTTAATTACTAGTGGCCAAATGTGCTTACTAATTTGTTAAAATTAATAATATAATGATAATAATAATCATATATTCCAGACGAGAAGAATTCAAAATGCTGATTCCTTTTCAGATTTAGGAAACTAGACGTGTTTACTGTTTACATATACCAACAGAAGGAAAGTCTCATTTTTGGGCAAATACTCATATTAAAAATGGAATTGTCCATGTGGTCCAAGAGTAAGAGATAATTTTTTTATCAACTTCTTTGATATTCCGTAGTTTGGTATAAAACTCATGGTAAATTCAATATTGATTAGTTATTTGGTAGCCGCGCATCAGGTCTTGAATGCGGATTTGCCAAGTCATACACTTACCGATTACATAGGAGTATCCGTCCAGCGTGAGCACACATTTGCGCGTCGTAGCGCCGCCGCCAGTCACGCCGGACGGATACCGCAGCGAACGGCCGAAGAGTGTCTTATTCAGACTCTGACTCATGGGACTGGTCTCCTCGTAGTTAAAACTCTCACGTCTTGGCGCTGCATCCATGCCCGAAAACTCATCGCCACCGGCAACACCACCAATACCACCAACTGTGCCCACAGCACCGCTGCCAGTGGCTGGGCTCATGTGGCCACCACAAGAATGCTCACGTTCCTCGCTGACACCGACACCGGCTCCGGTCGCGGCACGCATGCGCGCGCGATTGCGTGAAAAACGCGCCTGTGGGCTGTCCAATGCATCTGCGAGGGGTGTGGCTGCAGCTGCTGTGGCTGCCAAGCCCAGCGATTTTGTTGCCTCGATGCCGTCCAATGTTTGCGGTTTGTCGCGTCGCGGCGTCATAGGCGTGTCATCCATTGTGTCGCCCATTTTATTTAAATGTTTAACGCTACACGATTTTTTCGTTAATATTTTATGCTTTATTATGGGTTTTCGGTTTATTTACAGTTCGCGCGTGGGAAACTTTGTTTACATTTATCGTCGTTTTGTTTGTTGTTTGTTGTTGCTGTCGTATACACCTGATGAATCGTCGGTTTACTTTAAATGCACTTCACACTCGTTTGCTCTTTATTTGATGCATTTTTTTTTTTATATTTTTTTATTTTATAATTTGTTGCAAATATCGCTTCAATAAGAAATAAAATAAGTTGCTTAACTGAAAAAATTAACAATGCATGGATATAGTGTATGAAAGCTATAGAAAAGCAATGCATGAAAAACCAAGGTATTTTTCAAAGTGTAGATTTAAAAAGCAAACAAAAAACAAAGAATTAAAATGTTCAACCGAACTGCACAGTTTTAAAAATTGCATCGATTTATTTAGTCAACCGATTGCACACCACAGACTCGCATTAATAACGTTACGCATACGCAGTGTATGCCAGTCATGCATGTGATTGCATTTCGGTTTTCATTTTGCCTTCTTTTTTGTTTTTCTTTTCGTCGAATCAGTTTTTATGACTCGGCATGCGAGTGGCAGGCAAAATAAGTGAACGTGCCATTGTTGTGTCCAATTGTGCTTTGGTTTTTAGTTTTAAATGTGTTTTTGTTGTTTGTTTGGGTTGTTTTTTTTTTTTTTTTGTCTGCTATACAAATTTGCATACGAATAAAAGTCATTTGTTGCCATTTGATTTGAGTTTGATGTTTATCGCCAGAAATATAAATCAAAATATGGATTTTTATATGTAAACTCTGTGTGCTACCACTGGACGACTTTTGCCCCCAGAGTTTTTATAAATGTCATAAATAAAAAATGCGATTCAGTTGCCATAATGTCGCAATGCAACGAAGTGAGCACATAGGGAAAAGCCAACAAAAAAGAAAAGAAAAAAATCAAAAAATATTTAGAATGCATTGGAAACTATTAAAGCACAGTCATAGCTTAAATTTATAAGTCAAGCATTTTTGCTGAGAAGAATATTTACTAGAAAATGCTGAACGGAAATTGTTTTTGACATATAAACGATTTCCGTTGCACAATCTTTGTTGTCACTTCCGTTTAGCAGCCGCAACATGGCACGCTTGAGTGCATTGCAGCTTAGCTTAGCTCGGAATATTTTTCATTTTTTTGTTTGCTTTTGTTTTCTGCTGAAACCTGTCATTCGGCAGCTATAGCACAGATTGGCAGCTAGATTGGTTAAGCGACGGCCTTCAGTTGGGACGTTAACAAATGTTTGGTCTTTCACTCTTTAGCTCTTAACGGCTGAAGCGTGCCGCTCAGAGACTGTCGACAGCAGTTCGGCGACTTGGCTTGCATACTGATTGGGTATGCTGTGAGATTTTTTATAAAATACCAAACTGCATGCAGCCCAACATATGGAGCAGGTAGCAGAGTAAACTCATCTGCCTAGTCGAATCGAAGTTTTTTGGCTGCGCATGTTAAGTCACTTGGCCGACTGCTGGAACAGTCTTTGGAACATCATTAAGCGGCAGCTGCTTGTGCACATGCTCCGCTCAAGCCGAAATTTGTTTTGCATGCAACTTAGACAGCGCACACTGTAGCGCCTGCCATTGATTGCCGTCAATTAAGCAACTTTCCTAACGAAATTTCGCTGCTGTTTCTGTTCGTGCTTCTGTTGGCGGTAACCTGACTGCCTGATTGGTTGTTGTTGCTGCGATTCTGGTGCTGCTATTGCTTTTATTCATTGAAAATTTAATTAGAAATAAGCAATTTGGCTGCAACTATAAAATAAATTTCATAAAACGCCTTAAATTACGCATACGACATGTGTAATTAAATTCTACAACGCAAATTGCTAAGTGCTGACAGTTTATTTTATGAGAAATTGCACGTAAATTTAATTAAGCTGCCTGACATTGGAATACTCGCATCGTAGCCATAGAAGCTGGCACTTGGCACTCGGCACTTGGCAATTTTATTTGCAATTTGCATGTGCCATCTAACATAGAAGTGCTGCCTATCTTGGCTGCGTGTGACAGTGAAAGTTGTATACATTTTCATTTTGTGTATATCATAATTAAACAACACACAAAAAAAAAAATAAATAAAAAAAAGTTTTATTAACAACAGAATCCATCTGTAGTAAAGTTCAAGTATACGTTTTTGTATGCTGATTTAATTAATTTCGAGCAAGTTAAGCGCATTAAAAATTATTCATGCCAATAATTGTAAACTTTTTTTTTTGTGTTTTTTGCACAGCCCTAAACCAAATGTCCGCACTTGCATAACGAGAAAATGTGCGCAAATTTTAAATGCCACGCGTTGCGCAGCAAATGGTTTACATTTCATTAACAGCTTCATTAAAAGCTAACTAAGAGCATTTGTGGCTTTAATTAATTTATACACGATACAGAGCAAATGCGTTGCGCTGCTGTACGCTGCTCTGCGCACACAACCGCTGCTACAGTGACTACGCAGTAACAATGCCGAATGATAATTATCAAATTTTAATTATGTTAGAGCCAGCATGAGGGTGAATCTCAATGCGGCTGCGTGGCTTTGGCGTAAGCCATACGCACGACATTTTGGCCCGCAGCTGCGTGGCAGCAGAGAAACCAAAAACGAAAAAAAAAAAGGAAGAAAAAAAGGACACTCCAAAAACTCGCATGATATAAAGTAATAGCGTTTAAGTAAGTTGCCCTGCGAGCATGTTGCCGAGGACACTCTGCGTGCACCATGAAACGGGCCACAACTTTAAATGGCGTTCAAGCGCACCATTGCCCAGTGGCCGAGTGGCAGAGTGGTCGAGTGGCCGAGTGGACGGTGGTTGAGTTGCTGAGTTGAGTCAGTAAACTTTCGCACATAAAAATCTCTTTATGCGCTATTTGTGCGAAATTTATTACACTTGTGGTTTGGATTTTAATAGTTGGCCATGAATAAACGTTGTAAGCCATAAGTTTCAACCGCTTTGCCGACGTATGAGCGAGAAATGCGTATTGCGTATACGTCATGTTGTGCGATTTCGATTTTATGCTTGCATTTAAAAAACGTACAATGGCACAATTATGCATAAAAATCAATCTGGCAACAACAACAATAACAACAACAACAACAACATTAGTAACAACAACAATGTTGTTTAGACGCCCTGCAAATATATTTTTGTATAACCAAAAAACAGTCCTACGTTCAGTGCTCTACAAAAATTTCAGTGCTTTTGTGGCGTACATTGCGCCCGCACTTTGCCACGCATGATTGGCTGCCTCTTGTGTGCGTAGCATACTTTTCGGCTGTTGTTACCGTTAGCTTATCGCAATTGCGCACGAAATCAAGAAAAACAAAATTGGAAAAAAAAGTAAACAAAGCTAATGACGCTTAGTAAAATATTCCGCCACAGCTACCACAGCAGTAACAGCAAAAGTTCATGAACCTTATCAGGCATGTATGATCTATACGAAATACGTTCTCCATATTCGCAAGTATGTTATGTGTATGTTTGTGTGTGTGTGTGTGTGTGTGTGCCACGTATGCATGCACGTTTGGGTTCAAAAATCCATTCAGATGTCAATGTACGCAACTCATCGATTGCGAACGCAAGTCAAAGAACTTCTATTTATGATATCCTTTACTTTTATTGTTGAGGGTTTTGTTTTTCAAATCCAAGCTGATTTTCCAGCCAATTGTATCGGAGAGTATAGCAACGTTTGACTTTAAGTTATTCTTTATTCTTTTGTCTTTCTGTTTTTCGTTTTTTGTTTTTGTTCCGCCACGTTTGCCTTTGTTGAAATTTCAGTTGTGAAAGTTTGCTCGTTATGAGCCTGCATAAATTTCAGCTGTTATCATTTGATTAAACCCGAAATATTTTATGCACGAAGTGTATGAAATTCAAATGCTGATTATTGTTATTATTATGTTTGTTTAATAAATTGACAGTTGAATTTCGCATTTAGGCAGTCGGCTGTTGTCGACGGTGACAGCCAAAGGTAAAACTGCTGACTTTCATTAAAGTTGAAAAGTGGATTTTGAAAACGGTCCGTGTCTACGCTAGTAAGTGCAATGACAGCGATAAGTGTGAGAACAAACACGTACAACAACAACAACAACAAGAAACTTTGATGTTACATGTGCCCCACACACACATACTCGTAGAAGGCTACGTTGTCGTATCCGTGGCAGCGATAGCAAATGGGTAAAGAGGTGCGCGAGTGTGCACGGCGAAAGTGAGTCAATTATTTAATTAAAACCTGTCAGTGGCATACCTTGTCGCATGTAAAATACACACACACACACACACTCTCACAGACGCACACATGCATGCACACACGCAGACACGTTCGAGCCCTCGAGGCTGGCTGGCTGGCTGGCTGTCTAGCTGGCTGGCAGGCAGGGCCAAATTAAACAGGTTAAATTCAGACGTTAATTTTGGCGCGCAAGCAGCTGCAGAATATGCGGCGGCACTGACTGGCTTCACTGTGCATCGAGTCGAAACCAGCCGAGCAAAATGAGGAGCAACTTGCAAATGACAGTCGCTGCGCTGCGCCATACTGCGGCTTGGCTGCAACAAAATGCGAAATGCGCTGAAACTTGCAGTATTGCCTGTATGGGTTTTAACAAATTTGGCCAAGTTGTTGCCCGCTGATGGCTGCATGCACATGCACACGAACGTATTACAGATTTAGTTAACAACATTTTCATTTGAATTTGTTTGTCTGTGTTTATGCAAAGCATGTTTTACTTGGCTCAAATTCAGCAGTGTTTCATACTGACAAAGTGAAACCTCAACGTGTTAATAGTAATTTCGTGTTTTTTAAATGTATGCAATCCTTAAATCCTTTGGAGATGTACAACGTTCATGTAATTTGCATGGCTCATTCATTAGCCTCACAGTAATAATGGCTTATTGAATTAAGCAAATAGATTGAAGTGGAGAAGAAAGTCAGCAAAACAAATGAAAAAGCCAATTAGACAGGAAAATAAAAATAGATAAAAGGAAAATAAAAATAATAAATAGGAAAACAAAACGAATAGAGGAGTAAACGAAAATATAAACAACAATTAAAAGCGCATATAGTGAAAACACGTTTACGCAAATAGACACAAGCACTCGACGCGCGAAGGACGCCACTCGACAACAGATTAAGTAACGGTATACAAATGCACTGGCAGCGACACTGTTGGTGTTGCCCGGAGTTGTTGTAGCTGCCAGCCACGCTATTTTGCCAACAGACACCATCACCATCATCATCATCATGATCATGATCATCATCATCGTCACCATCGGGGCATTGTCGTTGACGTTTTTATGCTAGTTCGCTTATTTTAATTGTCACTGTAGCTTGTTTGCCGCTTTTTATTGACGCCACACTGACGCCTGCTGCTTTCAAGCAACAGAAAAATATACACAAAAAACCAAAAACACAAAAAAAAAAAATAAATGAAAGAAAAATAAAAGAAAGGAGGTATATGAAGCACACATAAGGAAGAGTCGTAGCTCAAGCTGCGCAACTCGTTGCGCGTGTAAACAAACAAAAAGCAAATGTCGTTTCGTTACGTAAACGCAAATGCAAACGTTAACGCAAAGCAACACTGAAGCAAACGTCGTCCTTGTGCCTTATTAATTAAGCAATTAAACGAAGAGCAAAATGCGTAAAAAAATATTATATATAGTATGTACCACACTAAATCGAGCAGATGTGCCACTTAAAGCGAAATTTCATTTCTGCTGTAGACTTTAAAAGCAAATCCGACTTAATTCAATTTCCAAATGAACCGCTTTTGTATGGCAAACAAGTCGAGCTACGTGTCAAAGCGAGTCGCAATACGGTACATACCTAATGCGAAAGAAATAAAAATAAAGAAAAAGTGGGGAAAAAAAGCGAACAGAAACCGAAATCAAAAAGAGACGCTTCAGTTGAATTACGACAGGAAGCTTTTAATGTACGAGTATTGTGACATGCCAGACAGACACATACACACACACACACACACACATATATACACACACACAAACACATGGCTACACATGTAAACGACACAAAGTGCGACAAGGACACGAGTGCACGTGGCCCAAGAAATGGCAAACTAAAGACCAAAAAGCAAGCGCTCATTAGCATTTACTATAAGGACACAATGTATGTCCTTTTGAAAGACCAGCAGCGGCACACAGTCACCGCGCGGTGACGAGGCGATGTCGTGGTGTCGCGTTGGCGCTTGCCAACGCCATCGCCATCGCCAGCGCCATCAACGTCACCGTCAACATCATCGTCCTGGCTGTCGTTGGCGCTGGCAGTCCATTGGGTAGAAGTGTGTATTTAAATTGCAAATTCACTTTATGCCTAATGTCACTTTTGTTTCCTTTTACATTTGCTTTGTGGCTGGGCTGGTATCGTTTACTTTACATTACATTGCCTTCGCTTGTTGTTTTTTTGTCTTTTCTAATTTTTTTTTTTATTTATGTTTTTTTTTCTTCTGTTTTTTGCGCATGTACATTTTTTCTCGTTGTCATATTTTGCGCCACAAATTGCTTCACTCTGCTGCTTTTACATGCATGCACGAGCAGCAGTGTGCGCCAGTGTTGCCAACATATAAACGTCAGATTATTAATTTGCTGCACCACACGACGTATGCGTAATGTGAGTGCGCCATGCGAGGCAAAGCACACATGCGCCATGCATGCCACCCCAATGCTATGCTTTGTTTATTTGTTTGTTATTTATTAGCATTTCGACTTGGCCGCTTTTGTGTCGCTGTCAGTCGAAGCTCGAGACCGATACCACATGCGCGTGTATTAGCATTCCCACTGACTCACACTCCGCCGCAAATAGGCAATTATTCGTATTATCAGCTTATTTATTTTGTGTTTGGCTAAGCCCTGACGCACAAAGGTGTGCATACACACATGTGCGAGTGGCCTGCGTTTTGTTCAGCTAAGCCAAGGTATGCGAAGGCTTTGTAAGAAGCGCTGCTTCGACTAAGCTGAGCGTATGAGCCTTAAAGCGCTGCTGCTAATGCGAAATTGCAATTTGTTTGCTTAATAAAATTTTGCTATATCCTTTGGCACAAAGGCTGCGTTTATTTGCGTTTAATAACTGGAAAGTTGTCAAAGTTGTCGAAACTTTTGCATTACCCGAAGCATAAAATTAAATCCGGCCAAAGCGCTTGTGTACATAATCAAAAACATAAAGCAGCATAACTAAGCATAAATGCGAGCAAATAACAAAAATTCGTAGCTCACAAATTGCATAGGATTTTGTGGAAAATTACGTATACGTAGTAATCAAACTGCAATTATCTGCAAACGAAATCAAAAATGGGAAAACTGTGAAAGCATATCTCGTGTGTTTATAAATTCCTGCAGTAAGAAAATGCAATAAAACTCATTCATTCGTGCTATTGGCAGCACAGGAGCACGAGCAACGAGCAAATTGTTAAGTGAAAGAAAATTGTGCCAAAACGAGGCTACATTGTCTGTCTGTCGACTGCATTTGATATGGCACAAAAGGCGAAAGAAGAGAGGAATGCTGAAAGTGTAGCAAAAAGTAAGCAAAGCAATTCGAAAAGTTGTTGCTTGGCGAATTGAAGTGTTTGCAGTTAACAGTTTTAAAAACGGTACACAGGCAGGCAGGCAGATGGGCAGGCAGGCAGATGGGCAGGCAGGCAGGCAGGTAGGCAGGGGATACGGGCAGGGAGGCAAGCCAAGGGTTCATTATGCGGAACTTTGAGTTTTGGTTTTTGTTTTTGTTTTCGTTACGCCTGCCATTCGACACGACAGCACAAAAAGTACGCAGCAGTTCTACATGGAAATTGCAACATCGACAAGTGGAACTCTTCCAGACAATTGTGCAGCTGACAACATTGTGGCACAGTCACAGCACAGTGCGACGCGCTGCGCTCTAAAGCAAGCAAATTAAGTGCTGGCGTACACAACGAGCTCAGTCTGTAGTCGGTGTTGGCAGCAATAGCAGCAACAGCAGCAACAGTAGCAGCATGAGCAGGAGCAGGAGCAGGAGCAGTGGCTGCCGTATACTTAGTCCTTTGCC
Source organism: Stegana nigrithorax (assembly GCA_037044495.1). Lineage (NCBI taxonomy): Eukaryota > Metazoa > Arthropoda > Insecta > Diptera > Drosophilidae > Stegana > Stegana nigrithorax. The sequence goes on along the minus strand of JBAMBQ010003058.1, from coordinate 420,978 downwards.
TAATGTAGTGCCTTGCCTTGCTGCTTTGTTGGTCGGCTGTCTGTTAAAATGCGCATATGCACGTGTCAGTTTGCAAACGAGGTCAGCATGTCCTGGGCAAGTGTCCTGACGTTTGCTTGCATGTCGCTGTGGCATTAGGGCATTTGCATAGCTGTTGATAGACTGCAACTAATCACAGACAAGGCGCACATGCGAAGGCTGCATAGCGTGACGCTACCGGCTCGTCTCTCATAGACAGTTGGCTTTGGCTAATCCTGGCTCAGGATCATTAACTAATTGCTGTAAGTACTGTGTGTGCTGAAATTTATGCAGTTTTTGTGCGGTGCAGGCATGCCTTGGCCTGTGCAGCATTGCAGGCCAATGGCTTTTGTAAAAGCTTTCTTCTCGTTTGTGGCATTTGCACGCGCCACAAAGTATGCAACAATGCGCAGCAAATTGCATATTAATTGCCATTTGTGCTCGACGCAGGCGCTGCGGCACGAAGACAAATTGTTATTGTCGATTTATTATGATTTATGCATTTGTTTGTGGCTATTAATTGGCTGCCATTATTTTGTGGCATTGGCGCTTGGGCTCGCTGTCTATTTTAGGGAGCTTTAATGTGGCGCCGAAATATTGCGTAATTCGAAACTGCGCTTTAAATAATCACAACGTCATTGCCTATGCGCTAAGCTTGCATGTCGACTGTTGTCTGTTTCTATCTAGAGCACTTTGCTGCTTGATATGGCTGGCCTTTGTTGGCTTGTATAGACTTTGTTGCGTTATTGAAAAAGGCAAACATACAAGTTAAATAAATAATTGCGCAAATATTTAACGCATAAAAGACGACAACATGAAATTTACATGATTCAGTCAGAGCCTTGCTCGCCTGCCTGGCTGTCGTTGCTGCTGTCAGACAAGTGAAAGCCTTTCGCTTGCGTGTGCGCAGGGCACGCATTTATATTAATTTTACTTTTGTTGTCTCACTAAATTTTCACATACACACACTTTCTGGCGCATTTGCATACTTTGGGGCGCGCGCGAACACACACATAAAACACTTTGTCTCTGCGCTTTTCGCTGCCATTGGAGCTGCCTTTGCTGTCGCTGCCTTGTACCATTTTGGCAATTTATTTATGTACTTAATAACGACATCATCAACAGCATGTACACACACACTCACATACACACACACACACGCCTGCTGTCTGGGGCTTTGGTGCCTTCGCTTTTGCCACGCATACGCAAAGCGATAAAAATGTCGCTGAATTGACAGACTTTTTTTTTTTTTATATTCTGTTTCTGCGCCCCTTTTTATTATAAATAAATTTCCGCCAACATTGTGTGGCGTGAGGCTTATGCGTTCCGTTTCCTTTCACGCACGCAGACTGTTGCTTGTGTTTTACTTTGTACGTCTCTGCTAACTCTGCTGCCTTCCCTGGCACGTGTTTGCTATTATTATGCATTAATTTTGGACATAAGCATATGTGGCTGCGTATGCTTTGAAGTGTTCATTTTTGCATGTTTTATGCAATTTTCATTTGTCACTTTCCAAGTTTTTCTCATTTATGCAAAATAAGTTTCTTGCATGCGAAAGTTTCGGTGCCACGCAATGAATGTGTATGACAGAATAAGCTTTCCTTTTGATGCGTAGTCGTGTACATGTGCGTTGGAAAATACTTTAATGAGCTGCGATGTTTTCGTTAATGAAAAAAACAGCAGCTGAGGCATATCATATTTTCCGGTGCTGTGCGATTTTCTTGTCAACGTTCACTTTCATCTTTCTTTGGTCAGTTACTTTATGTGTTTGCGTTGTTTGTACTTTTGTTCGTTTTGACGTGAAAAATGTGAATTTTTTAAAGCTTTTCTTTAACAAAAATGCTTAACTTGCCCGCAGTCAGATTTTCATTGGCAGTGTTTAATGGAAGATCTGGGTTGCTGTTGAGCTTTAGATTTTTAAAGCATTTAAATATTGCATAGAAAAATAAACTGTTATTAACTTTGTTTAATTGAGTGTCCAGGTTTTTCAAAATGTCAGCAACATTTCGCACATGCTACATTGCGCCTAATGACAATGCGCATTTTCCTTAGAGCATTTCGCTGACAGGCTTTGGTATTGCCAACTGTAACTGCTGCCAGCAGTAAAAAATTAATCACATGTGCTGCAGAAGATGTCAAGTGGCAAATGACCGTAGTTTAAAAGCTTCATGCGGGCAATTAGCGAAGCACTTAGCCTGCGCCAGGACATGAAATGTTTATTTATGTGGCTGCCCCATAAGCAAAATGTTAAGCATTATATAAGAATGTGTCGTTTAAAGCATTTTGTTTTTTTTATTTTTATTTTTTGTGCAAATGCGTGTTACATTTCCTTTGAATGCCAACATGCCAACCTCTTTCTATAAATGCTCGCACTCACGCGAAATTACTACTAAAAAAAGAAAATATTTCCCCCTCGTTATTTAACATTTTAATGCGTTTTTGCTTAAGACAAAATGTTTTTTATGCGTAAATAGAAACGTTGGCAAGTGTTCAAACTGCATTACGTAAACGTCATTTCATTATTACGCAATGCAACAACAACCACAACAACAACATTGGCAACAACAAAGCAGAGATTGGTAACTGCGTCACCCCAAAGCTGTTGGCTTCATGGGATGGCGCACAAATAACGTGAGCATCGAAATGTGGCCCATGAATTTAAAACGTTTGACGTTGGCAGAGCATAAAAAACAAAAACAAAAACGAAGAAAAAAAAAGCGAAAAAAGAAGTCTAATGGCTTGCAGAAATTTACTATAAAAATCAAGAACGTCATGTTTTCATTAAAGGCGGCGGCTGCTGTTTCGGTGCGTGGCAGGGCTTCCTCAAAATGTATGACAAATGGAAGACATACTCAGTGTACACAAAGCCATGGAGCAGGCAGCAGCAATGGCGACTGTAACAGTCCGTCTCTGCGTGTGTCTGTGCATGGCTGTGTGTGTGTGTGTGTGTGTGTGTGTGAGTATGTCAGCAGGGCAAAATTTGTTTGCCTGAGCATTTCTTTGTTTGTTATTTGTTTGTGTGCAATTTTCTTGCTATTTGTATTTGTCATACGAATGTGACTTTTTGCTTGGGCAAATAAACAAAGTACACGAGTAAGCACACACAAGTAGCGGGGACTTGCGTCTGCTTGCTGTGAAGGCCTAACGATTGGCTTCATGTCTTATGCAAGAGTCTTAAGTAAACAAAACGCTGAAGTGTCGCTGCTGCTGCTGCTGCTGCTGCCTTGACACACACGTATGCATTGAAAGGAAGCGCCAACATGTTATGGAGCAGTGAATGTGCTCGCACCAGCCTAATATGCGTCGCTGCCAAAATTCTTTGGGTGTGTGCGTGAGCGTGTAAGTGCTGATGACTTGCAATTTGACTGACATTTATCGTAGAGCAGACTAAGCTGGCCTTGCCCCGACGCACTAATGAAGTCAAATTTTTCAAATTTCAAAATATTTTTGAATGTGTTTTTTTTTTTTTCTTGCGCCTGCTTTTTGTTTTGTTTTGCTTAGCTTAATTTTCACTTAGCTCTGCTGTGGATTATTTGCGTTGTGTATTATAGAAAGTGACGCGCGCGCGAATTTATTTCTTCATATTTGTGAGTTATTATGTGCACGACGCTCGAAACTAGGCCAAGCCATATTTATCAAAAATGAGCCACAAACACAAAATACGAGGCATTAAAAAAAAAGCAAAAAAAAAAAACAAATAAAAAAAAAAAAAAATACAAATAAAAAAAAAAAAATTGCCCTTTCAGCGCTGGTGGCTTAGTGTTAACACGGTGTACTGGATTATGCTTGAAAAATTGCCGACATGTGGCGAATTGTGTAATTTTTGTAGTGGCTTTTTAAAGTGTGTTGCCACACACACTCAACACGCTCGGCGCCGCAATGTAGGCAGCGCATTTTCATTTAGCGCCATTTTCATTGAATTTTCCCCAAGCATTACGTAGACAGTTTGGGCCTGTGTAGGTTTTGCACAGGGGTCTCGTAAGGGCTATGTGTGTTTTGCACTCGTGCTCACATGCCACAAGGCTCTCGATGTGTTGTTTTTTTTGAGCTAAGAGTAGTTGGCAGTGCTGGCACTTTGCCCGCAAGGATTGCAGGCGGCACAAGTGTATATTGCACAAAAATCGATTGCATATTTGCAGGTGTAGCCGACATTTGCTGAAATTTATGTTAATTGTATAAAGTTAAAGTGAATTCGGTTACTATTTGCACAGCCTTAAAAAGTTAATTAAAAAGTTTTTTCGACTGTGTTTACTTTGGCATATTTTGCTGTTTTTCTTGTTTTTTTTTTTTTTTGTAAGTAAAAAATTATGAAGCAATTTTCATGATTTTTTTGATTTGATATAAACAAGCAAATGAAGAAGACGAAGGCACTTTATTAGCATTGCAAATGTAAGGCGTCTAATGGCGTGCACCTGCATTTGTTCTCAAGAAGAGACAACACAAAGCAAGACAAACGATATTTAAGTCGAAAAGGACACCAACGAAAACAAAAAAAATGAAACGACAAACAATAGCCAGACAAAGCACATTTTATTAATTAAAGCGACAACAAGAATACGTCAACAATAAGTAGACTAGAGTGGGTCAACCACAAAAACAAAAAACAAGAAAAAAAAAAAAAGAAAAGGAAAAGGTGCACTGCATGCGCGCTGTGCAGCAGTGAGGAAGAAATCAAAAGGATCAAGAGAAAAACTCAATATTTAATGAACATACTTTTGGGCGCCGCGACGCAATTTCCTGTCCTAATTCGTTTACTGCTTGCTGGACACGAAAGGCGAAACCGAATTTAAATGTGTTTACGCAAACAGTTTGGCCTGCGCTGCTATTGGCTGACTCACACACACACACACACAATCGCATCGGATATTTGTTGGCAAAGCAGAGCAAAACAAGCGTAAAATTTCAATGGCATAGTTTCAGGCGCTCGACCGTTGCTGTCCGGTTGTGTGCCTTTGGCGCGCGCTGAAATGTGTAACAGCGCATAAATGTTGCGAAATGAAAATGTCGCCTGGCCTCGAGTGCGTGCCCTGGCCTCAGCGCACACTTGAAAATTTCCCAGCCATCGCATACAATCGGCCAAATGGACACACAGCATTTTCCTTCTTGTTTTTTACCCGCACGCTGTTAGCCAATTTCTCTGCGCCAGCAATTCTGGGTCGCATAACATGGCTGCTAGCTCTTGGCTGCTGGCAGTTTAAAGTTTTCGGTTTTGCCATTTAATTTGCCGTTTGATTTTTGATTTTCGATTTTCATTTCATTTACGTAGCGTGAAAATTTATTTTATTTGAAGTTATTTTCGAGCTTTTTTATGCTGCTGTTTTATGCCTTGGCATAGCAACAAATCAGCATGGGCTCTCACCATGGCAACGCGTCTGTGTGCTAGGCAGGCGAGAGAGTTCAATCAATTGCTGTGCTTTGGCAGACTGCCGAAGGATTGACTTTTTTACTTTGCAAAATATTTTACTTTTATGTATTTACTCATCTTTTTTTTTGTACTTTGTTTGTTTGCTTGCTTTTGTTGTTGTTGTGGTTGTTGTAGAGCATAAAGCACAAAGCAAATGCTTTATGGTTATATTTTATTTGCAGTTTTATGCTGCAAATATGTGTACTGTATGTGCGTGTGGGTCACTTTTGTAGTTCAGCTGCGCAGCAGTGAAATGATGACAAATTTGTTTAGCTTTGCTGTAGGCGATGGTTTATTTGAATTAAGTATACGGATATTTTGCCATAGTGATTATTAAGGCTGCGTATATCTGTCATAGACCACTCCTTTGCCACAGCGGAGGCAGTGCTGCTATTAAATTTTAACAACTATTTACGCGTAGATGGCGCATGCCGAACATTCGGCGGCGCGCCTGCAGAGTATGGCAGTTAATGACTTTAGTCAAGTAATTGCTACTAACTGCATAAAAGAAATTTGCGTTTTATTAGCCAAATGTGCCGCAGCGCAATTAATTAAATAATGAACTGCACCCAGCTGTTGGGTGTTGATGTTCTAAAAAAATTAGTTTTGCTAGTTTGCTAATGCGGCGCATAAATTTGCTTATAAATGATAAAACAAAAAGAAAAAATTTTATTTAAAACAAAAAAAAAAAACAGGATGTTAACAATTGTTGCGCGTTGTTAACATCTACGTCGGTCAAATGCCTTGGCACCGATGTTCCATACATTAACGCATTCGACTCATTTCCGTCTGGGGAACAACAAAAGACGCACACAACTAAGCAGCAAGGCATAACGTCACATAGCAGCCGCAGTCGCAGCAACATTACTTTTGAAAGTGCCAAAACCTAAGCGCCAAGGACCAGACTCTGTGCGCAGTCGAGCGCGCGAAAGTATGCTGCACAAAAATTACTTCATCAACTGCTGTCGCCGCCGTTACCGTTCCCGTTGCCGTTGCCATTGCCACACAAATTTTGACAGTTCAGTTTTCATAGGGCATCGCAATTACTCTTGTTGTTGTAGTTGTCAAAGCCTACACGAGCATTGTTTGCACGCATGAAAGTGCCTGCCTTTATTTTTTTTCTGTTTTGTATATTTGTTTGTTTTTATTTTGTTTTGTTTTTGATTTTTATCAAGTACGCAGCAGAGTAAGCAAAGTTCTGTCCTGTACGCAATTTAGCCACGGCTGATATGCGTCAACATGGTAGCTGTCGATCTGGGCTACAATAACAACAATAACAATGGCAACAACAACAACAATGGTTACTTGTTGTTTGCTTAGTTTTTTTTCGTTTGTCTCATGTCACACGAAACATTTGTTGGCACGTTCAATGCCGCTTATGTCCTTACAACTTTACACTTTGTTTATGAGCATGTTTGTATGTATGTATGTCAGTCAATGGTGTCGGTGCGGTTCGGTTCGGTTCGGTTCGCATTGGTACGATTTGTTTGCTTGCTTGACTGCCTGTCTGCCTGACTGCTGGCTGTTGGCTGCTGTATGTGTCCCCACAGATTTCGCACGTTTGCTATTTTGACATTTCTTCGATTATTGATTAGATAAACAGTGTCAGCAAAGCAAAACAAAATAAGCAAAACACAACAAAAAAAAAAAACAAAATAAAATAAATAGAAACAGAAACAAAAACAAGCGAATGGCAAATGGCGAAGTGGCGAAATGGTAAAACCAAAAAACAAAAGCGACGTCGTGCTATGGCTGAGACACACTCGCAGCACAGAGTAGCGCACTTAGGCAACCTAACATCGCCAAAGGGATTTCGCATGGCGCAAAGCTTTTAACTTTAAGCCAGAAAAGGAAAAGTGCGCACAGAATATTGTTTGCTGGTTTTGTCAGGGCACATTAAGCGATTTAATGATGTGTTGAGCGGTTGCTATTTTGCTTGAAATGTTTTTCGTCTTAACTGAATTGTCGAAATTTCATTGAAAATGCGTTTTTCACTTGGCAAAGCACACGTCACACAGCTCATGGCACACAGCTCATGGCAAATAGCTCACGACACACGGCATGTCAAGGCTAAAAGCCGTTAAATATTTGCATTTATTATTCAGTATTTTTTGTCAAATGTAAATTTGATTTCAACTTTTTTTGACAACTGTGAGCCAAAGTGTTAACCGCTTTGATTTTTGCATTTGCTATGCTGCCAAGTATTTTTGTTGTTGTTGTCTAAAAGCAAATAAATATTGACGCTTGCATTAAAATTCGTCAACTCTGTCACTTTTTGATTTGCTTTCGTATTTTTTTTTAGTCTTTTTTTTTGGTATTTTGTTTTTTTTTTCTGGGTTTTTTGCGTAGTTTTGTTTCGTTTTCTTTAATGTTTTTTTTTTGTTAGTTTACGCAAGTGTAGCAGCAAAAAGAAAACTGGTTTTCAGTTAGAAACATAAATGCAGAAAACATGTTTGACACTTTTTTCTGATTTTTGACTTTGTGATCTGTGCATGGAATGCTTAAGCTTGCGAATTTTACGTGATTTTCCATTAAATTGTCCATAATTGCAGATAAAGAAGTTAATGCATGAATTACTGTTGGATTTGATTTATTTCAGTTAGTTTTTCTAAACCACCCATGTAGGAGGTGCGGAGATGATAATGCCTGAGCCATGACAAGCAGCATAACTGTACAATTTAATTACCTAACCAGGCCAAAAGTAAAGTGAGTTCCTGGTTTGCCACATCTTCAATTTATCTGAGGAACTTAGTTTTGGAGCTAACGACAAAGTAGATTAAATTCTTTTTAAAAAAAAACGTGTTCGGCTTTTATTTGCATATGAAAACCATATTTTAACTTTAAATGTATAAATCGTACGCATAAAATTTTTATATTTAAATTTTGGCTTTGGCTGCCAAAGTTACATTTCGAGCAGAAAAGTTCACAGGTGCATTACCGCATTTCCATTTAATTGGCAGTTAAGTAAGTAAGTGCGTATTAAACTAAGCATACTGGGCAACTTTTATTTTTTGCTTGTATTTTATTTTGTGAGTTTTTTTTGGGATACAAATACAAGCTTCTTTAAATTAAATACTAAATTTTCTCATAAGGAACCCAAAAGTACCTACGTTAAAAAATTGACAAGCAGCGAATGATTTATTGCGTTGGAAAATTGCTTTTTGTGAAGGACTTTAATTTTTTATAGCACAGCTGCACTGTAGGCCAATGGAACTAAGCAACTACCGAACTTAAAGTAAAAACACTGTACAAAAAAACCAAAGACAAAAAAGTTTCGAATAAAATGAAAACATGAACAGTTCCGTGAGCACAAAAAAGCCGTGACTAAGTGTCTGCGTTTCGCACTTACAAATCTACACAAAATGCAACAAGTTCAGAAGCTTGCAATAACAGACAAAAAATTGTAAAAAAACGTTTTCTATATTATTAAAAAAAAACAAAAAAATCATGTTCAAAATGAATAATTCAAAATGATTTGATTTACACGCGCATATTTTACAGACTCGACACTGCATAGTGTTGCCTATTGATTACTTTGAAGCCAAATTAACTTAAATTATTTAGGATACAGTGTTGCCTCAAATATGTGCACTACTGAAAAGACGAACATTTTACAAATTTGGCTCATTCTAATATGGCGCAGTTAGGCAAATTTTATAATGAGCCAATTACTATTCGTTTATTTTTATATTCAAAAAATAAATATCGCTACGTTTCGCTTTACTATTTCCTTTATAATGTAGAACATTTTTAGTTTTAATGATAAGAGGTGAATTTTGTTTAAACCCAGGATATTTTCAATTTTTTATTTTCGGCGGTTAGCCTGCACATCGATTATTATTAAAATAAACAAAATCAACAAAACTAAAGCAAGCAGGAAAATAGTTTAGCTGCTCTGGCTTTCGGTTGGAGTACTTATGATTATTTTCAAAGAAGTACCGTTGCGTGGTTAAAGTTTCAGCCTAAGTGGCTCTTAACAAGTGCAGCAATTCCTAAATATGCAATATCTATCTAATATCCGCCAACAACAAGTTGGAATATTTTTTTGCTGTTTAATTCAATCAGAGTCAATTTAGAATTTCTTGCTGGCTGCAGTTTTGGCTCATGTACAATGTACACATGTACGTGAATACATTTTTGCGAACGACGGATTTGGATTTGGCATGCATTGAGCATTGAATATCAAACAAGCGGCTATAATAAAGGCAACATCAACAACAACAACAACTACAACGAAAACGGCAGCAACGATAGCTACGAGACGGCAGCCAAGTGTGGCGAACCAAGATGTGTAATTACTAAACGTGTTAAGCGTTCAAAGCAAGAGCAAAACAAATATAACAACCAGCGAACACACAAACGGACAGACATTCAGACAGACACACAGACAGAGAGACAGAGAGACAGACAAAGAAACAAACAAATGCCTGCCAGCAGCAAACCAAACGAAGGCCTACAAGCAAATGCAACATGGGGCCGAGAGATGAATGTTGTCACGCGCGCGTTTAGATTTATTGATTTTATAACATTACCGTGCGCGCGCCTTGTGGAGATTGAGGAACGCAATCGATCTTTGCGGTTGGCTTATACGACTTTGCACTTTTGTTGCTCTGCGCATTGCTGCTGCTGCTACCTTTGTTGTTGTTGTTGTTGTTGTTGTTATTGTTATTCTTCTTACTACTATTATAATGTTTGTGGCTGGCTTTTGCACAACTAATTGTTAGGCCTTATAAATGTTCGGTTAATTGGACTTTAGTAAGTAAGTTTGTCGTCGTCATCGTCATCGCCATCGTCATCGACGGGTTCGTGGTCGTGGTCTTTGCCGGCGTCTATTGCTATTGCGATGCTGCGCGTAAGCCCATGAGATTAATTAACAGCACAAGCAGGCGTGCATCCGTTGGTCGCCAACGTAGCCGACGACGTCCAAATGCCCCACGGCATTTGCCAACTTGTTGTACGTAAAACATTTAACGGCAACGTTTCTCAGCTATTTTGGGATTTATGAAATGTTCGGGCGTAGTGCGTGAGCGCAGCTCAGTATACACCCTGCACACGCAACTGCGGGTGTTGTACTTTGCACTAGCCATGACGCCTGCACAAACGTGGCTGATAATTATAATCGACGAGGCAATGCAATTTATTGCCGTTTTACGCATGACAGGTAACTCTTAAGCTGTTAAATAAGTTACAATTAATTGACTTAAAACTCGCTTTGTTTAGAAGTTAACTAAACAGTCGGGCAAGAAAGTAAAAAATATCTCTTGAACATATAAAAATCGCATCAGCATAGCAAACAGTTGCTTAACAATTTTCACAAGTTTCGCGTGGGGATCACTTTTGCAGCCACTGACGTCAGTTTGGCGCCTTTATATTTATTTCTTTTGAAAATATCAAAATCGAAATCATGGCTAGCATTGCAAGGCATAAATCAGCAGTTTATTTTTCGACGGCGTTGAGCTCATAGTCAGCTAAGACTTATTCACACTAAGCAAACTGTATCAGCTGCGCAGCTAATGGCACAACATGCCATACATATATCAGCACATGAGTGTGTCCACGTCAACAGTTTGATTGGCAAGTATACTTTCAAGAAGACCGACAAATGCAGTTGAGCCACAGTTGGTCACTCTAACTTTGTAAATATTGCAACTGATATATGTTACATTACGCTTCAATAAATTTTTTTGTAAAAAAAAAAAAAACAAAAATAAAATCGTCATAGAACATTAAACATACAGAATTCCTCAGTAAATAATTAAGCAAACATTATAAGGAACATCAGCTCAAATGTGCTAAGTGTAAATGAGTTCAAAGAGCTGAGAAACGCCACATTAAAAACATTAATAAATTATATTTTAAGCACGCCAATTAGCATCAAATTAAAAAAATTAGAATTGTAACAATAAATGCAAACGAAAGTTTATTCATCTTAAACAGACAGTAAAAACAAATAATTTAAATCGTTTTTATGATGCTAGCGGCTTAATTACGTATAAAAAGCAAACATTAATTCAATAGAATAGATATTCGAATTTTTGTATGTGTACATTAATTTGCCAGCTGTTTTTAATATAACAAGCAAACTATTGACAATGGAAGTGACAGAAATTGGTAGTCAACAGTGAAACAAACTTTTTAGAGCAAGGAGATTATATAAGTAATCAAGTTGAAATCAAGTATATATACTTAAGCAGATGTTCCCAAAATTGAAATTGTAAACAAACTATTTACCAAAACTCTACAGACATTCTGTAGTTCTAAATAAGTAAATGATTTATTACTTGTGCGTTTACCGGTTCTTTGTTGAAATAAAAGGACATCCAACATATGGCAAGAAACAATAACATTTTTCCAAAGTCATTACCAAGTCAGCAGCAGCATATAAAACATTTTCATAATTACTTTTTTGCTGCAGCTCAGCAGGGTATCTCGGTTTCATTTCAACTGCCATTAACATTAATTTTGTTTTTACTGCAGTCCAACTGGATTTTAATTTAATTTAAAAAAAAAATGCATGTAGTTTGCCTATTCAGAGCATTCGACAAGAAGTCATTTTTGCACGAAGAGCCGCGTGCATATATGGAACAGTCTTATGGATGAAAATGACTTCCAGATAGTTGACCTACATACGGCAGCGTCAGCAGCATTTTTGAACATGCGAATCGCATGTCTGTTGCAAGTGACTGTGTTGCATTATTTATGAAACTTAAGGCGAGCAGCAGCAATATGCGCATAGTGTATGCCAATAAAAGTGAATTAAAATATCAGAGCGCAGAATTACGAAAACTCATTAAAATTTATGCGTCTACGAGCAGAAACATTGCATTGAGCAGGCATCAGCGCATTGAGCCGCTGCAGCAGCGACAATCAAAAGTAACCAAAAAATTTTAAAGTGGGAGAAAACAAAACAATAACAACAACAACAACAGCCACAGCAACAAAAAAGGAGGTACTGTAACCTGCACTGTCCATAATCGTAATAACAATTGAGCCGCTAAAGGTGATGAATGGCAGCAGGACGGCGATCACGATGGCGCATCGCCAAGCCAAACGGGTTTTTTAACTGATTTGGCTGCTGTGCGAGCAAATTGCTGGCATACACAGAAAGCGCCGTGCATGCTCTGTGCACCGTGCGCTGCCTGCTGTGATCAGCAGGTGAAGCACACAATTGAAACGCTATTGAAGCGGACACAGTGCAGCATAATTAAAATATTGCGCACAAGATACGCGTCTGCAGTAATGCAATCAACAGCAAAAATTGAAGCCACAGATGCAGACGCAGACGTACACTCAGATGCCGACTCAAATGCAGATGCCTGAGGCATAAGAGAAAACTGGAATCTGGCTGCAGCGATCTTTGGTGATTACGTTGCGTGTGTGCTACCTAAAACCGTTAACCCTCTGTCCGTTTGTTGTTTAACGTATTCATTTGTAGCCCTTTGGCTGCATTTGGGTTAATGCGCAAATTTGTTGCATGCACGAAACGGGTTTCTTGAAAGAAATCACGACTCATGTAGTTTTAAATGCAAAGATAAATTCTTTTCTTGTTTTTGTTTCTTTATTTTTTTTTTTGGTTTTTTTTTGCTGATATGTCGAATTCATGCGCTAAAGTGGCACAATTATCATAGCAACGTCATCATCATCAATATCAACATCAGCAGCAGCGGCAACATTATTGAAAACAACTGCGGCAACATTATTGACAACAACTGCGGCAACACTTGAAGTTGTCTTTTAGTAAAAAAAAAATTTCAACAACAAGGCTTAGCATAATTTATTGAGGTACTTCACTTATTGTCTGTCATGGCTTTGACTGTCTACACCGAATACGATGTTAACGATGCCCTTTGGGTGTTAATTGTACATTTTATTTCATATTATCATTAAACAGTGATGAGCGCAATTAAATTGTGCGGAAAGCTGATTGCCGCAACGAATTGAACATGTTAAAAAAATTTAATTCAAAAAAGAAACAACATAAAATAGCAAAAAAAAAAAAAAAAAATAAATAAATAAATAAAATAGGTAAGAATAAAAAAAAAAATAAAATGCCTAGAAGCAAACTTGTTTTGCTTATTGTTTTAAAGATGCGCTAATAGCAGCGAAAATTTATAGCAGCTGCTTAAATAAAAAACAAAAACAAATAATATATATTTTCAGTGAAAATTATAATGAAAAGCTGAATGAAAGCGCACGGCACACAGAGGGAAGACCTTGAAAACTAACACAAAATAAATCTCAAAGTCACATGGAAAAATTCATGAAAATGAATAATATCAAATAGGCACAGAGCTACAGAGCCACAGAGCACAGCAACAGGGACATAATGAATGTGTCTCATGTGTACACGTTCGGATCAATCAATTAGCCACGAGAAATGCCGACGCCAATACAGCAGCAAAAACAAAAGTAAAAGCAAAGAACATAAAACAAAAAAAAAAAAAAAGAAAACAACATACTGAAAGCAAAATCGAAACGGTACCAGCAAGAAATAAATTATTAGATACAAAAAAAAAAAAAAAAAAAAGAAACACAATAATAAAAAACAAGAACGAACGATTGCCGCGGCAGCTATGGCAACGTTTGAGCGATTTTCTCACGCGTAAGGCGCACAATAATAATACAAACAACAAAGTAAAAAAATAACAACAATCACAATTAGCGGCGGCACAAAAGCAAACAAACTTAAAATACAGAAGAAAAAAAGAAATGAATAAAAGTAAAAAAAAAAAAAAACAGAGCAAAGTAATGACGACAAAAGTTCGCGCACCGCTTTCGGCATAAAAACAAAATTTAAATTTAATTTATTTGTAAAAACAAATATGTAAATGCGAACAGCGGTACAAAGCATATAGTAAACTATATAGCTGCTGTAAAAATATTTAAAAGAAAAGCAAAAACAAAAACTGAATAAATAAAAGAAAAAAGGCAGCCAGAGCAGACAAAGCCAAAGCATTCCCAAAAGTTAACATCATCAAAATCGTCATCGCTAGTTTTATGCTGAGCCTCAGCAGCGCCATGCTGAGCATGTGGGCAATTGTAGGCGGTGCGACGGTTAGGGCATTTGCTGGCATGCCACGAGCATGTCGCGCACTTTGCGGAGGCGAAATTACTTTTAACAACAGCACATTGCACAGCAACGCCGACACGTGGTACTTAGTTTTCGCGAACTTCCCTCCTGAATATTTTAAAGCTGCAGAAAAGCAGCAACACAATAAAGTTTATGAAAAGCAGAAAAGTCATCGACAATGGCGACTTTGAGCTGGCAGATCAATTGTAATAAGTACAAGGACCCTTACAAGAAGAAGAAGACATAGTATCTGGGCAACAGCTTCGCAGTTGACAAAAGACCTTCTTCATATGCATTATATGTACGAATATGCAATGCAAAGCGATCAAGGTCCCTGCTCTGACTTTGGCTCTGTAAGTATGTTGATTAGCTTCGGCAAGTTTGGGATCATAAATATGAAGCTCATTAGCTTTGAGTAGTGTTATCTGAGAATTTGGATAGATAGAACAAAACAACAGACGACGTTAGAATCGTCTCAATGAGTTGGTATTTCAGCAAATATCCACAATGGCTGGGTTCATACATTTTTTGTACCCTCAATAATTGTTAGTTTTTGGGTGGTCGCCTATGTGATCTTATGCTAATACGGAAAATATAATATATAAATAAACAGAATTAAGACACGTTGGCTGTGTGATTGTCTTTTTTTTTGTAATTATATTTTTTTAATTTCGTGAATATTTTGTGCTCATTGCAGTTAATAAACTTTGCTTATCGATTGCTTGTCATACGCAGTTTACACGCTGCTCAACTGACAGTCATTGTGCTGTTGCTGAATATGAACTTTTAACGTCGCGGGCATAAAATTTTCCAAATACGCTGCGTAACGCTTTGATTAGCAAACGCGCCGCGTATTTACAATTAGCACAAAATACGCGTCTGCCAGCGTGTAAATTCGCCCAAAAAAACAAAATAAAAAAAAAAAAAAATAAACAGAATTACAATTGTACGTAAATTAATGAAGTGTTTATTTTTTTTTTTTAATTTTTGTTTGCCGAATTCACTGCTCTGACGCATGCAAAGCACAGCGGCCAG
The DNA here is from genome assembly GCA_037044495.1 of Stegana nigrithorax. Taxonomy (NCBI): domain Eukaryota; kingdom Metazoa; phylum Arthropoda; class Insecta; order Diptera; family Drosophilidae; genus Stegana; species Stegana nigrithorax. The sequence continues at coordinate 405,451 of JBAMBQ010003058.1, read as the reverse complement.
CTGTGACATGAGTCCGAGTCGAAGCAGTGCAGCGCAAGTGCGCAGCTGCCGGCCTGTAGACAAATGCGTAAATATTTTGCACACTGATTTTTCACCTTTTCCTGTTTGCATGGCAAATGTTTTTAGTTTTTTTCTCGTTTTTGTTTTTTGTGTTTTCTTTTTTTTTTTGGTTTTTATTTTTTGTTATTGGATTTTTTTTTAGCCTGTTGCTCGCCCGCACAGAGTAACTGGGCAAAGTTGCAGACATGTGCGTCCGGTTCTGAGCGCATTTGGCTTTGATCAGTTAATCGGCAGTCTAACAACACATTCCGACTCAGCCCGCCGCCGGCCGATGCTCGGTTGGTGTGTGGATAGTTTTTGGAGTGTGTAAAATGCAAAATCAAATAAATACAACAAATTTTCTAAACAAAAAATGTTGTTGTTTGGCGTTTACGCAAAAGCATGCGTTTTTACACTGCAGACGCGGACTGCGGACTTTGGCTGCTGCTCCAGTCGATTTGGCCTTTGCTTACGTTCGCTTTTCATATTTTATTGATTTCGTTATGTTGTCTGTCCATTCAGGCATACTGCCGTCTGTCAATTCGGAAATGTGTTTTTCGGTTTTTATTTTCGATTTTGTCTTTGCCTCTCCTATTTTTTTTTTTTGTGACTCTGTCAACTACAGACGCAAACAAGTGTGCGCGCCATAAATACGCATAAACACATATGCGACACTGCGCTGTACTTGGTAAGCTTTGCTGTCCAAATTTACGCCCACGCGTGCATATGTTTGTCCACTTGTCTGTCTGTTTGTCTCTCAGTCTGTCTTTCAGTCTGTCTGTGAATATGTTTTTTGCTGCTTATTGTCACTGGCGCGTGTATTTATCGCTGCATTAAGAAGACACTTATATGCGCGTAAAGCAAAGCAAAGCACTGCGTGAGCGCTTAGCGCCGCGCGTTGCTGGCCAATTGTGCTGCGTGAGCGTCATGCTTAGGCACAACAAACACGTACGCTACAAATTATGCGATAAAAACATGGCTTATAAGATGCGGCATAAAAAAGCAACGCATGGAGTTGGGGGGAGGCCGCAAAGCGCAATGGATTTGCTATAAATCCATGCACATAAAAATCTTTAAGGTTTGTATGCGTTAGCGTTTTACTTCCCTGCCGCCGTTTTTATTAACTTATTGGAGTAAATATTTGCAATTGATTTTTCATATATCGTACATGTGGATGCGTGATTTAATAATCAAATGTGCCACCACGTTGTGTGGTGTGCGTGTGTTTGTGTGGGCGTGTGTATGCATGCAAATGCAATGACGTCAAATCAGTGACAATTGATATGCGATTTATTGGCGTAGCTAATTTATTGACGGCACTTAGACTGGCAGCTAACCACTTGGCGGTTGCCATTTAATAAGTTTAAATTACACGTAAGTCATGGCGTATGCGTAATCTTCAAAAGTAACAAAACGTTAACTAACAACACAAATAGTCAATTATGCCAAGTTTAACTTTTAAAACTACAACCCCAAGAACTGGCTTACAGTTTGACAAGTTTTTATTGTTGTTCTTGTTTGTTTATTTCTTTGCTTTTGTTTCGTTCGCTTTTTATCTGAATTTAAGTTAGCCATTTGTATAAATGACATTTATTTATTTCGTTTCCATTGCGTGCTTGCAGCCACAATAAATCAATTTTGTATTATTAATAGCAATAATAATATTTTATGCAAAAAAAACGCATGACCAGAAAAAAACTCATTTAAAATTGAATATGCTAATGCGTTTTTTGTTTTACTTTTAGTAAACTTTTATGACGTTGACATGTTAGAAAAATGCAAATAGTGTATACAAATTTAATTCGGTTTCTTATTGAAATATTTATACAGAAAAACAATTTTGTACATACACGTATTTGTCACACAGTTAACGCCAATAAAAAAAAGGGAAACAAAATTATTCATTTAAATGAAAACAATAAAACAAACCAAGAAAAGAAGAAAAAAAAAAATATGAAAAAAGTAACGAAAAAAAAATAAACGAGTTAGATAAACACAAGTAAATAAAAGAAGAGGAAGACCAGCAAAATAAAAACAACAACGAAAACAATATACACGCGTAATTGTATAAAGGTGTGAGCTGCAATAATTAAGCCAATAGCAATGATAATAATAACCACAAATAATTCGTTAGATGGGCAAACAATTGCGTTGAATAGAACTGCTGAAAACCCAATTGGAAATACGTGACATTATTGCCTTGCAGTATTTGCCAATGATAAGGAAATACATACGAATGTGTGTCAAATATACGAAATGATATGTGACCGAGCTTTGTAGGTCTAATCAAGTGCAGGGCCTAATTTCCATGTTCGAAAACACATCTAAATACTATTGTGGAGCACACATATGTCTGGTATTGTGGGGGAAAACTTGTGCGTTTCAGGTGAAAGAAAAAACAATAATAAAAAAGTTCATGAGTAATATTTGCATTAGAAATTAGCAACTGTGAAATTGTTTATTTTTTTGCTTACGATTTATTTCGTGCTTTTTAGCTTTAAATTCACTTAACACACTTCTAAATACACTTATTTTATAAATTTGAGACAGACACGTTGTTTTGTATTTATTTTGTTTTAATTAAATATTTTTTTTTAAATATTATTATGTTTAACTTTATTTTCTATATTACTTAATTGAATGTGTTGGGTTAGTTTTTTTTTTTTTGTGAAATAGTCAAACATGTATTAAAAATTCGCGTCTTCAAATATTTACAATAATTCGGTATTAATACAGACTGTCAATAACAATTAAATATTGAAAAAATTGTTAAATTTATTTGTCATTCTTTATTTTATGTCTTTTTTTAAGTAAGCACAACGATCGAAGCGTAAATGAGTCAATTGCTGGCCATGCCGCGTACCGATCAAGCCAAGGTTGCAACGAAAACGAAAATGCAAGTTGAGCAGCATCCGACACGCACGAAACCGCGAACGAAAAACGAACAGAAACCGTTAAAAACGCATAGAAAATCTTGCATGCAAAATCACATTCACACCGACAGCGACAACGATAACGATAACGTCGGCAGCGATGCGTTTCAGGCCACTGCGAGTGCGTCTGAGTCGAATGCAATGCGTGGAATGCGTACCTCAGGCAAGAAATACGAATTTTGTGCGACGGCAGCGATGTTGCCACTGCTGCTGCTGCTGCTGTTGCTGCTGCTGATTGCTGACGAGACCGTTTACCGTTAACTGAAGACGACGACGAGCAGCTGAAGTACGGAGACAATCAACACGACGACGACGCTGACGAAGACAAAGACCGCTGCGGCGACGACGACGTCCGTACATGCTGCCTGCTTGGGATAAACTGGATTTTCGGAGTTTGTTTGGCAAATCGCGACAGAAATGCGTGCACAGCAGTAGGCGACGACAGAGGCGGCCGAGGCGGCGTCGGCGGCAATAGAAACAGAACACTGTTACACCAATACCAATGCCAAGAATGTTTCGTGTGCATAGAGAGATAGATACAAGGCAACAATGAAAAGCACAGCACAGCACAGTACTGAGTGGCCAGAGATAACCCAAAGAACGCGCAGCTGAAATCTGCGCGCAATTTTCGTTTTCATTTGGCTGCATTGCATTGGGATTTTTTCCGTCGGTTGTCTAACTGAAGAGAGCATGAGTAGCGGCGTGAGAGTCGAGAGTATGAGAGAGAGAGTGTGCGCGCGTGTGAAAACATGGTGATATCGTCGTCTTTTCGTCTGCTAATTTAGAGATGAGACTAAAGTGTTTGCCTTGAGCGCGAAATCACTAAACGTTTAGCTGAGTGGGTAAGTGACCGTAAGCGTAAATGAACGACGGGCAGGTGGGAACATGAACAGATGTTAAATGCTGCTTAGTGCTTGGTACATGCGATAAACTTGTTTCTATTGGTTCAAGTGATTATTTAACATCTTTCGTTGCCTAAATTATCATTTTTATATCCGTATTGATTGATACGAATGAGTGTTGCTGTTAACGTAATCGTAATTTGTTTATCAATAAAATTAAGTTGCGCTGAAGCACAATTTCCCGGTATTTGTGTCTTTAGAAACGATATTTGGCAATAGTCAACTGAGCTTCAACCGTTTGGCAAGCATTGCATAATCCATTACAGTTTTACAGTGCGGAAATAAATTGTTGTATGGAGAGTAACAAGATATACATTACGGGTTTTGATAAATTAATTAAAATTAAAATATTTAATTAATATACTTATTATTCAATCGTTTAACAATTTAAACATTTTTTTAAATTTATTTTGCAATCACAAAGTTGCTAATACAGACTTCAAATCCAATGATTGGTTTTGTAGCTTTCAAACTGTAGAAGCTGTAGCTAATAAAACTGTAAAGTTAACTCTAGACCAGTGATGTCAAAACTGTTTAGTTGCAATAAGCTTTTTTCTTGGCCAATGTTTCGCAGCATAAAAATAGCTTATACAAGTCCATCAAAATACCGTTATTCTCTGCACACATGTCGCTTAAAATATGCTCACTTACACACGCATGTTTGCGTTGTAAATTTATTATTCCCGCTCATAACAGAGCAAAGTTTTCGGAGCATAGTGCATTTGATTTTGTTGTTTACTTTTCGGCGCCGCGGCAGCAACAAACCTCAACAGGTTGTATACGCCTCATGCGTACGCATCTAAACTCTGCTTGTGTGCGAATTATGTTTTTAGCGGATGATACGGAAAAACACCATAAGGCAGTTAGGATATGGTGTAGACGCAAGAAAAAAAAAAAAAGAAACACCAAAAAAGGGAAACAAAAAGAAACCAAAACAGAAAGGTAACACAAAACAGAAAAAAAAAAAAAAAACAATGAAAAAATGAAAAATTCCTTCAACAGCTTACAACGGCGATCCCACGCAAAAACAAAGTTTTGTATTTTTGGGTTTTATTTTTTTTTTGTGCGTTTGACTTGTAGATTTTTTTGTCGTACTACATTCTGCCAAGTTTATTTTTTGTCTTTTGCACTTTTAATGGCATGAGGGAGGCATGCGGCATGCCAGCACGTAAGTCAGTGCCCACAGCCGAAAATATTTTTATGGACAACATTTTTGCGCATCATTTTAATTTTATAACGGCTGCCTTTTCTTAAGTTGTTCAAGTATTTCAACATATTGCCATCCTAGTCGCCATTTTTCTGTTTTTTTGTTTTTTTTTTTTAGTTTTGGTTGATTTAGAAGGCAGGTCTTTTAGCACATATTTGTTTTTATTTTAAGGGTGCATAAAATTAATATTAATGCTACTTTTGACTTGGCTTACCTGTTCGCCATGTGCTTTAAGAAACTTTAAGGTCTCATATTGAATGAGTGCGAAAATATTTGCGCATACATTGCAGAAACTTACCTGAAACAAGAAAGACGGTAGTGAATATTATTTAAAAACGTATATTAATTTTCAGAAATATTTATGTAGGCAGCAATCTGCATAGTTAAAATTAAAGTGCGCGAAGCTGTGGGTGCTTATGGGCCATGCCACATATTATGCATATGCGCATATAAAGCTGTTCAAGCTTAAGCGCGCTTTCGCTTGTATGACATTAGCATTAGTTCAATGAGAATCAGCCACAGACAATGCGGTAGAGGTTGGAATATGCCGTCGCTGGCAAAAGGTGGCAGGACTATGAGATGACATGGCAAGTCTTTAATTTTGCGCTGCTTAGCAGCAGCGACACAAAAGCATTCTTTCACTCATCACGAGTAGCAGCAGCAGCAGAAGCAGTAGCAGCATCATCATCAAAATAAGTGAAGCACGTCTTGTCGATATGTGGAGAATGTGCGTCATGGGTGTCTTTGCCGTATGCATGGCATTCCTTGCGATTTTTAATACGCTTCAGGCAGCCACTGCGCGTTAAATTTATATACGCTTACGCTCGCATATAAATGTGAGCTGCTTAACTTGCGCGCACAGCCTACTCCTGCTACCTTTTGGCCATGAAGCGTCTATGCATGTATATGTGTGTGTGAGTCTTAAGTCATGAGTTGCGAATCTTAAGTCGTCGCCAGCCACAGCACCCGCACCACCCAGTCGCTGAAGTGCGCATATTAAAAATGCGCGCTTAGCATCGGCTTTGACGGCATGCCTCCGAGCGTGTGTGGGGCATATGCTGTGCCAAGCCAGCTATAATCAAATGTAATGAGTCTTCAAGTGCGTCATGTACATAAATTTGCGTTGTTGTCTTTGCCAGCCGGAGTGTGTGTCTTGTAATTGGCATAATGAAGTAAGCTTTCATTAGTTTGTTCCTTTTTAATATGCATAATGAAAAACGAAGACGACACGGCAAAAAATTAGGACAGCTGACTATGCAAATGTGCACCTGTTCGAGGTATTACTGTACTTAAACTTCAAAGGCTTATTGCAGTATTAGTTTCTTTAATTAATTTTCTTGGAAAAATATGCAAGCTGAATCTTGTATAAAGAGAATAAAATTATGAAAAGAAATAAATAAACAAAATAAAAATCTGTAAATTAATTGTAACTATGAAAATTTTTAAAGTGCATCAACGCAGCTATGAATATTCAGAAGCTTTAAAAATAAAAATGCAAAAGCAAATACGTTCATGATTTTGTTGCTACTTAAGTTGACTAAACACACAATTCTCTTTCTGAATGTTCGCTTTTTCTTTTGTTAGAAACCTCAAAGCCTCGTAATTAAAAGGTTGCCGGTTTTTCTTCGAAAAGTAATGTGGAAATATTTTGTTAATAACCTTGTTAAATGACTCGTGCAAACGTAGCAAAGAAAAGCCGTTCTAATTGCATAGTACTTCTTGGAAAAATACAGGTTTTCTGCTAATGTGCTTGTGGCAACAATGAAACCACATGCTCATAAAAAAAAAGAAAAAAATAAGGAAAAAAAAAATAAAAAAAAATAATATTAAAAAATAAGTAAAAAAAGCTACTAATAAATAAACTAAATGTAGCTCTGCTTTAATTGGCTGCATCAGCAAGGACAATTTAAATTTATTTTTACCATCGAGTCCTTCGCATGGCTTTAGTGCATTAGTGCACTTCACAAGCGACAAATGCAGTTGGACAATAAACACAATTGAACAATTTGATTAGCTAATTGCAAATTACAAAACTTTGCAACAACTCAAATAGTATTACGCATAATAACAAAAACAACAACAGGAATACCATCATCATTGGTTTCATCACAATGTGGGCGCAGAGCCACACTGCAATGTCCTGAGTTTGCCATACTGCGAAACATTTGGACTAATTGCCGGTTCTGACAGCTTTCATGTTGCCATACATTCCGAAATATGTCAGCACACATGCGTGTTAATTAAAACAATTAAAAGTTTCTAGTCACGTATGATTTTGATAAATGCATCTGGCAGGCGGCCAACTCGCATCGAAATCCATTTTTGCCTACTGTATTCAATTAAGTTTGGCTTAATGGGATTAGCTTGACATAATGTATATGCAATAGGACAGATTAATCATACGCAGAGTTGACTGCGTTGGCAAAATGCTAAATGTAAAAGTTGTATGAGGCTGCCTTAAGCCAGACTTAAATTTCAATGACTAGAGTGTCAACAAATTGCCTCATTGTGCCAAATGCATGCACTTAGCCGTGGCTTAGCTGCTGAGTTGCATTTAGACTACAAAGTACTGTCATAAATTGAACATGCATTGTCCAGCTAAGCACTGCCTGCAGGCCCGATTGTAATTTGTAACCGAAGCGTTATCCTTGGCAGCTGACCACAAAGACATGCACTGCTGTGCAATAACAATTATAACATAACTTATTACCTCGAGTGCACATTTATCTGCACTTTACCTTAGCTACAATTGTGCCTAGCTGTTGTCTTGCTGCTGTCTTGATAGGGGCAATTGTTGGGCTGCTGCCACGTTCATAAGTCAAAATTAAGCACATCAACTCACCGTGTGTGTGTGTGTGTGCGTGTGTGTGGCTGTGGCTCAACCAAGCAGCATAACCGACCTGCCTGCGTGGCTCCTCCAATTAGTGCCAATTGTTGTTTGCCTTCTAATTGCACTCTCGATGTGCCATACAGACTGCGACGGCCAATTAAATTTCCGATTCATGCACTCAGCCTCTTGCGCAATTAATTGAGATTGAACTCGGACTTGGCTTACTTTTCACTAAAACATTGGATTGCAGCTGTGCTGTCATTCGCGTCTTAATGTCGGGTTCAAGTTAAATTTTGGCATTTAAACTTTCTACTTGGAATTTTGTTGATGAATATCATAAAACTTGCTTTGATTTAAAACTACAGATAGCAAATTAAACAGATTTTGTTCATATATGCGCGTTTCGTATAATTTTGTGGCAAACTGATCTGTTGTGATCTGCGCCGTTGCCGCTTGTGTTCACGCTGAGCGTCGTTTGCTTTGTGTCGCTGCTCGTGCATTGCAGCTGCTCTTGAGGCCCGAATTGCTGACTCTGGCTGTGCCTGCGCCTGTGGCTGTGACTGCGCTGTGGGAGAGTTGTGAGTTTGTAGTTTGGTTTTCGATATTTGATTTTGGCAATGCATATTCAAACTGCGGTTTCATATTGTGTATTATGAATTTCGTACATTGGCATTGCTTTGCTTGTTGAGTGTGGTCTGCTGCTAGTCATATTAGCCAGAAATTGAAGCTATTCATTGTCATTGTCAAATAAAAATATAAAATCTTGGTTGATGTTGCTTATTAGCTTTATATATGGCAGTTAGAAAGTTTCAAAACACTATTTTAATTATAAAAATAAAAGATGCATTTCAACGCTTGTCTGTGTAATATATCGATGAATTTTTTCTTTAGCACGTTTTATATTTCGTATTAATGTAGCAACGAATTTCTTTTTTATTATTTTAAAAAATAGTCATGTGAGTGCAAAGCTCTCAAAAAGAGCCGTTTGAATTCTCTGAAATGCAGAAGGTTAAGTTAATTATGAACAAAAATTAATGCACACAACATAAGAGTTGGCAAGGACTGGACTTTGGTTTCGCTGAGCTGCTGCAGCAAGAATGCACTTTAAGTAATTAAAATTTCTTTTTTGGAAAAAAAAATCACTAATTTTTTTAAGCTTGGACCAAGTGATATATAAAACAAAAGAACAAATAAATAAAAAAAAAAAAAAATTCTTTGCACATTTTTCAAAGCACATTAATTTGCTTTAACGCATTTTTTTATAAATAAATTGTATATTTGAATTAGTTGTTTTACATTCCTAATAGTTTTTGCAATTGGCTGACCAAAGCCAAATGCCATAAAAGAATAGCAAGTCCAATTTTCTGCGCGTGATTACATTTTTGGATATTTGGCAAAAGCAACCGAAATGAAATATTCATAACACCGAACCCAACCCGAAACTGCTTTCCGAACAAGACAAGACGCCGTTTCAGATGCATGTCAGGGGTTGGGCCTACCACGCATGCGGGACACGCCGCCGTCTGCTTTTATGCCTCGGTCGTCGAAGCTAACATGCAAATAGGTTTTGATTGAGCCTAAGGCTGAAAATCAGTTTGCCCGGCTTTGCAGGTTTCAACTCGAATGCGACGCATGTGTAACTTATAAATTGTTAATAAATCAAAATAATTTAACAAAATCCAAAAGCAATCGACGCCAAGTCAGATGAAGTCGGCGTGCAGCGCAACCGGTTTGTGGGAAAACTCTTTAATTTTCATGGGGAGCTGCATGCGTTGTTGCCGCGTTGTGCCTTGTGCGCTTAGCCAACGTATAAATAAAGTTTTCAAATTTCACACAAATCAGCGTTAAATGTCAAAATGCATGTTGCACAAATGCCTAAGCAAAGACTACAATAAATCATCCAAAAGTCGTGCGCACGCATGCGAAACTCGCTGACAGATTCCTGCTTTCAACAAAGACGACAGCCAAGCAACAAATAAATTTATTCAAAAAAAAAAAAGGCCAAATAAAATTGTAATAATAAATAAATAAATAAATAAAAATATAATCAAACAACGGCCAATTGCATAAAAGAAAATAGAGGAAAAAACGCACAGATTGGCTGCATTTTGTATTTGGCTGCATTAATTATCGCCTCGGCATGAAATATGCGCAGAGCGCATGCGCATGCGCACGTTTGCTCGTTAGTGCGTCCATGGTGGCTGGTTTAATGGCTTGTGCGCCGCTTTTGGCCTATAAATGCTGGCTGCGTGCGTTGATTGAAATTCGCAACGAATCGAAAGTGCAGACGTGGGGCCAGCGGGCCAGAGAAGTTACGGGTGAAGGGAATCGTGTAAAACTGTCGCACCTTTGGCTTAATTAAATTTATTTTTATTTATGACAACACTTAAACTAATTAAACCATTGCAGCGACAATCGCAACAAATTGTCATGTACAGTTACCCGCCACTGCCGGCTGTTTATTTGAATTTCTGGCTTAGCCCATGCTGAAAATACTTGTAAACTGCCATTAATGTAATGAGCGGAAACTCAACGTACGGCGTTGCCATATTGTGTGACAAACGTTAACTGTCAAACGCGGCAAGTCTTTGACTTTGACGACAACATTTGCCAGCAACATGTTTATGGCTAGCGGCTAATGAAACAAAAAAAAAAAAACAAGAAACAAAAATAAATACGCCATTGCTGTGCTTATTTATTTATCGGCAACCTCATCGTCAGCTGTCGCCAAATAATTTGAACTGTCGCTTGTACCGCCGCATGAGTCTGGGCTTGTCGCTGTTGCTGCTGTGGCTGCTGCTGCTAAGGCCGACACTGATGCGGACGTACAACGTCAATGTTGTGCGTTAACGTCACCACACCGTCAGCTTAACGTCACCATACCGTCACCACACCGTTACCGCAGCATCCACACACCGTCACCACACAGTAGATATTGCAGCGACTATGTTAGTTGTTTTTCTTTTTTTTTTTGTGTCGTTTTTTTCGTTTAATGCATTTTGCGTGTCTGCGGCTTTTTACTGTCCAACTGCGCATGCACGCCCCGCGTATGCCAATTCGCGGTTTGCTGTTGTGGATTTGTTTGCGGATTTTGGCATTTGTTGTCTGCAATTAAACGCTTTTTATTTGGGTATTTCGTTTGAGATTTGTTAGCGAGACAAGTTGTCAGTTAGTCGTAATTGTGACGTCTGAAGGTGCAGTGTTTTGCTCACCAGGAGCCAGACTGAGACTGTAACGTTTATTTGCTGCAATAATCTATGTAATTAACGTAAATTTTGCTTCATTAAATGTGCAACTAATGCGCTTAGTTGGTCTTATTTTAGCCAAACCTTTTTCTCAATTACAGCAAAATCTCTCAAGACAGACAGTCCTCATAATTGGACAAAATTACCACGACCAAGTGCAGTGCAAAAAAGTTTCGTTTAGTGCCATCTTACGGCAAAAATGTGAGTCAATGCTTAAGTAAACTTTGGCTTTGTGTTGAGTTTCATGTTGCAAAGCTTTTTAATGAAAGAAGAGAATTTCTAACAGCACAAGAGTACGCGAATTAATTTGGAAGCTGTTGAAAGCTTTAGAGAAACTTTATTAAAAAAAAAGAGTACTGACTGGCTTAATGCTCTTAAAAGGACGGGAATACCCTGCAGCCATACGACCGCAGTATTTTAGTTGTTTTTGCCAACTTGTATCGAAGTGGTTTAACTTTTGTCAAATCACCAAAAATAACTTTCAAGCAAAAAACCTTGAAATAAATGATTTTTAAGAAACCCTAAAAATGTCTTCATTTCTTGTGTTTTTTATTTTTATTTTTATATTTTTGTATTAATGTATTATACCATTTTATTAAGAAGCAATTATTTGTCGCAAGCTGTCACTTATTTCAGCATGTTGGGCTTAAAGCAAAACGATGATTCAAATAAATACTGTAATAAAAAATAAGCATTGCATACAAGATTTCCTTTTTAACTTCATTTATATATATATTGCGGAATATTAACTTACACTTGATTTTTTTGAATTTTTTGGAATATATAACAAAATTGTTTATTTTCAGTGGTTGAAAGAGTTAAAGATTATATTTTATTTGCTGTCGGCTTGATTGCATATTTAAAAGTCTGAGTAAGTCGACTGACAATCTATCATCTGCAAGGTCACAGCCGGGAGTCATTTTTACGCTTTCAGTCGTTTTGGTTTTGTCTTTATTTAATTACTGTAAGATTATTTTAATTTTCAAGACATTTTTCTCTGTGTTGTTTTATGTACTTACTGTGTTGGGCTTACTGCGAAGCAGTTGCTGATCCATCTTCATTAACAACATTTTTGTGCTGCTAATGAACATAAAACTGTAAAAATGTGGGAGGGGTTATCTTTTTTAAAGTGTTAATTTGGTATAAGCACGGTGCGCAGGTGACAACTTTTTTTTAAGGATTCTTCTCGTTTTAAAGTAAATGAAATATAGCTACACAGTACGGTTAAAATATATATGCTATTTTGGTTTACGTTTGATTAGTCTCTTGACTGAAGCCTTTCTTTATGCATTAGCTTAAAGCTAATAAAAAGAGGCTGAGGAGTTTACTTAAAAGAATTTTAAAATCACAATAATGATACAATTGTGGGTCTCATAGCATATATACTCGATTTCTCTTTTTTTACCCTGTACCAAAAAAACGATAATTTCAAGTTTTGCACTTATTCCGTGGAAGCCGAGCTATGCACGTAGCAAATGTACAGTGGAATGGAAGAATAAACGCCTTTTCAGGGTTGTGTATTTTGCGCTTATTTGTCTAAGGAGCATATATGCAATTTGCATTTGTCTTTTAGTGAATTAATTGGCTTTTAAATCAAAACATTTACCAAAAACTTTTTGCATATGAAAGCTGTTTAGCATAGTGAAGTTATTTCCTAACCAAGCATCCATTATCCAGCTGCTGCTAATACATGGCATCAAATAGGAAAAAGAAAGAAACGAGGACAAATTAACCGTTCCTACATGTTATCTAAAGCTCTTTAACTCAAAGTAATTTTTCAAAATATGTTTGGTAACTTTCTTTTGTACGTTCTTATAATCTTGCACTCAGCTACGAAAATAAGCCATTATGGCTGACATATCGCAGACACACACATAAAAAACTAAAAAAAACAAGTGCCAAAACCAAACACTAAAAGTTAAAAATCATAAAAAGAGAAGAAAAATTGTGAAAAAAATATAACAATACAAATTCGGTGCCGTCAAAGGATAATCATAATACAAACGTAGTCAAGCGAGGCGACACTACGGACAACGTTAGCAGCAGAGAGAGACGCACCGCAACAGCTATGGCAACAGCAGCAGCAGCAACAGCAACAACAACAACAACATGCGACAAAGCATTAGAGCAAATGTGTAAGCGCTTAACCGTGCGCACACACTTGTCCTGGTCCTGGTGTTGCAAGTGCCGCCTTGCAGCCCTTGTGCGCTCACAACTGCGCAAACACATGCCATACACACTCACAGACACACACGTAGTGTGGCATTACCCCAGAACACGTTTAGCGACAATGTTGCCTTAGTCAACGTCGACATTGTCGATGTGCAAATATTTACATATTTTAGTATTTTCAAAACCAACAGCAAAAACTCATAAGCAAGGAGCAGGCAAGCAAGTAAGTAAGCAAGCAAGCAAGCGAGTGAGTAAGTCAGTGGGTATGCGTATGTGTGTGCTACGGGTGCGCCAACCTGCTGAGGTGTGCGTGTGTGCGTGTGTGTATGTGTGTGTGTGTATGTGGCTTACTTTAGTCGAACAATGGCCGACAATAAATGTGTGCATGCAGTACCATAATGAAGATGACGACGACGACGACACTGACGACGTTGTGCTGAAGACGATGGCAGTGAAGATGGCGATGCTGGCGACGTTGACGACGTTGGCGACGCTGCCTGAGACTCAAGTAAAACTTCTAAGGTCAAGCACGCTTATGGAAAGCGTAAGAGCGAACATTTAATTATGACAGGTGTTAAAATGTTATCATGCCAACGCATCGTGTGCTGCCATAAAAGGTTTACATGCACAAAGCATAAAAACATTTATACAGACTGACAGACAGACAGACAGACAGACCCACAAAGACACCGACTGAGAGGCAGACGAAGCGCAGGTTAATAAAACAGACGCTGCACCGCAGTGCGTATACTTAATTAATATGCTGAATATAAATTAGAGCTGTCTTTACCATTGTTATTGTCCACATTGGCGTCGTCGTCGTTGTCGTTGCCATTGTTGTTGTAATTGTTGTTGTTGCAGTCTTTGTTAAGTTAAGTTTTAAGAGACGTAATCTCGCCGGCTTCACAGTGCAACTTAATTAATTAAGCAAAGGATTTGTGCGAAACGATAAAACTGAATGCCACAACAGCACAAAGCGAACTTGAAACGGACGCGGAACGGTAAACGTACGTAACAGTTACCGTTACCGACATCGCGAGCAAAAATCTGTTGCATGCATTAAAAGTCACATACAGCAGTCGCACAGTGGTCCCACAGTGGTCCCACAGTAGTCCCACAGTAGTCTCGCATTAATGCGAAAGCTACGCGGCAGCACGTTGGCTTAATTCGTTTTTAATAACTAAAGTAAATAATGCGTGGGCAGCTGCTGTGCGCATAATTAGCGCACACTATAGTTGATATTTTTTTACTTTTTTTTTAAAGAACGCTTATCCTGTCAGACAAACAACAAACCAAACGATGAGTGCCTCTGGCGCATTTTATGACAAATAAACGCTAAAAAAGCTTGACGTGTGCGTGCGTAATTTTTAAATAATAAAACGAAACAAAAAAAAAAAAAGGAATTGTACTGACATAAATGTGCAAAAGTTTTGTGCATTACTCTGCTGCTTCAACTAGAACTGCTGCGTGCAATGGCTTATGGCTAATGAGTTAACTAATTTGCCAGCATAATTTAAAATGTAGTGACAAGTTGACTGCAAATGTTGGCAAAAGTTATAGTCAAATCGTGTAAAGCAGCAGCACGAAGTTGAGTCAAGTGAAGTCAAGTGAAGGCAAGCGAAGTCAAGGGAAGTCAGGTTAAGTCAAGGCAAGCGCAGTCGAGTCGCCTGTGGACAAGTCAAATGCACACAGCACACAAATGATTATTTATTGATTATAAATGACGAGCGTCTAATTTGTAGTCCATTGTAGCAAATTGATGTTGTTGTTCTTCTGCTGTTTGTCATTTGCTCTGTTGCTGTGCTGTGATTCATGGCCAACGTATGTACATACAGATGACGCACAGCTGCTGCCGCAGATGTAGGCACGAGTGTGTGTGTGTGTGTGTGTGTGTGTGTGTGTGTGTGTTTTCGTGTCGTTGAACACTTGTTGGCACAGGAAATTACAAATCAAGCAAATAAAGTTTGGATAATTTGTTGATTTTAATTGGGATGACATTGCATGCTACACAAATCAACTGTGTGGACATGCTGACTCTTTCTGAAACTTGATGTCAACTCTGACACTCAAACATGAAGACGACGCTAATCACAGCTGCTGCAAACCAATGCCAACTCAGATGCTCAGTGGCTTAGTCGCTCAGCTGCTCAACTGCTCAACTGTGGTTTTTACTACTGAGCTATGCCAAGCTGAGCTTCAGATATTGTCAAAACAGTTGGCTGACATTCGCCATCATGTGGCTATGGTCGCTGCCAGGCAACCAACTGCCTTCCAATCAAGACCATTGATTAGTGCGAGTTAAGTGCAACTTGCATCCAAGGCCATTTCCTCAATGGCAATGCGCACTTGACCATGGGGCGTGAACGTTGTGTAAACTTTTCTCATCACGCTGTTGGGCAAATAAAAAGAAAGGAAATGTTACAATACAGCATAGGTATCTGATTGACTACCACTGTGCGTCGGTTTTGTTCTCTTGCCGTTGGCAGTTTCGTTATAGTTTTGGGCATTATATAGCAGAGATGCGTCCAGTTTTTGAGTAGCAGAGTGGGGAGTATACGATGCAATAAGGAAGTATAAAAATTCAATGCTGACAAGCCAACTAAGAAGGTTACAAATCGCTACCAACTGAAATGCATAAGGAATGTCTACAAAACGGCAAAATGCTTTGCAGGCATACATAAAAAAATGAAAAAAGAAAAAACATTTTTATGCCAAACCTGCATTAGTTTAGCTTAACTTGGTATGCAGAATGTTAATTACACATTATTAAAAAATGGACTTTTGTTGCTTTCATTTATTCTCCAAGTTAATTTCTTCAGAAGAATTACATTTTATTCATAAACTGTAGCTTATTCTCAACAGGCGTATGCACTTTGTTGTTCTAAAGTCAGCAATTAAATTCCGGGCTTTGGATTTATAATAACCAAATGCCAAGAGCGCGCAAAAAGTATGCAACAGAAAAGTTGCAAAAGTAAACATCAACAAATCTAATAATAAAATTCCAAATGGAATTGTTTACAAATGAAAATGTTTTATTTATGGCATATTATAATTATACTAAGAATATAGAATATCTTAGTATGTATAGAATATTTCAAACTTTTCTTACCGACAATTTCCCATTTTAATTAAAGTTTCAATCAAATGTTGACAACAATTGCCGCAATAAATATGCAAGCGGAATAAATTATATTCGCTTGCCATAAACAGGCTATTAACGTCAACAACGATACCAGAAATAACGACGACGAACGCCAATGCCAACAACAACACCAACCACCGACAATAAAAGCGAAGCAACATGAACAACAAATTCAATGTCATAAACAGTAAGCAGACTAAGCAGACTAACAACAAAGGCAACGCACACAAATACGCACAAAGGCAAAAGATAAACGCACGCACCAAGCGGCAAACCTATAAAGGGAAAAAAATCAGAACAACAAAACGACAAACAGGCAACAAACCACATACAAAACAATGATAGCAAGAACAACAAACAGACGCATCAATCACATTTACACTTCATTAATAAATTCCGACATAATTTTGGCATATGACAAAGTATTTAACATTCCGCAAGAAGAGTAGCGCAGAAACGAATGAAAACAAAATAAAAAAAAAAAAAAACGAAATAAATACGAAAAAAAAAAGAAACAGAGTTGCCAACATGCAGCGTGGTGTGAATATGTGAATGCCAAAATATGCTGACAGCTAAATGGGAGGAAATGATTTTTTTGCTGTCTCCATGACGCCGCTCTTGTTGTTGTTGTTAATGTTATTGCATGTTGTTGCTAAACGTTTTTAATTTTTTATAAATTTTTGCTCGAAATAACTAATTTTGCACCAAACGCACTCAGCAATTTATAAATTATGCATGACAGGCGCTGTTAATCTCTCAACAGCAGCCAACGCAAGTAACCATAACGCAGAAACTTGTTCCAGCGCCAATGGACTTTTTTTTTTTTTGCCATGTCATGTGCACGGTGCGTCGTGTGCTCTGTATGCTCTGTGTGTGTGTGGGTGTGTGTGTGTGTGTGTGTGTGGGTTTGTGGTCGGTGACATTGACAGAATATTCGCAATGCATAGGATATGCCACGGACACGCTAAGCAATGTCTGTCTGTCTGTCCGACTGTCAAAGGTTGGCTGCTTGGCTCAGTTTGGCTGCTGGGACAGGTGGCCACGACGCTGGAAAGACATTAGAGGGAATTGTACGCTAAGCGTCTCTAATTTATAATTTACAGCATAATAATTGTGCTGCCTGTTGTGTTTGCTGTTAATGCTTGTTATTACTGTTGTTGCTGTAGGTATTGTTGTCGTATACCTTATTGTTTCATGTTGCTGCTTGTGCGCTGTTCATGTGTTGGCAGCATACTCACAGCAGACAAAACACAAAGGCACAATACAATGGCAGCGTGTTGCTGCAGCATTTTTTATGTGCTGCTTTATAAATTGTGTAATATCATTGTTGTTGTCGTGTTATTCTTGTCGTTGTTGCTGCCTCATGGTTTCGTTGCTTTGCTCATTACAGACAGTCAGTAGTTAGCAGTTGAGTTTACACAGGATACGCTCTCGGCAGCGGAAACGGAAATAGCGTGGAACCATTACGACAACGACTTCAGCTACGATCCAAGTAGTAGCAGACACTACAGTAACAACAACAACAACAACAACAATTACTACAGTAACTGCCACAGCCACAGCCATTGCCATTGCCAGTGCCACTGTCATGCTCCATGGCATGCACTGTTGCTATTGTACAATTGCTAAGCAGCACAGCCGTCAGTTCTCAAGTGCAATTTTGTGCTTTGCACTGCGTATCTTTACTCATTTTTGCGCACTTTGGTGCCGTGCTGCCCCAGCGTCTGCTCAGCACTTCCGCTTGCATTTCCGTTCCATGCCAAGGGGCATGCTGCGCTTAGATTGCTTAGCAGCGAGACCGGAGAACAGCAGTTTCTCAATTTTATGCCTGAGCGGCTGCTGCGCGTTTAATGGCAGAAACAAAAATACGAAATTAAAGCAAAAACCCATAACTGCAAATAACAACAACAACAACGAAAGCAAATAGACTCAAATAGCTCATGCAGGCGTGCCATAATAGACAGCAACAATTATGATTATGTGCGCTGGGTGGCTGCTGTTGTGTGGATTGGCGTGGCGTGGTGCAGCCACACTAGAGGCAACGTTTAAGATGAGAATGCAAGAGGAAGCAGATAACAAAGCTCCAGCGTAAGTGAGTAAGGCAAGAAGGTTGCCATGGCTAAGCAATTGCTGTGGCATTTTGTAGGCCTGCCTGCAGTCGCGCGAGGGCAAGTGAGGGCGCACGCTGCGAGGCAAATCTGTCATGCTAATCCATCTCAGCTGTCAATTCGTGCGTGCGCACGTTTTCGCCACTTCGCGGCAGTGCTACGCTGCATGCGTGTCACGTTGCGACTTGCCAGCGATGCCAGGCCCTGACGCACCACTATGTTCCGCTCCCCGTTTGCTTGCTCCGGCCCTGCACACTGTAGAGGCGCTGATTGAGCACTTTGGTCTGTCTAAAAAACGTCTCAAGTTGATTTGCCTGCTCACTTGCTTACTTGCTTACTTGCTGTCTGTCTGTCTGTTTGCATTTTGTTGCTTCGTATACTTTTTTTTTTATTATTTTTTTATGAAGTCGACGAAAATAACATGAAAGTAAAAGAGAAAAGCAAGAAAAAGAAGTGCAAATAAATAATGTATTGTCTTGGCTTGGCTTGGCTTCGTTTGGTTTGGTTTGGCTTGGCTTGGCAGCTGTTACACATTTTCGGCAACATTTGCACATTTGCGTGAGACTGAGCGTGTGTGTGTGTGTGCGCATGAGAGGTGTGCAAGCGGGAAGATGAGGAAGAAGAGGAAGTGCGACTGCTGCTTGGGTTAACAGTCTGCCAATAGCGATTTGTTAAACATTGCTTAACGCAAAATTTCTTGTGTGCGAGTGTAGAAGTTTGCGTATGTCAATAGAACTCTGGGCAATATAAATCGTTTGTGCACGACATCGAAATCTATGCATGTGTACATGTGTAAATGTGTAGAACGCCGTGTGGTATGCAATTGATTTTGTCAAATATTCTGGCACATATTGGCAAGTTCGTTTGCGGCCTGGGAAGCAAGCAATTCCCACTTGGCTGCTTGTCACTTAACGCTCAGCTAACTGCTGCCGCCGTCACTAAACAAGACGATGTGCCAGCGTGCGTGCATGCGTGCGTGCGTGCCTACTTTAGTGCCTTTGTGGCCGTGGCTATGGCTGCGGCAGCGGCTGTGCGTGCGGGCGGTGTGTAGGCGGCGGTGTGATTGAGTGAAAAGCGTTAACCATAGTTCCAACTGAGCAATGACACACTGCGCTAATAAAACTTTATTACTTGCCTGCCAACATTGCTTTGCTAATCAAACGCACTCATCGATAGGCAGACGTTTCTGCCTAATGGCACACTCGAGTTGTCTGCATATGCCTGAGTCAATGGCAATGCTCGATTCGAGCTGCTACTTTTCTACTTTTGCATTATGCGCGGCATATTATTTTACGTATCTGCGACGTCTTGACATCGCTTACTTCTTTTATTTGCAGATAAATGTCTGCTACTTAATGCGATTTATTATGTGGTTAAGTATGGTATTTAAGATAAGATTATGATTTATGCTGGCCAAGCGTACGCTTGGCTTACACGAGACAGCGGCGCGCAGGCAAGACAAATGTAAATGAGAATCTGAGTAAAGCCAAATGCATTTGTTATATGAAAATTAAGTTAGTATTTGCACTGCGGCTTAGGTCTAATACTCAGCCATCACTTATACCGTTTCCGGCGCAGTAAATGAAACAGCAAAAAAAGTTAAATTAAATTAAATAAAATTATGTAATTCATTTTTGTACTTGGAGCTCAGCTTATGCTAGGAGTGCCCCGTAGCTGAGTGGCTACCTGTAACCCATTAATTTGCTTTATATTGCGGAAAACTTTTAAGTTGCCGGAATAAAAGGTTTCATAATTCAGTTTGTTAGCCTGAGCCTTGGCACGAGTACTGCGAACTGCTATAAAAGCAGACTCGTCTGCGTAGGTGGAAGTGTTAAGGTAATGGTCTCAAGTGATAAGCAGATCTGCGGTGAACAAGGTATACAATATGGATGTGCTGTGTTGGCGCTGAATTAGTGATGCGCAGCTCAGTACTGATTGTTACTTCATGTGTATGTTTTTTTTTTTATTTTTGTCCTCTTTAGTGTAAATTGTTGATGGTTTCTTCCTTTTTCTTTGGTTTCCTCTTCATGCATTCACACCGGTTAAGATTCCTTGAGGGAGCACAATATGAGCTGCGGTCGCAATCCACTCTCTCTCCACACACTCTGCTCATGTTGCCCTGCTCTAAAATGGTCATCGATGGGGAAGGTTTAGGCTTTGCCTAGCCTAGTCCAAACAAACATTATTGTAATTATTTAAAACCACACTCATTATATTTTAGCGTAAACAATGTGAACCACACGATGTAAATATTTACGTATGCAAATTACTTTCATTACTTTCATATTTCCACCGACCACTAGACAACTCATGTCTATATAAATGCCCGCAATTCCAATGCAATAGTTAGAGTGAAAGATGCCGTTGTCTAGAAGAAATATCGACAGCTTAGCCGTTTACCGACCAATTTGGTTTTGTTTCAAACTTTTGACGCCAACGCATTTCGGCTACTCGCATTGTCTGATACGCGTTTATGATTATGTGATTTTGGTGTTTGGTGTTGTCCTGTTTCCGGTGCATTTGCTGATGGGGTTGCTGCAGGAAACGCAAGCACGTGATGTTTTCAAAAATCTTACTGCCAGCGTTATAATCACTGGCACGTGTTTAAAGCATATTCTGCTGCGGTTCAAATTTTCCGAAATGCATCAAATCGAAACGGTATTCAAGCAACTGGATGAATGTGTGCAAAGTGAACGCGAATGCACTTTATATCATAAAGTTTTTGCCAAGGATATTTGACGATGTGCTTACGTTTATTATTGTGCCGTCGGTTTTTCATATTTTGCGTATGCCATAACTGTTTTCGAGCTTTTTAAGCAAAGTGAACTGATCTATGCCGCTTGGTTTCCATTCGATTGGCAACGGAATGGTTTCACATTTGCATTTGCAATTGGATACCAATTATTCGGTGTCCTGGTGGCTTGTCCTCAATCTTTAAGTGAAAATATCTTTACATCAGTCACGATCTGCTCTCTTGTGGCACATCTACGTTTGCTGGCATTGCGTATCTCGTGTTTGGGTTTTGAAGAGGACACAAATCACAAAGCGAATTTATTTGCTTGCATTAAAGCACATCAATTACTAATTTCGTAATGAAAATGCAGCATTGCAAGGGGAATTCAATTAAAATTGAGTAACTATTTTTCTCTTTTCCCTTTTAGAGCTCATCACCTCTTTCAGCGTGTTATCTCATACGTTCTATTAACGCAGTTTCTATCCTGCGGCGCTACTCTGTGCACCATTGTGTTTTATGTGGTTTTCTTTGGGCGAAACATGAACGATTATATCTACTACACCATATACGTTGCAATGGTGTGGATACAACTCTTCCCGAGTTGCTACTACGGCAGTGTACTCATTGAGGAGTATGGAAAGTTGCCGTACGCGGTATTCTCATCAAATTGGTATTCGCAAGATGCCGAGTACCGTCGGCATGCGCTGATTTTTATACAGTTAACGATGCGGCCAATGTTTATCTCGGCGGGTGGCATTGCCTTATTGAATATGGATACATTCTTTGACACCATCAAGGCGGCGTACTCCTTATTTATGGTCATGCTAAATGTTAATGAATGATTTGGTACATTAAGTAGCGAAAAACACCAATCTATGCACGCAATTACTTTTCAATTTTCCAATAATTGTTAAAAAAATAGCAAGAAATTATTTGAAAAGTGTCATTTTCATTGCTCACAACAGAAGTTTTAATTTTTGTTTGTTTGTGTTGAATTAATTTAAAACTCTTAAAAATAAAAATATACAACTTTTATAATATTACAAGCAAATTAAAATAAAAACGTTAAAATATCTCCCTGTGTTTGAATACAGAGTAGTTTTTTTTTTTAGCTGGAATTTATTTATTTGAATTTATTTTGGTAGAAGAATGCTTCCGTTTTTAATTAACAAGAAATATGTAATAAAATACACAAAAATTAAAAAGCTACATTGACAAAATTGTAGCTATGTGAAGTTTCATTTAAATTAATGAAAAATTTGGTGCATGGGTAGCATTGCACATTAACACATCAACAAAAATATCACAAGCAAACGATGCAAAATTTTAAACTAACTAAGCTGATTGCACATACGAAAGCCATGTTCTTCGTTGGCGCAGTTTACTGTGGCTATGTCTGTGGCGCGTGTGTGGACGCAGGCATGGACCAGCTAAAAAAACTGTCTGTCACTAAGCGTTGACAGTTATAATGAGAATGTCAGCGTTGACTAGCAAGTGGCCACTTGCCCGTGTGACCCACTACACTGCGCTGCTGGGGTGAAAACTGCACTGCCATGACGACTGCATGCACACCAGCCGCAAGGACCGCGATGACGATGACGACATGCTTAATATTTTTAACAACGCATAATGAGCGGTGACTAAAATTAGAAAAGAAAAACTCGAAAACGAAAGCAACTGGGGAAAATCTTAGCTGTTGGCAAGCGCACAGCACAGCTGAAATTGATTTGCGCAGAGACTCGCACTTGTGTAGCTTTGGTAGCCCACAAGCTCAGCAGTGAGCACATGTGGACATGCTTTGGTTAATCATTGGGTAGACAAAACTAATTTTCAGTTGTGCTTGTGTTGGTGTTGTTTATGATGACAAATACTCGTACGTCGCACGCACAATGACTGCGCAGACAATGACTGCCATGTCGATGACGTTTGGCGACACAGAAGCTGAGAGAGATGCTCGAGACGCTGTTGACGTGTGGCGGCCATTGATAAAATTGTTGATGTTGCTGTTGCTGTTGCTGTTGCTGTTGACTGAGACTAAAATCTATGGATGGCCTGCTTGGCACGTTCCATGCTGCAGTTGCTTTGGCGTATTAAAAGACAAACCGTTGCGTACGCAAGGATAATACAAAAATAAATTGCCAAGCATGCCAGGCGTGCCTGGCAACAATGATGAGCAATGTTATTCAAATTGTAAATTATGTCAAGGACACGCGCACGCTCAGCACATAAATACTTGTGCTAGCAGTCATCCGGCAACAACAACAAACAGACGCAGCCAAGGCAGAAGTCGTAAAAGTAGGCGACGCGGTAATGTTAAGACGCTGTAATATAAATAACGGCACGGGCACAGTACAGTGAAGCAAGGGGCGCCTTGTCGCGTAAAGCTGCGCTGTGCACTAATGAAAAAGTTCATAATGACAGTTGGAGACCATGACAATGGCATAAGTAGAGCGCCAAGTAGCCGGCAAATGTACCGAATTAGGGCAGCTGAAGTGGCGCCTAAGTGTATGCTACACAATGGCTTTGGCAACTTTGCACGGCAATGCGCCAAGCGGGCCGTGCGGCAAGTAAGCCAGTGTTGAATGTCGCCAGGTGAACTGCTGCGCGTGGCAGGCTGCAGACCGTTTGAGTTATGTGCGTTCAGCACAGAAGTCATGTTGACAAAGAGAAGCAAACCGAAGTGAATAAAATTACCACGAAAGGCAAACACCTTTTTTCAACGTTCTTGGCTCTCATAGTTTTCTTTGCATTCTTTCTTGTTGTTGTTGTTGTTGTTGTTGGTTTCAGACACACCAGATACTCAACATAAACAGTTTAAGTGTTGCTCTTGCAATTGTTGTTGTTGCTGCTGTTGCTGTTTGCTGCTGTCACCGTCATTAGCCGAGCCAAGCACACAACGCTGCCAGCTGCCCAAAAGTAAGCAAAGTTTTGATTGCGTCCCAAATTGTGTAAGAAAAAAACAAAATAGAAAAAAGTAACCTTGCTTGTAAAAAATAAAAAAACCGTCTGAGTCAGTTGGCCGTGGCCAGCACTTCTTTACCTGCTTTAATTTTTAATGCCGCTTTAGCGCGAGAACAGCAAAAAAAAAGGATGTTATAAATTGGCTGGAATTATTTGACCAAGTGCCCGACGGTCAACGACTTGTTAACTGTTTCGCGAAGGTAAAGTCGACGATTCAAAAGAACTTGGCAAAAAAATTTGCACAACAAAACTATGCAGGCATCCAGCGTCTTAAGCCGAACTAAGCACAGCAACTGCTCTGACGTTAGGCAACTTATGCGATATACTTAGGCAAATGCATTGCATGTCTGGCATTGTTGCCATAATTTATGGTCCAAGTGGCAAATTGAGTTTCGCATTTCACATTTCGCAGTTCGCATTAACTGCAGCGACACATGCGAGCTGACACGCAACTGGCAGCGAGCACAAAACGACCGCAGCAAATAATCCTGGCAAGCCATGGCTGAGATTTACATTTTTAATTGATACGCATGGGCTGCGTTTCGGCTTTAGCAAACAATTTTGCTTGCACGTGCAGTGTCAACATCAACACCAACACCGCCACTTGGCAACCATTTGCAGTGGCAATGCGCCCAAAACTATACAAGAAAAGAAACGGAAAAAAAAAGGATATAACTACGCATATTAATTGCATGACGACCGTTTGTAGCACTCTTGAACATGCAGCACGTAAATCCTGGCAAGCGAGTACAGTTCCACGTTTCAGCTGCTTTCGGAATTATCCTTGATGGATTTGGTTTTGTGTCGTGTCGTGTTGTGGTTGCCATAGCCAAAGCGCTTTCTATGTGGCTCTAGGTATCACCTGCACGGCTGCAAATCCGTTCACTACATAAATCGTTTGTTGTTGCCTGGGCAAGCGTCTGGAACGCACTACAATGCCAGATTGTGTGTTTATCTGCATTTGTCTTTCTTCAATGGTCTTTGATTTTGCATTTATTGTTGCAATTGTTGCTATATTGACAACAACACAGCCTCAGCCTTGGTCTCGGTCTTGGGTTCGCTGTCGGTCTTGGGCTTTATCTCAGTTCCGCTTATTGTTGCGTTTGTTTGTCATTATTTGCCATTATGTTTGGTTACTGTTGTGCACACTGCGCTTGGTCGCCTGGCGCACATTTATTTTGCTTAGTTGGCATTGACAATTGTTGTCAGCTGCATGGTAGAGACACGGCTGGCGTTTTGCTGTCATCTGTTTTGCTGTTGCCAACGCAATGCGTTCCGTTTCCGTGTAGCTTCCTGGCAGTAAGCGATTGCCTGCTGGCTGCCCGCCGCAAATTTTCATTCAGCATTGAAACTCACTTGTTGTGTGGCACACACACACACACATACTATGTATATACCATGCACAGAATCAACTTACGTTCGTCTGCTTTGCAGTCCTAAGGATTTGCCAGCGCCTTTGTGTCAGGTGTACATGGGTGTGAGTTTATGCTGGCACAAGTGCGCTGCATATAAATCAATATTTGCCAGCTATTTAAGGTTATTTGTTTCGAGCTCATTTTTCATTCCGCCAATCAGCTGGCAGCGAATTGGCTTCCTTGGAAGCTGGCATTGTATTACCTACTGCAGCCGCTTGGATCAAAGCATGTTTCAGCGTGAAGCTATTTGCAGCCCTATGCGCCGCACAATAAGCCATCGCAGAGACACAAACACGGTCTGAATCCGTGAAATTAATCAATAGCATTCGCATATTTCTGTGTCATTACTTCGGTATTGAATGCCGATCGTTGGAAATATTTCTCAAAGCCTGCCCAATGCATTTCAATTCCAATTGGTATGCAATAAAGTTTTTTATTAAATTGCATGGACACGCACACACACATGCACACGTCAGCAAACTGCTAACCGCCAATTGGCAACGGACAGCTGGCAACTGCCAACTGGCGACAGCTGCCTGCATTCGCATATCCGACATGCTGCGAATGGCTCCCACGCGTGCACAAGCCCACCCACACACATATGCGTACTCGTAAAATAAAAATAAAGACTGAGGCGCATTGCGGCTCTGTGTGTGTGAGCCTGTGTGTTTGTGCGTACATATGTGTGTGCTACACCCAACTTATTTGCATGAGTAAACCGTTGCAGCCTTTTCATATTTAAATGAACTAAACTTGATTATTTTTTTACTGCAGTACAGTGCAAGTGTAAATGGGATGAGTGCCAGGCAGCGGTCAGCATGTTTACTTATTTGCGTCCGCCGGGCGTATGAGTAATTTACATTCGCCTTTACCTCGGACGCTTTGTTTACACTTTATCACTGTTAAGTGCACCAGCAGCATTGAGTTTATTTACTGTACTGCGGTTTCTCTTTATTTTTATTACTTTTGTAATTCGTTTTCACAAGAATAACAACAGCGGCGACAGCAACAGCACCAGCACCAGCAACAAAAACAATGACAATGTTATTAAGTGTAAAGTAAAACCTTTCATAAGCCAACCACAAGCGGAAATGAGAATTTCCTGCTGGCCAAGCTATGTTAAGCTTACAAATGGCCTGGACTGTAATAAGTGGTTTGGCTTACAGCTTATTTTGTTATTGTTGCTATTATGCCCATGCCAATGCAGGATACATGTCAGCTTATGAAAAAATTATATGCAAGCTCATGAACTATTAATAGGCAAAATCAAAACATGTCAAAGGCCATGGGAAAATTATGGCTGCAATTGACAATAACTCATTTTACTAAAAGCACTTTATAAGTAAATGTGAGCAATTGGTGCATTTCCTTTGTTAGGTAAGTAAAACACTCAGACTTTGAAGTATTTCATTTATAGAAGGGACTTGGCCGGTAGTCCCTTATTATTAGTAAATAATTTAAATAATTGTTAAGGTCTCAATATTTAATTTACTTGACTTTTAAACTATCTTAGCAATTACCTGGTAATTGATATTTTATTTTTATTTTTTTTTTGTTAAATATTGTTTTACTTAGAATCAATCTTCTTTTACTTTAAACTCAGTGGCTTATGTACCATATGTATATTCGCACTGAACATGCGGAGTTCAGAGATCTCTTGTGAAGAGAATCTTTGGTTTAAAAGCAAGCCAAGCTGAAGGTTAACTTAATTTCTTCTGTTCTGTTATGTTCTGTTTTAAATGTCAAGTAAGAAGTCAAGTTTATTAAGCTTTTCATTATTTCTGAGGTTTTACGTATTTTCTCAGTAATTGCTCGTGCACTAAGCGACGCGCAAGTAATTTAATTGAACTGTACCAAGTAT
Organism: Stegana nigrithorax; assembly: GCA_037044495.1. Classification (NCBI taxonomy): domain Eukaryota; kingdom Metazoa; phylum Arthropoda; class Insecta; order Diptera; family Drosophilidae; genus Stegana; species Stegana nigrithorax. The sequence continues at coordinate 377,902 of JBAMBQ010003058.1, read as the reverse complement.
TGGCTTCCAAGTGCGCATCCTGTTGGCATTTTCTCTGCATAAAGTACATTTACCGTGAGTAATGAGTTTTATATTGGTTGCCTGATACATATCGATGGGTGTTTTGAAATATTTTCTGTATATTTTGCTTTAAATCAATTCGACCCGACTTCTGTCAGCGTTCACAAGCGGAAGTCGCATGTGTACAAGTTCTACTGACTGACAGCGTAGCTGGTGAATTATTGCATGTAACATTTCATGCATGCAGATGTGCAATACGCGCCAGGGGATAGGGAGTTCGCGGCACAAATATTGAGTTAATAAACCAGCAGCTACGAGTCTGAGAGTAAGTATGTTATGTATCCTACGGCGCACAGATACACACAAGTTCACGTGCGGCAGCGGAATTAAAATGAGCAACACGCTCCCAAAGGTGGAAATCATATTCAGGTGTGTTGAGCCAACATACGCAGGTAGAATATTTGATTTGCTAACGAGCGGAGATGAGCGTAGAAATTCAAAACCAATCACACAAGAAAAAAAGGTGAAAAAAGGTAATAGCTTCTATAAAGCAAAGAATGCCATTCAATTTTGTTGAAATTCATTTGAAAGTTCTTAATTTTGCCAAATGAGCACTTCAGCCTCTTTATGTTTGTCTTGCACTTATAATATGAGCAGCACTCACTAATATGAGAAACAAAACAAAAAGTGAAATCAGCTGCAATTTTGTAATTATAAAATTTTCAAAAGTTATCAAAAATGTGCATAACAAAATAGACCCTAGCCCTCACTGCCTTGAGTTTACATTCGCCAAATGATGCTTGTGAGTTGAGTGTGGAATTAATCATTAGCGCAACGCGTATAAAATATTTACCAAACAACTCTTGCCTGCTGAGGATAGCATACGCGCACATCACAAGGCTGCAACATTATTTCATAAATTTTAAATGCAAAATTATCAAACTGGGCGCCGAGAGCCGGGCAGCTTGCATAGCGAATCGAGTGCATTGTGTATTCGGCTTTTCGCTTCTTCATGACACACGACTGCGGGCAATGTTTGCTACGCAACCGGAAATTGCAAGTTGCAGCAACATGAAGAGCAAGTGTCAATAATAATCTACTTTTAAAGAGAATTTGCCATGCACAGACAATTTCAAAGTATTCAAGTAATTTTGGGAATTAAATTAAACTTTGATCATTTTCATTTTAGTAGTAGTAGACTTTTAGGCAAAGTTGCGCAATTCAGCAGTGATATGTATAAAATGTTGTTAATTTAAATAATTAAGATGTGATTATATAAACTTTAATAATTTGCATAAGCAAATCAGCAAGAGCCAATTAAAACATCAAAGTATAATATATATATATATATATAAAAGGGACAACATGTCGTATGCGTAACTTAGATAATATTACGCATACGGCATGTTACGCCACGCATGCAGTCAACCGAGTAGAGATTTGAAGTTTGCTTTGCCGAAATTTCAAATGAATTTCAATTTAAGCAATGGCAGTCAAACATTTGAATTTTCTAATAAAAATACCGACTTATCAGTTAACATAAAAATGAGGAAATAACAAAAAAATAAAAACAAAAAAATCAAGAAATCCAAACCTTACTCATTGTAAGCAACTATGATGTCTATTTCGTAGAGTTTACTTTGTGCACATACTGTTTGCTTTACCCACTTGGAAAATCCTTAAAAAACGAAAACAAAGTAAAATACGTAAAACTCAACACATAACAATTTAAAAAAAAACAAAAAGAAACGAAAACTACTAACCGAGATTTGGCCGGCTTAAAGCTGATTTGCTTTTGTGTTACAAGACACAATAACAACAACAACAACAACAACAACAACGCACATACAGCCTTCGGCCTAAATAAATAAAATGTATGTGAAAAATTTCAAATCAATAAGCAAGCCTAGCATGAGCGCATCACTCACTGTACGCAGGCCTGCCTGCCTGCCTGTTGCCACAGTCGGCCATGTGCGGGCATGGCTGTTACTTACTCGGAGCCTTATCTTGCGTAAATATGCGCATACGTTAAGTGAATGCGTAGCAGAAACGCAGAAGAAGCAGCAAGAGCAGCTGCCCATAGTGTCAACGAAAACGCAGACGAATAGGAAAATGATCATTCTCAATGCTAACCTGAAAGGATTGCTGCATAATTTGTTATCGATATTGCGTATACGCACCGGAGCAGAGTTGCCTAATAAATGGATTGCTCAATTTATGAGCTTTGCATACTTATTGCATAATTTCTTTACTTGATTATGTGCTCTAATGCTGCTCGATGCGATTTGGCATAAACTTGGCATATTTTTCACTTTGGTGACATCGCACAAATTCGATATTGGCCAATTTTGATTTGCATATTTTATTTGGCCGTAAGCGAAGTGTAAGCGCAGGCGTTTGACAGTTTCGAGGCCAATCGAATCGTATCGATTGGAGTGGAGTGAAAATCTTTTGCATGTCTTACGATTCACATTCGCGCTGCTGGCTGCCAATTGTAATGACCTAGTTTTAAAACAATGGACGCCATTAATGCCGGCTCGTACTCGTAAAAGTTTTTTGTCTTGCAATAAATGCCATTTTTATGAATTTTTCTTTACATTCCAACACGCCCGCGCACCGGCATTCCGGAGCTTGCTTTTCCCGTTTGTTTTTGACAATTGTAAGCAGCTTTTCGTGTCATTTGCAAATGGCATGCTTAAGTTCCCATGCTTAAGATTTTTGCAGCCCGAAGGCAATGAATTCATGAATTCAGCACTTCATGTAGGCGAAAAACGGCAATCGGCAGCCGGCAGCCGGCAGTCGACAGTCGACATTCGACATTCGGCAAACATTTGTCTTAAATTATTTAAGCTTTAATTGTAAAAGTTTTGGCATCACTGCCACTGACTGACTTTTGCCTGTGTGAGCTGCGGCGTGAAGTCTAATAAAAAGGGCGACTTTGGCAACTCTCTGCTCTCTGCTCTCAACTCGGTTTCTATATGCCCCAAAGCCAAACGATTAAATGTGATTACAAAGTAATTTGTCTGCTTTTCACGCACGAATGCCGTGCATAGACTGAATACACATATTGTTGTCGATTTTCAGTTTGAGTTTCAGTTTCGGTTTCTGTTACAGTTTCAGTTTCAGTTTCAATTTCATTTTGATTTTGATTTCGATTTCGTTGTGTTCTGTTTCTGTTTCTGTTTCTGCTCTTATAAATTAGTTTACAAATAATGAAATCAAATCAATGAACATTGGCAGGCACATACGCACACGCACACGCACATGCACACCATGACAAGCACGAAATGCTGCCCACATAAGCTATCCAGGCGCAGAGGCAAACAAGCAACAAATAAATAAAATAAAACAAATAAAGAAAATAAAATAAATAAGTATGTAATTGAGTGCAGCATACAATAAAAAAGTTTATTTGCTGCAAACTTTTGGCATTTAGAGTATTGGAAAAACCCAACTCGTCTTCACTTGACCTACGCTGGCAGCTGGAGAGACTCGAAATGCCCGAAGACAGGCCACAGAGCAGATCACAGCGCAGCCAGCAGACAAACTTTATTAGCTGACGTTGAACACAAGGCTTATGCTGCGGAAATGCTTCTGCTGCTTCTGCTGCTGCTGCTGCTCTGCTTTTTTAACTTATTGTTTTTGTTATTGTGATGTTTGTTGTTGTTGTCGTTGTCATAGCCGATAACTAGTGCTAAATAGTTAAGCAAGTTTGGCCCATGCTGCTGACGCCTCATAAAGTTTCCATACCCAAGCCGCTGTTGTTTTTAAACTTATTCAACTCAATTTGAAAATTTATGCTGCAGCATAAATAATGTGTGAAGTGCAGAAAAACGAAAAATGAAAATCAATTTTCCAACCAGCAAACACGTTCAAGCACCATCAAGGTAAATGTAGGGGCATGCCAAGACCCGCCATGTACTGCCATGTCCTGCCAGGCACTATTTGCTTACTTGGCATGTGCACGACTTAGCTGCTCCTGGCCACAGCGCAGAGTTGTGCTGACCATAGACGTAAAGACCCTTAGCAGTTGTTGTTTGTGTTGTTGTTGCTGTTGTTGTTCTCATTATGGCAAACGTAAAATCGAATTGATTTGTGTGCACATAGAATATAATAAATATAAATAATTGAAGCAGCACACAAATAACACAGCAGTGTCTGCATATGTGCGTGCGTGTGCATGTGTAGGCACCCTATGTTTTTTTTAGATTTTCAGCTATTTTTTCGCTTCACGAAATTCAATTACGCGCATTTTTGCTTAAGCTCGGCAACGAAACGACAACCCAAGTTGATTGTTATCTATTGGTACAAGTCTTCCATATTATATTCCAAGTGTAAGTTGTTGTGTTTGTTGTTTGTTGTCTACTGTCTGTTGTTGTAGGTGTAGTTGTGGCATTGGATTCGTGCACAGTTCGAGTCCTTGCGGCACTCCTTGCGCCATGTTTGTGCCTTGCTGCCATGCGGCATCGTGCTTTGCGTTCCATCTATCTGCCCTGTGCCCCGTGCCCTGTGCGTGCGTGCACACCCTTTTGATGCCAAATTGTCTATCCTTGTTATTCTTTAGGCTGGGTTGGCAGACTGTTTGCAGAGCGCACAATTAAAAGTGCTAAACGATATGAGTTACAGTCGATAGCCTCAAGTTACTTCGCTGTGTAAATAAGCATTTATTAATAAAGACACTGTGTGGATGTTGAAGCTCTGTGCCGTTAGAGAAATTATTAAAGCGCAGCATTAGTGCAAATTTGTTCTGCATAAATCACTTTGAAGTTCACGTCTGGTGAGAATCGTGCCTTGCATGGTTGACTGCGAGTGTTTTTCATTGCTTCTGTGATCATATGTCACTTATATAAATAACAGAAACCTATTCAGTATTTTCTAGACCTCAACTGTTCTAATTGCAACTAATCAAATTCAATAATATTTTTAGTCTAAGATCTTTAAAAACCTAAGTTTTATTTCAAAGAACTCTTTTGGCTTTGTTTGTTACATATGCCTTCTTATCGAAGGAGGCTATGCAATCATCTTTTCGACATTCAATTTCAGTCATGTAATGATATTGTTTGGGTAGATCTCTTGGCTCTAACCAATACATAAATATTATTAATTAGCTTTTTATAGAATTTTTGTTTCAATTTGTCTTTAAACTGTGCTTTTTCACTTCCTCTGCATTTTATTTCTTTTATATTACAGAAACCCTTTTAGTTTCGTTAAAAAAAAAAATTTCCTTTCTTATGATCCAGGGAATAATCGATCACAATGTCAAGTTCCATTACAATTCATCATATACATACTTTTCGTAAGAGGCGAAATATTGAGCAAAGATTTTGTTGATTTATTATAGTTTCTTTTATATATATTTGAGTATATAAATTCATTGCAATTTAAATTGCATATTGAAGCGCATTTTCGCTCCGCACTTAAACGTTTGCGTTTCATATTATTTTGCTGGGCGCTTTTGTTGCCGCAGTTGTGTGGCAGAGTGAAAGCTGCGCAACTCATTTCAGTGACTACAACTAAGACAACAAAAAATATCACAACATAAAGAAACGTCAAAAACTAAAGGAAAAAACGAAAAACTTTCGAATTGTGCCATTATGAGTAACAAAAGACAAATGTGCGTTTTCTTTTATGTTTGCTGTTATTTTCCGTTTTTCTTTCCATTTATTTTTTATTTCTTTAGTTTGAGTATTTTTTTTCTGTTTTCCTTAACTGGGTTTTAAACTTTCTTATTGTCTTTAACTATTTATGAAAAGTTTCCAGTTAACTGCTGAAATTGGTTGGATATTTTCTCGAGCGTTTTCTTAGCTATGTTTTATTTACTATTGCTTTTGTACGCTTAACTTTATGAAAATTAGATTGAAATGTTCCACGTAACAATAAAATGTGCGCAAATGAAGAGATTTTAATGGCTGGCAGCACCTGGAAGACGCGTGCATTGCATGCCTTGCATTTTGCGTGCACTCACGTCTCTAAATATGCAGCGTGAATTGCCAGCAATTTAATTTCGTTCTTGAAAATCGCTTGGCGCACATGCATTGCCTGCACGCAGTTATTAAAGGTAAACACTCATCTGCTGTGCATGCGAAGAAGCGACTTCTATGCAAAAACGACGATAGAAAATAAAATAACTGCTAGGTGACTGCGATGTGTACCTGGCAAGCCGCAAAGCATGCCGAGTCCGCACAGTGAGGACACAGCTCTAGTGCCACTCACGTGCTCGCTCACACATTCGCTTTATGCTGCATCATTTGCTTGAGTGCAAAGCTCCGTCATGCACAGCAATGCCGTCACTGGGCAATATTTGCATACCATGCCAAGCCAAGCCGTGCCATGCCAAGCCATGGCATGCTGTGCTGTGCCGAGACACTCTTCGTGCCATGGCTGCATATTTTTCTTTCTTCTTTAAAGTGTGAAGCATTGCTTTGGCACAGGATTTGCTAGTGTGAATTGCTCAAAGAAGTGTGTGAACTGCGTAAAGCTCTGCAGTGCTGCTGACGTGTGCGTAGTTTAATTTAAAACTTTAAGAAATGTTTGGCATTGTCGCAGAGCTGCGTCGTCGTCATTAGTCATATCTGCTGCCGTTGTCAAATAGTCTGTTTTGGTGGGTTGTGCCCCGCGGCCGCATGTCACATATGTTTGCAATTGTTACGATCGTCGTTTATTCTTAGTTCTGAGACATAAAATCTTGAACTTTATGCAGTGCATGGCAAATGTCGCATAAAGTATAAAACAACCGCAGCAGCAGCAGCAGCAGCAGCAGCGAAAGTAGACTTTTTTGCTTGCCTGTATTTTTCGCTAGCTTTATGTTTTATCTGTGGTTTTTACTGGTGTCTTTTTTTTTTTAAACTTTATTTTCTTCCATTTTGAGCGCATTCAGCTCATAAAAATTCACTGAAGCGTAAATATGGCACATAAAATATATGTCATACACTGCGTATGCGTAATAAACAAATTTTACATTGCATAAAGCGCTTAATAAGAATGTTTTATTTTATTTTTATTTATTTATTTTTTTTGTGCTGTGTTTGTTGTATGCTTTTCTGTTTTTCGTTTTCGTTTTCATTTTTGCAAATTTGACAAATTTGAATGCGCGCAATGTAGATTTTATTCACTTAACCGAATATTTGCCGCTGACAATTTGGTATAATGCCATATTGTGGCTTAAATAAATAATGGCGATATTCATTTTGCCTACATCTCGTGCACTAAAATAAACACGAAATCGCTTTATTATGCGTAAGCCGCACACTACACCGCGCGCAGCATAACGGGAATTCCAATGAAAATACGCGCAATCAAAATGCAAATGACTTTGTTGGACAGGAAGCGCGACGCGACGCGATGCTGCAAGCGTTTTTAAACTAAACAACAACAACAAAGTCTCATCCAGTGAGTGGCATTGTGCTCTGCTCTGCTGTGCTGTACTGTGACACATGAGCGCAGAACGGCAATCCGCCGTCGGTTGCTTGCCAATGCGAGTTATTTGCTTAGTCTCACTTAATAAAACAATGAACAGCGCATTAGGGCCGCCAGACTATGAATCGTGTGTAATGCGTCCATACGCAGCATACGCAGGATACACTCATCTGCATGCAGACACACACACTCGCACATGCTGCACGGCAACTCATTACGCGTTTATACATACGCAATTGTGCGTGACGCGTTTATTTATGCGGAGTGCGCCGCGCAGGCTGAGGCATGGCCGGGGAATGCGGCACACATGCCGCCCAATTGGCAGCACTTTGCTTTAGGCCTTTGCCTCAAGGCGGTTGCCGCTTTGTGCCTGCCATCTTTGTTGTTGTTGTCGTTGTTCGTCTTGGCATTATCCTTGTTGTTATTGTTGCTGTTGTTGTAAGGCGGTTTGTGCAAATTAAATAGCAAAGTGTCCCTCGCACAGCAGAGTGAATTTTCATTTTAAATGGTGAATCATTTGTTTTGTTTATACTTGGCTAAGTGAGTCTCGAAGTGTGCGTGTCTTGGCCTTGATAAGGCGTACGCAGCCGACTTCCTTCCTGCCGTCTGTCCAGCTGTCTACGCGCTACTTTGTCAACGCTTGCGTCATTAACATGCAAAAGTTGCACATTTTTGTTGCGACACGTTGTCGCTGACATATCCATTGTCTTCTATTGTCAACTTAACTCAGCTCAGCTCAACTCAGCTCGGCTCAACTCAACTTAGACACAGTTCAGCTTAGTTCACATCACCTCAGCATAGCATAACTTTAGCATAACAACAACAACAACAATAGCAACAACAAAAGAACAAGCAGCGTACGTTGCTCAATGTGCAAAGTTTCCGATTGCTTGCTTGCTTTGTTGTTGGCAACTGAGCAGCCAGCAGCTTGCCAAAAACTTTTCACAAAGACAAAGGAAAGACATAGCGGTAGCAGCAGCAGCAGCAGCAGCAGAAATAACAACAACAACAATAGCACAGCAACAACCACAGCACCTGACGCACTTGTACTGCGGCGCTTGGTTTCACGCGCCTTTGCTTTAGTTGTGTGTTGCTTTTGCTTTTGTTTGTGTTTGTGTTTGTGCAAACTTTGGAAGAATTTAAATTTGTAGTTAAATTGAATTTGAGCTTTTGCAGCATTCTATCACGCGGCTCATTCTTCTTTCTGTTGCTGTTTTTGCTGTTTATGCGTATTCAGTTGTTTTTTTTATTTTTTGTTTTGTGCTGCTGCTCAGTTCGCCGCAGCGAACGCGAAAATTCAATTTATTATAAGTCGCAACTGGCGAATCAATATTCAAATCTTTAAATGTTATCAAAAGAATAATAAAAGGCATAACGCACACGGCGAGTGGCAAGCCATAACCTGTTCGCCGTCCGTCTTCCGACGTCGTCTGTCGCCCGGCGTCTGATATTGTGCACGTTGCTGCTTGCGTTTCGGTTTTTTCCGCTTTTTTAATGAAAGTATCGCGTATAAAAATGTTTATTGCAAAATGCCGGATGGTTGGTAGGTAGATGGCAGGAAAAACAACTACAACAACAATAACAACAACAGCGAATGGAGTCTGCTTACACAAAAGTCGCAGCTCGTCAGACGTCGCAGTCAGCCAGGCAGCTACCTGGCAGCAGTTTGGCAGCTTGGCAGTCTGGCTACCTGACTGTGTGAAATCAAGGTGGAGCTTAACGGGCCCAACCCGTGGAAAAAACACCCGCTGTGTTATTGTTTTCTGTCGACAACTTTTCATGCCGTTTGCCGTTTGTCGTCGCTCTGGCGTCATCAATGTCGTTTTCGTGCTCTTACTGCTCACTGCCTAGTCGGCATAATGCAGCCTGCTTTTCCCCATACCTTTGCAGTCTACCGTACGGTTGACTTTTGCTTGCTGCTTTCATATACACATATTTAGCTTTTCTTGCGTACGCAAGGTGAATAAAAGTCATCGATGATTGCCAACATAATTTATACCGCATTGGCAGCTGTGACGCACTCACATATATCTTTTACCTATTAAACGCATCTTTTCGTTTATTTTCACATATTTTTTTGATATTTTTCTTATTTTTTTATTTTTGTTTTTTTTTTTTTTTTTTTTGCTGCTGTGTGTGCCCCACGCATGCGAAACAGCAATGCCAAATTGGTGTTGGTACATTGTAAATTATGATTTAACAAAGAAATTGCTGAGCCACAAAAAATGTTATTCGTTTACTTTTTGCACAAATGGGAATTGTTTGTTCGGTACCTTTTTTTTTTTTATTTTTTGTTTGCAGGTCGGCTGAGGTCGACGCCACTTACCTGCAAGAAATAGAAAGAAATAAAAATAAATATTATGTTATTTATATTTGGCAACTTTTGAATAATAATCGATAATGGCAAAGCAAAATTGGCCCAAACAGCAGCAACAGTGTAAATATATTTTGTCCCAAAAGTATGCTACAAGTATTTTTTTTTTCTATTTTTTTGTTCATTTATTTTTTCATTGAAATTTTGTGTTCACGTTTGACTGTGGCGACCTGCAGAAAATGAATACCGATGATCGGGTCATGCTATGTTTTATTGATTTTCCTACAGTCACCTGCTTACGTCCCGCTGTGCCAGCCGTAGACAATTTCTTTCACTTTTTGTGCACACTTGAGTTTTCTAGCACAGTGCTGCGTGCATCAAGTGCTCGCATGTGCGTGTAGACGAATAAAAAAAAAAAAGAAATGATAAGAGGCAGCAAAAAATAAAATTCATAACAAGCATAATAATTCAATTAAGTAAACGAATAAATAAAATGAAAATTTGACACAGTCCATAACACAAAAATACAAAATATTTTCTCTATGATTAAATGCAAACAAGTTCATGACTGGGAATACGTTTATGTGCACACAAAAGCAAATTTCTTTGCCCAAAAGTAATTTTCCAAATTAAATTTTTTATTTTTTTTTTCTCTGCATTTTATTCTTTTACTCTTAGACAACACCCAAAAATAGGCAAAACTAGAAGCTTATATTTATGTCGGTTTGTGGTGTCATACACATTGTGTATATATTTTGGTAACCATTTTGTTGCTGACATGTCGTATACATACTATGTATGTGTGTGCTTCGTGTATATTTTATACATGCACTAGTGACTCGTTTCAATATTCAGCAGCCTGCATGTATAAATAAAAGCCAGCGTTGACATTAAAGTATACACTCAGTATAATCGTCAGTATATGCGTCAAATGCTCCCGATGGCCGATGCCGATCTGTTGCAAACTGATAAAAGGACGTTTTCACACATTTTTGCTGTGTTATCGTTAACGTTGACGCTGCATAAAGTTCGACGCTACATTGAAATATCTTTCAATTTCCGATAAGTGCTTTTAGCTGCGAATCACCAAAAATATAAAAAAAAAAATAAAAATAAAAATGGAAAAATAGCATGGCAAAATAGAAAGTGCAAAAAAGTATCGAGCACGAGTCAACAGTGCATTGACTAGTTGCTGGTACAGCTGAAGCTTGATAACAAACGCCAGCTGAGCTGGGTGATGCTGGCAGCAGGCAAGTGAGGAAAATGCTGCTGCTTCGTCGAATCTCATTCAATTTCGTCAAAGTGCGGTAATTAAATTCCCTTTGCGGACAACGCAGCTGTAACAACAACAATCATAACAACAACAACAATAGCAACAACAGCGACAACAGAAATAACAAAGTCGCTTGCCGCCCGCATGTTAAGTGATTTTGCACGTTTTTTCACACCATTGACATTGGCATCTACTTTGCCCAGTTGGCCCAGTTGGTGGGTCCGTCTGTCTGCCGGTACTTTGTGCTTTGTGCTGGCGCACGTTTCGTATTGAAAAATGAATTTTTCATTGTTGCCACTCGACGCAAAAGAAGCCAGCAGACGGAGCCATGGCTAAGCGGTGCGTAGACAGGAGTGACAGGCGTTGATTGCCAACGAGCTGCGAATGCGCAGCGTAAAAATTTTGCTTTGTTTCAATTTGTGTGCAAAATTGTGCGGCTAAATTGAAATAGACATTGAAAATAGCTGCAGGGCCAGCCCTGGTGCCTGGAGGCTGGCGCACACAACTCAATAACGTGGATTAATGCGCATAATTAAGACTAACCGCAGAACGTGCAAATCATACCGAGTTAACCGCGAATCAGGCGCAGAAATTAGTATTCGGTTTTTGTTGTTCTTGTCATTATGTTGTTTTTGTTGTTGTCTCTGTCGCTGTTTAAAATCAAATAAAAGCAAGCCAAAGTTTTAATTGCATGGCAGCGCACACTTGCGCGAATTTGCGAATATGCGACTATGCATACAGATTTTCAACATTGCAGAGCAAACACAAAGCAGTGCAAGGAGCGCCTCGCGTCGCACTTTTAGTTAACAACTTCCGTTTATGTGAACATTTCAATTTCCTGTGAAAAATTAATGTTGAATTTATAGTAAATTGCAGCAGCAAGCACAAGAGGCTGCGGTCCTTGTTGAATGCCAACCACAACAACAACAAAAACAACAGCAACATTAGCAAACAAAGCCGTGTGCTGAGCAGCAACAACAAATGACAACAAGCAGCAAAGTATGACGGAAGTGTAATGAAAATGTTGTTGCCCGATGCCGATGTAGACGCCGACGTTGATGATAGAACAGTTTTTGTCTATCTCTGCTGCTTCGTCTATTTTGACATTTTTCCTTATTTTTGGCACTAAATATGCCCGCAAACCACAAAAACATTTTGACATAAGCAAATTCACTTTTGGCACAACATCATAACGACGACGTTGGCTGCTCTTGGCAGTTGCCTCTGTATGTGTGTGTGAGTTTGTGTGTGTATGTGTGTGTTTGGGTGTGTGTATGTGTGTTTGTGAGTAAGTCCGATTAGCAGAGCAGATTTCAACTCGCGTGTGGCAAATGTTGTAAGCCTTTAACCTTAAGTCACTCTGTACAATTGCGTTGCGTGTGTAACTCAGTACACGACTTGAGTTTTGTTGTAAGCTGCCATAATCGAAAACTAAGCAAGGTCCTTTGCTACAAACCACCATCAGATCTCCCATACAGTGGAGTGCCAGACCTGATTGCTGTGCCAAGAGTTGCCTTGCGTGTGTGCAGAGCACAGAAATTTGCCGCGAGCTACGAATGAATTTATGTGGCACAGGCATTGTAGAAGTTTGCTGATTGAAAAGCAAACCGAGCAGAAGCCGAAGCAGAGGCAGCAGCAGCAGCCGTCGTAGTGTAATGTAAGTAGTTCCATTTGGATTTATGGCTGGTAAGCTGGAAAATAATTTGTTGCTATTTTGGTTTAGGAGTAAAATTAATTTTGGGTTTTGCAAAGCGTTTTGTAGCTAATAATGGCTTAGACTTACGCAAAGCAGTTCAACAACAAATTGTGGCTAGAGGTGTAAGCATACTCACACATACCTACACACACACACATACACATACTCTCACTGACTCAGTCAACTCAGTCACTTAGTCACTCAGTCAGAGTAATGTGAGCCAATATATGCAAATTAGCACTGAAGGCATGCAACATGTTGCTGCTACGTAGCACCAGAATCGTATTAACGTAAGCCACTACCTTGGCAAAGCAAGCAGCGTAAAAGGTCCTTCGTAAATATGGTAAAGGCCAGCCAAGCTCTGGTCACTGTTTACATTTGCGCAACTTTGACAAAAAATCACATTTCGTTTAGTTGAAATGTCAATTCAATAGCGGAAATCAATTTGAGCGTAAAATCGATTTTCTTTTACAGCCTTGGCCAACACACACACTCACACATACACAAGCACACACACACACACACATAAACGTATACATAGGATGTCAAGCAGAACGAAACTCAAACTCTTTGCAGGTTACACTTGAATACATTTTTCAGTTTGCCAAATGTGCACACAAATCGATAAATCGACGCTGAATGCCAGGCAGACGACATGCATAAAACAGCCAAATGCCAGAGGAGCAGTAACAGTAAAAGTAAAAATAAAAAAACAACAACAACAATAAAGACAACGAAAAACAAGTTAGCCAGTGAGTCAGCAGCAGCAGCAGCAGCAGAAAACACAGACCGGAGGAGACAGAGCTCCTGTCGCTGCGAATGGACAAGTGACTGGCCAACAATGGCAACAGGTTGGCTGTTGTGTGTGTTGTGTGTGTTTTTGGTTCACTGCATGGTAGGGCACAAAAAAAAAAAAGACAAAAAAAAAAGAGGAAATCAACAGAGAGAATACCGTGAAATACGAAAAACAACACTGACTATAAATCACCAAAGGCAGTTGGCCCCATTGCTCAGCGCACTTAGCCAGGACAGTGAAATTGCCACAGCCAACGAATCGCATCTCATCGCATCGGATCGGATCGCATCGCAACGGAATGGAAGGTATCACATGGCAATGCATTCAATCCTTCTATGCATGCTAGGCAGCATTCCATTGCAATGTTTACTGGCTCACTTGGCTGTCTGCCTGCCTGACTCTTCCGACTCTCTGCTTTAGACTGCTTGACTGCTGCGTGCCTGCCTGTCTGTCCATCTGCCTGCCGGGCTGGCTAAATGTGCGTATACGTAACGGTAACTAATGAAGCTATTGCTGCTGTCTGTCTGTCTGTCTATCTAACATATTTTGAACTTCGACTGCAGCTGAAATTTGTATGCGTGCGTGCGTGTGTGTGTGTGTGTGTGTGTGAGTTTCGTTGCCAAACTTATGCAATTGTCATTATTTTTAATTTGTGCAGGCATGTTAGTCTGCATTCGTAGTCGCTTTACAAGGCAACAAAGTGCCGTTGACAATGCAATTTCCGCTCACAGCAAACGTTGCTCGCTGACTCGCTGTGTGTACGCTATTCTGGCTTGCGTTCGTTGTTGTTGCGGTGGCTGTTGTTGGCATAGTGCGCATCGTTTTCTGACAGTGCTTTGCTTCGTTAGCATTTGAATGTTTTCGCATGCGACTTGGCATGGCTGAGTCGATGCATGTGCCACAGCCTCCTGACGGTGGGCCATTTTAATTTGTTGCATGCATGCCGGGGCGCTCTGGCTCTGGCTGCTCCACGTAAGCCCAAAGGTGGCTCTTTATGTCCATTTAACGTTCGCATGCGCTAACCTAAACAATTAAATATTAAGTAGCGCAACGCAGTGTTATGCTTTTGTAATTGAAGCATGTACTGAGGCACATGTCGCACACGCGGGCAGCGTCGTTTATTGCATTTTACGTGCTGCCTCTGTCACAAGGGTATGCTGCATAAAGTGTCACAAGGGTATGCTGCATACTTTCGTGCGCTGTGCGCGCATTGTCACTTGCAAATGAAATCTTTTATTTTCTTGCTTTGTTTCGCATTGCGGTGCGATTTAATTACATTACTGCAAGAAATTACTTTGCAGTTATCGCAAGTTTTAATTGCTGTGGGCGGCTGCTGCACGCCTAAGCACACAAGTCCAACATAAACATCAGCGCCCGGCCGTGCTGCTCTGCAGCTTCGCTTCGTCACTTTCTGTGTGTTCTTGTTTCTTTTTTTATTATTATTTTTAGCGTTGCAGTAATTGCTCTCGGCATATTATGCTGTGCTGCGGCTTGAGTGCTTGATTGAAAAATGTAATTGCAACAAGACAATCGCAAGGATAATGCAATAGCACACAAGTGCCAGACAACGCTTAGCTAAGATGCTGTGCACTTCTTAAAGCCGTTTACTTGTGCTTGTTCTATCTCTTGAGTAAGTGTTTTTAAGCTGCGTTTACTGTTGAAGGCTTAAAGCAGCCGCATACTGTGAAAGTATTGCTTCAAAGAAAATTGTTGTGGCTGCTATTTTAATTTTGTTGGCACTTTTGCTATGCTGTTAATTTGAGAATTTAATTCAATAAATTAAGTGCAACTAAAGACTCACAGCAGTGTGATGTGCCATGCATGAAATGCATGGATAGCATTGCAGCGTGGGCTGCCTTGGCATTGATTTATTTGACAACAAAAACTTGTTGCCACATACTGTTTTTTTTTTTATGTTTATTTTTGTTATATATATTTCTAATTGAATAAAAAGCTTAAACATTTTTCAGCTGCTCATGCAGAGCATTAAACGCGTATGGCGTAAATGCGTTTGTCAATAAATAATTAACACCCATAAACAATTAAATAATATCATCGCTCGCAAAAGTATGCAACAGTTTTTTTAAGCATTAATTAATCACTGCGAAAAATTGCGAAATTGTTTAATTAACAAATTGTAAACATATTACATGCAATTAAAATGGTATTTTAATGCGAATACGCATAATTTAACACAGTGAATTGTTTTTCAAAGGCAGCACGTTAAACTTTTTTATTACATTATTATTTTAATGAATTTTTTATTGGCCAAAACATATTTCAGCGTGCAGTCAGGCGTATGCAGTATTTATTGAATATAAATTACTCTTAGCAAAAAAAAAAAAAGAAAAACGAAAGAGGAATAAAAATAATAAAAAAATATCATATCAAATGGGGTGAAGCTGCAAATGAAGGCGCCCGCTACGCTGCGTGCCATGGCTTCGCTTTCATTTATCATATCAGCAAAGATGTGTGCATTGAAAGCGTCTTGTGAACGTGCGGCACAAAATGCTCACGAAATTCCTCACATGGGACATATACAGATTTATATAAATTTCATTTCTTGCATGTGTCGGCTGACGGCTACACGCAAGTAAAAGTCATGCAGCGGCGGCAGCAAACACAAAGAGCAACAACAAAATAAAGCAGAGCAAAGCAAGAAAAAGTTAAGCAAAGCAAAGCCGATTGACAAGCAAAATAGCTGCCAGGGGTGCGTTGTATGCTTGCGCACAGCTCAGCTGAACTCGGCTCAGCGCAGCTTATGCCCTGCGTATCGATTACCACATTCAATATTTGTATAGGCGCCCTTCCGCTTTGCCGTGGTGTGTATGCCACGGATGTGCACTTGTGTCTAGCTACCCACCGTCCCGCCTACTTTCGATATTGTTTTGGATTATTTTTATTTTATTTTTTTGTAATTTGCTTATCGTACTATTGAATCTGCTGCTGCTGCTGCTGCCGCTGTTGCTGGTGTTGAGCTGCGGGTAACGCACGCTTGCTTAGGCTGACAGCATGCGTTCTCAATCTAACTATGGATCTTAAATCCAGTCTACCATATCGCCTGCCTGCCTGCATGTTTGCCTACAATGCTTTATTGACATTGAATCTTTTGCTTATTAAATTTAATTGCATGTCAGCGTCTTCACACTAGGCTAGATATGTTTTTGCTTTTATTTTCTTTCTGCTTCATATATGTTAGGCAAGTCCCCAAGTCGGGGGCGTTTGTTGTGCGTGTGTGCTGCGGTAATTGTGACAACAGCAACAACAACAGCAATATGACACCGAAACGACAGCAACAGCGACAGCTGACAGCGACCATCGTCGCTCGGTCCCTTGCTTGGGGTTTTATTTAATTTGACAGTACATCAAATGCCTGGCAGCAGGCAGCAGGCAGCAAGCTGCAGGCACCAGGCAGCTGTCGAGAGGGCGTCTGCATATACAATAATAAAATCAATAAGGCAATGCATGAACCTGACCGACAAAATAGTAATCGCTGCGACGTCAGCTCGTCAATACGAAAGTCCTTCAGGCAAACGCTTGCCAATGACCTTGCATGCAATGTCAGACACAAAATGAAACAAATTGCAAAAAAAACGTAAAAAAAAAAAAATTTTAATGCGAACAACATTGCAAATCAAATATAGACACGCCCCCATGCACAGCCCACGGTAACAATATGTTACCAATAATTTGCATGCAACTTTGTGGCAAGATTTACGTGTTAGCCTTACACACACACACATACACACTCACACACATAAATAATTGTTGTTAGGCAGACACTTGTTGACCTTATAAATTTATCAATGCGCGGATTGTGTTTGTTGTTTTTGCTGCGGCTGTTGTTGTTGCTGCTATTGGCGCAAAGTGTTTTTGGCCAATTGATTTTTTAACTCACCTATCGTGTATGTCGCTCCATCGACTGTGAATGTCGCCGCTTTGCATTTGTTGAAGAAACGCGAGGCAAAGTCCAATGCTGAGTTTTTGAGGCTGGAGGACACGCGTCTTATGGGCGAATCGGGACAGGACGCGGCCCCAGTGGCTGTTGTGCTGCCTGCCAGGTGCTGCGTTGCGACATTTGCTGCCTCCGCTGTTTCCACTGTTGCCGTTGTTGTTATTTTATTTGTCTCATCGATTTTTGTTGTCAGTGTGGCTGTGGGCAAAACCATCCTGCTGCTGCTGCTGCTGCCGCTGGTTGACGTTTTTGTTGTGGCTGTTGTTACTGTTGTTGTTGACGCTACTGTCACTTGTGTTGCAGCGCCGGGCGCCACACGATGCAAAAATGTTGGCGAAAGTATGCGCGACGCGTTTTGTGTATTTGACATTTTTCTCTTTTGTTATTATATATAGGAATATATATATATTAATATTTTTTTTTGCGTTATTGGTGGGCTTGTTGTTATTTTTTTTTGCTGTTGGCTTAAGTATTTTTCATTTGTTTTTTATTATTTTTTGATATTTCTGTAATTCATTATAATTTTTATTGCATTAATTGCAAATTGATTGCATTTCTTATTGCAAGCGCTTGGCTCATTTTCAATTAAAACGTTAAAATGCAATTTATTTTTGCTTTATTATTTATTCAATAATATCGCATGTCTGCATGCCGGTTAACCGCTGGCTAGGCATAAAATAAGTCGGCTACCGTCAAAAGAGTTCACGGTGTGTTTTGCTGGCTGGTGGGTGGCTTGTGGGGGGTACTGCAGTTATCACTTATTGCAATCAAATTGAATAATGACTTGTTTTTATATTTGAGCACTCAAGTGCAATTAAAGTGCAGACAGCGGAAAATAACGCATGACGCAGTTCAAGATTTACTTCAACTAAGCTATGACGCCTTTGAAGTATGCAATAATGTTTTTCATATTGATTAATGCGTTGCATTAAATCAAGAAATAATTGCATACATTTCCGATTGATTTCATCTCAAGTTATGAGGCTTTTATCTTTGAAATAACAATTATGTTTTGCAGCTGCAGCAGCTTTTTAAGCGGTTCAGATGGACATGTGTATAAAAGGAAATTTAATAGAATTTTGCCAAGCGCTGCTGAAAGGTATTTATCATTCATAGTACAGAAATATATATATGCTTTACATAGTCATATAAATGATCAAATTAAAGAACAAAAACTGATTAAATTGGATTGGCAAAAGTTCTTCCAATAATGTTTTTTGCGCTGTCAAACTTTTTTATTCATTTTGAGTTGGTCCGCTGCTTCGAATATTCGAAATTCGACAAATAGGTTCGTATAATTTTTAAGCATATTTTCGTATATCGCGCCTTATGCGGATGATTGACGTTCACTTAGAACCTCATATGTGTGTACACTTGCCTATAACCATGCGATCGATTTTTATTCATCTGCAATTAGTTGTTCTACTTAAACTCGATTACTATGCTGGATAAATCGAATAAATTTCTTAGCCATAATAATATTAAAAGAGAAAATTTTAACATTTCCAATTTATCATTTAGCTCACAAAATTTAACGATAATTGCAATTATTTGCTATCCTTCACCCTCCCAAAAAAAAAGAACATATACAATAAGGGAAAGGGGCAGTGGTAAGTGGCATGTGGCTTGCAACGACTCAATTGCTGGCATGCACATCATTTGCAGGATAGGCGGACGTTTTAACCAATAAAACCGGAATTACGCTGCGCACTTGGTCGCATACGTGAGCGCGTTACATAGTTTGCAGGACTTTACCTGGCGACGACAGTGCCAACATGCCATAGCCGTAGTTGCTGCTGCTGCTGCTGTGGCTGTGGCTCGACAGCAACAGTCTCGCAGCTCTAAAACGCTTGAAATTAAAACAAATTGCCTGGAAACCAGTTGGCAGGAGGCACACATGCTCACTACACGCGGCTGTCCTAGCTGTGTTGTTTGTGGTAATGGCGTTCAAATGTGCACATTAACGTGATTATGACGCTTGGAAAATATTCAAAAAAAAAAAAAATAAAAAAATAATAATAATAAAAATAAAATAACAAACAAGCAAACTCTCAGTAACAATCGAAACAGCAAACAAAAACAGCATGGAGGCAGCAAATATCACTTATCAGGCAGCGGGCGGGAAAATTGCCGCATAAAAATGTTAAAATGCCACAAATGGACAATTTTTATTTTACATTAAATGCCGGAACAAAAACGAAAAAAAAAAAAAAAAAATGAATAAAAGAAAAAAGAAAACAGTAGGAAAAATAAAAAATAATAACAATAGACGGAGGCAAACTGCCATACAGGGAAACTGCCTGGCAATAAAGATAAATTTGCGTAGAGCCAAACAATTGCGCCGAGTGATATGCCGAGGATTGCGGCGGAAATTCATAAGATCGTCTGCGATAAACTTTCATGTCTTGGCATATGATTTTCCCTCGCCTGCCAGCTTGCCTGGCTTTTTTTACTGCATGGCTGCTGCTTTGTGGCTTTGCCTTCTGCGCAAAATACTCGTAACAATAATGCGCAGCATTGCGGCAGAATTTATTACGCAGACGAAATTCTACTCAGTGCGTAATTAGCATTTAAAGACGGCAACTGGATTTAAGTCTTAAAGGATTCTTCGCATGTTTGGGCCGTAGAGCGGCGCAGGAAACGCATGCTGAAGGACAACTACTCGTCAGCCTTGTGAGAGGCTTAGTTTAACACCAAGGCAGAAGAGTTGCTCCCCCTCCATTTGGCTTAGGCACGGACAAATTGAGTCAATGTGAGTTTTTACTTTCCTGTTTGTTTCGTATTAACTGGCTAAGTAATGCTAAGCTGGCAAACTGCGTGGGATTTTTTGCCTGCTGCAGGATTTTCCAACATTACATTTGAAAAATTAATTACGCTATGCGCATTTATTTTAGAATTCCTCTGTTGAATTAAAAATAAAAATAAAATATGGAATTTCTAAAAATAAAATAATGCAATTCTAATCTAAATCTAAAATCTATGTCCGCACTTTTTGTTGCTTGCTGCAGCAGAACATAAACAACCAACACAATGAAACTCGCATATGTTTTAATCTGTAGCAAAGCTAAAGTGCTTCTTGATTATGCAACATGATGTGTGTGCTTGAGTTTTTTATTTTTCCTTTTTATTTTTATTAGATTAATTGCACGCAACCTTGTTTGGTTTTTGTTTTGAGTTTTTAATTTTTAAGTTAATGCCAAAGTTGGCATTTACTCACACGAAACCACAAAGATTAACAATAGCAACCACAGCAACAACAACAATGGGATGAACAAAAGCAACATTGAGATTTCATTTAATTTAGCACAAAATGCCAGCAAATGAAGGCTGACGCACGGCATGAATATGTGTCAGCGCTGAGGAATACGTGTCCGCAGCACGCTACGTGCGCACTCTGGGGCTGGGGCAGGGGGTTGATTGTGTCTGCGTGTGTGACGGCTTGAGGTGTGTCTGTGAATCTGTCTGCGCTCCTGCGAAAGCTTATCTGTGGGTAGTGCGTATGTGTGTGTGTGTGTGTGTGTGTGAGTCTGCATGTGTGTGTGTGCCAGGCACATAAACTTCAGCAGCTGCTACACTTATTGCTTGCTTACGTTCTTGCTGTTGTTGTTGTTATTATTATTTTTGTATATATCACGAAGGTTAGACATTATATTCCCTGCAAAATATTTGGACTATCGCTATATTTTTTTGTGTTTTTTGTTGTGTTTTATTCTTTCTCTATAAACATATGAGTTTAGTATACATAAAATATATGAATTTCCGTTTTTGGTTTTGTTTTGTGTTGTGGCTCGGTTTGGTTTTTATTTATCGAAAGCTCTTCTTTCCGTTCTCATCATTATTAGCCAGTTTTAGTTTGGCTCAAATTCGCTGAATATTTTGTTATAGCCATAATCAAATCGTTGCCACTGTGGCTGTTGTTGTTGTTGTTGCTTTTTTGTTGCCATAGGTAGGTCGCTTGCGCTTTTGTTAGCTGCCCCATTTTTTTTGCTGCCTTTTGTGTCTGTAGCGGCTGTCGAGCACAACTAATTAGCAGCTCTGAGCGTTCAGCGTTCAGGGTTCTGCGTTCTGGGCTCTGCATTGTTCGCATACATATGTATATGTGTGCATGTGTGTGCGCTACGCTGATATCCTAGCACAGCCATTGGCTTGCATGAGCATTTTAACTTGAATTTGGTAAATTAATTTGGAAATATTTAACGCTCATCTTAGGCCACAGACTCGCACACACTTAACTGGCTTTCAAGGTCACAACACATGAGTGCGCATGCAATGACGAAGAAAAGCTATCTGAGGACACACAGCACAATGCAGACACACATAAATATTGTCTAAACATAGTCAGAGGCACTAAATAAAGCATTAAGCTGTCTGTTGTATATAAAAAGCAAGAAATTATTTAAAGTGGCTCAAAAGTAGGTAAGTTTTATTTTTTTTTTTGGTTTGTTTTCAAAGCAGTGTAAAATGATTGTGCAACAAGAACAACAATAATAAAGGAACAACAATAAAACGAAAAGCAAAGGCAAACAAGCAAAACACACAAACAATGAATGAAAAATTAACACGCTCTGCTGGAAATTTTTCATTGCTCGCCATTTGATTCCTGGCTGGACAGTTTTGCGCCAACTAAGACCGGCAGCAGAACACAAACCCAAAAAATAAAGGAAAAAAATCAAAGAAAGAAAAAACGAAAATAAAAAAGAAAGAAAAGCAAGCAAAAAATAAATAAAAAGTGGCCATGACGTGCGCGTAACTTAGTAAGCAAGAAATTTATTTTTTATATTGTGCTGTTTTATTTTGGTAGGCAGGCAAAAGGCCAAAACAAAAGCAAATTACTGTAACTTAAAAAAAAAATAAAAAATACGTAGAAAAAAAAATAAACAAAGCGAAATGTGTTAAAAACATAAACTTTGAGCTTATTTTGGGGGGCTTAAGTGTTGCCAACTGTGTGCATGAAATTGAGCGCGCACGGACACATTTTTGCTGGTACGCTTCCTGTCGCGTTGCGAGTGTTAAGCGGCAGCAGGAACAGGACACAACAGCAGCAAGAACGAAGCAGCTTATGCAAAGCATTCATAAGGCGTATGGCGAAAGGCGAACGGCGAGCGGCGTGAGGCGACAAAGGGTTAACAGGCAATGGCCTGCCTGCCATACCGTCTGGCGACGACGAAATTGACTACGTAAAGAGGGTCACATGGTCGTTAGGTCGACGTCGTCGTGCGTCTCGTCAATTGTGTGTACCCTGTGCCCTGCAGTTTGGGTCAATGCGCTAATGAGGACGTGAGGCAGGGACAGTGGCAGAGCCATGTGTTGGCCATGTAGTTAACAGCTGAGCATGCTGCGGCATGAGCAATCAGTGTGCTCACAGTTTGACTGTGGCGGAAAGTAAAGTGCTAATCCGTTTACATATTTCTTGTTTTTATTTGGCCAATGCGCGTTTGCGCTGTCATTTGCGCCTATGCACGTTTGTGACTTTGCTACTCAGTAATCGTAGCATACTTTTAAGCGATCGATGCACAGGTGTATAAATGAGGTTTGAACTTCTCCAATGCTCCCAACTCCCCCCAACTGCGTCAGCGGCGTTGCATGTTCTGATTTAAATGGAAATCTGTCTACTTTATTGTGTGTCTGGCACTGATTACATAGCAAAGCTTAATTGTTTGCCAAGTTTCAGCAAGTTTCACAAATTTTTGAGTGCTTGCGTCTTTGTCGTTAACCCACTGTGCAAATATTTGCAATTAGCCTGGCAAAACACCGAAATTTCAGTTTGTGCTCAACGTTGCACGCAACAGGTAAAATAAAACTCATCTCGCCACAGGTGACCTTGCACTGAACTTTCATTGACTGCCATGGCCCGCCTTGACTTGACTGACGCGCCAATCACCGCCTGTTTGTATAATTTAGTTTTGGGTGAACGCTACACAGCCCAGCAACAAGTGTTCATTAATTGCTTACGAAAGTTAAATTTGCATGCAAATGAGTTTATTTATATATATACATATATATATATGTATGCCTGCGGTTTATTTATTTGTTCTCGAGCCAATACCCGACTTTGCTGTGAACACTTTGTGTAAGTTTTGCAATTCACAACTGAAAGTCGAAACTTTGTTGCAGAGTTACTGAATAAATTTCTTTTTCCTTTTTTTACAAAATTTGAAATTTAAAGAATGCCATAAACGCGCAAAATACTTGCTCTGAGTCAGCGGGTCAAATTTCAATAAACTGTGTGATCTGTAAATCGTCAGTTAACGTAAGTCTGTGATGGTCCCTCTAAAAAACAGTAAGGTAAGAAGTGACCGTAACCCTCAGGTAAGTCGAAGAATTTCTGAACCAGTTAACTGAGCTTAGCGGCGATCCATATGCCCCAATATGATTTGCTGCATGCTTCGACTGAGCACTTTCAACAAACAACTTAACGACAATAAGCCATTTAATATGCAGATCGAGCGAAACAAAAGAGCATCCTTGAACAGCGTGTGTTCTAATTGCACCAGCACTTACACACCCACCTCCCATTTCATAGCTCATTCGTTCTGCAAATACAGCTCAAGAGCGCAATTATATAAAACAATGCTCTGCATGGCGATTTGATTGCATAATCCCACGCAAAGCCTATTAGAGAACTTGTTTTACATAAATCATTATAATTGGCTTAACCAAATCGGACACGAGATGGCGCAGCTCCTCATTATTATTGAAATCTATTTAAATTTTTCAAACTAGTTCAAAAATTTCAATAATGTCTTATTCAATTATCAAAGCGTAAGTTTGAAATATCTTTTGTAAGGACTTAAGATGCAAAATTGAGTAAGTCAGCTTATATCAAATGTGAGCATGCTTTCATAAGTAGTTGAGGTTTTTTAAGAGCCTTAAATAACATTTTATTTATTTAATATTTTCTTTTAATATATTTTAGTATTTTCAATTATTGTTCTTGTTTATTTAATGTTATTTCATTTTATTAGTTTAAGTGCTTTTTATATTGTTCTGCATAAATATGCATTTCTGACTTCACTTGATTGACGTCATGATTTATTTACACTTTCGTTTTTTGCTGTTATTTATTTGGTGTTTGAATAATTCATGCCTTTTTAATACTTTTTTCATTTAATAGTGCTCGGCACAAAATTTTAATAATTTATTATCACATTAGTTATGCACACCGTGGTTGGATTTTAATTACAAAGAAATATGCATAAATTTTCGTTTATGTTAATTACTTTCACAAATAAATCTTGCTTATATATACATTTGTTTTTGTTTTATTGTTTTTATTTGTCTTTTTATAACATTTTCATCAAAATTAAACACTAAAAGCTGAATTCACAAACAAGAAACTTTTGTTTTTGTCAACGACTGCTTATCACTAAAATTCTCGCATGTGGCGGATTAATATTTTATCATATTTTAATCAGTGAAACACAAATCATAAATGCACACATTTAACACACACACACTCATAAAATACACACAAGCACACACGAGCGCGCAGACTAAGCCAATCTGCAACAGCATAGGCAACACGAAGAAGTTGAAAAAGGTTTAATTTATTACAAGTTGGCTAGAAAGGTTTTCAAGCGGTTTCTGCTTTTGTCCACCTTCCGGTAAACGCGTTGCCAATCAACTAACTGCCAGACTTGGCTATGTTGCAGCAAATCACTTCCTGCGCTGTGAATCAACGTGCCAGCAAGGATATATTCCTACGTCTAAGAGCGCACATTGTTAACAAAAACAACTTAAGCAAAGAGCGCACCCATGACAGCAACAACAAAAACTACAAGAACCACAGGAAAACAGCAATAGAAAACACAGCAAACGCCACGATTGGTGACATTGAATCAATCAAAGCCACAGTTGAAAGCTTTCGCATGTGGCTGCCTTCGAAACACCTAAGAGCGCATAGGCAACTGAAAAGCACACCAAAGAGAGCAAAAATAAGAGCGACACATGGCGACCAGCTGTGCCGTGCTTGATTATCATCTGTGCAGGTTACGTTTTGCACGTTATAATGCATAAAATGATAAGGTTGGGCCGTCTTAGGTGTGTTGTTGTTGGTTGATTAATGTGCACGCAAACAACATTTTTTCCTTATTTTAACGACAAAAGCAAGCAAATTCAGTTAATCCCTGCAGGTTTCAAAAAACTTTGCTTCGAAAATTATTATAAATTATTTTTAGACATATAGAAGAAGTTCTTGAACAAATGTAGCTTAACAAACCATTTAAAATGGCTTACATTGCGCACGCAACTCTTTATGGGAGTTATGCGTTAATATTGATTTGCAACGGCTGTTAAACAGCTGATTGCGATGCTTTAACTGCTCTTAGGGAAATACAACAAGCCTGCGTTCTCTTTGCTTCGAAGCAGATACAACTTGTGGGCGTGCGTTACGTTTTGTTGCTTGAAGACGAACTTACACATGCAACTTCAGTCAGCTGAGCCGGCGTACAAGATTTATATCAATTTACAATAAATTAAACTCTTGTTGACTTAAAAACAAGAAATAAAAACTCGAATTATATAGATTTAGCTAAATTTTAAATGCTGATTTTTCAATTCCAACCAAAATTAACTTTAAAAATAAAAATAAAAAAATAATGGAAGATTAAACTTGTTGGTAAAAAATCATAAAGATCATCCTTATCATCTTATGTAGCATCGAAGTGCTCTGCGTTATAGTTTTCTTCAACAAGCTAACATAGACGAACCCAACATAATTGACTGTACTGTAATTTATACGAGCTTTTCAACATACTCTCATATACGCACTTGTACTCTCTTAACACCAAGAAAACTTTTTTAAGCGAACATAGGAAAATAAATAACGCTTAACTCTTTTGTATTAAAAGCTGTCGCCACTCACAAGTTCATTTAGCACATTAAGCAAAACAAGCTGAGCATGACAAATTGGTGTGCCGCAAAGCTTTGCTAACGGCTGCTAGATGGCGCGCAACATAAAATGAATTTGCCAAAAATAAGATAAAAGAATAGAAAGAAAACAAACCACCAAAACCAAGAAGAAACAAAAACAAGAATGAAAAGAAAAAAATGCAAACAAAAGCGAGCAAAGCAAACGACGAATTGTGACGAATGGTATTTTGTCTTTTGGCCGGATTTGGCGCGAAATCACAACATGAATGCGTTGATTTCGAGTGTGCGGGTGTGCGAATGTGCGACGCCGAGTGTGGATCTTTGTACAAGATATATTGACACATGCTTTAAAGCTGAGCGTAAGCGTACGTAAATTATGCAGCAAAGTGTCTGTGTGTGTGTGTGTGTGTATGTGTAAGTAAGTTTGTTCGCTTGCTTGTCGTTTGTTGTAGTCGTGACTGTTCAGCGACGTGCAGGTGTTTCGTTATTTATGCCCTGCTGCATGTTGTTAGTGCGAATGTTTGCTACTTCTTCTTTTGCTCTTTTTTGTTATCTATTTGTTGCTTTTCTGTTGTCTGTCCGTCTGTCGAGCATTGTGTTTTTTTTTTGAGCATGCTTTGTGTTTTCTCTGGCGTTGGCGTAGCATCTCAAACGATCTACGCATACACACACGCACACTTGCCATTATTTTTAATGCTTAAAGACGTAAAAATGGTAAATAAAATAAGCAGGAAGCAAGTGAGTGGCGCAAAACATTTATGCTCATGTACGTATGTATAACATTTACTGGGACATCAAGCATTTAAGGCTATGTCCTTATGTACACGTGTACATCCATGTAAGACATATGATACTCCGCAAGATAAACTAAATCATCCGCAGCAATGTAATGAAAGCCGTTGCTAAAGTTTTGCCTTAATTAAGCGATTAAGCGCACGACAAATAGTCGCGATAACTTCGGCCGTGTTGCAACTTTATGCCAACAGTTTAGTGTGTGGCGCAGGTATTTAAACGTTGCGCCGTGCTGCAGTCTGTTGACAGTCAACAGCGCAGCGCACAAAAGTATGCAATGCGGGAAATTGCTTGCTGCTGCGTGGGCGGGTCGGGGCGCGCATAGTCGCTGTAATTTAATTTCACAAAATCAAGCAGACCTGTCACCCTTATCCTCTCTGTCACCGTCACCGTCACCGTCTCCATCACCGTCGTCGTTTCGCGGCTATGCCTTGCACGTCTTGCAATTTATGCAGCCACACACACAGAAGCAGCCGTCATGCACACACACAGGCGAACTCACAGACGCACAGAGCTACAGTCTAAGTTAGTTCTGCACATTCTCGAGAGTGCTTATCACACATAATCCGTCTGCGTGTGTGTGTGTGGGTGTGTGTGTGTGTGAGTGTGTGTGCTGTCGTTTAACGGATGTAGCTAAACAGAGAATCAGCATTTTGAAAAATGCACGCACATTTCGACGTATTTTATTTGAACATCAGGCATTTCCTGCCTTGCCATTTCGTCGAGAACGAGAACGAATGCCAACGAAAATAAGGATGTGGGTGTGAATGTGGATGTGAACGACGTTGCTTGCCGACTTAGTGTTCACTTCCTGATGAAATTAAACCGCTTCACTTCGTTGTGTCCCTTGCTGCCATACCCACACGCCCGTCATTCTTGATTTCACACCCGAACCGCTGTTGTCTGATTGCTTGTAGTTTGCTCGGTTATAAATTGTAACTGTTAGTTGCTGAAGTACGCATACGCACATATGCACACATATGCAGTACACTCCATAGTAGTTTAGGCATATGCGTGTGTGTGTGTGGTGAGTGTGAGGTGCATGTGTGTCGTTTTCTTCAACATTATTTTTCCCCTCGCCTAGCTGTGGGCGTGCCTTGATTACCACTTTTGCTGGCATTGCTTTTTGCGCTGCCATGAAAGTTGTTTAATGATCTTTAAATGATGCGAAAAACTTTTGCTTTCGCGCTTAACAATGAAAAACGTTACATTTACCCAATAAGCTTTTCACTTTTATTTGCTTTGTTATGCATTGCCAAGTAGAAGTCGGCAGCAGTGGGAAACGAGTGTTGCTGAACTGCTGCCTGCACTT
Source organism: Stegana nigrithorax (assembly GCA_037044495.1). Classification (NCBI taxonomy): domain Eukaryota; kingdom Metazoa; phylum Arthropoda; class Insecta; order Diptera; family Drosophilidae; genus Stegana; species Stegana nigrithorax. The sequence goes on along the minus strand of JBAMBQ010003058.1, from coordinate 349,477 downwards.
GTCTTGTGTAGCTTGATGCGTATACGCCATGTTGACTTCCGATAAGATACAACATTAATAAGTGCCATGCTGACGGTTTTAATATACACGAAGTTCATGCTGAGTTAAGTTATTAAAGCCATTGCCAAATGAAAACTCACAAGTCTAATCAAAATTAATGTTTTTGTAAGTGGGGTCCGAATGTTGCTCGCCTGCGCGCAAGGGTTTTAAATTAAATGCTGATTATCTAAATTTCTTTGGGGTTTGGCTACTATCTATTTGTTTGTGCAAACTGCAAAGCTAAGCAAAGCAAAGCATAGAAAACGCAAATTAAATTGTTTGCCTGATTGTCTGCAACGCTAAGCCATATTTGCGCCCTTAAGCCTTAAGCGACTGACTGAATGTAAGCAAATATACTAAAGTAGCCAAATAAAATAAAATAAAATGAAATAAAATAAAATAAAATGAAATAAAAAAAAAAACTATATCTAAACCATAAAGATAATATGCATAGCATAACGTAGTTAACCCAAATTTTTTGTAGCATGAAATGCTTTTTTAAAAACTCTGCGGTGGTCAGTTGAAATGCGCTAAGCAAGCTGCTTGGGGAATTAGCAGTTTTTCACATGGCATGGCGCAGCGCGCAATCTTGAGCGAGCAATGACAACAAAACATAATTAATACGCATGAGTTGCAGGAGTTTGCATAAATAAAAACCGCTTACTGAAATTTCATATTATGCAGAAAGTGGAAAAAGAATAACCAAACTACAAAGCGTATACCGCTTTAATAACGAGAAGAAAAAAAATTGTAGCATACACAAAGGCGCTGCCTAGAATGATTTACATTTAATTTAATGCAAACCGATATACATCGCATGCATAGTCTGCACACAAAGCAATGAGCTGCGCATATTTTGTGGGCGTGTCATTACGCCTATCTGCAATCGCTTTAATCTATTTGTGTCGATTTAATACGATTTTATTTCGCTATTGCGCAAATTTTATTATTATTTATTTTTTATTTATTTATTTCGCATTTTCCCCAGTTGTGTAGGCATTAGCAGCTACACATGCTGACCAATACATATATGGGGATATTCGGCATTTATAGCGGTTATGCTACAATAAGCCGAAAATATACGCACAGCCACTGACCCACAGCCACAGGCGTGCACAGGATCGTTAGCACACGGCCGTGCGAGTGACTGAACAATAGACAACCGTTGTTTGCGCTTCATTGGGCAAAGTGCCTTTCGCTGTATGCCATCTGCCTAACATGTTTTCATTATGCTTGTTCTTGTAGTTGTTGTTGTTGTTGCTGTTGTTGTCATATTATTAGTAAGTTGTTATACGCGTATGTCGACACACATATTGTTATATGGCCACAGCAAATTTATGCCAAAAAAGCTGATTTGGGCTTTGCCTTTTTACGAGGGCGCGCACCAACACACACAATCGCCACACCAAAGCGAACGGGGTGCGCACAACGGCAAACACTGTGACATTATTGGGCATTATGTCATAAATATAAAGTAAATATACAAATAAAACATGCGGCATTGTATATTGAGTGTGTCGCTTGCTGGCTGCCCGAAATAAGTTTATTTTTATTTCGTGCATTTATTGCTTAGTTCGCTGATTCGCTTGCATTTTATTTGCCTTTATTTTGTATGTTTATTTATTAGATTTGTCATATTCCCCTGTGCTGTCACGTTTCACGTGCATTGCACTGCAATTAGGCTAATTGCCTGCAGTCAGTTGCGTCGTAATTGTTCCGTTGCTGGTGCATATTAGCTGCAATGAGCAAGCAATGGCGACAAATTGCCAATGAATGTCGGATTAATTTCCTGCAATGACCACCGCCAATTATGCTGCGCACACGCACACACGCATACGCACACGCGACATGCATTGCAACCATAACTTGCACACACATGGGTTAGCCGCATGTGAGTCAGATGCGTGCGAGTTGTTGTTCATATGGCTAATAGACACGCAGCAATGCATTAATCGGCACTTAATTACACATCAATTTTGAGTTATCATACCGAATTGATTTATAAGTTAATTAACACAAGACAATATTTATGTCGCTCAACGTAATGTCTAATAATGCGTGAAACTGGCAATAAGAAACAAAATCGAGTATGCAGCGTTTATTCGGTTTTTATGTAAATCACTTAATTTAAGTACTTCAGCAAGCAACATTAAAAATGAACGAAGCTTATGTGCTGCAATTGACAAGTAACAAGCGAAGGCGACTTTGGCGTTACGCTTAATTGGTTGGTACTCAAAGCATGCGTACAACGTTCAATGTTCGTAGGCTGACGAAGTTGCTTAAGAGTTGAGAGCTTTTGCTCTGCCACCAAAGCGCTCTCTCGCAGTCTGCTGGCCAACGCTTTGAGAGCAATAATTTGCTCTCGGAGAGCAGAGGCAAGTGATCAAGCCAGCACAGGCGGCGGTTCAAATATTACTGCATGGTAGCTCTAAGCCGCTAAGCTTGTCAGCTCGGTTAGCTAATGCATGCATCTGACAAATGTCAATTAGCTAATAAACTTAAGTCGTGGCCCTCGCAGCCAATTGATTAAGTGCAGATATGACGACGCTTAAAGTTTAATAAGTTATGTTTTTGTTGTAAACTGTCAAGACAAGTTTGTAGCCGCAGACCAATGACCGAATGACCATTCACAGCTGTGCACTGCGCCTGCACAAGTCAAATGCTCAAATGCTCAACTGAGGTTGCTAAGTGATTAAGTGTCTAAGTGATTTCATAACGAAAAAATGTTGTTGGCTATAAATATTTGCCTTTTATATAGATTTGCTACGGATTTCTCTATCGATTATTTGTGCTGTGTGCCATTTTTATTTGCTTTCTTTTTTTTTTATAGCTCGGTTTGATTTATTTGCTAGCATTGTTGTTGCTATTGTTGTTGTTATTTTTGTTGTTTGAACAATTTTATTTTTATTTATGCTGTTAAATACTTTGTTAATATTTTCACAACGTTAACGAAATGAAATGTTATACTGTTTGTATTTGTTGGAGCAATATTGTTGTTGTTGTTTTTGTTGTTATTACTGCAGCCTTGCTGTAAGCGCTTGGTGTGAATTTTCCTTTACGTTTTCGCTGCTGTTGTACGGGTCCGGGCAATTGTGACGCTTGTTCGCGGCGAACGCGCGCAAGGTGTGCAAATATTGCAGTCTCTCGACGCAATAGCATAAAATGCTTTTGGTGTTTATTATTGTTGTTATTGTTGTTGTGTAGTTTTGTGTTGTTGCCAGCGTGCGTCCTTGACTGACCTTGTTAATGCTGTTGTAGTTGCGCCTTTGTCGATGTCGTCGTCACATAAAATTTACTGTGCAGCCGCTTTGAGTGCTTTCCTTTACTTTTCTTTTCTTTTAATATTCATTTTTTTTTTTTTGTTTTACTTTATGCTTTGTTTTTATTTTTTTGTGCATATTCAATAAAGCACTTGAGTTAAATGCAATTAAATTATAATTGGTTTTGCCTACTTCTCTGCAACTGGGCTCATATGCAGTAGCTAAGGATCTTTGCGTAAGAGGCATATGTGCATGCATGCTAAATTGATTAAAGCAAACCATTTTGCATGCACTTAAATATACATTAGCTGCAGCAGCACTTGCGGCGAAAAGCCAAAGAATTGCGTATACGCAGCGTAATTTTCTTGTTAACCCAATAAAGTGCACCGCAGTTTTGCTTTCTCCATTTGCGGTCACAATTAACAGAGAAAACCCAACAAAGTATTGGCTTATAAGTAAAAACAATTACATGCATTAAAAAGCAGCAAACAAAACAGAAACCGCAATTGTGAGCGGGTAGTCAATGGCAAACCACGTGCTTAGCAGGCACACACAGACCACAGAAAAATAAATGACAATTTCAAAGCATTTGCATTGTGTTGAATCTCATTATCTGTTTGTCGTCTGTCTGTCGACCTAAGCCATAAGCCGCACGGGCAGCGAACGGCAGCTGCAAGCACAGCGGCATATTTTGTTTAAAGTGACCCAAGAGAGCGAGCGGGAGAAGGAGCAGGAGAGGGAGAGGCAGCGAGCGTGCGAAAGTGAAAGCGAGCAAATGAAGAGCAGCGCAAAAACTGGCCGCACGAGACTTGAGGCAAGTTGCAAAGCCAGCACATCGCATTGCATTTGTGTTAGGTCAGCAAACAAACAGAAAAGAAGCAATAAGCGAGCAAGCAGTAGAACGGTAGAATGGGAGAACGGGAGAGCGCTGAGTGAAGCCAAGTGTCGACAGTTCTGTGTGTGCACTGCGCGGCGAACTGCTGAGCAGGCACGAAGACAGCAGCGTGGCAAAGCAGTCAAAGAAATTGAATTGGTTTGGCAATTCAATTGCGAAATTCCAGCGTAATTTGAAACAATTCCACGCAAGGACTTCAGCGTTAAACGCTTAACGCTCTGCATGCCTTGCATGCCGCTGACGCAACAAATTGCGAAATCGCTCGCACACACAGCAGACTGCGCTCAACTACAGTGCAGTTCATTTTAATGTGCACTAAAGCGGGCGGCAAGAAAAACATTTTCATTTGCGCTGCTTTATAGTTCAGCTTAATGCCCTACGCTGCTCGTACGCTTGACGTATTTAAGCCAAAGTTTCTTTGTTTTTTCTATTTTTTGTTCCTTTTTTTTTTTTTTCTTTTGTTTATGTCGCTTTAAATATGCTAATAACTTTTGTAGCTGGCGCGTTTTAACTTAATTTAATGCACACCAAGCGCATAAAAGTCGCCAAGTGTAGAGTGGAGCGCGGGACAAACCGAGCTGGCAAAAATTCATAGCTATGACAATGGAGACAGAGGAAAGCAGATATGCCATAAAGCTGCCGATGGCTATGTGCTGGTGAAGTGTCACTGGAAGTGCTGGCTAAAGTGTCTGCCTAAGCAGCAGTGACGCCGGCTCTGACTTAGACTCTGACTCCGACTCGGCCTGTGACTGTGGCACACAGACACATAAACGCTCAAACGCTGCTAAATGCAAAAGTGGCGGCTTGTTTTTCTTTTTTTTTTTGTTCTTTTTTTTCAAAAACGTGAGTTTATTAAATTTCTACAGCACACAGACATAAAATAAATGCGTCGAAATGACATAAGTTATTCAGCAATGCGCAGCGCAAAATTAATAACGCCAGCAGCAGCCGACGACGACGAGCAGACAGACGCCGTGCGTGAATTACTGGGTAACTGCTGCCGCACAGCTAAGGCACATTCGCTCGGCTGCTACAGTGGCACAGTGGAACAGCGGCGCTGCCACTTTGATATTATGCCTTCAATTCTCTTTGGGTACAAGTCAGCGTATGTGAAAAATGTTGTCATTAAAGGCATTTGCGGCATAGCCTGAGACTTGGCTACTGCTGCCATGGCTCTGTGGCATTTTATATTTAGCAATTATTGCATGTTAAGCAAATTAAAATCAAAGCTGACAACGGCAAATGAATTTGTATAGCATCTTTTGCCTATAGGCTTCACAGTTTTCAGCCAATTTACCGTATTAAAACAAATGAAATAAATTCTCTTCAGGCATAAATTTTCATTGTTGGCAAACATTTAAAGCTGCGCAGAATTTACATATAAATAAAAATATTTTTTTTGCAGAATAACTGCTGTTGTTGTTGTTGTTGTTAGTGCTGCTTTTGTTTTATTATGGCATGCGCATTTCATGCATTTCCTATTGCACAATCATCGTCTAGCAAATGGCCAACAATTGTCCATTTGTTATATAGCTGGCTGGCATGCATGCGTGCGCCTTTGTTTGTCGTCCTTTTGTGTGTGCGCCTATTGGCATGCAATGGCAACAAAATCAGTTAACATGTTTTCTCACTTAATCGATGCCCAGGGGAAATTGTTTAACACTTTATTTTTGCAATTTTGTTCACACAAATTTAAAGCAACTAAAGCCATCGCAAATGAAATGTGTTAATAAATAATTAATAAAGGCAACGGGGCTTTGATTGATGATGCAGACAACCATGAATAATTGCTGTGTTCAAATATTTATGCTACACCAACATTGTTTACCTTAATGCGTGCCTTGGTGAGTTACCATAAATGGTTTTACAGTGGAAAATTACACAAAGTAAATATTTGCCGATGATTACAATAAATAAACAAACGAAACGAAAATTTAATCATGACTCATGTAAAATATTCCGAAATGTATGTGCGAAGTACTCAAACAAACACACAGCAGGTGTGTGCAAAACAAGCCAGGTTCGCCTGACTGACTTTATCTTAAAGGGTAAAAGAGAATATTTAAGGCAATAAGCCGAATCGCAGCGCACTCAGTTAACAGTTCGTATACAAAAATTACTGACTTCATTGTCATCAAGGGAAGAATTGAGGCTTTGACAAAAACACTGATAAACCATTAAGCATGACCCATCCATGGCATGCTGCAGAGCAAAATCATTTAGATGAGCGCAAGTTCAATGAAATTTTTAAAGGTAACAGTTTTATTCAGTAATTATTTCGTAACTATTATTAATACACTCTGACTCCTTAGGTAATAAAGACGTTATCAAAAACAGATGAGCAACAACATTAAACAATTTCTCGTTAATTCGATACCAATAAACATGACAATCCTACTCCTGCTCTACACGTGTTACGTAGGCAACCGCCCGCATATATAGTTTTTATATTTGTGCGCGGCTATAAATAGAGTGAAGTGCCTGCTCTCTTCTGCTTTATGTTGCCGACCTCGTACGGCTGTTTTTTCTAAAGATAGATTGTTTTCAAGAGCTTTGACTTTGCTGCGAAAATAGCCCACCACCAGAGCTTAGCAAGCGGCCATGACACCCAAGCGGCTTGAGCCTCGAACCCCACGCGGCAGCTTTGAACACACGAAGACTGTGCCACGGCGGAAGCTGTTGCTGCGTTGGCCAAACTTAATAAGTTTGTGTGCTGCTCAACCTTTTATTTTAATTTCGTTTGGCTTTTTAAATTCCACTGCGCATATGTATAACTCACATGCGAGTACATTGCTGCCTTTTTGTCAAATTTTGCTTTATTTAATATTAAATTCCCACACAATTTCATGCAATTAAATATGTAGATTAACCAGTGAACAGACTTCATTACTAACCATCAACAGCAGCGGCTGTCTGCATTTGTACAAGAAACCACATGACCCACGTGACATGGGAAAATACGTATGGCAAATCATGTCGAGAGGCAGGTAAGCACATTGTGTCTACACCTTGCTGACGCAACCGAAATACCTCAAGTATTTGTTTTGCTTTGATGAGTTTGTTTGGAATATTTCTGTGTAACCACAGCACAACACAACATCGGTTTTCCGCCAATTTGCTTGGCTGCTACCTGAACCCGGCCAACACATTTGCTGTTGTAATAACACATCATGCCACTGCAATTGGCGTTAATTGTGTCTGTCTGTCGGCCGCACAGCAGCGTTGACTAATTTCGGAGCAAGTTTGGCAACCGAAGGCGGCAAAGGTGGCAGACGTACCACGCCCGAAACAAATTTGAAATTATCTGATAGCATATTTTGCTATCAGTTCGACATTAATGAAAAGCAGCAAGAACAAGAGCAACGTAAAATGTGTGGCTTAATTTAATGAATAATTAATTGTTATAAAGTGATTTTAATACACTTTAAATACAGGATGAGCAGGCACATTTACCATTTACTGCTTTGGCATTGACGTAATAAAAAAAACAGACATAAAAAGAAAAGCGAAATATAAAAACGTATAAAAATGAAAAAGGAAAAATAAAATGTATACGCCACTTTGTCTGTGTTGGGGTGTGCACTGCGCACGTGTGAAAGAGACGGTGGGTGGAAGCCAGTTCAGTAGACATTAAATTAGCATATCGATTTTCAATTTTCGGATATTAAATGTTCATTATGTACAAGTAGAGTCGATACAACAGACATAAGGAGCGCGCACGAAATTGTGCGTAAATCGCGCAAATAAAATGCTGGCACCTTTGAGTGGCACGACATCGTGTGGCAGCGCATGTCATAGCTTGGAGTTTTATTTTTTTTTTCTTTCTCTTTGTGCGCCTTGGGTAAATCGCTTACATTTGTTTTGCTTAAAAGTGACGCACTTATTTTAAACAAATCGACCCAACGACAGACTGACTGGCTGTCTGTCGTAGTGTTGGAGAGCCTAAGCAACTGCCGCACTCGTGCAGCAATTGACAGTGAAAAATGATATGAAGCAGATTTGTCAAGATGCGAGACTCGCATCGATGTGATAACGACAACGCATAGGCGGATCCGTAGAAGCTGAGCCAGCTTTGCGTGGCCAAAGAAATGCGAAACACTTCAGACGCCTATAAATATGCAAATGCCGTTGTGATTTATTTGCTTAGATTGTTTTGACTGAGACACAATAGCGACGTCGGCAAATGAAAAACACGCATACGCCGTGTAGGTCGTGCGGCATAAAATTATTTCTTTTTAATACATTTTGTGTATGCTGCCGCCTGCCAATATCTTTGCCGTATGCCATATAATTGATTTGAGAAAAATTGATAAATAAGCTTACCTTTTTGCTTCCTGACATACACTAAGGCGGCAGTCCTTCCGCTGCTGCCTGGCAGGCTGGCTGGCTGGCTGACTGGTGTACGGCTGCAAGAGATGAAACCGAAAAATGAAAAAAAAAAAAAACAAACAAAAGAGTGATTAATAATAAATACATATTTAACATGGCATAAAATTAAGTGAGGCACATATTTTCTGCATGAAAAATGTGAGTAATTGGCAAAAATTGTTGAGAGTCACTTAATTAATGTGACCATATCGAATTATAAGTAAAAGCAACGTCAACAAAAGTATTTTCACGTAGTTGTTGTTTACATGCCACAGATTATGTTACTTGAATTATGAACTTATGTACTTAGACGACAACTCACAACTACTACAACAACAAACAAGGGCAAACAACAAGCAACAAAAAGCAACAAGAGCCATAACCAACCACAATAAGCACAACTCAAGGCAGCAGCTCCAGCAGCGCGCAGCCAAGTAATGTCACTTGTCTAAGCTGACTCAATGCATATTTTACCGCACACGCACGCACACATGCACACGCACACGCACACGCTCACATGCGCACAGATACTGGCGAGCATAAGTACCGGCAAGACGCTTGCTTACATATTTCACATGACATACCAGCATCAGAAAGAAAACTTCGCCCAAACGATTTTCGCCTGTTGTGCTGACTGTCGTACTTCCGCCTGAGGCTGTCGTTCAGTTGCTATGAGCAGCGTACCACGCAAATTACAGGCAGCAGGCAGACAGCAGCCGAAAAATAATATTACTTATATGGCACAGCACAGCAAAGCACAACATCGCATGGCATGGCTTGGCTTGGCTTGGCAGGGTGTATGGCTGTCATTTAACAGCGGCAGACAACTTTTTGCAAGCTAAACAACTTAGAACTTATGCCTCATCATTAGTCATTTGCAGTGATAATAACAATAACTACATAAAAAGCACGCTAAGCGAGCGTCGGCGTCAGCGTCTCATCGTGGGCATGTGCGTGGGCGCTGACAGTTGCCGCACAGCCGACGTACATGGTAGCCCCAAAATGTCAATGCCATTGACTGCGGCTAATGTTAAAGACGCTTATGAGTGTGACAATGATGATGGGACTTCGACTGCGACGACGACTGTCCCTCTGTCTGTGCCTGTGTCTGTGCCCGTGTCTATGACAGCGAACGACTCTGAATTGTTGCTGTGGCGTTGTCGTCTGCATGGTTGTTGCTGTTAACGATTATGATGATGAGGCTGCGTGCTGCCTATTGCTCCGGCTGCGGTCGACTTGTTAACAGTTTTCGGGTTATGTGCGCACACAAACTTGGTGACGCTGTTTAACATGTTGTGGCACATTTGTCGCCGAGTGTAAAATCCACTTTCCGTTGATTTCTCGTCTTGGTGTGCATTGTGCGTCGTATGTTGTGTGTCGTTGGTCGTTTGTCGAATCGTTGAATTTATCAGCTACGCAATTACTTTTTATCAAGATTGATGTTGGCTTATGCATTATTGCTGTGATAATTAGACATGGCTAAAGCGGCGTATGCGTGATTTATGGCATGTCATGCTAGCCGTTCGTACTCGTCCTTGACTATGCCATTTGCGTGCAATTTTAAAGCTTCGTTGCCATGGTCGAGAGAGCAACTAAAGCATAGCTTAACGCAGCCAATTAAGCAACTGCGCAAACACAAAACAGAATTGAAGAAATAAATAAAAAGCAAAAAATGCAAAGTACAAATTGGCTGCCAACATGGAAAAGTGCAGGCATGGCATATGGCTGCTGAGTGGCGAGTGACATTTGCAATGCGGCAATGTGGTCTGGCATATGGTTAAGATTTTATTGATGACCACAGCAATCGATGTCAGTTTATGAGAATCCGCTCAACAAGCTGCCTGCCATATGCCAAGTAGACCAGAGTGCCTGAGTATATGTGTGAATGTGTGTGTGGCCCATTGAAAGTTTGCGCAAATAAATTTGCATGGGCTCAAGCGTAGTCAACGGCGATTAAAACGCACGATGCTTAATTAATTTGACATGCCCTTTTGCGTCGTCATCGTGTCCTTTGTGGCTGTGTCGATAAATGTAATTGAATTGCGACATTTTGGTAAATACTCGCATATCCTTTGCTTTTCGTTTTCGTTTTCCTTTTCCTCTTTGTTGCTTTTTATTGTTTTCGTTTTAATGTAAGTGTTAAAAGCGCCTTGAGCCTTACTTAAAAGCCGCAGCTAACGCGGCATTTACAATTTATGCAAGCGATCTTAACGAAAACCGACAGCGTGAAACTTTGATGCTCATTAGCGGAAAGTGTAGGGCAAGCAGTCAGCAGCAGGCAGCATACAAAAAGGATAATTTTTGTTTTTCTTCTCAATTATTTTTTTGTTCTCGTATTTATTCCTTACGTTGTAAGCGGCCGCAGCAACAAAGACGATGGAAGTGCGCTGAGCTGCGTTAATGAGTGTCATTATCACTCGCCTGGTAAAACTTTCTGACCTGACCTTCTACTCCAACTATGTGAGCACAACTGGCGCTCAGACGTAGAGCAAGTCGGAGGCGCAGGCACACGCACACGCACGTGTACGCATGCTGTCCGCAGGATACATGACAATGCTGGCACTACGTTGTGACGCTTCGGTCGCTGGCTGCGCTGCTTAGTTTGCGTGTGGTCATTAGTTGCTGATGAGATTAATTCTATGAATTTTACTTTGCTTGGCTGGACTTGGATTTCTGCACGTGCAGTCGGTTTCTATTTTTTCATTTCTTTTTTCCTTGTATTTGACTTGCCTGTACTTGTCTTGACTTGTGCGTTGGCGTGTCTATCCAACTGTCTAACTGTGACTCTGTCTGCCTGTCTGTCTGTCTGTCGAATTGTCAGATCTAATAAAATAAATTACGTTGCTTTAATGTTGGTTTGATCTCAATGCGCTGCTGCTGCTTCTTCTGTTGCTTCTTTTGATTTCGTATATTACTTAATTGTTCTCTTTGTTGTTGTTGTTGTTGTTGTTTTTGTTTTCGTTGCCTTAGTCGTCGTTAGCTGCGTTGCGAGGCAATTCGCGTGCCCCTTGCCCATTGCAATTAAAAGCCATAAAAGTTTGTGGGCATAATGAGGCGTGAAAGCGTCTAACAATTAACAGCAATGTCATGTACAGCAAATGCTCATATTAAAGTGGATTCTTTTTTCGTTTTCTTTTTGTTTCGATGTTTTTTTTTTTAATTTCACTAGCCAGCTAATCCCTAAGAGCTGCGTTAAGCTAAGATTTAGCAGACTGTCAATCCAACGAACACAGTGCCGCCCGAGTGTGGGCGGTTAATTAGTGTAGACTGCAATGTACATAGAATGAAGAGGGCTGCTGGCAAGCCATAACCCAGCAAACACACACACACACACACACACACACACATAAACTACAATAACACAAAGGGTCATGGGTAATGGTTGCAAATTTACTGATACTATAGGAACGCATTTGCATATTTTAAGTGGTTTTCGTAGTTCGTATTTGGTGCAGATAATTTGAAATTAACGCATCACATTTTCATTTCGGTCGAGTGAAATGCTTTGGTTTAATGGAAAAATTTGGTTTAATGTTCATTTGAAATGGCAGACCAATATATGTTTGCTGTTGCATTTAAGGTTAAGGTTATTGAGTTCAACTTGCAGGGTCAGAAATTAATTAAGTATTAATGCAGACAATTATTGCTGCGGGGTAAGTACCATGCATGACTAACGGCAGACTGTAATTTAAACAACGTCTTAGTTTAGAAAATATTTTAAATTTTATAATTAGCCATAGTAATTTATTAAATTATCTGTCTTGAAAACGTTTGCTAAATCACCATTCAGCCCCAACCTACATGAAGGGCTTTGGCAGCGCATGCACCTGAAGAAACTAATTTAAAAAATGTCTTAACATATGGAAATTATAATCGATGGTTGCAATTTAACTCCTCTTAGGATTGAGAGTCAAAATAACCTAAATTCGAGTTCTTTGTTTTTTTTTTTTGTTTAAGTTTTAATTATCTCGCTTTGTCTTTTGCGTTGCATACCGTATTGTTAAGAATTACATATGTAAAAACAAAGAAACAAAAATAAATGAAAATCTTTTATTTGTTTCTTGGATTTTCTTTTAACGCTTGTCAAAATGCAAGGAATGCAAAGGGGTATGCATCATCGCACTCCACTGTAGATGGTCTAGTTAAAATTTCATAGTTCATTTTATTTTTATTTATTTTTTCTTTTTTTTTTAATTACGGCTTCATAATGGTTTGTCTAGTCTTAATCCAAGTCACTCACCCTTGCTCAGTCATGAAATTTTAAATGAAATCTAAATTAAAAATTCACAGCAAAGCATGGCAAAAAGGCAAACCAAAAGGAGTAGGCAACAAACTACACACAACAACTTAAACATACGACAAAGTTAGCTACAAAGGCATGCCTGGAACGTGGCTTTTATTTGAGCTATGCACATGGCATGGCATTCTACAAAAATCTGCAATATGTCGCCTGACAATGACAACGCTTCGCAAAAACAGGGCACCATGTGAAGGGCTGTGATGTTATGATGCGATGCTGAGCACTGAGCACAGCACAAGCCGAGCATTTTAATCTTTAAAGTAGACGCTAACAACTAAAAAATTAATTTGAATTTTACTTTGGAAATCGCTGCGGGGCCAAGCATTTTTAACTACAAAGTTAAATGAATTACATGCCACAACATGAAAGCAGCAGAAAAAAATACAAAATGGAGATCCTGAAAATTGCCACAAACACGAAAAAAAGCAACAAAACAAAACAAAAATAAACAAAATACAAAGAAGAGGCAATAGCCTGAAAAAATGTTTACAAGAAAAGCAAAAGAACAAACAAATAAATTTAAACACACCAACAAGCCCGAGAAAAAAATGTAATGGGGTGTGTTTATAGGTAGGTTGGATAGTGAGGATGTGTGCGACGGTGTGTGTGTGTGTGTGTGTCCTGATGGGGTGTGTTAAGTTATTGATGAGCAGCTAATTGAAATATATGCACAAGTTATGCGCTTAAATGCACAAAGTAAAGCCATAAAAAGAGCTGCAGCAGCATAAATTCAGCGCATGCAATTTTGATAAGATGCTTTTGTTTGTTTTTTTCGAGGAAAAATTACAGGCCTTGGCTGCAAGGCAGCAACTTTTGCAGTGACTTTATTTTATTTTTGTTGTTTTTGTAATTTTTTTTGCTAGTTTGCACAACACCAAAAAACAAATAACAAAAACAAAAATAAGCAACGTCAACAAATTTACATACGAATATATATTTGGCAGCACAACACACACAGAGAACAGCGCAGAGCGCACATATCATAAAGTGCACACATGTGCCAAGTGACTTCCGTTGACAGTCAGACCACATCCGTTGCATGCGACCAGGCGCAACAAAATTGCAAAATCAGCAAAGCACAGTTACCGACTCCACTTCGCTGCACTTCTATTCCTTACTGTTCTATTCTATTCTATTCTATTCTATTCTGGTCTATACTGTTCTGTTCTGTTCTGTTTTATTCTGCTCTGTTCAGTTCTGTTCGAATACATTTCGTTTGCACTTGTCTCGCAAATTGAGCGCAGTCAGTGAGTAGAAAATTGTATCAAATAAGCGTCGCGCGTTTATTTGCATATGCGGCACAGTTACCTACAGACATGCATACAGAGTAGTCCTCTGCAGGGACTTGTTTAGTGTACGCTGACAGGCGACAGGCGTCGTTTGTAGCGTATTTGTGCAACACTTACTTCAATTACTCAATTGGCAGGCGGCAGACAATTTAATTGCTGCTGCTGCTGCCGCTGCCGCTGTGACTGCAGCTGGTCGCTGAATTACATGAGGACGGCTTACATCGGCAAGGTTTGCTGCTGTGCAGTTGCCTGCTACTCAAGTGACACATCGCTCGGCAGAGTGGCGCTAAGTACGCGGCCATGTTCGACGCTAAATTAGCGTCAATGCAAAAGCAAGGCTTCGGCCTTTGAATCCGGCCGCATCAGTGCACAATGCCATGAAGTATTCAATTAGACTAAAAGCCGGCATTAACACTTCCAGGAAGCAAGCCAAGTACCGCAACTTTGCATGTCAAGCGTAAGCTAAAACAACGCCAACACGCAGATAAAACGCATATCACTTTATGCACTTAGAAAAATGAACAAAAACTAAAAGCTGTGTTCACATAAAAATTTTGTTTTTTTTTTTCGCAATATTTGCACAGATTTGTGACGCACACGCACGACTTTGATGCGTGCCCCTGGCATTTGGTTTGGCTGCGCGCATCCGGCGCCTGTGCGCCTGCAGCGTTGCTGCCACGCTGACGTGATTCGCGACGGCTAAGCCGTATGCACGTGCTACGCTGCCAGCCATTCTTGGAACGCATATAAATTCTATTAAAGCGTAAAGTGCAAAGTGATTTTATTTATTGCAAAGCGAGTTGCCTGCACGACGCCAAAAAACTTTCCACTAACGAAAGTTTTTTAAGTCTATTAGAAAACCATTTAAGTGCGGCAAGCAAGCTGAGAGAACAACTTGTGAAAAGAAAAAGGCAAAAGCTAAAGCAAAAACGAAAATGAAAACATAGATAACCTATAACACAATAAAAAAGAAGAAAAGAAAGAAAAAGAAATAGTGACACGGCATTAAGGTGACTGCGAGTGTCAAAAATGACAGACGAACATTAAAATGCCATCAAAACTAATACGATTTTGGCAGCAGTAGGACGTGCAGATGAGCGGCTAAGCGGTTGAGCGGACGAGCGGCTCAACGGTCGGAGCAGACCGACAGCAGTTGGAAAACAGCATGCAGCCTGGCTGCCTGGCAAAGTGAATATGTTAGCCAAATGTATACAACTCAGCAGCACATTTCAAGGCATTCACACACACACGTACGCATGGCATTTGTGTGGATGTATGAGTAGGAGTGCTTGGATTTCTTGTGTAGGTGCAAAATCGTTTGTTTTTGTAAAGTTTTCAACTTTGCCGCCTGTGACAAAGGTTAGCTTTGTATTGAGCCATACACTCTGGGGAACGAAACGAAACGGGCGGGAAAGGAGCGAAACGGAAAATGTCATTTGTGCGATAAGACAAAAGTAATTCGAAGTTATTTTAAATTTATGCTCATTTCCGCTTTTCTAAACGACTTTGCATGTTTGCCAAAGAAACACAACTAAAAACTTAGCACATCTGTAAATATTAAATGCTACTTATGCCAAACAAGTATCAAATGTTGAAGTGCTTACCTACTACATACATATACGAGTATACACAAACGAGAAACGAGAATCTGCTGGACACGAGATTTTATAAAATAAATTGGCCTAAAGAAATGGTACTAACAGCTAAATCAACAACCCAGGTAACAAAGTTAAGGCAGGCACATATTTATAGCAAATTTTGTTTAGGCATTGACGGACTTCGCATATGAATGCATTTGAAACAGCAAGAATGTTTCCTTAAAATCGCCATGCGTAAAACTCGAGTAGTTCTAAATTGTTCAAGCTACTTTTCGTGCTTGTAGCTTCTTTTCTAGACATAAAAATTCCTAAAAATACGAAAGACATTTTGAGGCATTTTCCGCAACAAATACGCCTCGAAATTATTCAAGGCACACGCAAATCATGTAAGACACAATTTTTTCAAGAGACGACATTTTTGAGTCTAAGGGAAAACCCCTTAAGTGAAAAGGATATCTCATAATAAGTAATTTTAGGCAAAAATTGTCATTAATTAATTTAACACTTAGCTATGAATAAATTCAGCTGCTTAGCAAATCGCAAATCAAATAATTAAGCATGATATATTATAATCGGTACTTTAAACAAAGTAAGGTTTTATAAAGAGCCACAAAGTGCAGATTTTATAGCAGTAAGAGCACGTAGCCCAAGTCAAAGTGTCACTGTACAGACTTACACTGTAATCAATAAACGAAGCACTTCGATTAACTTTTCAATTTTCTTTAATAGAAAATGTTTTATTTTTTTTTTTTAAGTACAGCTTAAAGTATACACATATAAAGCAGCTTAGCAACGGGAAATTATTTTCAAAATGTTAGCTTCTTAAAGCTCATTAGGATTCACACCTGATTGCCTGAGTGTCACTTCTGTGTTGCTATGAAAAATGTGAAAAATCTTAACAGCTGCAAAAAATAAAAAGAAAAAAAAAAACAATCAAAAAGTTATGAATTTTTACAGTTTACACACTACGCCGCACGCCAAGTCAACAGACCAGCAGATAGGCAGGTAAACAATCATATCATAACACAAATGTAGACACTGCAGGCCAAAAGTGTTCCTCAACGAGCGCAGAACAATGAAGCATGTGCAGCTGCCGTCAGAGTCCACACAGCATGAGGACAGCAGCAGCATCATCAGCATCAGCAGCATCAGCAGCAGCATGAAGCAAACGACAGAAAAGCAAGCATAAAAATAAACAAACAGCAGCACAAAAACAATGTGGAATATTTTTATTTTTTTTCTCTTTTATTATATTTGGATTTTAACAACAATTTGGCACATAGAATGAGTAGATTGTCAGCTATATAGGTAGCTGCGAAGGTATTTAGTGTCATGTCCAAGTGGCAAAAAAATCCACTTTATTTATTTTCTACTTTTTTTTTTTGTTTTTGTTTTTTTCTTTCTTGTATTTTTGTTTTTGTTGCTCTCGTTAAAGATAAACGTAACTTTTTGTATTGTACGAGCACATACAGACGCAATGTTCCGGAAGATTGCGCAATAATAACATAAAAATAAAACAACAAAATCTACAACGAAAAATATTTATAAAAGCATTATACACCGCTGCAAATAGAGTGAAGCGTGTCGCAGAGTGTAGGGGCGGGCAGAAGAGGAAGCACACAATGGCCGTTGGGCAGAAACGGCGCAAATTGATTTTGATAGCTGCTGCCGCTGCTAGCAACGCCCAAAGACTTCAACTTTAATGTGATTTGCTGAGATTTCAGCGAAATGGGTTAAACATGGACAAAAAAAAAGAGGAAAAAACAAAGAAAAAAAAAACAGGCTGGAGAATTTCATTGACTACGAACTCAAATCAAATTTTCTTGTCACACACTAAAAGCAAATTACTTAAAGTTCATTAGTTAAACAGGCGACGGAGTGGGTTTTGCTCTCGACTTGCTTAAGGTCCTAGAATTTCGTTACTGTCTTGTTTTTGTTTGGTATGTTTTTCGAGATTGGTGTTTTGTTTTTTTTTTTATTTTTTTGGTTCCTTTGTGTTTTTTGTTTTCCGTTCTTGTGCTATGCGAAAACTTTGCGACTTTCCTCATTCATTTTATTCACTGTCAGTGTTGAGTGTCATTTCACTTTGCTTCAGCTGTCAATGCGCCGCCGGCAGTACACAGAAAGCGGAACTATGCGAAGTCGCCTGTGCCTGTCCATGGTCGAGTCAAGTTATATATGAAACGAAGCCATTGCTGCCTCAACTCGGCAGACTTTCGCCATCAGCCTGTCCAAGTATGTGCACACTGCGCGTGTCACTGTTTCGCTTCAAGGGCTTACTTGTACGTACATGTTTAGCTTGACTTTTCTTCTTTAGTATTTTTTTTCTATTTTTTTTTTCACTCAGCTCGTCGTGTTTGTTGCCTGGCTATGCTATTTTGTTTCCCCAATAGCAAATTGTTTTCTTCTGCTGCTTTTGCAAATTTCCGTTGCATACTTTGCGGTGGCCCTGCTCATGTCCATTTCGACTACTGTGATTACACTGTTATTTTTGTTTTTTGTTATGCTGTTTTCAGCTCCATCGATCAATTATGAAAATTCATTTCGACATCGAGCGATTGCTGCCTACAACAATAGCTGCAACTTTGACGAATCTATCCTGCCTGCCTGACTGCTTGCCTGTGCTTGTTAGGCTTAAATGCTTTGGGACAGCATAGCAAAACACGCACACAAGAAAATAAAAAAAACAAGTCAAGAATGTATAACCAAAATACAGTACAAAAAAAAATATAAATAAAGCAGACGAAACACACAAAATACAATCAATATTTTATTTTGTTTTGTGTCATTTCATTAGTTTGTCTGAAATGAAAGGATTTATGCGTTATCCTTTGCATTTCTTTCTTTGTTGCTGCTTTGACCTTCGGTTTGCTTGATTTTATTGATCCCAAAGGAATAAAAACATTTCCGTCTGACATAAATTATGTCAATAGGCAATTTATTTTGTATTAATGAAGCAACATTTGATTGCACGGAGACAACAGCACGAACTTAACATTAACGAACCAAACAACAACAACAATAAAAAGTAAAAATAAGAAAAAAAGGAAAAACAGAGAAGAGCGAAAACAGAGAGAGAATCTGCATTGTGGCAAGTCGCCTTAACAATGTCAGTAAATAATTAAACCATGCCAAGTTGTGAAAGTGTGTCGGCGAAGTTTACTTAAGCACGGCGCACACTTTTCCATGCTAAAATTTTTTGTTTAATTATGCAAAAACACACTCCCACGTAAACTCCTAACAGAATCGCAAACTCCTTACTGCTGCCGCTTAAAACTTTTGTCACACTTGAGCAACAAGAGCAACAAAAAAAAAAACGAAAAAGCAGCGGGGGGAACTAAAAAAGAACACGTTAAGTAAGGCAAATGCAAACATATACGTATGTATGTAGCTCTTAAGCAAACTTACTTCATTTCGTTGGAAAATAACGTGTGTCCTGGCCGTGCGTAGCAGCCGTGCCGAGATGTATGCAATAACTTTTTTAACTAGACAACTTTTTAGTCACTGGTATGGGTTTTACTTTTTTAACCAGTATTCATTTTCATGTGCATTGCTTGCGTATATAAAAACAAAACAAAAAACCCCAAAAGTTGGCATAGCCAAAGTTTAAATGAAATTTTGAAACCATTTCTCATACTATTTTCAGTTATTTTGAACTTTCTGATGTACTTATATGTATTGCATACGTCTGGGCGTTGTGCAGACTGCCAACTGCATTCTTGGCCAGACACTCAGCAACTTTTTTGTGGCGGCCAGCATTGGCAGTTGAGCACGTAGTGGCAGCCACTTGGCCGCCATGATTCATTTGCACTTGAGCTGTCTGAGCCTAGGCGGTCATAAATCTGTGCAGTAGCTCGGGGTCAATTGCTTAAAAAATTTAACTGCCAACAGCCACAAAAGTAAAGGCATGCGTCAATTGGCTTAAATATTTAAGCAGTCTTGCTGCAGCTGCTTAAAACTGTTTGCATATTTTTTATAACTTGCTTTAATATTTTTAAAATATTTTTATATATATAAAAAATAAAGAATTGGCACAAAAATAAATGCAGCAAGCTACACGAAAACGAAATTATTTTAATTGCAATAAGTTTGCGCAGGCAAGAAATTTTTATTGAATTTCCACATGACTAAAGTAAAATGATAAAAAAGAAACTGAAATAAAATAAAACAAAAGGACAAAATGAGCAAAAATAAATCAACGAATGTGAATGGAAAATGAAATAAAAATGGCTGGCTATAAATGACAAATTTATTCAATGCCATAAACATGCAATTAAAGCAATTGAATTTTATTCGCAAAACGACAGCCACAAAAATAAAAACAAAAACGGCAAAAGCAGCAGCAGCAGCAGCAAGCAGCAAACAATAAGCAAAGCGAACTGCAAAAACACGAAAGCCAACTTACGAGGCTGACATGTATGTCATTCGGTTTTGGCTCGCACACACACTCACGCACACACACAGGCGCATGCACGCCGGCACAGCTAAATACAACTAAAAATAGCAACAAATCAGTCAAATCGCAAAGCCAATTAAAGACACAACGAACAATGTTTTAACCGAGATTTCGTTGAAATGACAAACAAATTGCGCTTCGCCCCAGTCACAGTCATAGTCGCAGTTGCCATCCGAAACGCCGTCTCTGTCAGCGTTGTCGTTACCGCTACCGTCGCCGTTACCGTTTCAATCACTTTGACTAATGTGGGCAATCGATTTATTGACGGATTTCTTTTTTTTTGTCTCTTAACACCGTACGGCAACAAAAGTAAACAGAAGAATGTTAAGCAAACGCAATAAAAGCGACGAGCAAGCAAACCCTTAAACCGGTGATGTGCGACAAATGCGACGGCGCGCACAAAAGTATGCTACAATAATGACAGCACAGGCCAAGCGAAGGCACACGACGAGGCCAAGAAATGAAAGCGGAGGCAGCAGCGACAGCGGCAATACTTGGCAATATAAAGTGGCTGCCTGACTGCCTGACTGAAAGTGTTTAAGTGCGTTCTTTTGTATTGCTAATACATGCGTCGCACTTGACCACGAAGCGCCTAAAAGCACACAATCATTTCTCGTTTTTATTGAACTCATTTGTAGGCCGTATTTGAGCCGCAGGCATTTAGCTTATATATTATACGTGCGCCTGGCTTAATACTTTTGGCGCTTTTTGGCCTAATACACTTTCGGTTAAGTGTTTAGCTGTCAAATTAGTTGCTCATCGAAAGTTAAATTGATTTTTTAGTGCTCGCAGGCAAAACACTTAGCTGGCCAAGCAAACAAACCGCACGCGCCACATTTGACATCAATTGCCTGGCGCAGCAGTCATTGGCGAGCACACGACAGGCAGATGAGTCGTCGTAGTGAGTTCTGTCGTTGCCGTGTAATATAAACAAGACAAATCATATAAAAAAGTTGACATTTGTACGGAAGCACTTCATTTGCATCACGTAGCGCGTCGCAAGGGTTTTCAAGTCATGTCGGCTGTTAAATAAGGCAACAAAAAAAAAATATAAAATATCAAATTGTCAGAAAATAAAAAGCTGCCACCCTAACACTCAACCACACCCCAAAGCACTGCATCAATAGTGCGCTATGACAAGTTGCACAGAGGCACTTGAAAACTTGTTATGTAAGCCTGCACAATAGTCGACAGCCACAGTCATAGTCACAGTCACAGTCACAGTCAGCGTCACCGTCACCGACATCGGCAATGGCTTCGTCATCGTCAGCAGCGACGCACTCAGCCATGTGCTCGCCGCTGTTGCAGTCACTGTTGTCTTTGCTTGACTGTCATCGACGCTTGTTCGTTCGCTTGTTCATTCGCTTGTTCATAAGTTTGTGCAGTCGTTCTGCCAGCGGAAACCTTCAACCTTATGCCATTAAGTGTTAGCAGTTGCAGTAGCGTATAAAAGCGCAAGAAACAAACCAAAAAAAAAAAAAAAATCCCATCAAATGAAAAAGCATCGCCGTGACGGCTATAACCACCGACACACACACACACATATATATATATATATACAGCTAACGTATGTGTGTTACTTGCAACGCAGCTTAGCCAAGACAAAAATGAAACTTAGCAAAATAGTTGCAACAACTCTCGGCACTTTAGCGCTGGCAACCGCATAAAAATGGAAATGAAAATGCCACATTCACTTGCCGCTCGCTTGCTCACGTCAACACCCTCCTCGTTCACTCACTCACTCACACACTTGCCTATTCGTTTGCTCATTCCGACACTTATTCTTAGCCTTTTTATTTTTCTATTATACTTCTGCCGCCGTTTTTATTCATGAAGGAGGGCAGCTCAGTGCTGCCTGCCTGCAATGATAAATGACAAATTGTAAGAACGTTGAGCGGAAAATTATTGTGGCTTGATTGCATATATGTACTACGTAAACGCATTAGCTTTGATATGCCAATGCCAACACACACAGACATACGGACACATAAATTGAAAAAAAAAAAAAACAACATAGATGTATAGTGTATATATGTATCATTGTGTGTTCTCACTATTGTTTATTTAACCAACTACGCGCAGTGACGGTGTGCGGTAATGCATGTCTCACTGCAGGTAACTACACGCGCTCTAATGGCCCGACTTATGCTAATTGGTTTCATAATTAGCTTAAAGCTTATAAATATTCGATTAACGATTAACGATAAAGCCAACGCTTAGGTGAGGGTAAATTGATTGACAGGTAAATGCATTCCAGCGTACGCTGAATGATAAATTGATTTAAAATATGGCCAATGTCAGTCCAACCAAGCAATTGCGGGTCTGCTTAAGAACAAATTGGCGCATGAATGCATTGAGTTTGCACAAATGATGCTCGATATCGGCTGCGCTGCACTTGACTACAAAATTATATCTACAAGAAATTATATGTATTGCTGAGTAGAAAACGTTGTTGTATAGACAATCTGCAGCAAGCACTTAAGGCTTAAAGTTAAATGTAGTGAAGCTTTCTGGATCCAATTTTTAAAATAAAAATCGTGTGTAATGCGCGTCATTAAAAAAAATATTTATATATAAAAGAGAATATAAAAGTTAGTTCACTGTCTGCAAACTTTAATGTGAAAGTATTAAAAAATTAACAACAACAAATGATTATCTGGCAGTAAAACTTGTTATGGGTGATTAAAAAGAATAATAAAAATATTGCTGCTTCAGGCAAAACAAAATCTGCAATATTGCGGTTAGTGCAATTTGTGTGTCTTTTGAATATTTAATGGGGAAAAAGACAAACTTAATAACTTATTTTTAAATCAACATGCGATTAAGATGAAGTAAAATTGTGTAGAAACTAATATGTGTTTTTGATTATTGGAAATATTTGTTAGCTTATAATATGAGAAATTATAATAATTTTAATTTGTGCAGCAATAAAATAAAATAAAAAAAATTATTATTTATTTCATTAGTTCAGCATTAACTTTTCAACTCGGATAAAAATACTTGAGCACTTGAAACTCGTTAGGCAGCCATAACTATGGTGTGCTTTTTATTATGCAGTTATAAAAATAAACTCAGCTGTAGATGTGAGTACGTTTTGGGCTTTTTGCATTTATGGCTCGTTGGCGCTTTGCACGAACCTAGCTTAAGTCCTTTTAACAATCCTTTTAACAAACTCAAGCAAAAGTTAAAGCTTAAAAACAGCTCAAGGTAGCACATAAAGCAACGCGAGAGAAATGAAATTTATTTATCTCACATAAAGTGTTGTGGCGATGATTAAGCTTTGTTGTTTTCTTTTTTTATTAACACACAATTCTCACACGCAACAATGCCTGCTCGACCCAACACATTTTATATTGTTTGACTCGTACAGCATTTATGTCAGCAAAGGCTCAAACAAGTAGAACAACAAAACACAAAACAACACGACAACAGCAAGAACACTTACTTATACCTTAAGCCTTTCTTAAATATTTATATAAATCGTTTTCATAACGCCTGTGCTTCTCAGCGACTATTAATGTTTATTATTTTTGTGCGTTTAAGGCCAGGCCAGGCCAGGCCAAGCCAGGCCAAGCCCGAGTCGAGTAATGAATGTCAAATGTCGAAGCGTTGGCAAGACAGCGTTTAAGCCTAGCAGCGCGCAACACATCCGTTGCCTCCTGCCCACGGCCGCTGGGTGTGCTTTGCTAAGCGACGCTTGTATTTTTATTATTGTTGACACTGTTGGTGTTGTGTGTATTGTTGTTGTTGTTGTTGTTGATTTTCTTGCTACTGTTCAACAGTTAAATATTTATTTTTCGCGTTAAGTGATTAAATTGCAACCCCAGGCATATACATTTTCTTTTTTCGCATTTTGTTTGCTTCTTGCTTAGCTTTTCTTTTTTCTTAAATTCGTTGTTTTTTTTTTTTTTTTGTTATTTGTTTAACATGCCACATTTGTGCATGTACCAAGTGGGATGCTAAGCTGCGCCATTTAAGATTAACGCAGCCGAATCACTGCAGTGTCGACCGCCTGCTGTCGCTTGTCAACATGAATTAGTAAAATGCGCGCACAAATGTTTTTCGCGCCCAATAAGTTCATTTGCTCCACTGCTCTGCTCTTCCTTGCAGCGTGAGCGTTTTTGTGTGTGTGCGCGCTCTTAGCGTATTCAATTTTGCATGCAAAGCAAACCGTAACACAATTTAAATGCTCACTTGTGCACAATTATGTCTGATGCTAATTTCTTTTTTAAGCGTTCATTGTGTCTTTTTTTGTTAGCAAAAGTTGAAGCAGCAAAAGTGTCGTCTGCGAAAATCACATAACAAAAAGCATTTTCATAAGGCGCTTGGCTTGAATGGCAAACTTTTTTGTATTTCCCCTTTTTTTTTCTTTCTTTTTATATGGTATAATGCTTGCGTACAAATTCGTTTACTTATAAATACGTTTAGCTGCGCTGTGAGCTACACAATGTCACACGCTGCTTAACGGCATGCGTAGGATTTTCGTATATATGTATTTACTTTTCTTCTCTTTTACTTTGTTTGTTTAGTCTCTGTGTGTGTGCGTGTGTATAAAATGTTTATTTTGTTTTATTTTTTTTTCTTCTTGTGCTGCTTTTTCTTATGTTTTTCGCACATATATTTCACACTCAAAAGTGTGTTGCCTGCAAGACAAAAAGAGGTTAACAAGTTGCTTGTGCTGAAAAGCGTAAAACGTTGTTTGCCTTTTGCCTTTCGCTTTCGCCATTGCTTTTGCTTTCACTTTTGGGACACGAACGACAAGTGCCTAACTTCAAATGTGAGCAATTTTGCAGCTGCGAGGCAAGCCTTGGCGCCTTAGCCATGCCGTGAAATGGAAGACATTAAATGCGGTCACCGTTTTTAATGGTGATTTATGTGCCGAGAATGTTGCTGCAACAATTTAAATATGGCTACTTGCCTTAAATAGACGAGCATATGCACCTACACTCACAGTAAGACATTTAAAGTCGCCTAAGTGCCGCCGGCGCCTGAGCTAACAAATTAAAAACATTTAAGTAGCTTTTCAACTTTAATAAGTTTTTAATCCAGGATTACGCTGTCATTCTAACTTTAAATAAAACAAAAATCTTTAACTTTTTAAAAAGCAAAATTATTAAAAACAATGCTCAAGTTGCTTTTAGCAAAGCTATTAAAAAGTGAAAAACATTTTTATTTCCTTTTCAAACACACTACATTAACTGAGTTTGCTTGCTGTTTTTAATTCACTTTCAGTCGGCTTAGAAAAAATCATGTCAACGGTTAGCAAAAGCCTCTACGCAAATCGCAAAATAACTTGCTGTCGATCAGCAGTCAGTCGTCAGTCAAATGAGCATTAAAGAAATTCCCAATGCAGTACAATGTGAAGTCTTAATTAGGATTCATGTGACATGCAACTTTGGTTTTGTATGATTAATTAAATATGTTTATTATACAATATAAATAATTGATAAGAACTTTAAAATTTATGACAAATGGAATATTTTTAGACAAAAGTAAAATCTTAGATAAGATTTTGCTAAGCTAACAACAAATCATTTCGGGCAGTGTCTATGCATATGAATATTCTCACCCAGAAGTGGCTAAAAAGGAAGGGTAATTTTGCTACTTTTTAGATTTTATGTTGTTGGGGCTTTTGAATACAACTTTAAATACATTCAAGCTATCAGTCGCACACTTGCAGCCTTTTGACCTTGCGCTGGCAGCCCCTTCACGCAGCAGGGCGATGTTTCATTTCAATTTGTATGCATGCAAAGCATTCAAGTGCCATACTTTGGTATGTGTATTTAGTGTGTGTTTGGTGTGTGTGTGTGTGTGTTTGTGTTAAATACTTCTCTTCTTTTATTGCCTGTGGTAGTTAAAATTGTTTTTTCCTACCTTGCTATTTTTGGGTTGAAAAACAACTTTCCATTGTACAAAAACCATTTTTCGTTTTTTATAGACAACCCGAAAAAAAGGATCTTTTGTGTGAAGTATTGCAACTGTTTAAATACGCGCTAAGCTGTTTTTAACATTTGATTGGCTTTTCGTAGCTGCAAAATTCTGACTTTCAAGACGCAATAAATTTGAATTATTCATTATTCAAGTCTATTATTCATAACACAAGCAATTAAAATCTAACTTAATGAATAAAATTACTGAATTATAGCATTCGAGAAATCTATTGAAATATCTGGCGCTGACAATGACACGCCAGCATTGCATGTCATGGCTCAATGTCAAGAACGTGCGAGTCGTACTTATGCCTACGGACGCACACACAAACACACAGCATTAGCACAGTGTGCTGCATGTAATTAGAAATACGAGTATCGAAAACTCGCATACTTAGTTCAGTGGAAGTGAGCAGGGTTGATAAATAGAGGGAGGGGCAAGGAAGTGCACAAATTATGTTTATTATGCGCAAATATTTCGGCACATTGACAAACTCATTTGCCATGGGGGCGTGCGCCCAGCCGCCACTTCAACGAAATTGATAGCCATCTTTAAGGCGTACGTGCGAGCCTTAAGCGCTTTGACAAAGACAAAGTAAGGCGAGGCAGAGCAGGGTATGGCAAGCCAACATAACTCGGCCATATGAATCGATTCAAGTGAGTCGACATAGTTGGGCATATTCTTTTGGCGGCTGGCTTGCGCTGTCACTGCCGTGTTGCACGTACAAATCCTGCACAACTGCGGCTGGCAGCAGGCAGCAGGCATCGACGCGCCATTCTGGCACTTACACTTTAATGAGCCTTTCAATATGCATGGCATACGACGTAAATGTGTAATTACCGATGGGCTGTAACTGACATGGGCTGTGAGCCATCGGATTTCTCACTATCTTTGTTGCCATTCTTACTCAGGTTTTTGTTGTTGTTGTTGTTGTAGTTGTCATCGTATTTGAGTGCCAACGCAGCAAACAGAGATAAATATGTCAGCGGCCAACAATAGCTTGCGT
Source organism: Stegana nigrithorax (assembly GCA_037044495.1). Classification (NCBI taxonomy): domain Eukaryota; kingdom Metazoa; phylum Arthropoda; class Insecta; order Diptera; family Drosophilidae; genus Stegana; species Stegana nigrithorax. The sequence goes on along the minus strand of JBAMBQ010003058.1, from coordinate 322,335 downwards.
GCGCAAAATGCCCAAAGGCGATCATGCTCATAGTTTGGGGTATAGCAACGTGTCAAAGTTCCTCCCTGCCCGCATGCTCCTGCTGCTGCAGTTTGCCTTATTTTTAATGACACATGAGTTAAGCGAGCTACCTTAAGGTCGCACTGTAACGGTTGCAATTATTTAAAGCTTGGTGTACCAATCAATTTGATGTAAACTTAAACTTCAATTAACTTTAATTATAATTATTAAAGGGTCCATTGTTGGCCCATTTCTGCCACTGTCATGTCCTTTACTTCAAGAAGTAAAATATTCTGAAATTTAAAAGGATTCAATTCGATCAAAGCAATTAAAAACCAGAACATGAGCTTGGTCAAACTTCCCTATAAAAAAATGCAAATCACGTCGATTTATAGAAACATCGTTGTACAGAAATGATGAATTTTTTATTTTCGTTTTGACCATTGAACGCAGGCAGCTGCTGTTTGTTGTTAGTGAATTGGTATTTTTTTTTTTTTTGTTTATTTTTTTATTTTCTGTCGATGCTTTCAATTTCTTAGAATTGCTTTTAAATCTATGTGTTTTTCCCATAACGAAGTGGCATTGATATGCGTAATGAAAAATTCCTTGAGAAAGTTTGGTTCATAGAGACTAGAAACGCATGAGAGTTTAATTTTAAGCTGAAAAACTATTTCCTTTTTGGAAACTTTTAACAAAGAGATCAGAAGATACTAAAAATAGAGCAAAAATCAAATCAAAAAATCAAATCAATTTGTTATTGGGAGAATTTGGTTTTATAAATGTTTGACTGCGTCAAACAAACCATGTTAATTTGTTTACTGAACTTGAATGTCAATATAAAAGTCTATTGTTCAAATCAATTTTTACCTGTTCTGAATGTTCACCAAAGAATTTAGATAACAATCGATTTTACTTATTCCACGATAGGTCACTTTTAATTAAATCAAAAGTGCTGCCACATAAAACATCACGGGAAATGGTCACAAATTAATCATATTCATTGCAATTTGAATAAAAAATAAAAAGTCCCAAAATCCCTTGGATGGCATAGCAATTCGCCAAATGGCTGAATGAGATTGCATTTTCAATTAACACCCGAATTCGAGGGCAAACACTCAAATCAGTTAAACTATTCGCGCATAAAACTTGCATGCGGCACTCATATGTGAAGTCCTGCATGCAACAAAACACAACTGTCAAACTCAAACACATTCACAGCCAACATCAATTCGAACAGCGTATGAAAAGCTACTCAAATGTATGGAAAAATCCATTAGTCCCTGATGTGTGCGCACTAGCTGTCAAAGTTTCTAGCCATCAAACCAACGACACAGTCCCCCTTGCCATAACCGTAGTCGGTGCCATCACAGAAGTTCCTGCTGCATTGGTAATGTCATTTCAAATGAGTTTTATCCTAACTTTCTTTTTCTCTTTTTCCTTTTTTTTCCGTTCTTTTTTTTTTTTGTTAGTTATTCGTCGCATAGTTTTGGGTTTTTGAAGTACGGCCAAAAGCGCTGCTTGCATTTGAATACATTTCAGTCGACAAAAATTCATTTTATATCGCTTCGAATTCAATTCAACTTAACTCGTCTCAATCCGGGCAAACATCATGAAATATGCACAATGAGGGCACAAAAGTTTCGCCGCCGCTTTTGTTAATAAATCAAAAGCCATGCTTCTTAAGCAGAATCTTTTTCTATAAAGGACAATGTAGATTTTCACATGCTGCTTCCTTATTCGGTACTTTGCTAATATGTTCATGCAAAGTTTTGCCTAAGGCTAAGGCTCAACTTTTTAAAGTTTGTCTAAAACTTTCAGCGGTAAGTCGCATGTAAGCCTACGATGGGGTATGCTGAGCAGGATATGAATCATATTTTGATTACATTTAAGCAAACAATATGGCTTAGAGCGAATCCTGCAAATGCTGCAAATGTTCACAATGCCACAATTAATTTGCATGGCAAGCATCATTTGTAAAGCGCATTTGACCCCCCAAGGCGCAGTCAGGCAGTAAAGCCCATGAAATGGCTGCTGCAGCTGTGCCAGCACAAAAGCCAGTATCCAACAGCCAACAGCCAACAGACACAGCGGAAGGCGCCTTTGCCAAAGTGGCATGAAAAATGATGCAAAAAAATCAATGTGTATGACGCTGAGAGAAATGCACAAAAGTAATGAACGCTTAGCTAATTATTTTTTGGTAATTATTTTCATTTCCGTCGAGGTCCCTTTTTTCGCACAAGTTTGCCACTTGACGCAACTTTTATGAAGCACACGAATATAAAATATGCGGAATAGAAATTGCATTATATACACCGTTAGAAAATATGCCAGCATATTTAATTGAAATACTCAAAAGTTGCTTGTAGAAAGTCAACAAAATAAAAAAAGGAAAAGCCCCACCGTTACGTGGAAACACTGCCAAGAACACAGACTGGCTGATTTTGCAATTCAGTAGAAGCAAATCAAAGGGAAAATGGTTTCAGCGCAAATACAGCACAATAACAACAAAAGAGGAAACAAAAAGAAAATGTAAACCTAAACTGAAAAAATGTGCAAGGCGCGCAACTACCCTTGACTGAATTTTCTTCATTTTTCATTTTCGTTATGCATGACTTTGGTTTTTGGCCTTTGCTTTTGTTGTGTCTTCTTCTCGTGCTTCGTTCTCGCTTTGCTGCTTTGCTGCTTAGCTGCTTTATTTTATTACAATGTGTGTGTTTTTGTTTTATTTTTTCTTTATCTTTTTTGTTTTTGCTGCGTTTGCTCTTGGCTACAGTTGGCCGATTCCAGCGCGTGTATGGCAAAAACACAATGCGGTCTAAACTGTCGGCAGTATACAGTGTAAATGTATAATAGTAAAGTAAAAGTTGCACACGTTAGCTGCGCCATGCGCCTAAGTAAACATGTGTTAAGCAAATTTAAATAAAATGAAAACAAATTACTCACCAGTTGTGCAGCAGATGTATTGAATACAAATTTTCGCAAGGCTGCTGCTGTCTCCGTTGCTGCTGCTGCTGCTACTACTGCTGCTGGTGCTGTTGCTGTGCTAGTTTACTTTTATTTATTTTATTTTAAGTATACATAAATAATACAAATTATTGTTTATTTTCTTATATTGCGCTCTGGGCAAACACAAAATATTTTAACTAAAAATAAATTTAAGACGAATATATGTACATTTTTTTTATTTACTATATAAACTTCTTAAAGAGTAAAATTTAACGATTCTTGTTCCGTTTGCGTAAATTGTAATAAATTTTCTGCGCTTTATTATATTTTATGCATATTCATTTAATTTATGGCTCGTAAATTGTTTGTTAAATGTGTGCATGCATGTTTGGTTTTCACTTCACAATTTAATTTGCGATTTTAAGTACTCTATATAATTTCTTTTTCAAACACGTTTTTAAAAAAGTTTAAATAAAACTCAATTGGCAAAATTCAACAATATTTTTTTTTTTTCATAGATTTCAGCGCAGTTTCCTGTTTAACTTTGTCCACGCGGGCACCTTATTTTATTTTTTATTTTATTTTGGTTGACAAATAGAGCTTACTGACCGTTATTTGAAAAGTGGCAACAGCAAAGGCACGAAAATCAGTTTGTTTGCGTTATTTTTCGATTTGTTTGCATGTGTCACAAAAAATGTAGCAAAACAAAATGTGGGTGACGCTAGCAGAGCACAAAGTAAAAATCAAAATACACACAAAAACAGAAATCGAAAAGCAAAAAGAAAATAACCATATGTGCCAGCACATATGTCGTATGCGTAATATTGTAATAGAGACAATAATGCGCATACGTCACGTTGTGCGTGCGCTTAACTTTGAATTAAAATGAATTGATAAGTAGCACGTGCACTTGACATTTACTGCTACAAGACAGTGAAAATCAATTGGGTAACCGAATATAAAGCAAGACGATAACAAAAAGAAAACAACAAATAAATAAAAAAAAAAAAAACAAATTCTGCAGCAAGACCACAAATATCAAGTAGTCAAAATGAAATTCATAAAAATTCAAAGCCAGCGATGCATGACACTCTGTGGTTGGCTGGCTCTCATTTCCAAGGAACGTTTGCAAGTCACGCCACGTCACGAAACTTCGAACAATTGCCATATCAGCAAAAAACACAATGAAATGGTCAGCCATAACACTTAAGATTCGAAGCAGGACTGCGCCACTGCGTGCCAATCATTAGACAATGTGTCGATTTTAAGTGTCCAAGCGCAAGTGCGACTTCCGTGTGCTGTCGTGCCAATTACACCAAAAACCTTACAAGTGCAAACACATGAACACACACACACACACACACACAGACACACACACATAATAAAAAAATCCCACACAAACGAACACACATTCAACTGCTAGAGCTAACAACTTCCGTTTGCATGTACGATAACGACAATGACAACGACAACGACAACAGCAATGCCGCGCACGATAGGCACGCTGAGCACGACTACAGCGTGTTAACCCTGTGACAGGCTGGCTGCTGCTCAATTTAGCGTGGTTTTTATGCGCTGGCCTACAAATTCAAACGAGTTTATCAACGCAACATTTAGCGACGCCTGCTATAATTTGTCATAGACAAACTTGCAAAAGGGATGGCGGAAGTCCAAACAGCGAAACAGCAAGAAGAGCAGAAAAAAACCTCAGTCGCCACAAAATCCCACACATAATAATAAGACGATTGTCTGCGACAGTTTTGGCGCTCTAAGCATACATAGACGCAACAACATGTGCCATTTTTTCTAGTTCTAGTTTTTGTTTGTTTTCCCGTTTTTTTATAGCATACTTTAGCGCGCCAACAAGTTTTGATTGCGTACTTGCATGTTTTATTTTTGTTGTGTGCCACTGCCTACATTCTGCTTTTCACTGTCAATTGAACACTTCATTAAAATGAAAAATGGCAACTGCATAGTTGTGCGTCGGTAATTCGAAATAATTGCATAAATTAATTAAACAGCAACAATTTGAGGCACTTGACAAGCCGTTTAGCAAAATATTTAATATACCATGAAATATCGATTCGTAATGAGCACAAGCGACACGTCACGACACCATGGCATGTCGATTCAACGACTCACCTACTTATAGGCCACGTAGCTCACATACTTGTCAACTTGATGAAGAATTATTGAGCACGTGTGCTGGCGTGCAGGCACTACGTGGCGTATACGTATTACTGAAGTATACTTGTTTAGTAAGTGCGCAAAACTCAAACCTATTCATAATTTACATGTGGGCTTGCCTTACTGGCTTACTAACTGACTGCCTGCCTGCCTACCTGCCAGGCGCGCGAATAATAAACTTTTGACTTCATTGCATTGCAGACAATATGAGAATTTACAATAAGCGCCTAAGTGTAGGCAATGGATTTCAACAATGCACACTTGTTATTTATTTCGATAATTAAGCGCAACATAAATAAGCATAATTGCACAATTAATGTAAGATAGACGTAAATTATTTCGTGTGTATTGCAATAAATTATGATGGGCGTTACACGGTTAACCAAACACAAAGTCTGCCAGTTCTTGTAACATCCTTGAAAGATGTTGCTAACTAATAAAGCCACAGCTGAGCTTACCCATTGACTTTATATTGAAATGTGTTATGGCAAAAAAAAAAGTCTAACAAAAATGCATTTGGCGAGGATCGTTAGGCACTGAATATATTTAATGAGTTTTGATGATACAACAGATATTTGGGAACATATGTATACTTGCAAATGGATATGATTTTAATTTGAAACTTTAAGAGCAGCTAAACTTGAGCTTATTAAACTCACTTTTCGTATACCGTGTTATGCTGCAAACAACAACTATGAGAGCCTTTGTACTAAGTCCGATATATGTTGGGCGATAACAAATACAATCCTTAATACAACCCGACTTAAATATAGCAAAGATTCGTATGACTAACGAAGCAATAGAGAAGGAGTGCAGACCCTAATTATATCAATTAGAATATACATTTGATAATAAAAATAAGTTTCAAATGAAAACCTATCTTATTAAACTTTGCCATGTCACAAAATTCTAGAGTTCACTTCACAATAAATAAAATACTTATTAAGTAAGAGAATATGGCAACTCTACATTTAATAAACTTACATTTGTAAACGCCTCAGGAAGGAATTGCCACTTAAGCATTTTTATGTTAATAAGCTTATGAAAACAATTTCACAGTAATAAAAATCGATTTGATTTTTTAAATTCAATGAAAAAAAGAAAACCTAAAGCTCGAATGCTATTTGGCGGTCATTAAAGTGAAATATGACCTCTCAATCCGCAATGTCCACAAGTGAACGGAAGCCATAGAAGACATAAGTACATATGTAAGTCAAAGTTAAGTATTATTTACATGCCTATTGCACAGAGAGCGATTAAGGACAACAAGTTCTTTAACGGTGGTAGACTAAATTACAAATGGAAACAATTGCATTTGTTCCGCTTCTGCACAGCACCTAGTCATCATTAACGCCAGATTATTTCATACATATGTCATATGACACACTTCCATGTCAATATTTACAATGCTTATAATCAAATAGATGCGTCAGGCTAACATTTGTTGCCAATTACTTGACGAACTTATAGTTTAAAGTAATGCTAGGCTTAGTTCAATGTGAAGGCCATTGCAGGGGTAGATGTGAATGTTTCCGACTTTCTAAGAAAGAACATGATGAAACCAATATAATTAGTTTCTAATGCAAAACAAACAACAGTTGGTACAACGAAAATGTCACGAAAAAATGGATTATTCATAGAAATACCAGTTAGTTCTTATTACTAACCATTTATTAGATATAATTGTAAAATAAATAGACTGCCGTAGTATATACATAGAAATTGTTATTAACAAATTAACAAATGTTTTAAGTTCTGCTTTTGCATTTCAAATTAAAAGCTCGACTAAGTGGCTTGGAATTGCATGCTACAAAAGAGCTGAGCTGTGCTGAGCCGAGCTGCAAGTCGTTCTGCTGACTGATTGAAATTGACTCATTTTTTATTTGAAGCAGATTTAGAGCACAACAGCTGCACGGCGACTTTTGTTCGGAAAATATCAAATTAAATGCACGGCAGTGTAATTACGTTGCAGGGACCATGTAATTACAATGAACTTGTTAAGCAATTGTGCGGAGTTGCTTCGGCAAAGTTAGCAGCCAGGCATGGCTTTGCACTTGCACTTGCACTTGCTCTTCCAATTTTCCAAGTCGTCAGCAGGCAAAGTCATTTGCATTACGTATACGACATGTAAGGCAGCTTGTTAACTATGCCAATTACAACATTACAAATCGTTGTCCATAGACGATAATACGTTAATATTTTAATGCGTTATAATTCAAGGTAATAAGCTGAGCAATTTGTGTGGCGCATTGGTATGCATATGTAGCCAGCATTGCTTATAGAAATTCAATTCGATTTAATAAGTGAATAATTTATTTCGTAATTGATATACGAAAGCAGCACACACACACACACGCACACCCACCGTAACATATACACTCACACAGATACTCAAGCATACAGCAAGGACTACAAGGGTCGCACTTGTGCTGTGACAAACATTGTTATGCCGTTCCATTGAATAACTTTCATTTGGCTATCATCAGCGGCCAAGCGTACGGCTCAGCGCACAAAAGCAAGCCAGCAGCATTGCGTTCTAACCTTTTGAAATAAACGCAGCGTGACTTAAAAATAGACAAGCAACAATGTCAAGGACAAAGCGTCGTCGCTTATTTTAGACAACATTCAACCGCGCACTTATCCACGCTATGCCACCGCCATGGACGTTGTCTATTGAAAAGTGAAAGCAGCCAGAGTCCAGCAGATCCATGTGCAATGCCATGCCGCGCTGTGCCGTGCAGTGACGCACATGCGATCTTACACACGATTTTCTTTGCTTATGTGTTTTGCCTGAGCGTTTTCTTTCTTAATGATTTCATTGGCACACTTGCAATGTTGTACTCTCAACTTGATCAACATTACCACACAATGTATTTGCTTTCATGTGTTTGCTTTATGTTTTTTTTTTTTTTTTTTGTGTTGGATTTTATTGCAATAATGTTTGCCGTTGTTTTTGCTATTGTTGTTATTGCAATGTAGCCGGCGGTCGCAGCACGCGTGGCATGTCAGAAACGCACTTGTGTAATCAAAACAACAACGAAAACAGCAACGTGCTAAGTATGCACAAATTCACGCGTCAACTGCACATTAAACACGTAGACTATGCATATTATAATGTAGCCGACTGGTGTCGAGGTGTGTCTGAAATGTTCTTGTATTAGGCGAAACAATAATAACAAACTTTATATGATCTGTGACCGCTAGCACGTTTGCTCAGCACCTTGTACCGTTATGTACGAACGCTTGATTACAACTAAAATTGATTATTTCACGTAGGCAACACAGTCATGTATAGCAACATGCCATGTGCACGTCAACATGTTGCGCTGCTGCACGCAACATTGCGCTTGCTTGCCTGCCACACAACACGAACATGTTGCAGTTGCCAGTTGGAATTTGATTTGCATACGTAAACAGTCAAAAAGCCAAGTATACAAGTATGTATATGAGTATGTGACTTTGTTATGTTTTGTAGACAACCGCACTTTAATTATTAAGACAACAGAAACAAAAATGATACAAATTTAAGGCACAGTGTGCCGACTTGCTGAAGATAAAATTGAAATAAACATAAGTCTAAGTGAAGTGCTGCAGACAGTCAGGTTGTCAGCCAGTCAGTCAGTCAGTTTAGCACGGCGACAGTTGTCAACGGCGTATGACTGATTGCCAACATTTTGCGTATGAGCCGACGAGACAACAAAACAAACAGACAAATCATTTCCCTACTGACATTGGCAGCAGCATCAAATATGTGTGCATGTAATGGCATGTAAGCTATGGCAAATATTTAAACGTAGTTTTGGGCTTTAAAGAATTTAATTACGTAATTCACACCCTTATTCCGGCTGCCACATGCTTCCTTTCGCTGTGTATTACTTACTGCCACCTGATTAAACCCAATTTGCCGAAATAGCTGGCAATAACGAAAACTTAATGGCACACACTTTATGACCAACACCTGACAAGAGCCGAACACGTCATTAACATTTAAATGTCTTACACACGAATGCACAAATTACGAAAAACGGTGCACACGCAAAACAAAAAGGACTTCTCGAGGCGATTGTCGAGCTGCTGAAAAGGCAAATACATAGTTCGATTGAATTTCCATTACAAAAATGACGGCAATTTGCAGTCATAAGCAAAGCACACCTCACCCGACCAATACACAGCCGCAGCCGCCTGTACCGCCTCCAGCGTCGCATTACTCGCCAACACAACAGGACGATTACGCTACGCTGTGCTATTGGCTATGCTGATGCTGATGCTGGTGCCGAGCAATGCTGTGCGATGTTGTGCTGTGATGTTTTGTGCGTGCAAAACCCGTAAAATATGCGAACTGGAATTTGTGGCATCGCTGCCGGCGTGTAAAATGTACGATAAGCGCTTGACTTCCTTTACATGAATGACATTGAACTGCACACAAGCATTGAGAAGTACACGAGCCAAAACCAAACGAAATCAGACCATGCCCAGGCGCACCCAAAACGCAACCGAACCCCCATCTGCTAAAGTTAGCTCAGCTCAGCCTCAACTCAACTTGAATGCCGCCGGCAGAAGTTTCTGCTGTTGCGACATATGCCCTGCACCAGCCTAGCCTGCAAATGTTGTTAACTGCGAGCGTTGTCCTTGCAGCTGCGCTGCTTCTCTGTCTGTTTCTCTGTTTGTCTGTCTGTCTGGCTGTCAGTTTGTCTTGATGCCAGTCTGCTGCGTGCTGGTTGCCTTGTTTGTATATAGTTAATAAAATGTATGCGGAAAACCGCAAAGCTCTGTCACAGCACTCGACAACCACAACGACAACGGCAACGAAAACCCACCAAAGGCACGATGAACAATCAATTTCACGTCAATTGGTTCATATTTTATAAAGAGGCAGTCGATGCACACACACACACACCCACACATACACATATACACCCACGGGCAGCAGCAGGCGTCGTCGCAACGGAACCTTGTAAGTGTGTGTTGCTTAGCTGGCAGCTGTGAAATGAACACAACGCCAATGAACCAACCAAGCCACGTCAACGGCCTTGTCATGCTGTGATGCTCTGCCTTAGTGCCTAATACGCAAGAACATGCCCAATGCCTTCGTCGCCGTCGTTGGCGTCTTTGTGTTCATTGCCTTGTGCCGCTTAACAGCCACAAAGTGGAAACCCGTTAAGTCAGCGCGACATTAAGGTTAAAGTTCACAAAGACACTTCACTCCCGAGCAACTTGAATTTTGGCACAATTGAGCCGCACGCATGGCCAAAAACTAAACTAAATGCCTAAGAGCCCCAAACATTTAGGTCAAGCGTTGATAGGCATACACTTAAAGCTGTCGTTGAGCAAATTAAATTAAAACAGAAAAAAAAAAAAAAGAAAAAATTAGAAAATGCCACAAAAAATGCCAAGTCTTTTAATAACTTTGCGTTCCGATTATAGCCAAAGACATAGTCACGTGCACGCAGCGGCAAAGTAATAACAAAAAAAAAAAAAAAAAACTAAATAAAAATAAAATTAAACGTGCACAAGAACAAAAAGCCATAAACGGACACCCGCAGGACTCGCACGAAAGCGTCATCGGAATTTAATAAAAAACTGTTCATGTGCCAAAAATTGTGTCATTGACAGTCGTCGGCTTGACATATTCCGACAATTGAAATGTCAGCATGTCTATTCACCAACAAACTCATATACACACACACACGCACACACACAAACAGCACACGCAGTAAATTTAATATAAAGAGGAAAACGGAAATGACAACAACAACAACAACAACGACCATTGGCACGTTGTGTCTTTTGTTAGCTTTTGGCAATATTTGATATCCTGCGGCATTTAAGCACTCAGGCATGCGGCTCAGTCATGTTTGCTGCGCGCATGTCTAATATTCAATGTTGCAGCAGCAAATTGTTGCCAGTCATCCTCTTGACCGGAGATTTGTCTTGCAGGCGGTCGCTATCACTGCTGACACGGCGCCAAGTGAACAGCAGCAGCAGCTTCTTAATTTATGCATTACGAAAGCACTTCATGCCGCCATGATGCGGCACACCGCATAAATTGTTTAAATACTTTAAGCATTGAGTACAAAGTAACTACACAACTACTACAGTAACGCCTTTGTTCTTGTGGTAATTGCTGACTATTAACAGCCTAAGTGTGAAATATGCTTAAGTCTTACAAGCGAAAATATGTTAATGACAATTTAATACAATGATCTACATTTTGGAATTAAAAACTTTTCTGCCAGTTACATATTATTGAGCCCTTTCACAACAAATAACTGTATTCCTTTATTCTCTCAAGAAGCATTACTCTTTTTTTCAGAATTCAGGTTTTTCCTTTTTTCAGACAAATCATATATTTCTTTCATAAATCTAGGTACTCAGGCTCAACTAAGCAGCTAATGACGAAAAAGCATCCTTCTTTTTGGAGGACGGCAAGTGCCTCCATAACGACAAAACTTATTCCGAAAGTAGCCAATGCCAATGCAGCAAGTTGCGCGTTTCTCATATCTGTTTTAATTTAGTTCTTACTTTTATATTTGAGCAGATTGTAAAATTCTTACAAATCTCATCTCAGTATTGGCTTAAATTGAATTGCTTGCAATTTTTGTTTAATTGCAGCAACAAAAATGTGACTTGCAGCCGCCCATGACGTCACAGACGAAATAACTAATTTCGTAAAGCGCATATGAAAAGGAAATGCATTTAAATAAATAAATAAATAAAACAAACAAGCGAAAACAGGCAAAAAAAGTGGCAAACAAGCAAAAGGCAATTCAACATAAGGCAAATAAAAGCAACGAATAGTAAAAACAAACAAAGGACGCGCGCGCTCTGAAATGTCCTTGAGCCTTAAGATGACGCTGACTGTCGCATGAGCGCATGTACGTATGTGTGTGTATGTGCGTGTGGATGTGACTCGTATAAGGCATGGCAGTGCAATAATTACAACACTTAAGTGAACATAACGACACAGCACAGTCAAGAGCGCAAAAAGTAGGAAAAAAAACAACAACAACTTAAAATAAAAACAATTGCAGCAGCAGCAAAGTAAGTTGGTCAGCACTAAAATGCCATTCATTAAGCGGTTGCTGCAGCCGCAAGTAAGTCACGACCGCACTCCGCACAACATGTAAAGGACACTCGCGCAGAAGGATGCCGAAAACACAAAGGCACGAATTAACTGCACAATATCAACGACGATGTCACACAAATGTAAAAGCAATAAAACTCTTCGAAAAATCATGAATATAAACGTTGAATATCCCCAACATAAAAATAGCAAGAAAATTAAATAAAATCAAATCAAAGCGAAAGTAGGATAACGAAAATGAAAATTTAAACAGTTATAAAAATGTCAGCGTAAAAGCAAAACGTGCAGATAGACGCATTTGTATACAAAGTCAAGTAACTCAAGTCGCCCAAGTCGCCCAAGTCGCCCAAGTCGCTGAAGGACGTGCAGCACGAAGCACTTGAGTGCGATTTATTGTTAACGGGATGCGAATTAATTGGCAGTCACTGTGCGTTTTCGTCAGCCGCGTGCAGTTTCCCAATTGAAAATGCAAAATATACGCAAGTGTAGCCAAGTCTCAGCGTGTCTGTGGCCAAGTGCTGTGCGCAGAATCGGAAAAATGGCGGTCACGCTTAGCGCTTATTTGTAATTTACGAGTTGAACAAGGCACACCATACGCTCCAACCCCAGCTCTCCTGTGCACCAGTCGCCGCCACTGTCGACAGTTATGAGTTAGAACAGCGCCGGGCCACGCTACGCCGCGCTTTCGTGTTCTATGACAAGGGACAATCAATCAAAAGCTAAATGACGCAACACAGTCAAGGATCACAGACGGCGGTCGCTTACATTTGCGAAGCGACGACGACCACTCGACGCAACAACGCCGCCGCCAACATCGCCAACACCGTCGACATCAACACCAATACCGCAGTCAGTCGTTCAATAACCCACACCGCTGTTTCTGGCTCCGGCTCCGGTTCCGGCTCTGGCCATTGATTCCAGTTTCAATTTTACATAAACATGACGGCTCTTGTATACTCGCTCTTGTTTATAGCTCAACGCGCTGCACGCTGTGCCGCTGTGCCTTGGCATGCGCTTGGCTGGGTTTCGTATCCTTGGCATGAGTTGCGCATTCATCATCTCAACTTCCACTTCATATGTCAGAGTTCATTGTTGTTGTTGTTGTTGTGTTCATATATTTTCCATTTACAAAAACAAACATTATCTCAGCGCCGCATACACGGCGTCATCATTATCATCATCATCATCATCAACATCATCAACATCATGGACGTCATCGTCCTCCACATCATGTGTTCGTGAACTCGTGCGCTCGGTATCCCGCTCGCGTCTGCCATTCGGCTAACTTTGGCTGGGTCTTTCGCCGTTTTGCCTATTTGCTTTGTTTATTTGCGCATAGTTAACATTCGATTTGGGCTGCCTGCTGGCTGCTGTCTGATGTGTGCTGTGTTCTGTATGCTGCCTCGTGATTTTCGACAACAATCAATTATGCCCATGCAAATAGAATCGCACGCGTATAAACAAATGCATTCGCATTTACGAGTATTTATAAACAACCGAAGAAATCCTCGTATTTACTGCCGCATTAGAAGTCGCACGGCTTAACGAGAGTTTGCACCGAATTACTAATGCAAATATTTAGTGGCACATAAACGACAACGACCTGCGTCTAATCCCTTTGAGCTGACAACAGATCGTGGCTGCCGCAGATGGGGTTAGCTACATTGACATGAACTGCGGCAGCAACGGCTGAACTGTAATTGATGCGTGTAGCGATTTTTCATGTTGCATCGTTAACTAAGCAAATGTTATAAGTTTAGGAAGAATAAACACGCAAACCTTCAATGCGCATTTAAATCAACATTTCCAAGTTATTTGATCAAATCAATAAGTAAATAAAATAAATTTTATCAGACCTATCGATTAGTTAATGTAAAAAATGCAAACCAGACTCGTATATATTCTTACATAAAGATTCTTTATGGACTATTAAGCACTTTAATGGAAACCATCCACGGCATATAAATGATTACTTTTATAATTCTATTTAGGTATAAAATACTTCTTCCGATAATCATTACAATTACTTTTCTCTTAGCCGTGGCTCAATTGTCTTATTTTTCTTGGTGACCAATATATGTGCGTCATTCATCAGAGTCTACTTTCGAAGACAGTATTAATCAGGGGAATGGTAGAGGAACTACTTAAATGAACTCCAAGCATGCACACATTTCTTTAATTTGCATTTCTCTAATTGTTATTAAAAGGTAATATTCATAGAAATTCTTTGGCTGTCTGAAACATAAATTCTTACGACCTTATAGTATATAAAAGTTGTCACACTGATTGTCATAAATATGGGGAACTGCCAATAGATGCATGGTTTTAAAAAATCACATGAAAAATTCTGTTCGTGCACAATCAACAAAATAATAATAGTTTTTAGTTTAACAAAGCGACTCATTGTAGGTATTTGAGCTTTTTATTTGTTCTTACTCGGATTATCAATTTAAAGCAAAAATTGTTGAAAAGCAAATCATTGATCATTTTGTGACGTCATAACGATTATAAGAAACAGCTGATCAGTGCCAAAGTGCAAAGTAAATCTCACTTCAATAAAGAAAAGCAAACAATTCAATTCGATTGAATTCAATTTAAAATTACCCAGCGGCAAATCGTTTAAATTTTCAATTATCCCCAAGTCGAACAGCAACTTAAGCACTTACTAAGTACATAATACGATAATCGGAATAAAGACAATACACATAAGTTTAATAAAACAACAATTTGCTTTTTTGTCTGTTTTGTTTCTTTTTTTTTTTTCAACGCATCGATAAAGGAATTTGTATATAAACAAAGAGCATAGAAACGACAAATGAGAACAAAAAACACTAAAAAATAGTGAAATAAAAAAAAAAAAAAAATACAACAAAAGCAACACTAGGGAGCCCACAGCACAAACAACACTATAAAAATTGCAAAATATCGAAATAATAAAAGAATGCACTAAAATTGCGCAGTGGAAGCTACTGAAACTGTAAACGAATTCACAAATATTATGCAAAAAAAAAAAAAAAAAAACAACGGAAAATTGGAAAAACACACAAATAAAAACGAGATCAATGAAATTTTTTTTGTTGTGAAAAATGTAGAATCGAGAAAGAAATCAGCAGTCAAATGTGATAAACAAGCAAAATGCAAACCTCATAAAAAACAGCAATAAAATGTGCAACGGCAAGCGTAAAAACAAAACCAACAACAACAAAAACAACTACATACAAAATAATTTATTTAACAGAAAACACATTATTGAGTTATAAACAAACGCGCACAGCAAAACTGAAAAACAAAAACACAAAGAAAAAAGAAAACATAATACGCAAACGCTGACGGGTCACTTGCGTACTTTGTTGCTCTCCACCAAAAACAAAATAAAAAAGATAAAAAAGCAAAAACAAAAAAATATTTGTTTATTGATGAAAAAGTGTGGAAAACTTTGCAGCCCATTTATAAAATGCTATGGAGGGATATGGGGGGGCACGTGATGGCTCTTGTACTTATTTGTTTTAGTTTTCCGCAATACACACATACAACAAAACAAAAAAAAATATAACAAAAAAAAAAAAAAAAATAAATAAATAAAAATTGAAAAGGAAAACCCTTAAACGATTTCAACGCCAAATATTTATTGCAGCACTTTATATGCGAGCGATTACTTGACTTTGCTGCGAATTTTTCAGATGATTTTCAATTTTTCTTATGCTGCTGCATACAGTGACGTCCAAAGCAAAGTTGCCTACATTGAGTTGACCAAAATCAATTTGTTTACCATTTTACGATGTTTCTTTTTTTTTTGTTATTGTTTTTTCGTTTATTCTTTTTTTTTTTTTAATGTTTACTTAAAATAAATCACGTAAATGGCTAATTTTAACATGTGGTTTTATTGACTTGCATGCCACACTCATGCTTTAATTTGTTTATTTACTTGGCTTTTATGGTTTTTTGATGGAATTTTGATTTTGCTCGTTTTGAATTTTTTATTTCTGTCATTTGACAACTGTACAGCAACAACAACAACTATGATAGCGAATATAAGGACATATGTCGTACATTTTGGCAATATTTTACGCTTCATAAATTTAAAATGGCCTAACAGCATGACTTTGTCAAATACGAGCCAAGAACTTTGTTCAAGCGTAAAAACCTGACAAATATTTTGCTATCAATGAAAAGTTTTTCAATGCCAAGCATATGCACATGCTCCGAGCCCCCATGCCTCATGCCTCATCCCCCATGCATGACTCGCCTGTCTCTTTGCATTTTGTTTGCCAGTATTTGGGTAAGCACTGCTGCTGCTGCTCCTTAGTATAACCTGCAGCGACACACACTCACATTTGTTCAAATGTTGCTTATCGGTGACAGTGTCAAATGCGTTAACCTAAACAACAAACATCTCACAAATGTAGGCCAAAATAGGGAACGCACACAGGCAGCACAGGGAGCACAGGCAGCAGCACTTAACCCCGATTCGTTAGGCATAACAATCCAAGTAAGCTCCTTTACAGGCACACTTCAGCCGACCTCAACGAGTCGTCGTGTCTGCTATCGTTATGTTTACTTAGTTTACGCAATCCGCACTGCTAATGTGCGCAATTAACCAATTTATAAATATTTACACAAAAATAATCACCGCTTTAGCAAATTTTGTAAACAAGTTTCTAGTTTTAACAAGATTTGTCTATGGCCACATGTAGTATATATCTATATGTAGCTGCAAAACACAGCAAACTGCACACAGCGATGTCTGGAAATTGTTTTCATTTGAATAATGATTGAATGGAAATATGTGCTGAATACCAACGAGTGTAAACGTCGGACTACATTTTCAATTTTTCATTCAAAAATAAGAAAAAAACAAGAAGAGCACATTTCAAATTATCTTGCAAAATTGTTCAAAACTTGTCGGTCAACGTTAAAAATATTTAGTTTTATATATCCTAAAATTTTCAAATTATTAACCATGGCGTCAAAATGATTTACTATGAAATTTAATTTTTAAATCTCTTGCATGAACCATTTACCAAATTAATTGTAATGAAATGTTCATTGAATTTCTTTGATAGAATAGACAGATTGTTAGGGTGATTTATTAGCTGAATATACAGTTGAAATTCTATAACTCGACGTTCTATTATCTATAGGCAAAAGTTGCAATCATACTATAATATAGTTAATAGTATAGCTCATTTCGATATCTTATAAAAGAATAACATGTTCTAGAAAATCTAAGTGATTTCTGAATTCATTACAATCAGCTGAATATATACATTTCAGTAGCAAGTTATTTTATATAAAAAAACAACACACTATAAAAACATGCAATATGTGCAAATGTTTGACAACTGAAAGTAGCCACCTTCCCAAACCGATATGCCGCATGCTCCTAATGTAATGACACTGTCGTAACATATCATCAACGCCTTACAATAAGTGACAAATTTATAAACTGCGGCAATAAATATTTCGAGAAACTTTTACTAAACACAAAAAGCCACCCACAAATGCCGAAATCACATACGTAAAAGTGTACAAACGACCAGAGGCCAGCACACAAATCAAGAAGCAAATTGGGTTTGCGCACACAATTCGTAGGAGTGGAGTAGGGCGGCAGATACAAAAGCTTAGATGTGCCGCAAAAGAGAAAGCGATTAAGAACTTGTAAAACTGGATGCCACACTAAAGCCACAAAGTGTGCACGATGCCGAATTAAAGCAATAAATTTAATATGAAATTTAATTTTGCACACAATTTCATTAATTTGGTGTAAAAAAATTGCACATACAAAAGTTAAAATCAAATAAGTTCGTAAACTTTTCTTCAGAGCGTTTAATTTTACGCACACACAAATAATAAAACGGCACACGAAATAACAAAAAAAAAAAAAAAAAACAGAAAACCAAATGACCCAACAACAGAAAAATATGATGAAAAAAAAACTCTAAACAAACAAAAAATTATATAACATAAAAAAATAAACAAGTCAAAGACGTAACAAAAAAAAAAAAAAAAAAAAACGGAAGACCAAAAAATGGGAAAAACTTTTGTGTAAACTTTGAAAATGTTTTAAAGATTTCATTTGGCATGCGAAGCAAACTTTACAAGTGTCTGGCAATTTGGTTTTTGTGGCAAGTGTCAAAAATATTACGCATACGCTGCGTATGACAAAAGCAGGCTGCCCCTTTTTTCACGCCAGGCTGCGCTAAGCGTTGTGCAGATCGATTTCGCAAGAAAACAAAAAAAAAAAAAAAAAAATAAAATAAAATAAAAACAAAAATAAACAAAAAAGGAACAAAAAGAACAAATGACACACAGCAAGAAAAAACAACAGCCACAAGGGACACATTCGCAATGTTTAAGATTTGGCGCATTTAACGTTCTGATTTCGACTCGTTGGCTGCCCTTTGCTGTTACTTGAACCATTTGAGCCTGCACAAGCACATCAAGGCCAAGGAAATGTTTGCGTATAAATGGCACGCGTAATACGCGCATTAGACCCATATACTTCCATATACACACACGCATACATAGTATAGCGCAGTGTCTGACATTCGATGCCAGCCAAGTGACACACTTTGTTTACTCTGAGAACGAACGTTGCCAAGCGAAAGACAGCCACCCAACAAGCAGACAGACGTACACGCACAGGGCAATCACGCGCGTATTCAAAAGTAACCGAGTTCGTTTGATTTTTCAGATATTTTCGCTTGGCGTGAGTTTTTGGCGAGAGACCAAGTGCTGCTCACACACCTTGCCCGGCTTGGTCACGACAGCCGCAAGACAACCTAAGCAAAGTTTCTCTGCCATAACATTTTGTCATAGTGCAACATTTGTAAAGTATTGGAAAAGTCATAAAACAATGAGCAGCATGCCACGAAGTAACCGAGTCAAGTCAAGTCGAGTCGAGTTGAGTTGGGTTCAGTTAAGTTCGTTTTGCCACAACGTAAGACAAACAATAAAATGCAATATTCATGTTGCAACTTTGTCTATGCAGCTGCTTGCTGTTTGTTGTTCATTGTTGTTGTCAATACCGCCATTGTTGTCGTCCTTGCGCAGCGAACCGCATAGAAGCAGCAAAGCAAAAGACAACGGCATAACCGGAATCGAGCAAATCATAATGATACTCATCCCAGAGTCGCAGTCACAGTCGCAGTCGCAGCAACTGAGCTGCCTGCCTGGCTGTCTGCCTGTCACGATTCATTCGAGTAATATAACATCTTTGCTTTTGCGCACAATAAAAATAAGCACAAGCCCGAAATCCTTTGGAAATTACCCAAAAACTTTTTAATTTTGTTGTGAAACATTTTCCCGGCTACAGCTTCGTGCCCTTTAATGCAGGCGATTAGCAGATTTTCTCTGCTTTACGCTATTTTTTATTGCTCTCTGTTTGTTTGTCGGTGACGAACGATTTTCTGGCTCATCGCATACATTGTAAGCGTTTTTCCGACGCCGCCACTGCTCAGTATGAAAAATGAACTGGCTCCGTTCGCCATTCACGAACAGCTTCCTTTTTTTATATTTTCATTGCTTAATGCATGAATGGGAAATTATTGCTTTAAACCCTTTCGAGCTGTTAGCCATTTTAGAATCTGATGGTAAAGTTCAAGCGAACATGAAGAAACAGAAACGCATTTAAACATTTGACTTTGTCTAATTTGGGTTTGTTAAATATTTTTTAATTATTTCGACTATTCACAATATTACCCGATTTCATCTTCCTTTGTATCTACCAATAAATCTTTAAAGTGGCGCAAAATAGGCATTTTCACATGGCAGACTTAAGCAAAGTAAACCAAAATTTATATGCACATTCAAAATAAATGTAAAATTTAATAGGACCCATAAAGTTTTTAATTTAGTTAAAATTTAATTTAAGGCCAAGAAACATTATAATTTAATAAGCTGTTAAAAATTGATATACAATGTACGGTAAAGATTCCATAAATCTTCACAAGAAAAGTATTTTTTGGCATTTTGGCTGTTACATGAATATTTCATTCATTACTTTCTTCTTTTTTCTTTTTCCAGTTTATTGAGCTATAATCTTAAAAAAAATTCTGCTAGTTCCAATCATAACTTAAACTGTTTTAAAAAGTAGCAAAAAAAAATCCCTAAGTCGCTTCAATCATTGGATGGAGACGTGTACAACTTCTATCAACAATTCAATCAATCAGCTTCTATTTGCTCTCTGTTTCCTTAATTTTTTTATTTAAACATATTTTAATTGGATATGATATTTGATCTCAAATATATTAATTAAATTATTCAGCTTACGGATTTTTTTTTGTTTCTGCCTTTGTGTAAAAGCAGATCATACATGTACATAAATACATAAATTACAAAAAAAAATTATTTAATTTTAATCATATACAATATTTGAATCTCCTAAAATATTTTGACTAATCCGTACTAAAATTATTTAACTGCTTTGCAATTGCAAATCATCGCCGCAACTATACACTGATTTTATAAAACTATAGCAAACATTTTTTAATACCAACTGCAAATGAAGCATGAAATCAAAATAAATGCATAATCAAAATTAGCATATAATGACTTCATTGATCCGTGTATAGCTGCCATTGCGTAAATTTTGAATAATAAATGTTCAATGCGTACGCACAGAAAGTATTTTTGCAATGCCAAAGTGAAATTGGTGGGAAATGTCAATATGGCGTTCGCTATTCTGATATACAGTAAAATCTCTCATAACCAAACACCGACGATTGTGCAAATTCAAGACCTTCAAAGCAGAATTATTTTATTTAATGAAACAATGCTCACTTTCAATAGCTGGCGACTATTGATCAAAGACTAAACAAATGCATATTATCTTTCAGTACGCGCCGTCTCAAGTAGCGCATCATTTTGTTCGAACATGCAACTGAAGACCTCCGGCACGAATTTGTGTATCAGCGTCTTTTATATGCAATTCTCTAATGTTATTTGTTTATTATAGACACAAAAAAAGAAAATGCATGAGAAACTCAGTCATATTAGCTTTTTCTATGTGGTGCAAAAATGTATGGAACATTTTAAAATTGCTTTTGAATTTATTTATTGATGGCTTATGAATTTCACTGGAAATTGAGTTTTCAATTTGTTAACTAATTGAAATTTTATTTTCTAATATAAAATATTTCCGGATTTCATAAAAATTAACAAATAAATTTCTAATTGCCGACCTCGTTAAACTATGCGTAAAATGAAATGAAATGCAAATAAGCAAATATAAAATAGCAACATTTTTAACATTATAGCTTCTGGCTAACCTGTGCGTATTGACTTTGTTGGCTCTAATTTGAAATTAGCATATGCAAATTATCACAGAAACATGAAATTAAAACGAACGCGTATTCCAAATAAGTAATTATATGTTCCGTTAAACATATTTCGTATGCAAATGCGCAAATATTAAATAATTCAAATGCAATGCGTTGGCAGCACTGCATAAGCATAACATTAAGCCTTGTTGGTTGGAAAAGGAAAGAGTCAACTGCAGCGCAGCAGTGCAATGTATAAATTCAATTGTGTAGGGCCTTTCACTTGCAAACAAAGATGCCGCCTTCTACAAAAACCATCGACAGCTTGAGCGTGTTCCGTCCCGTTTGGATTTGCTTTAAACTTGTGGTGCCAACACAATTTGGCTACAAGCATTACCTAATACGCGTTTACGAATACGTGATTCTTGTGTTTGTGACATGGCTTTTTCCGTTGAATTTACTGATGGGGCTGCTGCAAGAACTGGAGGAGCAAGAGACATTCAAAAATCTAACCATGTGCTTCTCGGTCATTGCCACCTGTGTAAAGAATTTTGTATTTCGCTTCAAATTTAATAAAATGAGAGAAATTGAAAAGCTTTTCGATCAACTCGACTGCTGTGTAAAAAATGAACGTGAACACACATTTTATAACAAAGTTTTGATCAAGAATATACGGCGATGTACAAATATATTTTATGGGCTTTTAGGTATTGGGTATCTTGCGTTCTTCATATCTGTGGGCATGTTCATCTGGCAGGGCAAACACGAGTTGTACTATGCTGCCTGGTTTCCATTTGACTGGCGACACAATGGATATGCATACAGCTTTGCCTTCGTTTATCAAATGATATGCATTATCGCTATGATTCCGGCAGCCATAAGCGACTACATCTATACTTCAGTGACCATCTGTACACTTGCGAATCTCCTGTTTGGGTTTTGAAGAGGACAAAAATCGAAAAGAAAGTTTACATGCCTGCATAGAAGCCCATCAATTATTAATTTCGTAAAAAACAACAAAGACATAGAACCAATTGTACAAGTAAACTGAATCACCTTTTCAATTTCAGTGCTCATCATCTCACGCAAAGCGTTCTTTCGTTTGCTCAATTTACGCAGCTTTTGTCCTGCGGCGCAAGTGTATGCGTCATCGTCTATTATATTTACTTTTATGTGGGAAACATCAACGATTATATATACTTCTCGACTTATTGCATTTTGATTTGCTTACAACTTTTTCCAAGTTGCTATTTTGGCAGCATGCTCAGAGAAGAGTACGACAAGTTTCCCTATGCTATATTCTCATCAAATTGGTATATTCAAGATGCCGAGTATCGTCAGCATGCACGCATCTTTACACAGTTGGCGCTACGTCCAATGACCTTGTCAGCGGGTGGCGTTGTTCTAATGAATTTGGATACATTCATTGCCACGATCAAGGCAGCTTATTCATTGTTTATGGTCATTGTAAGTGTCAATAAATGATTTAATAAATGATTCAGTGGACGCGGTCCGAGCCCTTCTGTCAGCGTTATTATGTTTTCCTTTTCGACATCAAATCAATATTTAAATATTTTTTTTTTTCTACTTATTGCAAGACTAATCAGCCTAATTTTATTTAATTAAGAAAGTAAAAATATTAGTATTTTCAGGAAATTAACACCCTCGCATAAACTAGGTAATAGATTTAGGAAGAAGAGGAGTTATTGGTTCTTGAAGATGTACGGCAGGGCTGAGTGGCAATATTGACTGATCAGTTATTGGAAATCATGAGTTTTAATCTCTAAGCATAAGTTTTGCAGCTTAAGTAAATTGGATTTCAAAAATGATTCTATGAGTTTCTAAATATATTACAAGTTGAATTTTTCCAATTAGATGGAAAGCAACATTGTGTGAAAATTTGCAAATTAAGTGCAGGTGCCAACCAACCACGCATGATATATATCGCATTAAATCTAAATTATTGATGAGCATAGCCAAACAGAATACCTAATGAGTAATTATCTCCAAAGAGGCAATGCTCGAAACCATATAAAAATGGACAATTGCAATGAGCTGCTCTCAAAAAAGTCCGCGATGTTGCCTCAAACAGAGCCAGTAGAAACTCTAAGCATTTACCGACCAATTTGGTTAATCTTTAAGTTCTTGGCGCCCACGCGTTTTGGCTACAAACATTTCGCGATTTGCTGCTACGATTATCTGATTTTTGCACTTGTGACTATTTTTTATTCGTTGCATCTGTTACTCGGACTGTTGCAAGAACCAGACGCGCAAGAGAATTTCAAAAATCTAACCACATGTTTCGTATGCATTGGCGTCAGCCTCAAACATATATATCTGCGTTCGAAATTTCCCCAAATGAAAGAAGTCGAAAGTTTGTTCGCAGAACTTGATAAATGTGCGAAAAATGAACGCGAACGTGTGCTATATAATACAGTTTTGGCTAAGGATATTCGACGCTGTGCGAAAGTCTACTATAGCATTCTAAGTGTATCATTGTTTTTCTACTTCTGGAATAGAGGCGAGATTATATGGCAGGGCAAGAGGGAATTACTCTACGCCTCTGCTTGGTTTCCTTTTGATTGGCAACGAAACGGTTACACATATGGCATCGCCTTCATTTATCAGTTGTTTTGTAATACCCTATTTTTCTTTTTAACCCTGTCCAACGACGTCTATCCGTCGGTCACTATATGCACACTTGTGGCGCACTTACGTTTATTGGCATTACGCATCTCTAGTGTTGGTTGGGAAAATGATGAAAATCCCAAAGCAGATTTGAATGCCTGCATCAAAGCACATCAATTGTTGATTGCGTAATAAACATGAATTAAGAACAAGTGAAGTTTTAAGGAAATTTGTAACAATTCTTTATTTTTTTTTTATCTTCCAGCGCACACGACTTAACGCAACGCATCTTTTCTTATGTGCATTTGACGCAGTTTGTAGCCTGCGGTGCCGGTCTGTGCAACATAATCTTTTACATATACTTCTATGTACGAGGCATACAGGAGTACATTTTCTATGGCTTCTATACGGTGTTCGTTTGTGTACAGCTCTTTCCAAGCTGTTACTATGCCAGCATGCTCAAAGAGGAAAATGAGAAATTAGCCAATGCAATTTTCGCATCGAATTGGTACAAGCAAGATGCCGCGTATCGTAAGGAAATAAGGATTTTTATTCAGTTGACATTTCGTCCAATGACCTTAACTGCTGGCAATATTATTATGGTGGATTTAGATGCATTTTTGGCTACACTTAAGTCGGCTTACTCCTTATTTGCTGTCATGTCAAGTATGAAATAAAATAGTGCTAAAATAAATTTCAAAATGTGATTGCACCTGTATTCTTGTATTTCAAATATTTATGTAAGGCTTAAAACTAAAAGAGTACATTGTAATGTGCCTAGCGTTGTTTCTGCAAGACTCAACTATAAAAAGCAAGCACAAAAGAAAACATGTGGATGTCAA
Organism: Stegana nigrithorax; assembly: GCA_037044495.1. NCBI lineage: Eukaryota > Metazoa > Arthropoda > Insecta > Diptera > Drosophilidae > Stegana > Stegana nigrithorax. The sequence goes on along the minus strand of JBAMBQ010003058.1, from coordinate 297,388 downwards.
ATACAGTTCCCTATCATGACTTTTATACAAAACTGTTTTGAAAGTAGTGTGCACCTGGGATTCTGGCGCAAACTTTAACATCGAAATTGTTCAATGGAGCCAGTTCAAAGTTCTACGATAACTGCACTGCACAGAGAACTCAAAATAGCAACAAATAGTGCAGAAATACTCAATCACAATCAAAGAAGAGTCTACGACTAGAAGGTCATGTCAATCCTGCAACCAATAACCTCTTGGACTACAGAATCCAGCTCAGAAGACTTAAAATGAAACATCCATTTGACAGATTGCTTGCCTAATACAAGTATCTGGAAAGTAATAAAATTGTCAATTGGCACCAAGCAGAACCAGTTTACAAGACAATATAGACTTAATCAACTGTTACAACATTAAAAAATTTCACAGCTCTTGGAAAATTGGGTGACCAGGCAATCAGAGCAATGCCAGTTTAGCAAATTTGTTTGGCCCAAAAGTGCCTAGAGGCACATGAGAAATGAAACTTATTCGTAGACAAACAGTAGTCAAGCTGGCATCCGGATAGGCAGAAAAAGATACAAATGCAGCAGCTAAAAAAATACGTTTCACCTCGCAGCAGATTTTGCGCTGTTGTTACGGCTCCTGCTGCTGCTGCTGCTGCTCCTGTTGCTGTTGCCGATAAAGTGTAAAGTCAATTATGCGAAGTTTGTCTAAGTGATAGTCTCACCCATCTTCTAAATAATTATTCCAAGTGCACTCTGCCGGGGAATATCATTAAGCACAATATTTTACAATATGATTTACCATTTTTATATTTATATGCACACGAGGACAGTATAACATTTTCTATTGAGTATGACTGACATGTTTTAAAACGATACAAAAAGTGTTAAAAAACGAAACCGAAAATTATTACTTTACTAAATAACACAATTTGAAAAGGAGTTATTGAAACCTTCTCCGAAAGAATAGAAAAATTTTATTTATATGAAAATATAAATTTTATTATAAAATAAATAATTTCTTTTTGGCTCACTTACCGATCGAATGAACAGAACTTTGGGTATGTACACACGTATATATGGAATAAAAGAATATTGCTGCATTTTGAACTCAAATTTAATTAGTTATAGCATAAGCAATGTTTACCATTAAAGATTAATATATTATCTATACTTACATATGCAAATTACTGTCAAAACCTAAAATTATACGATTACTTATACGTTGCTGCAGTTACACAAAATATTAATTATTAAACTGCAATGAGTTGTCCAAATAGAATTCCCTATACACCATTTAAATTAAATCCATTCAGCAAAAACGTATATTACAACCCAATACAAGATATGTCTTTATAAATGTCGGCAACTTTAATGCAGCATTTAGAGTGAGAAATGCCGTTGCCTACAACAAACATCGACAGCTTAGCCGTTTACCGACCTATTTGGTTTTGTTTTAAATTGATGGCGCCAACTCATTTTGGCTACACGCATTATCTGATACGCGTTTATGAATATGTGACTTTGTTGTTTGTGACTGTGCTGTTTCCGGTGCACTTGATACTGGGGCTTCTACAGGAATCGGAAACACGTGACGTTTATAAAAATCTTACCGTCAGCTTTATGACTGCTGCTATCAGTTTAAAGCATATTGTGCTTCGTTTGAAATTTTCCGATATGCATGAAATTGAAATGTTATTCAAAAAACTGGATAAATTTGTTCAAAGTGAACGTGAAAGCACTTTATATGTTAAAGTTTTGGCCAAGGATATTCAACGTTGGGCTTACGGTTATTTTTGTATTGTTGCCTTCGGGTTCCTTGCGTATGTTATAATCATTTTTGAGTTTTTAAGGAATAGCAAACGTGAGTTGATCTACGCCGCTTGGTTTCCATTCGATTGGCGAAGTAATGCTTTCACATTTGGATTTGCAATTGCATATCAATTATTCGGTGTCCTGGTAACAATCCTTCACACTTTGAGTGAAAATAGCTATACATCAGTAACGATCTGCACACTTGTGGCGCATCTGCGTTTACTGATATTGCGTATCTCCTGTTTGGGTTTTGAAGAGGACGAAAATCTCAAAGCAAATTTATTTGCTTGCGTTAAAGCATATCAACTGATAATTAAGTAATGAACATTCATGATTGCATAGTAAAGTCAAAGTTGTTAATTATTTTTCTCTTTTCCATCACTTTAGCGCTCATCACCTCATTCAGCGTGTTATCTCTTATATTCTATTCACTCAGTTTCTATCTTGCGGCGCTACTCTGTGTACCATTGCGTTTTATGTGGTTTTCTTTGGCCGGAACATGAACGAATATATTTTCTATACATTCTACGCAGTAATGGTTTGGATACAACTCTTCCCGAGTTGCTACTACGGTAGTGTACTTATTGAGGAGTATGGAAAGTTGCCCTATGCGGTATTCTCATCAAATTGGTATACGCAAGATGCCGAGTATCGTCGACATGCACAGATTTTTATACAGTTAACGATGCGGCCAATGTCCTTCTCGGCGGGTGGCATTGCCTTATTGAATATGGATACATTTTTTGTCACCATCAAGGCGGCGTACTCTTTATTTACGCTTTTGTTAAATGTTAATGAATAATTGAATATTTTAAAAAGTGAACAACTTCAACCTTTGTTTACTACTTTATAAATGGTACAATAAATACTAACAAAAATAAAAAATTTAAATAACATTTAGAAAATATTCCAAGAATAATTTTATTGCTTACAACAGGAGATAACATTTTTTTTTTTTTTTGTTACCTTGTACCAAAAAATTGTAAAGGGTATCTTAAAGTTGTGAAAATGTATGTAACAAGCAGAAGTAGGTATGGCAGACCCCACAGTCCCCATAAATTATATATATTCTTGATCAGCATCGAAAGGCGAGTCGATCTAGCCATGTCCTTCTATCTGACTGTCTGTCCGTCCGCATGAACAATCGGATCTGGGAAGCCATTAGACCTACAACCACCACATTCGACACAAAGACTCTCCCAATCCTTAGGCATAACGAGTTTTTTTTCGATATTCAACATATACCATAAAGCTTTATATGTTCCTGAGAAATCCGCGTAGGATAGGTGTATAAAAAGAACATATTAAAAAATTATTAAATGTAACTAACTAGTTCATTCGTATTAAATGTTAGCCATTGGTGACCATTTACATATGCAAACTGTCATCGAAACCTAAACGTAAAGAACTTGCATGTTTTCAATAATTACAGGTTTCGCAGACCCGTTTTCTTACAGTAGCACAAAGCTTTAATTATTAAAAAGCAATAGATTGGCGAAATCAAATGCACTTTCCATCATATAAACTTAAGCCCTTCAGCAAAAGCGTGCATTTGAACCCAACACAAGACAGCTCATTTCTATATAAGTGTCGGCAACTTCAATGTAGCAGTTAAAGTGAAAGATGCCTTTACCTAAAAGAAACATCGACAGCTTGGCCGTTTACCGACCTATTTGGTTCTGTTTTAAACTTTTGGCACCAACGCATTTCGGCTACAAGCATATTGCAATACGTATTTACGGTTATGGTATTTTTGTGCTCTACAGTGTGCTATTTCCGCTTCATTTATTGATCGGCATTCTGCATGAAACGCAAGCGGAAGACATTTTTAAAAATCTCGCCGTGAGCCTCATGAATAGTTCAATCTGCTTAAAACACATGCTGATGCGTATGAAATTTTCGGAAATGAGAGAAATTGAAAAGTTATTCGAGCAACTCGATAAATGTGCTGAAAGTCAACGAGAACGCGGATATTATCATAAAGTTTTATCAAAGGAAATTCGGCGTTGTGCGAATGTGTATTATATCTTTTTAGGCTTTTTAAATTTGATAACCCTTCTGACACTATGTGCGTTTTACTGGCAAGGCAAACGTAAATTGCTCTATTCCGCCTGGTTTCCATTTGATTGGCGAAACAACGGATTCGGTTACGGCATTGCATTGATTTATCAAATAATAGGTTGCCCCGCTTCATCTGTGCAGTCTATAGGTGACAGTACTTACACCTCAGTGACGATCTGCTCACTTGTGGCACATGTGCGACTGCTGGCAATGCGCCTCTCCTGTCTGGGCTACGAAAAGGGTAACCACAATACAGATTTCAATGCCTGCATTAAAGCTCATCAGCTGATAATTGGGTATACAATGCTAAGCAATCTCAATATAACTTAAATCAAATTAAAATTGTTTATTTTCATTTTATACTTTAGCGCCCATAATCTTACTCAGCGCGTTATTTCGTTTACTCAATTGACTCAACTTTTATTTTGCGGCATTAGCATGTGCATCACCGTCTTTTATGTTCACTTCTATGTGCGAGACATCAACGATTATATTTACTATGCTGTTTACTTTTCGACAGTTTGTGTGCAGCTCTTCCCGAGTTGCTACTACGGCAGCGTACTCAGAGAGGAGTATGACAAGTTGCCCTACGCAATATTTTCATCAAATTGGTACATGCAAGATACCGAGTATCGTCGGCATGCACGGATGTTCATGCAGTTGACATTACGTCCAGTGTCCTTGTTGGCAGGGAACATTGCATTGCTGAATTTGAATACATTCTTTGCGACGCTCAAAGCGGCTTATTCGTTGTTTACAGTCATTGCGAGATTAAACAAATGACTACACTTTAAAAAATTTTTTTTTTTAATTATTTATAAACAAACACAATATACGAATTAAATGGTAAATATAAATAAAACTGCACTGCAAAGTACAGATATTATCAACACGGCCTTTTTGTCAACTTCCGCACCTTATGGCAGCGCAGGCGGCTCGTGAGTGCTCCACAGAAAGATGCGGCATCAGCAATGAGGAGAACCTCATAAGGCTGGAAAAAAGTATAAATGTCCCAGAGCTAGATGTAAAACCGAAACAGTTGTACTTCTGCTGTTTCATGCAGCATTAAATTCGAAGCTGCCGGTCGATGAAGCAATATACAGTCGACGGCTGCCCATCGGTGCACTCAAGCGTGGCAATGAATGGCGGCGGCGATTCGATGTAGCGACGAGGTGGCAGTGGGTACGATGCTCAACCAGAAGGAGAAGCTGTGTTGTTTCAGGACCGACTTGGAACACAGGTACTGTTTCGATACTTCCTATGCATGCTGCACAGTAAACAAGCTCGGTAGAGACGTCCGCCCTAATCCAAGGTGCAGTGTGTAAATTGATGAAAAGAAATTTAGCGAATGAGCTCGAGTTGGACGATCCTTGAACCTAAAATACTCAAAGTCACTGAGTTTATGATGATTAAAGAAATAAGCCAACGAAGCGAATCACAAACTGATAGTTTCTCTCGGTCAACAAAAATTAGACATGGAAGTTGAGAGCGTGTCTCTTAACAACGGATAAGTAGAAGGACTCTGACGTCGGGAACGGCCCTAAACGGTCTCGGGCAATTGTCGACAACACGTTTGTTAACGACTGGCTGCAGTCCGTCGATACCAACAACCAATGGTAAAACTAGCTGCAACCGTCAAGACGATTCACATAGACGGCAGATTCGAGATGCGACGTTGGGCATCTAATTAACAACTAGTACTAAAGGTATTTGATGTAGCACGGGAGGTGACTGCAAGGCGTACTGTAACGGCCAATAAAACGCATGAAGAGGTATTAAACATAAGGTGGCTACGAGTACCTGAGAAAGACCTGCCAACATTTGTAATAATTCCCAAATTGAATTTCATAATTTATATGCATATGGACATTGCACACAAAACATGAAATTAAACCAATTGTGCACTTTTCGATTTTATTCGCACAAAATGTGAATAATTAAAGTGCGACACATCAACAGAGTAAACAGCACAGTAGGCCAATTCACACAATGTTCAATTCACTTACATATAAAATCAGCCAATTTCAATGTAGAACTTAGTGTAAAAGATGCCGTTGCCTATAAGAAACATCGATAGCTTAGCGGTTTACCGACCGATTTGGTTTTGTTTTAAATTGATGGCGCCAACGCAGTTCGGCTACACGCATTGCCTGATACGCGTATATGAATATATGATGTTTGTGTTTATAACTCTGCTGTATCCGGTGCACTTGATACTCGGGTTTCTGCAGGAATCGGAAACACGTGACGTTTTTAAAAATCTGTCCGTTTGCTTTATACTTGTTGGTATCACTTTTGCTGCGTTTGAAATTTTCCGAAATGCATGAAATTGAAACGTTATTTAAACAATTGGATAAATGTGTTCAAAGTGAACGGGAATGCACTTTTTATCATAAAGTTTTGGCCAAGGATATTCGACGATGTGCTCACGTTTATTATTGGGCTGCTGGCATTGCGTATATTACGTATGTCATAACGATTTTCGAGTTTTTGTGGAATCGCAAACGTGAGTTGATCTACGCCGCTTGGTTTCCATTCGATTGGCAACGTAACGGGATAACATTTGGATTTGCAATTGGATACCAATTATTCGGTGTCATTGTTATATGTCCTCAAAATATAAGCGACGGTACTTTTTCATCAGTAACGATCTGCACACTTGTGGCGCATCTGCGTTTGTTGGCATTGCGAATTTCTTGTTTGGGTTTCGAGAAGAACAAAATTCTCAAAGCGAATTTATTTGAATGCATTAAAGCCCATCAACTGATAATTAAGTAATAAACATTCACGATCACGATCCATTTAAATTGTTAATTATTTTTGTTTTTTCCATAACCTTAGGGTTCATCACCTCATTCAGCGTGTTATCTCTTATGTTCTATTAGTACAGTTTCTATCCTGCGGAGCTAGCTTATGCACCATTGTGTTTTATGTGGTTTTTTTTGTGCGAGACATGAACGAATATATTTACTACATAGTCTACGCAGTAATGGTTTGGATACAACTCTTCCCGAGTTGCTACTACGGCAGTGTACTCATTGAGGAGTATGGAAAGTTGCCCTATGCGGTATTCTCATCAAATTGGTATATGCAAGATGCCGAGTATCGTCGGCATGCACAGATATTTATACAGTTAATGATGCGGCCAATATACTTCTTAGCGGGTGGCACTGCCTTATTAAATATGGATACATTTTTTATCACCATCAAGGCGGCGTACTCTTTATTTACGCTTTTGTTAAATGTTAGTGATTAATTGAATATTTTAATAATTTATAACACAATAAAGGCCTAAATAATATTTGCAAAAAATCCCAAAATTAATTTTATTGTTCACAACAGGAGATTAAATTTTTTTTTTTTCTGTCTTTGATGTGACATTAGAAAGATTTTATTTATTAGATTATGTTTAAGTAGTAGTGCAGTGCATCTGTAGAAAAAGTTAACTAGGTACTTTCTAAAAATCAAAATTGACTTATTTGAAATGAAATGATATGAAATATAACAATTTCTCTATGAATACAATTGGTAAGCCAGTTTCTTATAGACGCAACAACCTCCAAAGATTTTAAACATGTAGATGTGGCTACCTGAGAAAGACCTGCTTACTTCTTCTATATATAAATTCTATATATATAAAGGAAAGACGAGTTACTGACACTATTCATAAGTCAAGAATGGCTGAACCAATTTTTACTATTTTTGTTTTATTTATTTATTTGTCGTGGCCGATCCTAGAAGAATATTTATTTAAAAAATCGGTAAGTAAATCACTTAATAAATGGGAGTAGTAAAATCGTTAAAAAAAATGGGAGTAAAGCCTGGAATATTTTTAACTAACATATATGTGAAAATGAATCTATTTTAAGGTATTCTACTTTATAGACTGTCCTGTAAACCAATTTAGTTATATACAATACATTTTTTTATTGCTTACAAAGTGCTATAATAAAAAGAATTGGTCCGAATGCAACGCATCCAGAAAATAGTTCAACAGTAAAATGCCTTTCTGCCATTCATTCATTTCATCAATGTAATTAATATAGATTTTAATTATTATTTTTGTACATTTAATGAACTTAATTCATTTGAAGTACTCATATTATCTTAATAAAAAACTGAATTATATTTATCTAACATTTATTGATTCTCATGCGGTCTACTATGTATTATAATAAAAATGAAGCGATATTTCGGGTTGCGATATCATGTGAAAAGAGCAGTACAACGTCTGCCTCAGCTAGTTTGAAGTAAATCCTGATTTTATTGGCAATGGCTGCCGATTTAACAAACCGCCAAGTGTCAATATTTGATCGCTTAGGCAAATAACTTAATTAGGTTTCTTCAACATCCGCGAAAAGATAATATTGCAAAACGCTCTAAGATGACGATGTAGCCACCTCGCAACGGCAGTTCAAATTAGCGTCCAAATAATTTCAAATATTTTTAGCTGTTATCAAAATCAAAACTTCATTGTATGCAGAAAAATATTTTTATTAATAAGTATATTCATTTGGTAAAATTTGCAAACAGATAAAATCGCTAAGGAGCCTAAATTTCATACTTCCAACGACAACGTGAAACGATTTAAAAATTCATAATTTATATGCATATGGACATTGCACACAAAATATGAAATTAAACCAATTGTGCGCTTTTTGATTGTATTCGCACAAAATGTGAATAATTAAAATGCGACGCATTAACAGAGTAAACAGCACAGTAGGCCAATTCACACAATGTTCAATTCACTTACATATAAAATCAGCCAATTTCAATGTAGAACTTAGTGTAAAAGATGCCGTTGCCTATAAGAAACATCGATAGCTTAGCGGTTTACAGACCGATTTGGTTTTGTTTTAAATTGATGGCGCCAACTCATTTTGGCTACACGCATTGCCTGATACGCGTATATGAATATATGATGTTTGTGTTTATAACTCTGCTGTATCCGGTGCACTTGATACTCGGGTTTCTGCAGGAATCGGAAACACGTGACGTTTTTAAAAATCTGTCCGTTTGCTTTATACTTGTTGGTATCACTTGGATGCACATTTTGCTGCGTTTGAAATTTTCCGAAATGCATGAAATTGAAACGTTATTTAAACAATTGGATAAATGTGTTCAAAGTGAACGGGAATGCACTTTTTATCATAAAGTTTTGGCCAAGGATATTCGACGATGTGCTCACGTTTATTATTGGGCTGTTGGCATTGCGTATATTACGTATGCCATAACGATTTTCGAGTTTTTGTGGAATCGCAAACGTGAGTTGATCTACGCCGCTTGGTTTCCATTCGATTGGCAACGTAACGGGATAACATTTGGATTTGCAATTGGATACCAATTATTCGGTGTCATTGTTATATGTCCTCAAAATATAAGCGACGGTACTTTTTCATCAGTAACGATCTGCACACTTGTGGCGCATCTGCGTTTGTTGGCATTGCGAATTTCTTGTTTGGGTTTCGAGAAGAACAAAAATCTTAAAGCGAATTTATTTGAATGCATTAAAGCCCATCAACTGATAATCAAGTAATAAACATTCACGATCACGATCAATTTAAATTGTTAATTATTTTTGTTTTTTCCATAACCTTAGGGTTCATCACCTCATTCAACGTGTTATCTCTTATGTTCTATTAGTACAGTTTCTATCCTGCGGAGCTAGCCTATGCACCATTGTGTTTTATGTGGTTTTTTTTGTGCGAGACATGAACGAATATATTTGCTACATAGTCTACGCAGCAATGGTTTGGATACAACTCTTCCCGAGTTGCTACTACGGTAGTGTACTCATTGAGGAGTATGGAAAGTTGCCCTATGCGGTATTCTCTTCAAATTGGTATACGCAAGATGCCGAGTACCGTCGGCATGCACGGATTTTTATACAGTTAATGATGCGGCCATTATCCTTCTTAGCGGGTGGCACTGCCTTATTGAATATGGATACATTTTTTGTCACCATCAAGGCGGCTTACTCGTTATTTATGGTAATTTCAAGTTTAAAATAATGATAATAATAATAATTAGTGAAAATCAAAAGAAAGGTAGAAAAAACTAGGGCTAAGCGATAATTCGTAGAGGCAAGATTCTAACTATTCATGTTTGTTCTTTGTTCCGCATGCTAGAATTCCTTTTTATTTTTAAAATTTTAAAATAATTAAAAATAATAGAAATTTACATATTTCATTGGTTTTTCCACAACTCTTTTAATCGTTTTTCTTTATATCTTTATTTTATACAGAAAATAAATTCTGTTTGTAGAGGAGTCTAAGGAAACTAAAAATATGTATTCCTCATTTCGGTATATCTCTAGAATGATGCTAATCAATCAAAGTTCAAATTTTCAAAACGTGAAAAGCAGAAATGTTTCCCTTTGTGATAATTACTCTTAGATAGCTGCTACAGTTCTTTTACCTTTCAAAGCAAAACAAAGTTTCAATAAATTGCTTAGTGTCAACTACAAAAAGCATTTACATTATGTGCAATAAACACGATTGGCTTGTCACATAAGCCGTTTTTGAAGCACTTCATTACATAATATTAGAATTAAAGAGACTACAGTAAAATCTTTCTAAAATATCTGGCACAGTAGCGCAGTAATGTTTATTTACATAAATAACATAATTACATGGGTAGCTTAAATAAAAAATAAATAAAAAAAGTGGCTATTTAATTAAATATAAATAATTAAAAATAAATATGACGGTGACTCGAGCTAAATGTAATAAAAAGACAATTGAAGTGACAATCCTAGTGCGATAAAGATGACTTAGGAAGGCGCTCAATAATATGTTACGGGCAAAGGCCGCTTTATAACTATTGTAGTATAATGATGAAGGTCCTAAGACTAACACGTTTGCCACTTTAAGGCAATGATTTATAGTGCAGATAAGCAACATAAATAAATTATGTAGTCTTTGAAAAATTTGGTCACTTTAGTGTTTCTACATTTAACAAATAGGAAGTCAGATCGTTACGATTGGTAAGGTAAAAATAGAAAAGGACTGCAACGTACACGTATTTTAAGTTTCAGCTTATTTCTTTTCGCTTATTGCAATCTGAAAATCAATGGTTAAACCCAACGTAAGTCTATCTAATGCACTCGATAAGGTAAGCAAGCGAAGCCAGTTTATAATAATCACTTCTTAGTATGATTAGTACTCTGTCTTATTGACCTTCGTTGGAATAAATTGCCAACGCAATTGGACCTCTTGCGCCATGAGTACGAAATCATTGCTAGCGAAATCGATATTTGACGCACATTCACGCAAAATAAATTATTTAAAATGCTTTCAACCGCAGCCAAGGCGTATACGTAATACTTTAACAAAATAGTTCATCAAGCTTTCGCCCAACGGGCCAAATACACAAAACCTCTCGAAATAAACTTAAATTCTCTTTCATTGCTTTATTTTATAATTTATTGGTTTTTAACTCAGTTGACAGCAAGCAAGCGCATGCACAAGAGTATGCAAGGCCATAATCGCATTCAAAAGAATTGTTAATTGCCTACTTCTGGGCATGCTTTGGTGTGCCAACCAAACACTTAACTTTATGTGCGCATGCAGCAAAAACACTTTTAAAGTTATAATAAATAAGTCAATAAAATGTTGGCGGTTACAGCGCCTGCAGATTTTCACAAGCCCTTTGGTAAATTGAAGCTGCTACGGCTAACTGGCGGGTTGCCATCCACATGGCCATATGAGCACACAAACATTCAGCGATGAAATGAAACGAAACGAAATGAGACGAAAGTGAATTGAGAAGCAAAGAATTGAATAAAAAAGGCCACGGCACCATAGCAAATTACACAGCGTTAGGCGCCGGGCTTTGTGTCGACCGCTCGGGTATGAATGAACGCGCCTTGGCTTTGTGGCGCGTGTGAAATAACGCAGAGCGATAAAATGTTTTCCACTTTTTACACGGCTTTGCTACGACTTTGCGCCAATGCTCATATCGACTGATCCAGTGGGTGTATATTTTTTTGCTTTAAATTCATTGCCTTTGGCAACGATTCGGCTGTTTGAGTCCTTGGACTTGCGCATCTTATTACACAGCAACAACGGCATGTTTGCCATTGAGCCAGATACGTTTTGATATGCGATTGGGTTAAGTAAGGTTAAGGTATTATTGATTTATAGCCAATATGTTCTCGCCTCTAGAGCTCATACTCTGCCAGCATGTCGTCATGTCACGCTTGCCCACAGACCTGAGCTCTGATATTTTGCCTACAGAACACGTAGCATTGGATTTGAATTCTTTTTATTTTAAATCAGATAAGAAGCGACTTCTCATTTTATTAAGAAGACTAAAACTTTATTTAAATAAACGCAAAGCCAAAAAACACAATGTTTAATGAAAATCATGCCAGAGACGAGACATGAGTAAAAAAATTAAAATAATAATTGGTGCCGACAATAAAAAAAAATATATATATCAAGTATGTGAAATATACGGAAAAAATCAAGTAATTTTAGCAATTTAGCTCAGAAATAATTCGGAATGGAAGTTAAAGTTAAATCCATAACGCAACTATTTGTAGTTCATTTATAAATTCATAATGTGAAATTTCCTAATTTGCTGCTTATAGTTTGAAGAGTTTATTCAGGAGTTGCTTCTAAACTGAGTTAATAATATAAAACGCTCGATATTCACATTGTAACTTCTATACTTGGTTTTCAAAGTAAAAGAGTGAAAAATTTATTTTTCACTTTTGATTACTTAACTAGAACTGTATTATAGAATAAGTAATTATATTATGATAAACAATGACGAAATTCCATCCATCCAAGCATATCGGAGACTATCTGTATGTTTCTCCATTGGACTATTACGCATTTAGTCTGAATAGTTTTGATCATAATATGAGTATACAATTAACCACATATATAATTCAATGGCTAAAAAGTTGTCAAAACTCTAAAAATTGCGGAAAAAGGTTGTTTACAAAATTGAACTTACGAAACACCAGAATACACACGCCACATATAACATATTGTTTTGCCAACGCCGAAACAATAAGCATCAAACAAGTGAGCACCAAGCCAGTGAGATAGGCGAAAAGCCAAACAGAAGTCATCAGAGGTAAAGCTTTAAGTTTCTAGAACAATATTTTGTGCACATTTGATAATCATTTGCCGTTGAATGTATAAGGCTTACCTTTTTGAGTGCCACGATCAATATAACGGACAAGGTGGCCAACATGAGGCAATAAATGATTAACCCTATTTTTTCATAAAAACTTGTCTTCGGTTCAAAATGTTGAGCTGAAAACGAAATTTCGAAAATAAGATTAGTGAACCCAAGCGAGTTTTCAGTTGCGGATTTAGTTAATCGTTACATTTATGCACCGCTAGAAAGTAGATGACGACAGCAATGCCGATTATATTCGCGATCAACGTGATAATAGCTACGGCAAGAGATCCTTTGAACAAATCCCACTTAAAACACACGGTTCCCAACATATTTACTATTTAAATATTTCAAACGGGAAAAATTACAAAGAGAGTTTAAAAATTTCAAACGGAAAAATCTGATAAAGAAAATACAAATTACTAGATGCTTAATTTCTGAATAAAAGTTTCACTAACCTGATCGAATCTGTGACTAGAAATACCTATCCTACTTAGCAGAAAAAATATAAACGTAAATGTTGATTGAAGGTTTAAACATTTCAAAAGTTTAAGATTAAAAAAATTAAAATAATAATTAGTACTGACAATAAAAACGAATATATATATTCAAGTATGTGAAATATACGGAAAAATCAAGTAATTTTAGCAATTTGGTTGAAAGTTAAATCTACAACGCAACTATTTGTGAAAGTGAAATTTCCTATTCTATTTTTAACTTTTCTTTCTGTTTAACTATTATTTTACCTGCTGCTTATAGTTTGAAGAGTTTATTCAGAAGTTGTTTCCAAACTGAGTTAATAATATAAAACACTCGATATTCACACTGTAACTTCTATAGTTTGTTTTCAAAGTAAAGGAACCATTACTTTTATGAATGAGTAAGGTAAATATAAATAAGTAAAAAATTTCTGATCTGCACATTTCCTCAAAACATTGGTCAAAATTACGAATATAAAGCGTTTTTTATTTTAATTCACTTAAAAAGCAACTTCTCATATTATTAAAATGTCTTAAGTTATGTTTGTACAACAGCAACGAGCGAAATACAAATTTTAATTAAAGCCATGCCAGCGACAATGCTTCAACAATTGCCTTGTATGGTGTAGAGTGAATGTAAAAATTACATACACACTGCACACGCAGAAGAGCGTAACAGTATATGTGTATTTATATACAAAAGGAAAAAAAAAAATATATATATATGTACATAAAATAAAAAGATAAAGTGACGACAAAGAAAGTAGGAAAAGCACAATGTAGACACAGGCTTACAGGCAAGCAGACGAAGCTGCAAGCCGACAGTAACAAGCGAAAGTATGCGCACTCAATGCATGTGAAAATAACTGGCATGGAAAATAAAAAGAGCACAAGCAAAGGTTGCATGGCGCAATAAGAGCATGTGTTGCCATTAAGTGGATCACAAGGACACTGCGAGAAGGCTGCAAGATGAAAATAATAGCAAAGCAACAAAAAAAAAACGAAAAAAATAAATAAAACATCACACTTACTCTTAAATTTATTGCGCACATTTAAATCATTAATACGTATCAACGACATAAATTGACATTAAATACGCTACCAAGTGCAGCCCAAAAGTATGCCACAAATTAATTTTCCGTCGCATCTTTTCGCTCGCAGTTGCTTTGCAGGCCAGCAGCAGCAGTAGCAACATACGCGGCGCGTTAATATGCAAATCAGCTGCGTAGACGTCGCTTTGTCATTTTGTGTGGCAGCGCTGCACATGTCTTGGCTGTGCATAATTTATGCAAAGCGATAAGCAGCTCAGAATACACTTAGCTGTAGCTGCCACCGCGGGACACGTCTGTCATGTGCGCTTTGAGTAGGCGCACGCGGTTTGCCTCTTGTTTATAGCTTTATGCAATTAAAAGCCCCACGCATGTTGTCACATTTGCCCTTTCGTGGGGCACCACTCACACAGTGCAACGCATACCCTTATTCAATGATACCGACAAGCAAATGTACCCTGGGCAGCGCCCAAGTGTGTGCGTTGTGCTTTGGCGGAATGCATATCAAGTGCCTAGCATATTTTAACGCTTTACGCTTACTAATTATGCAGCTGAGCACATAATTCATTGCGACCTGCTCGAGTCAATGCATGTGTGCGTTAAAGTCCTTTTCCTTCCTTATGTGAGTGTTCTCAACATTCAGTGCTATAAGTCACTGTGCGCGGCATTTTTTGCTATGAAAAATTGAATGCATATAAAAATATTTATAGCAATGCCAAGGGATGCATTAAGATACAAAATCATTTCTAAGCTTTTACACAATAATTGCACACGACGGCACATTTAAGAAATGCCTTGCGGACGAACCAAACACAATATCAAAGTGCGAGAAAAGTAAAATGAAATCAAACACACACGCCCGCCCGAAAGCTACTAGCATCGGCAAAGAGTGACAGAGGAAAATAAACGCATACACGCACTAATATTAAAATCAATTTCCGGTGCAAATACGAAATCAGGCAATGGCCTAAAACAAAACCGTAAAAGCGCACACGTTGTTGACAAAAATATCAGTAACGACAACGACTGTCGGTAAATAGCCATGCAGCAGAAAAGTCTGCGCCCCTTCACCACTATACATTGCCAATCATAACTTTGGCAATTTCCGTGTAGTTCAATTTTAGCCAGACATAGCAAAAAAAAAAAAGGGGAAAACAACAAATGGAAGACAATAATGCGCACACCCAATGGGATTAGCAGGCAAACAAACAGCAGCACAACAACAACAACAACAACAGCGAGAGGTGATTTAAGTTTAGCCCACAAACAACTTGAGCTAAATTTAAAAAAAATTTTTTGTTTTAGAATCTTATGCAGTTTGGGATTTGTGCTGCTTTTTGACATTATTTTCTCAGCAACAGAACAGATATCAAAAAAATCATGAATCTAACCAAGGTTGACACTTTTCAATTAAAACTACTAAAACTACTCCTATTTTCTATTGCAACGCGCTTTTTGATCTTGTTGAATTTTTTGGACTTAAAAATGTTTATGTTTTCTTATTATTTTTCCAACTTTCCTTTTGACATAATTATAATCTTAAATTGATATGTTAAAAAAACAGTATAACTTTTTGTTTTTAAATTTAGAAAAAGGAATTTAATTTTTCTTTAAAATCAAAATAATTAAATATATTCTGTAAATATAATATATATTTTACTATATTAGCCTTTTTTCTTTTTTTTTTTTTTTGTCTCTTTTATTGCATATTGGTATGAAGAAATTCTGTAAAAATGTTTCTATATATGTGGCAACCGTTTCTATAATGTATAAAGTTTCCTTTTTTTCTAAACAAGAGACGACGAAAAAAAAAATATAACATGAAGAAGCAGCTGAAGTTAATAACAACACATGTGGCGCTTTTCCACTTTGGCCTGACCAAATTGAATTGGTTTCACGTTTGACTGCTGTGGCCATCAGCAGCAGCCACGCAGCAATGTTAAGAATAACGGAACACAACAGGAAATATTGCAAAAATATGTATACAAAACAATGCCCCGGAGCTTTCCTCTTTTAACTTTCAAGTTTGAAATTGTTTTGCCAGGGCAACAGATTTCTTTTTATATATTTTTTTTTTTTGTTTTGTGATTCGTATTAATAAGTTATGTGCGGCCAGCCAAAGTTTTTTGCGGTGTGCATAACAATTCTTCTATGTGAAAAAATGTTTTGAAATGTATTTAATTATTTAAACATACAAGTTTGCATTTTCACATTAACATTTAATTACCTAGCTGTGTTAAATTTCAAAATCCACATTCATAGTACACAATGAATTTTAATTGTTTAAAAAACAAATACAAGATTGTACAAATTTATGTACAATGCTGCACAAATGAAAATATCAACTTGGAAATACTGGAAATAATTGAACATGGCCAAAATTAATTAACAACTCACAGGGGTAAATTTAAAAAGGAATGTTTACACGCATGCTGACCACAATGATAGAGTGTGTGTATGTGTTCCCCTGTGCATGTGTGGTAGAGATAGTCGGAGTGCGAACTCGTAAAAGTGCTGCCATGCTAACACCCCACCGAGCACTGCACTTTATCTATAAAATAACGTGAACATGAAAAAACTTTCAGCGTTCACCTGTGCAGCAAGATGGAGCCCAAGCCACGAGCGCCGTCGAGCGTCGGTGAGGGTTGCCACGTTGAATTATTGGGTTAAGTGTGAGCTCTTCAGCAGCCAAGAGGCAACTAGCCGCAGAGTAGCAGATTACCTGGGTGTGTGTATGGACTTGTGTGCATGTGTGTGTTTAAGTATTCCATGAGGGTGTGAAAAATAGCTACTTTGTGGTTGTGTTTCTTTTTTTTTTTTTTTCAATCACAGACGCTGCATGAGCGTATTACAAAGTAGCAAATACGAGTATTAGTCGACTACTCGCATGCGGTGATCCGTTTATGGCTTGAGGCATGCATACTATAGTCAAGAATAATAATGAGCTCTGTTAAGATATCAAATCGTAAATCTTGCAAATGTGCTTATTTAACATTTAAAATTTATTTAGCATGAAATCGAAGTCGCTCCTACAAACTTTAAAAGGAACCAAAAGTAATTAACTTTTAACATCATGTCTGCAGGAATGTTTAGTTAGCAGAAAATTAATTCAGAAAAAAACCTATAATGCAATACAAATTTTTATTATATCATATAGTGTGTTTTAACAGATTGTATCTTTTGCAAGTTAAACATGTTTCATCGTTGCCGTAATCAGAGCCACTCAATCGAACACTCAAATAAACTACAGTGATGATGATTTGATGGACACTTGTAAGAAAACTCCTGCTTACACTTTGATTCACAAATCAGTAAGGTAGGTAAATAAATTACAAAATGTAAAGGACATAAACGGCAACTTCAAGATAATGTTAAAATGAAAACTTTTGATTTCATTAAATTTTTCTGCACAAGTTCAATAAAATAGTGTCTTGTTGCCGATCTCATATACAAACTGCATGTCAAATTTTCGTTTGTATACAGTAAATAAAATGTTCTTTAGTTTGCTTACAATAACAATAAATTAGATAAAGAATCATTAAATTACAGTAACACTGACTGATTAAATAACAAACCAGTCAGCAAAAGTAAGTGAAGCCAAAACTACAACAACATTGTAGGGTAATAAAACAGATAAACAATAATACGGACAAGAATATTATTTGCTGAGAAATTTTAATCAAAAATATGACATGAGCTTGAGCATAAACAATATGTTTAAAAAAATTCGAAAGTTAATTAATATGTAAACTTAGTTTCGTTCAATTGATTATTTAAGATAATAGTAAAGTCAACTTGAGAAAATAGCCAAACTAACAAATACGTCCGATGCTGTATTTAAATCTGACTCTATTAGCTCGGCTATACTGCAGCACCAGAAACTTGGAGCAGTTAGGTGAGAAATGAATATTCTACGCATTCATTGTGAAATCAACTCTGTTTGCCTACAGTTTTATTTGCTTTTCATTAGCAATTCCTCGAATGCATATTGTAGGGCACGCCAAAGGAGAAGGAAAAAACAAAAACAAAACAAATAACATTTTGCACAAGTTCAGCGCGGAATCGAGTTGCTGAATTGGGCGGTTACGGACGTGGCAGCATACGCACGTAATTTTTTTCAAAGACAATCTGACCAACGAACAGGAAAAACGTGCAATTTCACGTCATTGTTATGCGCAATGCTTAAAATAAAAATGTTTTTGTTTCCATTTTTTCCGCATTCTTTGCATTCGTTTTTTTCTTTTGCCGGTGTTAGATAGCGCGGCGCGATTTTGTTTGCATATATTTGTATGCCGAATGCACGTTGTATGCATGTATGCCTAAAACACGACTACACTGTGTGGGACAAAAACATGAAGCAACATTGAGTGGAAAACTGACATGCAGGCTTTGCAATTTCTGTTCATATTTTCTTTTCTCTTTTTCATTTGGCTTTTTCGTATTTTTTTTATTTTTTTTTTTTAGTTATTTCATTTTTAACTGTGTTCAGGGCACAACCGACTCTAGCCCTTCGTTTCTAGTTGGCTTTTCTGGGCATGCAAACCATATTTGTAATTGTGTCATTTATGTTTTTCTATCTATGCTCGTTTACAGCTGCTGCTGGTTGCAGCCACTACGGATATTGCTGTTGTTGTCGCAGAAATGTATTATTTTAAAAGTATCATTTTTAATGGAAAAATATTGTGGAAAAGTATGTAACAATAAATTGATTGATTGATAAATGAATTCATTGATGGATTAGTTTTACATTAATTTGATGATTGATCACAGCATTACATTCCAAAATGAAACATTGTTATATTGTGATATCAAAATTTATACGACAATGTAAATTTTTCAATTTTCAACGGCGAGTGCGAGACATTTGTTCTATTGTCTACAGTCAGCATGAAAGAATATTTACAATACGGAGAAGCACCGTCAGCTGCGTAATAGTTTTGCTATTGGGTTTTTCTAAAAAAATTCTACAGATAGACGGCTCTAGTTAACTTTCTATATACATATAACAGAAACCTAGTTATTTCTTATTTTATGATGCAGAAGCTATCATTTTGTCAAGTTTCATTAAAGTTCGTAAAGTTGGCACAAATATATAAACTAGCTTAATTTTCATGTCACTGAAAACAACAAAAGTATATTTTTAAAAGATTTATTTAGGAATGTTTATATACATACATACTTGTATATATATTTTTTTAATAATTGACCAAAAATATTTTAAGTAACTGCCAAACTATTTTACTGTATCAATTTTGGATGAGCTCATCAACATTCACAGCTTCATCAGCAGCTTACTGCCGAGCAGCAAGTCATTACATTACAAGCGACTTTATTAGAGCGCTGTAAGCACAATGAACACAGAAACAAGAACAACAAAAACAAAAACAAAAACAAGAACAAGATACACAAAAACAAAAACAACGTTTCACTCTTGAAATCATTTGGCACAGAAACCCACGCACACAAAGCAGATGCATATCGGATTTCATTTGTGGAAACTTGCTATTGTGGCTTCTTCTTTTTCTGCTTTTGCTTTTGCTGCTGTTGCAGATATTCGTAATTTTATTTGCTTTCATGCGTATTTCTGCCACTTATTTACGTTGCCACACTTTGCTGCAGTGTGACTGTATGTGTTATGTTGTTGTTGTTGTTGATAATGCGACATTTTGCATGAAATTTGAACTCAAATTACAAAATTTTAAATTCATGAGTTCAATGCGTATCTCAGTTGATGTACTTCGCTTGCCGTTGCTGGCTACTCTGCACTCAGCACCAACTCTCAGACACAGAAGTGCCATCGAGTTACAGCAACAAGCAAAATCTGATGTAAGACGGCTAAGTTGCACTGAATTACGGTTTGCCAACTTCCGGTGCTCGTTTGCTAAATCAATTTGATATGCAGCGCACAAATCGGATTTATGCCATTTAAACGTCTCGGTAACTAATCGATATGCAAATCTAAATTGAAACCTGAAGCGAGTTTAATGGAATTAAATAATTTTTAAATAAATTGGCTGAGTATTCAATACACTAGCCATTTAGGTAAAAACTATATATAAAACTAAGTTCAGCTATTCTAATGCAATTAGCAAAAGGAAACTTGCTTGGCTACACGAATATGCAACACAGAAGTTATTTTGAAAGCGTCACACTTTGAGAGCAACAATATACGATTTTAGGTGGCGTCGGCATTGCAAGGTCATTTGTAATATTAACTGTAAAAATCGAAAGTCTTGTAGACATATCAGATATAACAAAAGTACAGCTGATCATTGCGCCAGCATGTGTGGCATGACGGTGAAGCAGCACACAGTATAAATGAGACGACGTTGCATAGTTAAATCATCAGAAGTTTGCCTACGTTCTCCCAGTACACATTGTAAATAATTTTAAGCCTTTAATAAAATATAAAAGAAAAAAAAACAAATTCAAAAACCAAAGCTCATTGACTTTTCTTACGAACCCAATAAAAAGCGGAAAATAACAATATGAGTAGGGTAAGTGTCATAAAAACGATTTTCATATATTTTAAATATTAAATTTAAACTCGACAGCGGTCAATGCTCGGTAATAAATCACCTGAAAAAAGAAAAATTCTGAAGATATAAATAAAATAAATCATAAGAGCAATAAGCGTTAAAAAGCCATCAAAACGTATCCAGCTGTCAGTAAGGACATCAAAAAGGACTTGTTAAGGGCATTTCAGACAAATAAATGCCAAACTCAATATGTATAGAAATTGACAAATGTGCGGCGTTGTAAGCAGAGTGGAAGCACGTTTTTTTATTTATTTTTTTTTGCATTTGGTAGAAAAAAATTATTGTTCGCGGTTTGATGGAAATTCATGAGTTGTATTCAGTGAAATATTGCTTACATACCATGCGGCAATGTAACCGAATGAAACATTTAAGAATAACTTTTTATTTTGTTTTCTATTTTTTGCATACTTCATGCACAGATTTGCCTGCTGTATATCTGTGTGTACCTGGTTACCTGCAACATTGTCAGTGCATCCTATTTGCATGGTTTGGATCTGCGCCAATTACAAAAGTCAGCAATCACCCAACGCACCTCCAATTCGAACTCTGATGAACTCGACTCAAACGAAAACGCGGCCACATTAAGCTCT
Organism: Stegana nigrithorax; assembly: GCA_037044495.1. Taxonomy (NCBI): domain Eukaryota; kingdom Metazoa; phylum Arthropoda; class Insecta; order Diptera; family Drosophilidae; genus Stegana; species Stegana nigrithorax. Next base: position 275,739 of record JBAMBQ010003058.1, on the reverse strand, counting down.
GCTTCGCTTACGTCCTCCGAAGACTACGATACCCATCCGCAATACAGTTTTGCCTATGACGTTCGCGACACACTAACCGGTGATGACAAACAGCAGGAGGAGAAACGCGACGGTGATGTTGTGCAAGGACAGTATTCCTTAGTTGAACCCGATGGCACTCGGCGTGTGGTTGAGTACACGGCCGACGACATCAATGGTTTCAATGCAATCGTCTCTAAGCAACGTATCGATGAGCAACTTCGCCTGCAGCAACGCCTTAGAGGATCTTCCTCTGCCTCTGCCTCGGCCATATCGACAGCCACCTCATCGTCCTCACGTTACAATAGCATCGAAGAACTGCAATCACGTATACAGGCACAAGCTATTGCAGAGGCACAAGCACAGACGGCATCGCAGATCGAGGCGCAGGCTTTGGCCGAAGCACAACTTCAGGCACAATCACGCGCACATGCTGAGGCCATGGCCCAAGCGCAGACTCAAGCTGACGCTCAAGCACGTCGAGAGGCTGAAACACAAGCTCGCGCACAAGCGCAACAACTCATGGAACAGTTCCAGCAGCAAGTTCAGCAGACGCAGCAGATCCGCCAACAACAGGAGCAACAATTACGCGAACTTCAACGGAACCAGCAGCAACGCGATCGAGAACAAAGGGAGCAAGAACAGAGAGAACGTCAGCAACGAGAACGTGAAGATCGTGAGGAACGTGAACGTCAGCAACGACAACGTGAACGTGAAGATCGTGAGAAACGTGATCGCAATCGTGATCGTAATCGTGATCGTAATGGAGCGAATCGAATTCTTGGAACACAATCACGTCAATCACTCGATCGTCTTACCAATGACCAGGCATTGCTGCTCTCACAATCTCTGCCCTCTCAGCTGCTCGGCCAAAGCGTACAAGCCTCTGTGATCTCTCATCCGCCTAGTTTGCTTTCACGCTTGCCTGAAGGTGGATCGGTGTTTGCACGTGAACGTGATCTGGATGCTTTGCGTGCACTAAGCGATGGCAGCTCCCGTTTGTCAATTGAACGTACTGCTCAGTCACCAATCGTGATCACACAACCCGCAAGTGCTTCGGTACAAGCTCGAGTCATCGGTTCTCCACTGTTGCTTGAATCAGCTGGCCTAAGCGGTTTGATTACGGCAAGAATCAATGCCAATGGACGGACAACCGGTAACAGTATAAACTTAAGCAGCAACCGTCGCTTGTCTAGTTCCGAAATTTTATCCGAGTTGGATGATAATATTTTGAGTCGGAACGCTGGCAGCACACTTACCATACTGAATGGCAACTTAAATAGAAATGGAAATAGTAATCTCAATGATGACAGACGCGAAAGTGATCTAAGAAATATCCTGAGGAACAGCTTAAGAAATGGCAACCGTATCAATGAGAATATCAACAACAATAACGATAATGGCAATCGTGCAAGATGGTAATCCTGCCAAACTATTTAACTTAACTAAAAGGACGAAAGCAAACAACGAATTTATTAGATTAACACTAGTGAAACAGGCAAATGACAATGGCATTCATTCAAGGACTACGAATTTGTTTATACGTTTTCCTAGCATTAAGTATTAATTATTCTTAGCATCATTTAAAGGGGATTCTGGGAATTTTATTAACACAAACAAACACGACTTTGGCTCACTCGCTCACTCATCCAGTTTGTTAACATAATGCAAAAGATGTTGCCAATTTTTGGCTTTGAAATACAGTGACTAACCAAAACTAACATACGAGTATAGAAAAAATGTGAACTTTTAATACATTTCGCACTTTACTTATAAGTATTAATTAACTTAATTATTTGTGTTATTTATTGCATACATCATGTCATTTAACTTTACTAACTTATATGTTTTTATCACATTGTCAAAATGTTTAATTTAGATTTTAGAATTATGTTTAATTTTAAGTCTGCATACTTGTGAAAATGAAAAAAAAAATGAACAAATGAATAATTAAAGAAGCAACAAAGTAAACAATTTAATTTCGTCCAACAATATATTTAGTTTAAATTCAAAGACTTCAAGAAAATAGAAGATACAATAAATCGATTACATTTCTACTTTTTAGGTTTTATTTCAGGGTCTCGAATAAAAAGGTCATTATATATTTTTGCAGTCATTTCAAAATAGAAATCCCAGTACATGTTTTTAAGTGTACCAAATGAATAATACTCCACTAACATTTTAGTCACACATTTACTTAAATCGAACATGATTTGAAATAAATTAATACCATATAATTATGATCAACATGGCTTACCGTCAAACTGCGACCAAGACTAATAAAACACAAGCATAGTCTGTTATGTCTAATATGGATAAATGCATGTTCAATGAAAAAAATGTCAGTAACCTGTGAACAATTTTTCTCTCCACAAAAACGCCAAATAGATTGAGAATACTTCTCGAATTGATTGTATATCTGAATCAACTTTTTGATTCAAAGTCTCAACACTATCTTGGTTCCCTAATAAAATAAATATAGATCCAAATACTCCTTATTCCTGAAAATGCAGGACGCCAAATCATATAGTGTTCGGTCATGCCAGGCACTATGGTCATAATGACTGAGTCGAAAATTTTATTCTAGAAAGATGCTTTCAAGTCTGATTATGCCCATTAGGATATCAATAAGTTTATCCCTTTTTGAGAGCACATACATTCGCATTCTGGATGTATTCACTTGCAGCCATCAACTTCTTATACTTTAAATACCAGTTTAACTCGACTTTGTTGAACAAATTGAACATGTTTTCAAATCCAAAATCTTCAACCTCAAAATTTTACCACCCTCCAATATTTTTAAATCGAATCAAACACAGAAAACATTCATTTTTCATTTTGCTTTGGGCAACAGCAAATGAAGAGCAACGAAATTTCAAAATCAATATTAATGTCAATTAGTATATAGTTAATCGAAAAATCGTATATCGAAAAAACTTTCTGAACTCGTATTAAGCCTGTTGCTGTTGTTAAGAGCGGTTGCATAAAGCCAAATCTAAAAATTTGTTTTTGTTTTTTTTTTTTTCATTTTTAAAAATATGTTCTTATATGCCAAAAAAATTAAAAAAAAAAACAACAAATATGTTTGTCAAAAATAAAAAAGAAACTTCCTATAGCCCAATCGCAGCGCCACCTACCAGGTCTAATTGCGAATCTAAGCAAATCCAGGGCTCCACTAACACACACAAAAAAGTCATCAAAAATCAGTCCAGCTAGAAGTTTAGTGACATTTAGAGGAATTAACATATATACATTGGGACTTCTCTATAACCAACACCTTTATAACGAAAACTCCTATAATATAAAGAAGTTTTCTCTAAATAAATTACTATGGTAAACAACAATAAATTTATAAACACTCAATAAGAAACACTCCACTGAAACTCATATTATATAAATGAGATGTTTGCTCCGCTTAGTAGAACTTAATGCAAACAAATTCTAAATTTATACCTAACAACTGACAAATGCCACACACACATCATGATAATTTACATGCATAAACGAGAACATATGAAACTTAAAAGTAAACGAACCGCACTGGAAGGTCATTTGTAACTCTAACTCGGATAAAATTGAAAGTTTCGCATGCGGATCACATGATATCTTAAGCACCAGCACCCACTTTGCCAAATGCTGACAAAAGAAGGGCCAACCGTGACTAAACGGGTTTTGATATGCAACTGCAATCTCTTTGGTATAAAAGTCACGTTGGTCAACGTTAATATCAACAGAAGCATTTCAGCGTTCTGCAGTAACAGTGCATGAAAATAAGCCAGTTAAGTGCAGGACCAAATTTAATATTAAATTTGAAACAAACTAGTCATATTTGTTATAAGAGATAACATCTGGAAGCATACTTTAAATATGAAACGGGTAAGAAATTTTAAAGTAATATTCCAAAGAAGAGTTGCTTCAAAACGCGCAAACCGAAATCAATACCGCCCACAAAGAGCACAACCACAAAGTAGCATGCAATCGTTACACATACGCCATAAAAAGGGGGAAAAGGAAACGGAAAAAAAGTTTTTATGAACTTTTTTGTGATTCTAAGTGTGTGACATATCCTGTCATACTTTGTGTAATTTATGACTCTTGCACTTATTGAAAAATCAATTTTTTTTTTTATAACGAATTTTCTGTTTACAAAACCGAGTTATAGCAACACATAAGAATTTGAAATTACCCACGAATGTTTAATTGTTGTAATTCAATTTTAAAACATGCACCTTCTCTTATCTGACCCGTACAGGTTTTATTGCTGCCACTTTGTGTGTGCCTGCTTACCTGCAACATTGTCAACGCATCCTATTTGCATGGTTTGGATTTGAGCCAATTGCAGCAATCATCAATCTCACAACAACATCCAACCTCAAACGAAGGTACTTCCAATTCGAACTCAGATGAACTCGACTCAAATGAAATCGCGGCCACATTAAGCTCTGCTTCGCTTACGTCCTCCGAAGACTATGATTCCCATCCGCAATACAGTTTTGCCTATGACGTTCGCGATACACTAACCGGTGATGACAAACAGCAGGAAGAGAAACGCGACGGTGATGTTGTGCAAGGACAGTATTCCTTAGTTGAACCCGATGGCACTCGGCGTGTGGTTGAGTACACGGCCGACGACATCAATGGTTTCAATGCAATCGTCTCTAAGCAACGCATCGATGAACAACTTCGCCTGCAGCAACGCCTTAGAGGATCTTCCTCCGCCTCTGCCTCGGCCATATCGACAGCCACCTCGTCGTCCTCACGTTACAATAGCATCGAAGAACTGCAATCACGTATACAGGCACAAGCTGTTGCAGAGGCACAAGCACAGACAGCATCGCAGATCGAGGCGCAAGCTTTGGCCGAAGCACAACTTCAGGCACAATCACGCGCACATGCTGAGGCCATGGCCCAAGCGCAGACTCAAGCTGACGCTCAAGCACGTCGAGAGGCTGAAACACAAGCTCGCGCACAAGCGCAACAACTCATGGAACAGTTCCAGCAGCAAGTTCAGCAGACGCAGCAGATCCGCCAACAACAGGAGCAACAATTACGCGAACTTCAACGGAACCAGCAACAACGCGATCGAGAACAAAGGGAGCAAGAACAGAGAGAACGTCAGCAACGAGAACGTGAAGATCGTGAGGAACGTGAACGTCAGCAACGAGAACGTGAACGTGAAGATCGTGAGGAACGTGATCGCAATCGTGATCGTAATCGTGATCGTAATGGAGCGCAACGAATTCTTGGTACACAATCACGTCAATCCATCGATCGTCTTACCAATGACCAGGCATTGCTGCTCTCACAATCTCTGCCCTCTCAGCTGCTCGGCCAAAGCGTACAAGCCTCTGTGATCTCTCATCCGCCTAGTTTGCTCTCACGCTTGCCTGAAGGTGGCTCGGTGTTTGCACGTGAACGTGATCTGGATGCTTTGCGTGCACTAAGCGATGGCAGCTCCCGTTTGTCAATTGAACGTACTGCTCAGTCACCAATCGTGATCACACAACCCGCAAGTGCTTCTGTACAAGCTCAAGTTATTGGTTCCCCACTGTTGCTTGAATCAGGGCTCAGTAGTTTGATTACGGCAAGAATTAATGGCAATGGCCGCACAACCGGTAACAGTTTGATTTTGGGCGGTAGTCGACGCTTGTCCACTACGGATTTATTGGAATTGGATGGTGATCTCTTGGGTCGGCATGCAGGCAGCAGATTGAGTCTTCTAAGTGGAAATGGCAATAGTAACGGTAATGGCATTGACGAAGAGGCTCTCGAGAATGGTCACCGCAGGAATGGCATTCGTCGCAACGGCAATGGCAATAGCAATGGCAATGGCAACGGTAACCGTGCACTGTGGTGAGCAGGTACCCAATGTAAAACGACACTACAAAACACTCAAGATTCAGGACAAAGTTAAATTAAAATTTATTTAGTGAACGTAATTTAATGAGAAACTACTCAGAACTGGCATCGACTTAGGCTTTACCATAAAGGATTATGATTTCGTTAAACTGAAGTTAGTCTTAAGTTTAGTTTTAACAAGCCATTATGTGTTTGATGGTTTTTTTTTTTTTGTATTGGACGTTGCTTATATATTAACATAATTAATGGGGATTTCGGGTTTACTGACACACGCTTTTATTGCGACATTTTTTTGGCTCGCTAGCTCGCTCACTCACACACATGCTTTGCTTTGCTTCGCTTATTACCGCCAGAAGTTATTGCACACTTTTTGGCGTGAATTTTGACTAACATAAGCAGTTATAAAAATTGTTTTGACTCATGCGCTAACCTACTTTAATATTATTGACGATTCTCTGTGTTAATTGATTTACCAGTTTTGTTTGACTAACATTTATTCTTGTTATCAATGTTAATTGTTCAAGATGTACTTTGTTTACTTGATTATTATTAGATTTTAATATAGTTTCTAAGTTTGCATATTTAAAAAAACGTAAAAAAAAATAAAGAACAGCTATAAAACTTAAAGTTTGTTTCATAAAACTTTGCTGTATATTTCACTTTATTTATAAACAATTCGCATGGATTTAACTGCAAACCCAACGGAATTTCCGTGCTAACAAATCACTTTGTGAACTATTAAAGCGCCACACAGTTTCACGCTAAGCACCTGGCAAGTGTGCATCCTTTTGCAGATATTCTTTATTAGCTACGCATAGTTCAAGTAAAAGCCACACTGCAGACATCCAGCAAACACAAACTTATGTGGCCAAGAGGAAGTTTTGCACACAGCTCTTGCTGCTGCTCAAACAAATAACAAGTTCTCGTTATTCTTTTTTTTTTTCAATGTTTTTTTTTTTTCTATTTTATAAATAACGGAAACGTACAACTTTTTACCTGCAACAAAAGGTAAAAAGACTTGGTTCATCTTGCGCAAAGTACAAATCACTAGGGAAGCGAAAATCCTGCGAAGGTTTCAAATAAGGATTATTTATTTGATTGCTGTGGTAATACAAGTGGTAGCCCTGAAGTAAGCAATAATGAAATTTACTGGGAGATGCACATCCTGGTTGACCACTATACGGTTTTCCTGCGTATCATATAGCAATCTACGGAGTTAAAAAAAAATACTTCTGCTGGCAAGTAGGCGCTGAATTTTTGTCAAATTTAAAATATCTAAGTCGAAATAGATTTCAAACGGAATTTCGTTGTATAATAAAACAATGGCACATAAATTTGGCAAAGCTTTTAAGTTAACGCCTATCAGAACTCGATTTGCGAATGTGCTTGAAAATTGCTCTAAGTACTGCCGCATCGGAACGAGTTCGGTCATGGTAAAGGACCCGTCGCCGAAAGCTGAATCAAAGGCAGATAATCAATGTGAATTAAAGCTGCCTGATTATGGACTATCGTTGTGTTTCCGTGAAATAAAATCTACCAATGGATCGCGGGGTCTATTTGCAAATAAGAATGGCGTATATAAGAATCCTGAGTACTATGCCTACCATCGCTTCTCGTTCTATGATCTAAACAACCAAACACTAGCCGAACAGCGGATACATGAAGAGCAGAAAATTTGTAAAAATTGATTATTTGTTAAACATTCTCTTTTGGTTTAATCTTGAATTAAATCTAAAACTCCTTAATGTGTGTTAGTCATTTTTGAAATAAACGAAATTAATATGTAAACATAAATTATATTAAACTCAATCGATTTTAATGCATATTTTTATGTTCCACACATTCAGTTCAAAAACTATTGAATTCATTTTAAATGAAAATTCTACTAACTGATGCCATTTCTTTACTCTAAGAAACCTACTACTTTCGTATTCCGAAAAGCGCTAGAGCATCCAATTAAATTTATCTATTAAAAAGTTAAATGTGAAATCCATTTTAGGTTTTTGTATTAAATTTTACATTACAAGCAAGTCCATGATACATGCATATATGAATTACGCAATAAGGCAACAAACAATAAATGGAGATTGTCTCTTATGATTTGATCCAATCCTGTTTACTTGAATATTCCCATTTCTACATAATTTAAGATATCTATTGCCATTTTTTTTTTTTTTATTTAAAATTAATATTCAAACTTTCATTCAAATACAAGTCAAACGCCTTGTTACATTTTTATCAAACTCTTTTTCTGGGAATACAAAAATATGCCTGGAAATGAACAACAATATTTGTATTAGTTTCAGGCAAGTCGTCTATAGCACGGTTAATTCCAAATCCAAAAACTTTCCTACAACAAAACGCAATCTCGCCGCTAAGAAGGGGAATGACAGTTTGGAACCTACTCCACCCGCGGCAAAGGATCCACCGCCGGATTATAGTCCCAAGTATATACAAACCTGTTTATTCAAATGTCCGGAATTTATCGAACCTTTATGCTTTCGTGAGTTTAAAACAGTTACGGAGAAACTAGGGCCAGGTGCTGGCAAAGCAGAAGATTACAAAAATGCGGAGTATTTTGCCTATCATCGGTATTCACACTATGACATGCAAATACAGACCATCTTTCAAATGTGTAAGAATCAAATGAAGAATGCAAAACAAACTAACGACTCATTAATAAGTCACGGTCAAGGCAGTGTGGAGAAAAGTAAACAAACATTAACAAAGGTAAGCGAAATTGATAGAGGCAGCGAGCATCTCAGCGAAGGACTAATCGAAGCTGTCGAGGATGGAATTTGCGAAAGCATCAGCAAAGGCCTTAGCGGTGGCATCACGGAAGAAGCACAAAAAGGCTCTAGCGAAGGTTTCACCGAAATTTACATCGAAATTGGCCGGCGGACTAAAAATGGCAATAAAAGCTCCTATGAAAGTTCTACCAAACTAAGTGACAGCGAACATATTCCAGACCGCGTCAGTCAACTTTGTTATGAAAAAATCATCTCAAGCTCCAGCGATCCCAGCATTGGAGGCATCAGCGAACCATTCGAACAAATCGTCAGCGTACCTGCAAGCAAAGGTCAAATTGAACTAGAAATTGACGGCAAATACAGCAACGAAGAAATTAGTGACAATTTACACGCTGGTAACGAAATAGTTGGAAACGAAAATGATATAGAACATAAGAACAAGGAAAATACCGAGAACGGTAATATCAGTAAATTAGCCAGCACAGTTGCAATTGAAGAGAATAGTGAGCACGGAAAAGAAATTCACACCGAACAACTCAATACAAACGTCACCGAAGGCATCATCAAGGCTGTCAGCCAAGACATCAGAAAAGACCGAATTGAGGCTAGTAGCAAGGTTGAATGTAAGGATAGAAACGTACAGAGTAGTCAAGGTATCGACCCTGATCACAGAGTGGATGGCAGCAAACACGAATTAGAACATGAGATTAAAGAAAATACCGAACACGACTTAATCAGTAAACCCATCAATCCTGAAGACAAAGAAGGTGGTAGCAACCTCGGAAATGAAATTCGCACTGAACTCAGTAAAGTTACCACCATAGACAACCAAGACATCATCAAAGATGCCACACATGGTCATAGTGAAGACAGCAATCAGAACAGAAGAAATTTCGTTGGCAAAGGCACCAATGAAGAGATTAATAAGAATGGTGACGCTAGTAACAAAATAGTTGGAAGCAAACACGATGTAAAACATGAGCACGAGGAAACTACCGAGAACGGTAATATCAGTAAATTATCCAGCACAGTTGCAAATGAAGAGAGAAGTGAGCACGAAAAAGAAATTCACATCGAACAACTCGAAACAGACGTCACCGAAGACATCATCAAAGGTGTCAGCCAAGACATAAGAAAAGACCGAAGTGAGGCTAGTAGCAAGGTTGAATGTAAGGATAGAAACGTACAGAGTAGTCAAGGTACCGACCCTGATCACAGAGTAGATGGCAGCAAACACGAATTAGAACATGAGCACAAGGAAACTACCGAGAAGGGTAATATCAGTAAATTAGCCAGCACAGTTTCAAATGAAGAGAGTAGTGAGCACGATAAAGAAATTCACATCGAACAACTCGAAACAGACGTCACCGAAGACATCATCAAAGGTGTCAGCCAAGACATAAGAAAAGACCGAAGTGAGGCTAGTAGCAAGGTTGAATGTAAGGATAGAAACGTACAGAGTAGTCAAGGTACCGACCCTGACCACAGAGTGGATGGCAGCAAACACGAATTAGAACATGAGCACAAGGAAACTACCGAGAAGGGTAATATCAGTAAATTAGCCAGCACAGTTTCAAATGAAGAGAGAAGTGAGCACGAAAAAGAAATTCACATCGAACAACTCGAAACAGACGTCACCGAAGACATCATCAAAGGTGTCAGCCAAGACATAAGAAAAGACCGAAGTGAGGCTAGTAGCAAGGTTGAATGTAAGGATAGAAACGTACAGAGTAGTCAAGGTACCGACCCTGACCACAGAGTGGATGGCAGCAAACACGAATTAGAACATGAGCACAAGGAAACTACCGAGAACGGTAATATCAGTAAATTAGCCAGCACAGTTGTAAATGAAGAGAGTAGTGAGCACGAAAAAGAAATTCACACCGAACAACTCAATACAAACGTCACCGAAGGCATCATCAAGGCTGTCAGCCAAGACATCAGAAAAGACCGAAGTGAGGCTAGTAGCAAGGTTGAATGTAAGGATAGAAACGTACAGAGTAGTCAAGGTACCGACCCTGACCACAGAGTGGATGGCAGCAAACACGAATTAGAACATGAGCACAAGGAAACTACCGAGAACGGTAATATCAGTAAATTAGCCAGCACAGTTGTAAATGAAGAGAGTAGTGAGCACGAAAAAGAAATTCACACCGAACAACTCAATACAAACGTCACCGAAGGCATCATCAAGGCTGTCATCCAAGACATCAGAAAAGACCGAAGTGAGGCTAGTAGCAAGGTTGAATGTAAGGATAGAAACGTAGAGAGTAGTCAAGGTACCGACCCTGACCACAGAGTGGATGGCAGCAAACACGAATTAGAACATGAGATTAAAGAAAACACCGAACACGATTTAATCAGTAAACCCATCAGTCCTGAATACAAAGAAGGTAGCAACCTCGGAAATGAAATTCGCACTGAACTCATAAGTAAAGTTACCACCATAGACAACCAAGACATCATCAAAGATGCCACTCATGGTCATAGTGAAGACAGCAATCAGAACAGAAGAAATGTCACTGGCAAAGGCACCAATGAAGAGATTAATAAAAATGGTGACGCTAGAAACAAAATGGTTGGAAGCAAACACGATGTAGAACATGAGCACAAGGAAACTACCGAGAACGGTAATATCAGTAAATTATCCAGCACAGTTGCAAATGAAGAGAGAAGTGAGCACGAAAAAGAAATTCACACCGAACAACTCAATTCAGATGTCACCGAAGATCAACACGAATTAGAACATGAGATCAAAGAAACTACCGAACACGGTTTAATCAGTAGGTCCATCAGTCCTGAAGACAAAGAAGATGGTAACAACTTCGGAAATGAAAATCGCACAGAACACATGAGTAAAACGACCACATACAACCATGGCATCATCAAAGACGTCCCACAAGGTATAAGTGAAGACAGCAATGAGAACAGTAGGAAGATTGAGTGCAAGGATAGTAACAAATGGATTAGAGAAATTTCCAACTCAGGAGACAGGGTTAGTGAAATCGAAGACGTTAACGAAGTAGAGAGACACGTTAATAAGACTGCAAGCGTCAGTGAAGAAATTGGAAAATGCGTAAGTGAAAGAAAAGTCACACGAAGAAAGGAAGAACATGTAGAACAGATCAATATAGGTGGCACAGAAAGAAATATCGAAGACGGTAATATTAGCAAACCTATCAGCTCTTATGGCAAAGAAGAATATAGCAACAGCGAAGGCGAAATTCAAATTGTATTCGTCAGTAAAAGAGACGAGAGTGACATCAGCGAAGTTGGACGTGAGGCTGCTAGCAAAGTTGGCTGCAATGATAGATACGTACGGGATAGTCAAGATACCGACGCTATTGGCAAAGTAAACGATAGGGAACATAAGCTAGAACGTGTGAGTGAAGAAAAAAATTACCGCGGAATTTACGGTGAAACCGAATATTCAGAAGGTAAGGAAGTCAGAAGCAACGACAAGATCAAATACGTCAACATTGACCATAATGATCATGGGTTAAAAAACAGCCACGCCAATGATATCGTCAGTAATCGCGTAAGTGTAGATAATATTAAATATGTTGAAAATGAAGGCATCGATGAGCGCGATAGCAAACATGACACCTCAATTAGTCAAGACAATCTGAACCTCAACTACGCTTGTGAAAGAGGACTCAGTAATGGAAACAGCAAGAAAAGACTCATCACAGGAACAACAGAAGGCGACGCCAGCGCAAACCATTCCGAATTTAGGAGCGAAAATAGCCCAGCTGGCAGAGTTAATGAAAATGTTGTAGAAGATCATAGTGATCGCACAGTCAGCGAAGGTAATAGAGAACACGTTAACAAAGGGAAGCAAAATGAAATCAACGAAAACGTCAGTAAAATTGTCAGTAAGGACATAAGCAAATGCGAAAGGAAAGACGTCAGTGAAGACGCTGACGACCCACACGGCATGTATGATAACAAAAGCATAAGCAAAGGCATCAGAAAAACCATCAGATTTAAGAAGGACATTATCAGAAGCGTCAGCGAAGACATCAGTGAAGATACTACTAATGGCGATAATAAAGCTATTAGCAAAGACAGCAGCGAAACACTCAGTGAGCACGAGATCACAAATGGTAATGACGATGAACATATCATTTACGAAATAAAAATCAATTACGACAGCAATCCAGTCAATGAAAGCGTCATCGGAGTAACGAGCAAAAGAAATTTTGAACGCAGACGTGAAGCACGCATCGATCGAAGCAGTAAAGGTGACACAAAAGTTGACAGCAAACATAGTCAAGTATGCGTCGACAGAGAAAATACCAACCGACGCATCATCACAAGCAACAGAGAAGACGGCAATGAACGTAACCTCAAACAAGGAACTAAAGAAATTAAACAGCGCCTTCTCATCCCAGAGTGTAAAAATGACGGCAAAGAACCTAACTTAAAACCTGGGTGTAAAGAAAATACCAAACGTCAACTCATCCCAGAGGACAGAAGAAACTACAGTGAGCCTAGCTCAAAACATGCGACTAAACAAACTACCGAGCAACGCCTCAACCCAGACTATAGAGAAGAAGGTCACGACCATAAACTTAAGCAAGGGACTCAAGAGCTTACCGAGCGCGGCAGTGTTAGTGAACTGATTAACCCAAATTACAAAGAAGACAGCTACAATTGTAACAGTGAATATCGTAGCAATACAGAATTCGATAATTATAGAACAGAAGACAACAGAGACCGCAATATTGAACGCGTCAGAATAAATAGCAGAAAACGCGCCAGTAAAGCTATCAAAGCCAATGATAGTCAGTATGACTTCGAGTACAACAAACGCGGCAATAAAGGCAACAGCCAACAAAAATCTGATGACAGAATAGCTGGCAACGAACTCGACTTAAAAGACGGAGACGGAGAAGCTACTGAGCTCAATAACTTCAATAAACGTCTCATTCCAGATAGGAGAGAAACACTCAGTGAAAGCAAAAACGAAGATACCAGCAAAGACAGAGACGAGGACACCAAACAAATTTGTTCTAAAGATGGCAAAGAAGGCATCCAAAAACGCACAGCCACTGAAAGTCGCAGCAAAGTTGGCAACAACGCTGACGAAATCAATAGGGAAGGACACAGCTCAGTAAATAAAGAGAATGATTGGATAAGAAACAGAAAAAGCAGCAGCGAGAGCAGCATAAACGCAGACAAGGTTAAACCCAAAGACGACTGCAATAATAAACACCCCGACAAGTAATGCAGCGCAAACTTAAAATTTTTAGTTTGTAAATTCTTTGGACATTCCAATAAAATTTCACATAAACCCAATATGGAAGGCTTTGAATTTATTCTCAGATAACTCTATAATTAATTTAATTCAGGTCTTTAATAGAAATTATCGAAATGTTCGCTAAACGACAATTGCTGATCTGCAGTGTTCTGACTTATAGATGTAGATATGAGAGTGGCTGTCTTATTAAAAAGTGGGAACCGCATAGACCAAAGTTAAGTAACAAGCCGTCGAACACGCCACATCCGCCAAAAGATCCTCCCGAAGCGGGTTACAATCCGGAAATGTTGGATCACAATGCTTTTAAGCTGCCCTACTATATACGCCCCGCAGCATTTCGCCAGTTCACATCGCCCACAGAGGTTCTGGGTCCAGATGCTGCCAAGAGCAAAGCATACAAGAATGCTGAGTACTTCTCGTACCATCGCTACTCCTTTGTTGAGCTGCAGAATCATGCGTTGCGATTTCGTAATGAACGACGTGCGAATGGTGGACATAAAGTGCGTATACTTTTCTTTTAATTATAGGAAGACCGTAAACATTATTTTTTATCACTTGACAAGGTGGTCTATGAAGGCGAAGATGATGAAGAAGAGGAAGAAGACTTTGCGAATGATGCAGATAAATGCATAGGCGATAGCAAAGTAAATAAGCTAGAAAAAAAGCGACCTGATAATAGCAAGTAATTTATTTTTCTCAATTGCAACTTTTCAAGAAATACAAAATGGTGCAGTCGACTGCACATAATTCAAATGAAATCTTTCGATTTCATCATTATAAATATGAATTATGTCTGCTTTTTGAATAACTTTAGTAGGCTGTAGTAAGTTTGGACTGGGAATGAATGCCAATAGCAATTGAAAGTGATTTCTAATATTTTTTAAATACGCGTGAACTAAGCACACATGCAATTAAACGTTAAAATTCATTGAAGAATACTTTAAAATAAAAATTTTGTTTGTTGTTTTTTTTTTAATTTTTTTAAATAATTTCAGCAAACGGATGACCATAATAAATTGATATTGATCATCGGCTTCACAGAATTTCGGCTTAGGAAGTCGGCTTCTATATCATTTCGCAGCATTTAGCAGCAAATTTTTTAGAAGTCAACTTCTAGCAGTCATCAGCTAGTGTGATTGGTCATCTCTGATTTCGGTTTGATATACTGACAACCCAGGTTTTTGTGATAATGCAGAGTTTTCTGCAAACAAATAACCGGCAATCAACCGACGAACATATGACAGCTTAAGTAAGGCGTGTATATACAAATAAAGCTGCCAGCTGCGCGACTATGTGCAAATAAACAAATTTTTGGGTATTTTAAGAAAATTATCCTTGATTAACATAATGGTGTATGCCAGTTTAAAATTATGCCCGCTGAGGCTATGATATGCTGCTTTCTGTTCTATGGATGTGCATGCAGTCAAAGTTTGCGGAACTTTTCAACCTTTTTTCTTATAAATAATAAAGCGTTCGGCTGTATCGCCAATAAAAATATATTTAAGCATACAAAGGCCACTGTAATACGTATAACTGCCCTCGATTACATAAGAGAACGTACCCATACTACGTGACCCATTTTACCCCTCTCCCTACCGCGGTGATCAACCGTAGTATAACCAAGACCCTGTATTTTGACCAAGCTTGGTATTTTGTATTTGAAATAAATTTAAATTGTGGTTTTTTAAGTTATTTAAAATAAGATTTTTTCCGGTCACTTACATTTTCAGCTGATTTGTTAAAAAAAAAGCTAAGCCGTTTTTTACGCTTACATATATATACAGCATACTGAATAAATGAAAAATGTATAATTTTTAAATCTATACATACGTATGTACGTAGCAACCGCATTTTAAGCGTTTTCATTTTTAGTGCTCATCTGCGGCCTTTGCTGAGTACTGAATCATATTCTGTCGCTTATTTGAATTGTTAATCAATGTCGTAAATAATTTTATATATTCTTTTTTTTTATTTATAAATCGTTCGCGTAACGGAAACAAAAGGTGTTTGCACAAATTCAGGGACATATACTGACAATTTTTAAAATAAAAATGCTTGGGTTCCGCCTAAGTCGACAGAAAAATGCACTAGACTTGTAAAATATCCATTGATTAGACTTTATTTTAGTAATTATTTAAAATCATATTTTAAAAAAAAAACGTTTTAACTCTAAAAAGTCAACATTGTTTTACAAAAATCGTGTCATGATGTTGTTTTAAAGAAAATTTCATTTTTATCCTATCATTAAAATTTTTATACGCACAACATGCCGTACATTGTAGCGCATGCGCCTATAGTGACGGAATTTCTTTTAAAGAAAGGGAGTTCTTTGGTCTTTTTTCCAGATTTTTGTTTTGTGTTTTATTTTTGTTTTTGCTTTTGTGAGTTTCGTAAACGCACCTCGCCAAGTTGCATATCGAATGAGTTCAATTGTATACATATGTAATGCGATCAGGTAGACAGACAGCAACAATCAACGAACCAGCATCTCATTTGTGCCATTGCGCCGCTAGACGCTTAAACGCTTAATAAATAATAATAGCAAACAAGTTAAAGTACGTAGAACAACATTAAACTCAACACCTCATTAAGTCTCGCCTTGCCATAAATCTGCCTGCAGACGTTTGCGCATGCGCTTCCGTTGTGGCCAACTTTTTGCCTCTATACTCTAACTCTGCGCACTAGGCACTCTGTGTAAAACAGTATGTACACTGTACACTCTGCATAGAAAAGCTGCATCATTATGGTTCATTGACCAAAGACAACGCAAGAATTTGCTAATTTAAATAATACAAAAAAGTGCTGCAACAACACAAACAAAAGACACAGCGACTGCAGCGGCAAAACACTATGCAAAATAAGTTTGTTTCTATTTCATTTTTTTGTAGCCTTTTCACTGTTGAAAAAAAAAAGAAGAAAATAATAGAAAAAAAGAAGGGGGTAAAACAAACGAAAATCGTTTTAAGCAGAAATTGCTACAAAAATATTTGCACACATTTTAAAAACTCACAACGCCACAAAATGCGCCATATACCGCCCATTCACCGAGCCAACGACTTTGCGTAAATACACGCCACAGTTTACTCGCTCAACTAATGCTTGATGAATCACCAGCAGTTGCGTCTTGAGCACACTTGGAAAAATCAATTAGAAGATGTCTGAGTCTATGTCTTAGCCAAACTTCGCATAATTGCCTTTACACTTTATCGGCAACAGCAACAGCAACAGAAGCAGCAGCAGGAGCCGTGACAACAGCACAAAAGCGGCTGCGAAGTGAAATGTATCTTGATAGTTGCTGCATTTGTATCTTTTACTTAAAATCTACAGCATGCCCAGCTCACTTGCCAGCCAGGCTGCCATCCTGACTGCCAACCTGATTGCCAGCCTGACTGCTGTCTACGAAAATTAGTTGCACTTCTTATGTGCCTCTAAGCACTTTTGGGCCAAACACTAAACAGTGGCATTGCACTCATGGCCTGTTTCTTCCGTACCCTTCTCGCCGTGCGGGGGGCTGTGCTACGCCACTCTTCACTGCTGAGTTTTTGTGTTGCTTGGCTCTTAATCTTGATGCAACATTTAACACAGCTGTTCCTTTAATTTTTCAACTTAGTTGGTGTTAGTGTTTCTGTTTTTGTTGTTGTAGTTGCTGATTTTGTTTTGCTTGTTGTCGTTATTCACAGCTTTATCCAATCAAGGGATTTTCATTTTCTCAGCTCAGAAGCATACAGAAAACCATGACGTTGTCGATGATGACTTTCGTATCGCTTTTGCGCTACATTTTTTTAAGAGCTGTGAAATTTTTAAATGTTATAAGAGTTGCTTAGGCTATATTGACAAGACAGTTCTTGCATGCTGCCAACTAACCATTTTTTTTTTTTTGCTATTTTAGCTTACGATTTGTTTTATCGGCAGTAAGTAATATTTCAAATGACGATGTGTCAGATCTTTTGTTTATTAAGATATTGGTGTCGAATTTTAGAGTTAATAATTTATGCATATTTATAACATTTATCGGTTTA
Organism: Stegana nigrithorax; assembly: GCA_037044495.1. Taxonomy (NCBI): domain Eukaryota; kingdom Metazoa; phylum Arthropoda; class Insecta; order Diptera; family Drosophilidae; genus Stegana; species Stegana nigrithorax. The sequence continues at coordinate 257,830 of JBAMBQ010003058.1, read as the reverse complement.
TCGGCCGAAAATTACTTTTACTAAAAAAAATGTTTGTTTCTTATCGAAAAATGATACAGGGTGCACCTGACTATAGCCTCTACCTTCCTAGTTTATTATTGTTTGCATATTTATTTTATTACCATTCTATTTCACACTTAACATGACTGCATATAAGGACGAAGCCGTCTTAAGTGTGACTACAAAAGCTTCCAAATCCAGCATAAAAATAACAGCAGTGAAGGTCATTGGGCGTAATGCCAACTGTATAAAAACACTTATATCCTTGCGATTCAATTGCAATACATTTTTATAAATACTCGTATGTATAAATGTATAGATAAATCCATCATAGTAGATATACATTTTAGGTAATCTAATTTTTTCTTAAATTAATTAAACTAAACGTTGCATAAAATAATTTTGTTTCGTAGGCTGAATTTCAATTTGAGTCCCAAAAGCCGTGACTGGAACTGGAACTGTATTTGACATCTACAAATTTCCTTTTGTGCTTGCTGTATGCTGTCCAGTTGAGTCTTCCAGAATCAATGTAAAGCACGATACAGTAAGCTCAGTGTGAACAGTGAGCATTTTAGCACATTTAAAACCCAAGAATAAAATTTAAACATTTCTTTTTTGTTATTGTTTGCATGATATTTATTTCATTATTCTTTTATTTCATACTTGACATGACAGCAAATAAGGAATAAGCCGAATTAAGTGTGGCCACAAAAGCTTCTAAATCCAACATAATAAAATTGCCAGCAGTGAAGGTCATTGGGCGTAAAGTCAACTGAATAAAAACCTTTATTTCCTTACGATACGCGGCGTCTTGCATGTACCAATTCGATGCGAAAATTGCTTTGGCTAATTTCTCATTTTCCTCCTTGAGCATGCTGGCATAGTAGCAACTTGGAAAGAGCTGCGCACAAAAGAAAACCATATAGAAGCCATAGAAAATGTAATCCTGTAAGTCTCGTACATAGAAGTTTATATAAAAGACAATATTGCACAGACTGGCACCGCAGGTCACAAACTGCGTCAACTGCACATAACAAATGATGCGTTGCGTTAAGTTGTATGCGCTGCAAAACAATAAAAAAATAATTATTGTAAATTTCCTTAGAATCCATTTTCTTCTATTTCATATTTATTACGCAATCAATAAGTGATACGCTTTGATACAGGCATGCAAGTCTGCTTTGGGGTTTTCATCATTTTCCCAACCCAGGCCAGAGGTGCGTAAGGCCAACAAACGTAAGTGCGCCACAAGTGTGCAGATAGTAACCGACGGATAGACATCGTTGGACACGTTTATAAAGCCAAGCACCGTACCACAGATGAACTGATAAATGAAGGCAATGCCATATGTGTAACCGTTACGTTGCCAATCGAATGGAAACCAGGCAGCGTACTGCAATTCCCTCTTGGCCTCCCAGACAATCATGCCAATCGTACAGAAGTAGAAAAAGAATGATACACTTAGGATGCTATAGTAAGCTTTTGCACAGCGTCGAATATCCTTAGCCAAAACTGTATTATATAGCACACGTTCGCGTTCACTGTTCGCGCATTTATCAAGTTTCCCGAACAAAGTCTCGACGTCTTTCATTTGCGGAAAATTCAAACGCAGAAATATATGTTTGAGGCTGACGCCAAGGTATACAAAACATACGGTTAAAATTTTGAAAATCTCCTCCGTGTCTGATTCATACAACAGTCCGATTAACAAATGCAACGGATACAAGATAGTCACAAGTAAAAAAATCAAATAATCGTAACTGCGTATTGCGAAATGCTGATAGCCAAAATGTGTTGGTGCAAAGAACTTAAAAATCGACCACATTGGTCGGTAAATGCTTAGAGTTTCCACTGGCTCTGTTTGAGGCAACATCGCGTACTTTTTTGGGAGGAATACATTCTAGTTGTTCATTTTTATATGGATTTGAGCATTGCCTCTTTGGAGATAATTACTCATTAAATATTCTGTTTGGCATCGCTCGTCAATAATTTAGATTTAATGTCATGTATATCGTGCGTGGTTAGTTTGCACCTGCAATTAATTTTCAGAATTTCACACAATGCTGCTTCCAATCCATTTTGCAAAAATTGAAATATTTATGATGAAACTTGCTGTCCCGGCAGACACTGTACTTCTCTTCTTATTATGTTAATAACAATAAAGGTTAGATTGAAACGCCAGCATATTGTATGCATTGTATCCATTGTATGTATATAAGTTTCATACTTATTTAATATTGGTTGTTTTTTCATTTTTTTATTTATCATGGTTTTGCAAATTTTCACCCACTATGACAGTGGCGACTTCTGACCTTGCCACTGGCGCAACAAAATCCACTTGTTCCATTTTTGCATTCAAGTGCATTAGAATTGTGTGTCCAACACAACGTAGAGACAATCACAATATAGACGCAATCATAAAAATCTGACAAATCAGTCCAGCCAGTTTTGCAATTCATTTTTATAAATACTCGTATGTATAAATATACAGATAAATGCCTCATAGTAGATATTTTATAAGGAAATCTAGTTTTTTCTTTGCAGATATCGTTTTTTAGCGGCTTTTTTTTTACAAACTAAAATAAAAATATACATATTTCACATCTTTACGGAAAGATATATGTGATTCTAATGCATTCAAAATATTTGTAATTTTGTACAAAATAACTTTGTTTCGCAGGCTGTTTCAATTTGTGTCCCAAAAGCCATGACTGGAACTGGAACAAACTGGAATCAATGTAAAGTTCTATACAGTGAGCTCTATTAGCAAATTTCAAACCCAAAAATAAAATGTATACATTTTTTTTTTTTTTTTGTTATTGTTTGCATGATATTTATTTGATTATTATTCTATTTCATACTTGACATAACAGCATATAAGGAGTAAGCTGACTTTAGTGTAGCCACAAATGCATCTAAGTCCACCATAATAATATTGCCAGCAGTGAAAGTCATTGGACGTAATGTCAACTGAATAAAAACCTTTATTTCCTTACGATACGCGGCGTCTTGCATGTACCAATTCGATGCGAAAATTGCATTGGCTAATTTCTCATTTTCCTCCTTGAGAATGCTGGCATAGTAGCAGCATGGAAAGAGCTGTACACAAACGAACCCCGTATAGAAGCCATAGAAAATGTAATCCTGTATGTCTCGTACATAGAAGAATACGTAAAAGACAATATTGCACAGACTGGCACCGCAGGTCACAAACTGCGTCAAATGCACATAACAAAAGATGCTTTGCGTTAAATTGTATGCGCTGCAAGACATTAAAAAAAAAGAAAGAATTGTTACAAATTTTCTTACAACTTCACTTGTTCCTAATTCATGATTATTACGCAATCAACAATTGGTGTGCCTTGATGCAGGTGTCCAAGTCTGCTTTGGGATTTTCATGATTTTCCCAACCCAGGCCAGAGGTGCGTAAGGCCAACAAACGTAAGTGCGCCACAAGTGTGCAGATAGTGACCGACGGATAGACATCGTTGGACACGGTTAACACGCCAAGCACAATACTAGAAATCAACTGATAAATGAAGGCAATGCCATATGTGTAACTGTTTCGTTGCCAATCGAATGGAAACCAGGCAGAGGCGAAGAGTAGCTCCCTCTTGCCCTGCCAAATAATCTCGCCTGCACTCCAGAAGAAGAGAAAAAGTGATACACTTACGATGCTATAGTAAACTTTTGCACAGCGTCGGATATTCTTGCCCAAAACTTTACTATATAGCTCACGTTCGCATTCATTTTTTGCGTAATTATCAAGTTTCCCGAACAAAGTCTCGACTTCTTTCATTTGCGGAAAATTCAAACGCAGAAAAATATGCTTGAGGCTCACGCAGACGTATACAAAACATACTGTTAGAATACTGTACATCTGCTGCACGTCTGATTCATACAACAGTCCGATTAACAGATGCAACGGATATAATATAATCACAAATACAAAAATCAAATAATCGTAACTGCGTATTGCGAAATGTTGGTAGCCAAAATGTGTTGGTGCAAAGAACTTAAAAATCCACCACATTGGTCGGTAAATGCTTAAAGATTCAACTGGTTCTGCTTGAGGCAACATCGCGGACTTTTTTGAGAGCAGCACATTGCAGTTGTCCATTTTTATATGGATTAGAGCAATGCCTCTTTGGAGGAAATGGGTCATAAATTATTCTGTTTGGCATCGCTCGTCAATTATTTAGATTTCATGATGTACTTGACGTGCGTGAGTTGGTGGTAGCAATTGCAGAATTTCACACAATGCTGCCTTCCTTGCAATTTGCAAAAATTGAATTCGAAAGATTTTTTTAAAACTTTACTTGCACTATCACTTATATATTTGACATAGTTATAGAAATATATATACAAAGCCTAAAAAAAATTGCTAAATGTACAAACAAACATAGCAAACACATACGTTTTTGAAAAATAAGTTTAGTATTCTGTTTTGCCAATCATTTTTCAATTATTTAAGGTGCGTGCCAGGCCATTAATGGTTCAATTAAAGCAGCAATTATCTTTATATGACATTATTTTATGCCAATTGAATACCAGACTTGCGTGATTATAAAAATCAATATTTTTTTAAACACTTTTTAATTTAATCCACTTATAAATCTGAAATCAAAAGCATGATTTATTATTAAAAAATTAGGAATTCCCAACTTACAGGTTTCCTCAGTCTATTATAAATTTTCCAATCTTTAAATTAAAATTTTGATTGAGTTCGATTTAATAATTCTATTGTATAAGAATAAATCATTTTCGATAGTTTATTTTGCTACACTTTGAAGATGATCTATCATGTGCATTAAGAGCATTTAATTTTCCCTGAGGAATGATTTAACACAATTGAATTACTTCTGTGGAAAATGAGATGTCAAAGTCTCTGTGTAGGATAGTAAAAAATTTAAAACAAGACAAAGAGCAAAGTTCAAGTTAAAGCAAAAGAAATTTAATCTTAGTTGCGAATGAACAGAAAAGTTCACAATATGTTAAGTTCTCTCAGTTAAGCTTGATCATATTTATGGCAGCAAGTATGGAGAGTCACATAATAGACGCAGTTGGAGTATCTCTGAGTTCTTTGACATAACTTAACATACGTAAGTATATATGTGGTCCTTTAATTCACCAGTAAACTGTGCTGTAGAAGTCGTATATGTACATATTTAGATCCAATGAGCAAAGGCAGCTATTCTTTATCATGCAATTGCATTCTGTATCAACACTAAGCCTCCATCTCGGACGTGCAAACATTTTCAGATATGTATACACAGCGAACCCTGATAGTGCATATCAGAACCTTTACTGCCGACTCAAAGGCACTTCTGTGTTTCTTGTTGGTCAGCATTTATTTAACCATTTTCCAATTGTTTAGTTGAAAAACTGTTTTGTTTTCGCTTGCAACTGCGCCGTTTACCGGCCTATCCACATTATTATTTTATTTTTTGTTTTTTTCTTAAGCACAGCCTAAAGAGTCATCATCATTTACGCCTGGACTTTCGTACGTACGTACGGAGCAACAATGAATGTGTTGGCTTTACAAATGATGATGCCGCTCTGTCCAGTGCTGTCGTCGTGCAGCGCGTTCTTGTTGTTGTTATTGTGATCACAGTTGTGGCTGTTGTCCCACCTGGTGTGTTGGCAGCAGGTTTACGTGCCTGCGAGTTTCCCATCCCATCAGCGGCAGCAGCACAGACAGCAAAAGCAACAGCAGCAGCACCAACAGAAAATTTTTCTTTTTTCTAGCTCTGACGGATTTCTTTATAATGTTGTTGTCTTTTAAATGTTTTTGTTTTTTTGTTTTTTGTTTTTATGCTTTTATTTTTAACTCGGCATCACTTGACGCTAATCGTAGATCAAAATAAAGCGCAAGAACTTGATCAACTGCCGGGCAGCGTACAACGCGATTTAAAGAAAAGGGCCGCCATGCACGCGCAAGAACTTCGCCAAAGCATATCTGCTTAATTTTATTTTTATTTATGTTGTTGCTGTTGTTGTAGTTGTAGTTGTTGTTTTTGCGGCATTGTACACTTACATATTACCGCATATGCACGCGATTTTCTAGTCTTTTTAGCTCGTAATTTGCATAATTTACATTTTTTCCTGTGCGACCCCTTTTCTTTTCTCTTTTTGTTTTAGCTGTGCTGCAGAATTTCGGTGTGAACTAAATGAATGTAATGCAGCGCAATTGGAACAAGCTACAAAGAAAAAAACAAAACGAAAAACAAAAAATAAGAAAAGAAGCAGAAGGAAGCAGCAGGCAGATAAACGCAACGTCTGCATAAATGCTTAGCTTAGACAAAACATCAACAAATTGGCGCTTCTGCGCTGCAAATGGGTCTACGACGTTGGCAAGCCGACAACGCAGAAGAAGAAGCAGAAGAACGTGAGCTGCAACGTGGCGGCGGCATCCCAGCGCCAATGATTGAAATGCGAAAAGCTGCAAAAACAGTTTGGATACGAGACGATAAATTTTCACACGATTAATGACGCAACCCACATGCAAATTGCTGACAATATATAAAACATATACAATTCATTGACTGGCTGCTGTGGGGGAGAGCGAGAGAGCAAGAGAGAAAGAGTCCGTTGCTGTGAGGAGTTTTACACTGGCGCCTTCATTTACGTCGCCATGCCTTTGCCATTCATAACAACTTACTTAGCTCAGCTTAGCTTAGCTTAGCCACGCTCGGCTTGTGTTGCCTGAAAGTGTACCTGCCTGTGTGTGCGATGTGTGGTGTGTGGTGTGTGGTGTGTGTGTGTGCATGCATGTACAATGTACAAACATATGCGAGTATGCGCCGCGTACTTGTTGCGCCCATTTATGGCCGCCTGCTTAGACATTTGTGCGCCGAGTTGGCGCAGAGCTGCGAAAATATTTTTTGGTTCGCATACCATAAAACACTCGCTGCACTGCCTTGATGGTCAGCTCCAGACGCATGACGAGAAGTAAATGGTGTGTGTGCCGCCAGACGCACATGTGCGAAGCCAACTTGGGCCGGCGCGACTTGCTATGGCACAGCTGCGCTGGCATTTGGCTAAATATTTTTGGTATTTCACTTGCGGCTAATGGGCAAAAATAAACAATCATCCGAAAAAAAAAATAAAACATCAAATCGAGAACTTTTGTACATGCATCAGCTGAAATTTGTTGTTTTGCATGCTAAAGCGATAAAAGGAAATGTGCCAAGCCTGGACTCTGGTTCCTTGTTGTTTAAGAAAATTCACATGAGGGCGGCATACATACATACATAATATTTTAAAATTGTTTTATTTGCGAAATACTTGCGAGTTGATTTGCTTGAATCTTGCTTACTAACTTATATTTTTAGCAGCAGATTCATTAATTCAGCCATAATCATTCTATAAAACTCTTTTTTCATGAGGCATATCTTAGAATTTTGAATTTAAAAATTTCTAATATATTTTTTATTTTTATAATATTTGAAAACACTTCATTTGAATAAGTTTTCATATTGTCTAAATTATAAAACAATTTGCGACTTTCTTTAATATTATATAATTAAGTAAAAATCTCAGATACTTTTTACTGTTTCTGAGCATAACATTAATGTTGCAGTAAAAATATACTGTTACAAGAGACCCTGAATGTGTGTAATTATCTACAAAAAGCAAATAAGTTATCATATCCACATTGCTTACCGTAAGTAGGCTTAAAGAATATTTAACTTCATTAATGGCAAGCATTAGAAATTTACAGCTAAGTTTGTCAGTTCGCGGCAGACTCTCAGCGTTCTACTTAAATCAACTTCGTCTCTGCTTTAGCATATTTGAGCCTTGAGTTCACATTAAGCTTGCGTACAAATAACCGTTATACGCTTATTGCAGTGCATATTTCAACGTATTATTGTGAATTCCCTTAACAACATTACATTCGCAGTTGCAACAAACTGCTAAGCAACGATTACGTTGCTGCAGCGCAGTTTTGCTGCTGCATATTTGAAAATAACCAAATTTGGCGCAGCAACATTTGTTCCAAGCAAATTAAGCGCACATCGTACGAATAGACGGCCAAAGCCAATAAACCAAACCAAACCAAACCAAAGCAGAGCCAAGCCAAGCAAGATAGAAACGACGCCGAAACTGAAGTAAAACATTTGCTAAACTATTCCAGTTGCGCATTTGCATCCCAATTTCAAAATTGTAACAAAGCATGAAACGTGCGCTGTAGCATTTTACAAATTCCCACAATGCACGACCTCTGACAGTTGCGGCTGCTGCTGCTGCTCGGCGAGCCCCGCAGATGTTGCATGTCGGATGTCCGCTGTGAGCTGTTCCTTTGCACCGATCTATCTGTCCTTTCAGCTGTTGCGGCTGTCCAACACTCTGACGACAGCCAAATCGCAAGTCGCACGTTTTCCGCGCGCACTTTGACGCCGACACAAATTAGTCGCCAGCACCGTCTCCGTCATCGTCTCTGTCACCGTCATAGTCATAGTCAAAGTCGCCAACGTCGTCGTCACAGCTGCTGCTGCTGCTGCTGCTGCGCACTCGTTGTCAGTCAAATGCAGTTCACTGCAGTACACTGCGCGTATTTGCCATTTGCCGTACACTGATTAAATGCAATTTTCAAATTTTCTGCTGCGATTGCCGGCGAAACCAGGGCTGCTGCGACATTTGGCGCAACAAATTTGGAATTTACAAAATGCTTGCATGTAATTTGGCTGATTTTATTATTGTCATTGTTGTTGTTAATGTTGTTTTCGCTGCCATGATACGATCATCATTAAATAATGAAATACTCGTACACACCGCCTGGAACGTGCATAAAGTCGAGCGAATTGCCTTTTTGCACACTCCACTGCGCGGCTGCGCGTTTGCATTTCTAATGGTAATTGTATGCCAACATGATGCCATTTAGTATGTACTTACCTGCATTTTCCATATGTCGTCATTTTTGTTGTTCGTGTTGTTGTTGTTGGTCTTGTTGTCGTTAGCCAAATACTTTTAAATTTCCATAGTGCTCATATACGCGCTCGCGCCTTCTTTGGCCATGCAAGACACTTGCTTTAAGCATTTGCCAAACAACAAACAACAACACAGCTAACAGCTAACAGGCAACAGGCAACAGGCAACAACAAGCCATAGCCAATAGCCAAATCGCCGTATGTAGCCGCATGTAGCCAAATCGCCCAAAGTATACGTAAAATATGGCCATGTGTGCTATGCTCAAATTGGTAAATTGCTCGCCTGCTCGCTCTCGCACACAGCAATTTAAAGCCGACTAAGCAAGGCAAAGCAAACAAACAACAAACACTTGAAACTGTCAATGAGCCGCATTGCACGTTGATTGTTGATTGTTGCATTGCGCGACAGACTGACCGTCTCTCGCCGGCTGCTCGCCAGTTTGGCTCTTTACTTGGCCGGCTTCTCGGCTGTTTGACTGTTTGGCTGTTTGGCTGATCGGCTAGTCGGCACTTTACTTGTTTACTACTCTCGGCCATGCGATCGATCTATGCGCCGGCTGCAAATCGCTTTGCCAAGTCGCGTGCGCATGAATTATGGAAATTTTTGCGAAGCATGTGCGCCAAAGATTTTCTTTTTTTATATCGGCTCGGATTTTTTGCTGCTATTGTTGTTATTATTAAAGACATTTGTTGTTGTTGCTGATGTTTGTATTTGGTAAATTAAACGCATATTTGGACGTAATATTAGCAGTGCAGCATAAGCTATGGCATTTGGCTTTTGATAAATGCCCAACAGGCAACCGGCAGTGACTGCATATGTGTGTAATAAATCGTTAAGTAAAGCACATTAGTTTTAAAATAACAAATTTTCTATACTTTATTTTATGTATTATTTTTTCATTTATATATATACATATATATACATATTTTTTTTTTTTTGTATTTGATATTAATGTAAATATAATTTTTCTTTAACATAAAGCTTAATTTACAGCTTATATACTTATATTACTTTATTTTAATTTTAATTTTAATTATTTTAATTTTCTTTAATTCATACATTTTTTAATAAAACTTAACTTGAATCACATGTTTAAGCTCACTGCCTGTATAATTCGCACTTCTGAAGACAAACAATGTGTATGCGCATGTCAGACAGGAAGTGCACAAACAATAAAAATAAAAATGACATGCCAAAAACAAAAACAACAACAACAGTTTGCCATGCAGAAATCAACGAAGCATGACAACAATAAGCTAAGGAATGTTTAGCTGCGATTTTAGTGTATCCCAAGGAATTACAAAAAAACCTCTCTGACGACTGCACAAGTGCTGCGGCAGTTCTTACATTTTGCCAAGAATTTCACCCGAAAGAAGACAAATTTATGCATGAAATCGTTGAAGCATGACAATAAAAACGACAACAACAGCACGCTAAGTACACACGAGCTGCCTGCCGTCAGGTCACCCTTTATACTACTTTCGATCGTTTAGGACACTGCTCATGCTGACGACATTAGACACGGCGCAATTGCCGCATTGCGTTGCAAGCATTCCTCCGTGGCAAGTGCATATATAAGAGTACATAAACACGTACATACATACGCATGTGTACGTAGCCAAGTTGCTAAGTACATATATATTATGTAAGTGACTTTTTTTGTGCCGCTGCTGTGGCATCTTCGGTTGCCTGGCTACCCCATTAAGCGGCTAAGTAGCAGCATAAGATCGACTATTTGCGCAGTTTTTGAACTGTGGTCAAAGCTATAAAACTCAAAACCAGAAGGGCAGCTCTCTTGCAGTCACAGTCTTGTGTCTATCTTCGTGTCGGTGCCTATGCCTATGCCAGTGCCTGGGACTGCGACTGTGACTCGGAGTTGGACTTAGCCTAAGCCATAACATGGCAAGCTGTTGTTGTGTGTCTTGAGTTATGTTCGGGCGCATATTATGTTGGTTACAGTCACAACAACAACAACAAAACAAAAGCAGCAACGGCCACATCAACTACTATTACGAAAAAAAGTTAATTATCTTTTTTGTAACGCCAAGACAAACCAACAACATTCTTAAGGCGAAAAGTAAGAATTATATACTTTTTTCTCTATTTTTTTTTTTTTTTGTTGCTTGGCTTTTTTTCTACGCCAAGCTTTAGGCAAGCAACGATTTTACTGTACACACACACACACAAACACTCATTGAGTGAGTGTGTGAGTGAGTACTGCCTTTTGGCCAGTGGCGAGTTGCCGTGGTTCATTGAACTGTTAATTGTAGCGCTGCCGAGTGTGAAAGGTGATTTTTCAAGGCTGCCTGTCAGTGAATGTGAGACTGAGCGAGTGGCGCGCGAGCGGCGGCATGTAAGTGAGTTACCACACAGCACAATTCTGAGGGCTATTCCGCTTATAAACTATTTCTATTTGTTACTATTATTATTATATTTTGTTTTTGTTTTCATTTACTGTTTTTATTTTTAGAAAGTATATGGCATTTGAAAAGTATGTTTACGATGCACGCTAATACCATATAAACGAAATACGCATTTTCTTGTTTTGTTTTATTTTTATTTTTTTCGAAATTTTTCGAAAGTCCAACTTGCGCAACAATAGACTTAGACAACAAACTTGCGCTAGAAAGTGCGAAAGTGTTTGTTGTTATATATGTACTTCATGCCATGTTATGTTACAGGCAACTTCAAGCCAATGTCATAACTTAATGTAACTAATGACTTTGTACTGCTTGTCATAAACAACAACAAAAGTAGCACCTTGCACTTGGTCCAACGTAGACACTGGACTGAGTTTTTACAGTTTGCGACTCATTATGCCATAAAATGTTTAAAACTGCATTTAACACAAATAAAAATTTATTATTTTATAACAAATTAATTTTAATTAAAATTTTAATTTCATTTGCTACACCTGTCGCCAGTCAAGGCGAGTACTTAAATTTGCACCTGTGCCAGTCGCTTTTGACTTTAATAAAATGCATAAAAAATGCGCGTTAGACGCTGAACAAATAAACAGCATTGAGGCAGCAAAGTAAAGATGCGCAGTGAGGTCTATGAGTGTTAAAAAATAACAACAACAATAGCAACAACGAAAAAAACCAATATATGGCAGTTTAAAGCCGTTAGCACTCACAAAGATTTGACACTTTGATTTTTGGCTAATTTTATTTCAACTTTTTGCTTATAGAAAAAATATGTAAAATTCCTTCGATCTATCATTAAGTTAAAAGTTAATTTATTAATAGAATATTTTATGCTAAAATTGCCTTTTAATAGCCACGTTTTATTGTTCTTGTATGTTTATTAGTTTTGTTGTCACTACTTGACTGTAACTGCAGTTCAATGTCGAATGTGCGAATTCGTAACAAGTTCAATTTCGTTAAGTTCTGATTAACAAACTTAGCAGGCAGCAGCAGCGTCTCGAAGCTTCGTTTACAGCGAACAGCATTTGTCGCTAAGCGCGAAAGTTTGCAAAATTTACGAACCGCATGTGGCCATACACTTAATTAAATTAACACCGTAGCGTTATACTCATTTACATGCTGCTTCTTTTATGTATACTTATGTGCATATATACAGATATTTATTTACAGTTAAATTAATTAAATTAACATTTCTCACACACACACACAAGTGTGTCACTTTGCTGTGTATATATTTTCACTCTGTTGCTTACTATCCCGCACCATAGATGCCACTAAGAGATCACGGGAATATTATATAAAAAACCCGTGAATTCTTCCAGTGCCATTAACTGTGCCGAGATTGCTTGATACACACACTCACATATACTAACACCAAATAATAACTATTAATAAAAAACACACAAATCTGCACCTGTTGGCGCACGGTTACTCACCTGTAAGATTCACAGCCACAGCCACAGTGGCAACAAACAGCAGCAGCAACAGCAGCAGTCGCCGCAGCAATAAATTCCACACTTGATAAGTTCATTTCAGCGCGCATTTTTATTTTTCATTTTATCATCGCCATCGCCGTCGTCATCGTCATCGTTATCGCTTGCGCATTCAGTGAATACATTTTGGCACAACGCAGTCAGCACACAGCTCAGCTCTACTCCATTTTGTGGTTGCTTTGTGCTTTGGCTTGAGTTTGATCTATCCCACGATTTAATCAAAAACGCAAATTTTTTACTCTTTGGCTTTGACTTGAGCTCCGTTTGCCAGTTGCTCGGCTGCTCGCCTGCTTTGCTTGCTTGATTTGTGTCTTGAGGAAGTTGATAATTTCAATTTTTCACATAAGTTGAGTGCCTTTTTTTTTTGTTTTAGTTGTTGTTGTTGTCTTCTTGTTGCTTTTATTTTTTTTATTTATGCTGCGTGGGAATTTTTCTTGTTTTTTTTTTTTACTTTTGTAGTTTCTGCGCCGTTTCTTTTGCCTGGTTTGCCTAAGCTGCCTGCCTTGGCCATTACGCCTGAGAATTTTTCCCATTTTTATTTCCTTTTTGAATTATTGCATGTTTTGCGGTTATTGTGGCGAAAAGAAAATATTTTTTCACAACGCTTCATATCAAAATTTTTGCATAATTTTTTGCACTTAGCTGAGACGGTGCTGAAATGTGGCTATAATAAATTAATGTGCCTGAGTCTGCTGCTTCACAGTGACTATAATTTCAATTAACAAAAAAGCAATAAAAAAATATATAATATTTAATTAATAATTAATAAAGCATATAAATATGAATTACTTTCTATAAGCATTGTAAGCATTTCAGTATTTCCTATTTCACTATTTTCTAATGTAATTAATTTATTTTTTTGCCACACTGTGAAATCCATTTCGTTTAAACATTGCTTAGGTTGACCGCAATTGTTGTGTTTCGATACACAACTGTGTCGGTTTGAGTGATATTTTACTAAACAATTACAGCTTTGTATTGGTTTTTTTTTTATACTTTTTTAATATGTTCCATTTCGTGATTTTATTTTATTTTATTTTTTTTTTTCTTGAAATGTTGTCTTAACATTTTCATGCTGTTGTTAATTAGAAATGCGCAGCGGGCTATGCCAATAAGCATACGAACTGTTACAAAACAATAAGAATCGAAATCTGGCACATGAATAGAAAATAGAGAAATAGCTGTGCGCGCAAAACAAAAGACTTAAGACCCAAACTTGTAACAATATGCCTGCGCATCTTGAAATTATATCAAACTGTTTCGTTTCGTTTCGTCCACTTTAACCCTCTCAATTTTCTTTTTTTGTTTTTCGTTACAAATGCAGTTCATGCGCAAACAATTAAAGTGACTTTTGGCCGCGCTATAGCTTACTCACACACATACACACACACAGAAACATACACTGAGATAGGGATAGACGTCTCAACATTCGAAATGTTGCAATTACTTTTCGTTCGTCAGTCATCAGTACGTTTATTTGGTTTGCCCCTCTATTCGATTGTTCGGTTGGGGGTCAATTCTCAGTTCGTATGCGCTTGACAAGACAATTTAAGTGACTGCGGTGCAATTGACTCGCGATACGGAATAGCTGCGCCGAGTCAACAAAGTCAACGCTTTGATTGAGTGAGTGAGTGGCCGAGTGAGTGCGCGACTGCACAGCGGCAAATTGAGTTGTCTCCCGCACAAATGGCCAAATAACAAATTGTAACAACGAAATTGCTTTGGACAGCATGCATTTGATATGACCTCCGGCCGCACTCTGGCAATTGGCATACAATTTGCAGGCTAGTTTTTCCACTTTTTCTCGACTTATTTTTTTCTTTTATTCTTTTTTTTTAATTTTGGCAAAGCAATAAAATTTACGAAATAAGTCACGAAAATGTTAGTCACAGGAAAAATTGTAACCCAGAAAAAAAAAAAAGAAAAAATAAGAAAAATAAACCAAGAAACCAAACCAAACAAAACCAGTGTCATTAAAATTTATGCGCAATTTTATTGCTTTAGTCTCTCGTTTCGTATACGCTAATGATGAAGTAAAAGCTAAAATTATGCTAATGAAACCCACAGTGGGAAACTAAACTGGAATCTAAACTCGAACTAGCTAAGTTGGCAATGACACATGCTGTAGAACTATTTCCACACACCTATGCAGGCAATTACCTATACGTATGTATGTGTGTGTGTGTGTGTGTATGCATGCATGTGTGTTTCATAAGCAGCGCACAAGTTTGCAAAGTGGCTGCTGGGCATAATTTAGCAAATAGCCAAAACACAAATTTTCGGTGGCTGCAGCTACGGTAATTGTCACTTTGACAATGCGAACAGTGTTTCGGCGCGTTTCAAAACTTTGGCAAATTGACATGCCGTACATGGCACAGCGACAGCCGTCAGTCAAGCAAAAGTCAAAAATAGAAAATTTCAGCTTACACAAACTGCAAATTAACAGTTTTCAACTCTAAACAGCAACTGTAAATTGGCTACAGCCAGACATGTCGTGCCGTGTGCAAATGCTGCACACAAAAGGTCGTTACGACTGTCACTAATGATAAGCTGCGATAACTGCACACATACTGCAAAAACAATGAGCACAAACGTACAAACGTAGGACACACGTTCAGCGGCTTGCGTGCGTTTTAGCCACGTTTGCGTCACGTATGTACGAGTATGCATGTTTGTGTGTATGTGCGTTCTCAACATGATTTTTAACGACAAATTTACGAGTTTAATCTTAACGACAGCAAATATGCAAATGAACAGCAGTCGCACGTTTGCTTACAACGTCGTCGTCGTCGTCTTCGTCGGCATCAACATCAGCATCAGCATTATCATCGCCATTGCCATCATCGTCGTCATCGACGTCGTCGCCAGTAAGCTGCGTGTTGAACAACAACAAACACACAACAACAGCAGCAACATTGCGTTGTTGTGTCCGCTACGACAGCGGACTTCATCAAAAGCGCGCAATCATTAATGTTTTGATTGAAGCGACACTTTAAGCGCGGCACAGTCGTCGCTAAAAGGGCTCTACAATCTGTTATGTGACATTAGTGTTGGCACTCGCTTGCCCGTGTCCTGCGTGTGTTTGGCTATTAATTCTGTGCAGCCGTTGGCCAGCGCATGTGCGTGTGGTAGGTTAATTGTTATACGCATGGCGCATGCGTTTAGTCAAGTGTCAGTGCAGCGATAAGCTAATCACTGCGAGCAGTTAGACAAGTTGGCAGTTTGCTGCATGGTAGGTACTCATGTTTGTTTAAACATCGTAATGGCAGGCTGTAAAGTTAACTGCGGCATTAAACTTTGGCTGACTGCTTAATGAAATTAATGTGATTATTATTTATTTAGATTTCTTGAATTGTGGCTTCACAGCAGTTAATGTTGTCTGCATTGACGCATGACTTTTGCTTTTTTGTTTTTTACGAAATTAAGCGCCGATAAAGGCAAACTTCACTGACAGCAGTCGTTTATTTAATTTAACATACAATATGTATATGCTCTCGCCTTGGTCTTTAAAATATTACTTACAAGAGACGTTGTTCACTTGTGGCGCACAAGTTCGTTGCCTAAGTCTTACGTTTTGCCAGTGCCAATGCCAGTGCCAGTGCCACCATAAAAGGCAACTGCGCCCGTTTGTGACATGCCGCACTTGGTTGGCGCCACTTGTGGCATCCTGTCAGCATTTACGTCAATGTAACAACAGTCTACAATAACAACAATAACAACAAAATGTTGAAGAAAAACTGCTGCAATGCATTTACTGCAAACTATAAAATCCATTCATCACTTTTGAGCTATCAACGGCAACACCAACAAATATTAATTAAGCAAGGCTACGCGTCAAGACTTAACTAACAGGAACTAAATCATTGTTGTTGCAACAAGTACAATACCAACAACAACAACAAGCACAATTGCAACAACACAGAGTTGACAACATCAACGACAACAACAACAACAACAACAAGGAATAAAGCTAACTGAGCAGACAACGGCCGACTGTAAACGATCTTGACCATAAACAGGCGACGGCATAATAAAAATTTAGTTTAAACAAAA
Organism: Stegana nigrithorax; assembly: GCA_037044495.1. Taxonomy (NCBI): domain Eukaryota; kingdom Metazoa; phylum Arthropoda; class Insecta; order Diptera; family Drosophilidae; genus Stegana; species Stegana nigrithorax. The sequence continues at coordinate 240,927 of JBAMBQ010003058.1, read as the reverse complement.
CGGTACGCGCACATAAAAGTAATCCAATGGCAGCAGCAGCAGCAGCAGCAATTGCTGGAACAAGTGCCGCATCATGATGTTCTTGCTCAAGTGCTGCTTGCGCATTGGCATTAAATTGTCATGTGTGTATGAGTGTGCATGAGTGTGTCCGTGAGTGTGTCCGTGAGTGTTCATTATGCCAAAGTCAACAAGTTATGTGCAGTGCAGCTAAGTGCTTAGCTAGCTTTGCGGCCTTTTATGGTTAAAAAGGTAACAGTAAAGCAAGGCAAAGCTAACGCAGCGCTGCCAAACCTACTGCAGGCACATTGGATGTACATACTGTGTACATACCAGGCACGCATGTACACACGTGGAATTATGGCCAAATGCTGATTGATGTGCCTACGCTTGAGGTCAAAGCCAATTGCTTAAATACCTCTTAGACCTAAGCAGACCCAGACCCAGACCCAGAACCAGACCCAGGCTCAGCGGCACAAGATTTGTGCTGTGTGTTGACTTTTCTATATTTGAGCAATGTTCTTTTGCAAAAGTTAATGACTTTGCTGTGGCTTGTGCGCACGCTTAACGGTAACGCTGATTGACACACACACACACATACACACACACACACCACTCAGAGACGTGCCAGCAATTGACTAGTATTTATTTTTTACTTTTTTTTTTCTTGTCTCTTACTGTTTTGCTGTTGGTTTCTTTTTTTTTTTTTTGTTCTTTTATTTTTTTTTTGTTTAATGCTGTTTTCTTGCAAATTTCTTTCTCTGTAAATGCTTTAGAATGAAAAGCAGTCGTAAACAGCTGCACATGCGCAAACTGGCAGCAAGCAGCAGGCTGGCAAGCAAATCAACTTGCAGAGTTTACTGTCGCCATGCCTTAAGTAACTCATGTACATATTGTATGTAGGTAGGAGGTTAGGAGGGTAGGTTGGTGGGTAGGCAGGTAGGTTGGCAGAGTTAAGCACATCTTCAATTGCTGTACATGGTACGTTTTCGTACGTTTCGTTTTGGTATTTCAATCACGCATCAATCTGGCACGTTTTTATGATGTAGTCAAGCGCGCATGCAGCCATACGGCAAACTTGTCGACAGTCACTCGTGCCTTGGCTTGACTTGGGCTTTGACTTTGACTGCATGGCACTAGTCGAGTATTGACTCGAATGTGTATGAACAGCATTTGGGCAGTGACAGCCGTCGTCGCTTTGGCCAAGTTGGCATTGCCGAGCGCGGCCTGTATATACAGTTCATAATGTAATAGCCAATGTGCTGCCTAAAGCTTGGCATGGCTTGGCTAGCCTCGGCCTGGCTATGGCTTTGGCTCTGGCTTTGCCTTTGGCTTTGGCGGCCCTTTGTTTTGCCATTTTGCTCTGGCATTACGCCACTGCGCCACTTTGCCAATACAGCAACGCCTGGCATTACAAAATTCATGCAGCACGAGTCGTTGGAATTCCTTATTTTATTTATTTTGGTTAGTTTCCTTTTCAATTTTTTTCCCCTCTTTTTTATTTTCTCTTTTTTGGCTTTTTATGCAGTTTTTTTTTTTATTGTATTTGTTCGGTTTTTTTTTTACCTTGTGTTGCCATAAGCGGCTTGCTGCAGCAAACACGTTTCACGTTTTACGCTCACCTCGACAGGATCACTCGAGGATCATAACGAAAATATTCTTGTAAAATAATAATATGCGTATGTGCGTGGCATTGCTGATGTGATTGCCGACCAATGGACAGTTGCTTGTCTTGCTGCTGCTTGTTTTTATATTGCTATTCGCACGCGTGTTTTGTATTTTTAACTGTCTTCGTTTTTGCTTTCTTTTTTTCTTGTTTTTTTGGTTTAAGGCCGAGTCATGCTCGATTTTTGCTTGTTGCGCGTTTTTCGTTACGTTTCTTGGTTGTTATAAATTTCATTGATAATTGCATATATTGATTACATGATTATGTGCATGATGATGTTGCAGTTGTTGTTATTGCTGTTGTTGTTGTATTTGTAAGTACGTGCGTGGCATGCAATAACAATTTTTTTGCACATGAATTATTGGCAAAAATGCTGATTGTTGTTGCCGTTGCCGTTGCCTTTGCCGTTGCTGCTGTTGCTGCCGCCATTATCTGCAAGTGTGCGCAAATTGATTTAAAGCGAATCGAGCGTTGAAATTAACAACAACTACAACGACGTCTATGTGGGTCAGCAGTATGCGTATGCGAGTGTATGCACTTTGTGAAATTTATGCACAATACGCTTTTGGTTATTGCACCTAATTTTTTTTTATTTCATTATTATCGTTTTGTGTATTTTTTTTTGTGGTTAGACTTATGTTAATCTTGATCTTATGAATGCGGAAAAATACCTTTGACATTATTTGCAAAATTCATGCATTTCAATTTAAGACAATTAGACGCCTAGTGAACTTTTTGCTCTTGCGTTAATTGCATTTAAGATTTACTATATGACATAAAACCTAAAGAGCGCAAAACGCAGTAAATACAAACACAAAAATATCAAATAATATGCAATCATATGGATACAGCATGCATTCATAAATAACTGCAGGCCTTTAAAGTTGCACAAAAAAACTTATGCCATTTCACGTCTATTTAAGGCAATAGTCACAGTCAAAAAACAAAGCAAAAACTAAGAAAAAAAATAAATATCGATGAAAAGAAAATAGCAAAACAGCACAATCAAAGGCTGGCAGGCAGGCAGGCAGGCAAGGCAAGGCAAGAAACCGTACTAGGAAATGCAGTCAGCACTTAAACTTTATGTTATCCATAACTAAAACATAAGTGGTCAAAATGTTCAATATGCAAATGCAACAAGCAGCGGCAGCGACAGCAGCAACAGCAGCAGCAGCAGAAGCGCTAGTTAAACTCACAGTCCCAGGCAACTGCATGGAAAAGCGACTGACTCGTCGACGTTCTGCTGCTCATCCTCATCTTTGTCGTCGCAGTAGTCGCTTGGCCCTGGCGAGTGTAGCTGGCAACAATCTTAAATCACAGTTTAAAATAAACAAACGTTGCTGCAGCAGCAACCACAATAACCAAAACCAACAACAACAACAACAAATACAACAACTTCGCGGAACAACGTCAAGCAAAAAACGAAGATGTTGTTAGCCTTAAAGGGGACACAACTGCAACGTCCAACTTTGCCACACACACCGTTGGCCAACTTTGGCTGCCTGTTGCCTGTTGCCTGCTGCCTGCTGCCTGCAGCCTAATAAACGTGGCCAATCTTACTTTCGCATGTATGCATGTATGTGTATGGTATAAGAAGACTCCTGGGCTCACTTGGCCTGGCAGTGCTTATCAGCAGCAATGTTAACAGTTATTTCAACGTTAAAACGTTGTTGTCAATGTTGCTGCTGCTGCTGCTGCTGCTGCCGCCGCTGCAAGCAAAATAATTGACAACTAAATGCGCAAAAATTGAACTCAGCTACGCTTATCGCTAAGCTCCACTGTCACTGCTGCGCTGTCACTGTCCAACACACACATGGCAGCCTGTAGTGCGCTCTCACTCGCACGCGCACGCGTTACGTGGCATTAAAACGTAGCATTGCAGCAGTCAGTTTTAAGTGGCGATATTGGCTTAAATATGACAGACAGTTGCCTAAATGGCGTGAAAAAGACGCATTTAATGTGCGTCGCTGTCAATGGCTTTTGCCTGTTTGTTAAATGTGTTGACAAAATCGTTTGATAAGATAAGCAGGCAGCTGCGGTTTGCCATAGTGCTGCCAAACCATTTCAACTATTGCCGCGTGTGTCAGCATTAACGTGGTTGTTGTTGATGTTGTTGTTGTGCTGTTGTGGCTGTTGGCAGTTAAAAAAGTCAGTTTCTTTTTTTTGTAACTAAATGCGTTGGTGTACATACTTTGGTATTTTGTTTTTATATCATAAACTTATTACATTTCGTTACAGCGCTAGGCAAGTTGCTTGCTTAAGTCTTTTGTTTTTGCTATATTTTTTTGCATTTTTTTTTTTTTTGGTAATTGCTTGACCCGTGTATTGGCATTAATTTTTTTTTGCTTCTTTTTTTTGTTAATTGCAAATGCTGCTTGCCAGTGTTATTAATAATGCTGTACTACAACATATTACACGCACAAATATGATTCACTCACATGCCAACTTGTGTTCGCTTTTTGGTTTATTTATTTTTTTTTTTTTGTTTTACACTTGCACACACACAGAGTACGGAGAAGCATAGCGCGGACGGGAATGCTGAATGCTGTGGCGAGTGGTGTACACCGTCGGCACGACCACCACAATTACATCCGGTAATTTAATGTAATTTTATATTTCATTTCAATCGCATGCGATATCACAGCACAAGCTTCTCATATATGTATACTCGCATTTAGTTTCTTATATACGACTGCGACTTTATACATAGTAACTACAGTATTTTCTTTTTCTTTTTCGTTTTTAAGCGATTGTTCGTTCGTTTTGCCGTATTTCTCCCCAACTAACTTGTTAGCATTTGTTTGGCTGTGAGAAACGTAGGTACGTACGTCTGTGTCTGCGGCATTAAAACGAGTGAAAAAGTGATTGTCTGCGACCACCTGAGTCAGTTTGTTAGTTAGCTTGTATGCTCGCTTAGCTGCTTGCCAAGCTGTCTCTCGGTCGCTCGGTCTGTCTGTCTGTCTGTTTGTCTGCCTATCTATTTATGTGACGGCCTGCCTATCTGCTGCTTGCTACAATTGAAGGCATAACCTGGCTATTTTTAAACTATACACAGCGCGAAAATTTACTAAACGTAATTAGTTATTTTAGAAAAATAAAAATAAACTCGCAACACAATTTAAATTTATCAAATACACAAAAGCCATATAAACTTGGCATACAACTTAATGACGCAAACGTGTTGCTGATAAGTTTAAACACAATTTTAGCAGAACAGGCCATACACTAATAATACAAAAAAAAAAAAAAACAAGAACGACAAAAAAAAAACAAGCTACACTTAACTAAAGAAGTTCGGTGTGCCTTGTCTATATAAAGTTGATTTGACTTGTCTCGACTCAACTTACCCGCCTAAGCATATAAAGTTTGCTAGTTTATGGCTTTTGACTGAAAGCGACGCTAATATATTTTATTTATTTCTTTGTGTATTTTTTTTTTTTGCGATTTCTTAATGTATATTTTGTCCAAGTTTGTCAACGTTTATTGTTGCCGTTATGTTTGATGTGGCTTACAATGATTAATTATTTGATTTGTTTAATGAATTATTGCAAGAAGACGCCCGAAATGGCATTGCAGACAAATTTCATATTTCAGCTAATTAAGCCAAATTTGTTTTAAGCTCAACTGGTTCAAATCACAACTGCAACTAGGCGGAGAAATGTGCGCACAACAACAAATAGCAAACTACAACATAAAATTGAAATACGTGTATTATGGCGTCGACTTTTACAGTCCAAAAATAAACCAAAGCGGCATAGTGTAAAAAAAAAAGAAACTATTTTTATGATTAATTAACAAAGCACAACTCAGTCAGAGAAGAGCAGCAAGCAGCGATAAAAAAAAAAAATCAAAAAAGAATAGAAAAAACGGTTCAACGTTGCTATTCATTTTGCCGCTTAAATGCTTCATTAATTAGAATTTATTTGTTGTAAAAAATCCCGATTTTTTAAACAATTTGTGAAACCATTAACTGCCGCCAGTCAAAAAAAAAAAAAATAAATAAATGAAAAATAAAAAGAAAGACTTTGCGGCAGAGAGTTTGCAGGTATGTGCCCGGCTAGAAAAATGCCAAGATTAATAAGCAGCAATTAAGAAAATCAAACAACAAAGCAAAGAAATAGCAACAAAGTCGCAGCAAAAAGTCTTAAAAGTCTCACCAAAGGCAGTTATAAATATTAATTTTCTGACTTCTCTGTACAACAACAGCAGCAAACTGGCAGCCAACACTCGCGTCTGCCCATAAGTGACTCGACTATGCGCAGTTCTACTCAAACTGAACTCAGGCAAAACTGTTAGAAATAGGCGTCGCTCAACGGTTTAAAAACGCATTTAACTCGGCTTAATTATACGCAACAAAAGTGCGCACTACGCTACGCCATGATAAATGATGCCCGCAAAGCGAAAGGTCAGTCAGCCAGCCAGTCAGCCAGTCAATCAGCCTGTGTCAGTGTTTGGCGCAAGTTCGGCATTTTTTAATTAAAATCAAAAAAACACACCATGCTCTATGCATGAGTTATTATTGAATTTTGTTTTTTGTCTAGAGTCGTAGTCTGTTGCTTTTGTTATTGTATGGCTGGCACCTGCTTACGCTTACTGCAAGCTGCGCTCGCAGCTAATCAAAGACACAATATGCTTCTTGTGCTTCTTATTTGTAGTTTACCTGCGGTGGCCGCAACGACGGCAATAACAACAACAACGAGACACATCCGTTGCGCACAGGAAGCTCGCTCGCAGCTGATTGGCAGCAGCAATCGTTACAATTGCGAGCAACAATATTTATTTCGTTGTCATTTGATTGACAAGTTCATGTTGCCAGCTGCCACAAGGCAGCAGAGACACCATTGCCATCGCCAGCGTCATCGTCATCGTCAGCCCGATTGCCATTGGCATCGTCAGCCATCGTCAGTCGTCAAACACACTGCAATGAAAAAAAAAACGGCAAAAATATTGCTTTTAGTTGTTAGTTGTTAATCGATTTATGGGGCCTAGGCGCTTTATTGCTAACTAGGTGAGCTTATGCCAAGAGTGCAGCAATGCAGCAGCAGCAACATGCATCGTGTGCAATTAACTGCATGCTTCTTTGTTAGCGCATACCAAGCTAGCAGGCACCAGCCGCAGCGCATAAAAATTTTGACCAGCCATTGCGGCCGGGCCGCGTTGGGCCGTGCCGTGCCAAGTGCATGGACCCATTCACTCTCTTGTGGCGCCTTTTGTTTTCATTTCATTCTGTGGCACGTCGCTTGTAGGGTTTTGCTTTGGCATGCGACAATTGGTTTACTCTGCGGAATGCGGTGGTTCGCTTGTTTAATGTTGTAAGCCAACACGACTGTCACATTCCATTATTAAATGGGAATGCTTTACAGAGCGGACAACTGGTTATTGCAGTAGGTTTTGAGGCTTTAAATTGCTATGCATATTCTGCTGATTTTTAATAACAAAGCAGCAAATGCATAAAGTCGTTTTTTTTTCTGGATTATGCAAACTTACTTTTGTACTTAAATAAATTCGATTTGCCGCGCAAGCAGCAAATGCATGTGTTTCACGAATTCAGAAACTACAAAAGACATCAGCAAACATAAGAAGGAAGTTTTATCTTTAAGTACAATACAGCAACGCGCACATTCACTTATTCATTTATTGGCAGCACTCAAAGCATAATTCATTTTCTTTGCTGGCATATAGGGCACTGAATTGCATAATTGACTCTGCACCTTCAAATTCAGACGCCTTTCTTTGAGAGATAAGAATTCATAGCAAATTTTAACACTCAAAATCTGTTGTCATCAGCACATAATATGAAAGCGCAGCAGCTGCACTGAGAATCTTTCTTTTCTGTTTGTTGATGCTGCGCCGGTGTCCAGTATTGAACTCCATACACATACCGCCAACTCAGCACACCTGGCCTGCAGCAATAATTACAATTTGACGTTTTTTTCTTATTTTTAAATTTAATATAAAAAAGCACTTGCAGTTACTCAGTTGGTGTGTTGCTAGTTTTAGTCATAGCTCGGGCAGGCACTAAACGACTCACTTGAGCGCTTGAGACAAAAGCAACGCTTCCGTCAGCAACTTTAATGATGTTAATTAGTCTTAAAATGCAACCTTAAGGCACACAGGACAAACGCTTTCAACGCAGGCAAAACCAACAATCAGCTGACAACAAGGTACACCTCTTCCTGTGGCGCATTAAAGCGAATAGCAATGGACAGCGAATAGCTGCGACAGCGTCGGCAGACCGCAATTATGCAGCGCGCTGCAGTTAGCCGAAAATGGTTATTAGTGCGTCTTAATGGCACAGACATGCGCATAAACTTTTATTAAGTGTCATCGAGTGTCACCTGAGGCGCCAAACAAAAAAAACAATAATGAAAAGAAATACAAAACAGAAAAACTAGAGAGATAAAAACAAAATAAAAACAGAAAAAGAAGCAAGCAGCAGTAAGAGGCAACAAGTGTGCATTGCAAATTATCGCATGCACAAAAATTGATATCACAATGCGAAAAATGTCTAAACGGCACATAAACTGACAGCATTATGAGTTAACCTGCGCATTGCTGTTGTGTTTAATAAACTTGGAAGCAACTGCAACATGGCAAGTGGCTAGTGGCAGCTGAGAAGCGAGAGAAGTGCCAAGTGAGGAGGTGGGGAAAGTGTAGAAGCGGTTGTGGCAATCTGCTTGCGAGTTTGTGTTGGCATGTGTGACAGCGCGATAAGCAGAAGGATGCGCCAGAGCAGCTACCGTCAGTGTGGCGGCAGACAACAACGACGCGACGGCTGTTAATAAAATGAAATATTAAATGCGCTTTTCAAAGATTAAGTCACGGCAGTCAAGTCGCAGCCACACTCACTTCACTGGCTTGGCTGGCAACTGGCAACTGGCAACTTGGAAGTGGCAAGTGGCAAGAAGTGGCATACGACGTGGGCATATCTTGTTTGGCCTGGCGACGCGTGAAATGATAAACACAATAAATGTATTTATTAAGTCGTCTCGATGGACTCGATTTAATGAAAATGTTCAACTTAAGTTGCTTTGCGCAGCAGCCTTTGCATACAAGAGCAGAGTCATGCTTGCTGATGCTTGCTGCTGCTGCTGCTTCTTCTTCTGTGTCGTCGTCGTTGTGGCGATTAAAGCAATTCAATGCGCCTGCGCGCATAATTAAATGCATGTCGACTTGGCTACTGGGCTTGCGTACAAATGTACATCTGCGCACGTTTGTGCGTCTGCGTCTGTGTCTGCGGCTGCGTATGCGTTTGGGTCTGCGCATGCGTATGCGCTTAAGTGCCTTGTATCTAGAGCAAAGTCAGGTGTCGCTGTCTTGTAATGACATTAAATATGCTTAAGCATGCATAAATAAATCGCGCGTCTGCTGGCCGCGTGTAAATGCAAACGCAAACTTGTTGCGCGCCGCTGCGACTTGGTGACAAAATGCCCAGACAAAGCGCAAGACTCCGCGAAACGCGCGACTTGCGCGTTGTCTTTGCTTCGCTTTGGCTGCGGCTACGGCTTTGACTTATGGCACATTTCCTGATACCTTAATCAGTTGCATTCTCCAAGGTTTAACAAAATCTTATTTATTTCTTTTTCTCTTGTTCTCTCCTTATTATATTATAGCATATACGCAGCGGCGTACAGACTTAATTGTCACCCGGCAGCTCACGTGTCTGCGGTTGCGATTATTTCGCAAAGTTTGCAACTGCTTGGGATAAAGATCTGCCGCGCGCGTTCACTTCTAACACTTGTTGCACAACTAGTTAAATTAATGATGTTGCACACACACGCACACACACACACACTCACTCACAGATACACTCTGCCTGTCTGTTGTAGCGTCAGTTGTTGTACACGTTAAAGTTATGGGCGTGTACGAAATTCAGAGATTTACGATTGGCGCAACTTCAATGAACTTGTTCCATTTTTGTTAGCAATTTTTCTTAATGCTGTTGCTGATCTTGTTGTTGCTGTTGTTTTGCTGCTTAGCGATAAATTCTAAAGTTAATCGCTTGTCAAAGCTTTCGCGTGCAGATTTATCACGCTTTATCTGTCACTACTTAATAGCAGCACAAGAAGCCACAACTTCACTTGGCTACTCTTGTTTGTTTCTAAGCAAACTTTTGCTCCAAGGCATTGCCACAATTTTGCTAATGTTGCACACAAGCGAGGAACATCTTTGTGCACAAGCAATAATTAAACGTCAAATCCCTAAGTCGGCTTATATAAAAAATGCAAATAATAAAATAAAAATAAATAAAACAAAATAAATGTGCGTCATCGCTTGAAATGATATATGAGTGCATATTACAATTAAAGTCACCCGCTGCCGTATTTGTCTCTGTCTGAGCGGCCTGCCTTGCTGTTGTCCATTTGTCTGGCTTGCCTCGTTTTTGTTTATGTTTGTGCGCTGACAGTGGGGCAACAAAACTACAACTCAGCAACAGACTATGAGGCCTGTCTGTGTTACCAAGCAGCATATGCCAAAATCAAGACGACTTCATTTGCATTAATACATATATAATTGCATATTAATATGAAGTGCAAAGCATGCTGCATAGAAAGTATAGCCAGGCTCAAAGTCCAAGCAGAGTCTTAGCCAATGTTTTTGTTTATGACATGTAATCACAAAAGTTTATTTTGCTTGTTTTCCCTCTCACACACACATAATGAAAATTCAGCTGATAACAATCTGACTCAGCATAGTTCACTCAGATTGTATATTTATTTATATAAATATTATTTACACTTCATTTATATGCATCGGGTTGAAGACAAAATAAACAGCTGTCAGCTGGTCTCATGTCGTCTTTTTTTTTTCTTTTTTATTTTTTTTTTTTTTTGTTTTATTTCAACTTTTTACTTTTACCTTGAGTGCAGTTGCTGTGCATTTAAGTGTAAAATAAAAATTTCAGTCACTGCCTGCAAATAATTTATGGAGCATATGTAAAAAGTTACTTTATGACATGTTGCAAAAGTTGCGACTAACTTGACTTGGGCAACTAACTTTGGATTTTGTCTTAACGCAAAAACTTCACGTGTGATAATAATTCCATCATCTCTGATGTTCACAATTTCTCACACACAAAACGCTTTCACTTCATTTTAGTTTGACTTATTTCCTTTGAGTCAACAAACTCTATGAATTAACTGCAAAAGCAATTAGCCTTAGCCTCTTCGATGGCAAACAGTTGAAATTATCATGATGCTCTTCTAATGTACAAATGTATATATATATATCTATAATAGATATGCGGTATATGTATTAATAACATATCTGGCTTACATCAAATATCAGCTTTATAGTTACTACAATGATTTAATGACTTTCTACTCCAGCAACACTAAACAATATTAAAATCCTTAAAGGTTATAAAAATACCAATAATTTAAAATATGCATATAACTGAAATTTTCTCTAATAATGCTGGCAGCCAGTTGTTCAAGCTGAGGAACTGGCTAAGTGCTTCGAGCTTATTCCTGTTCCAGCTGTACTGAACATCGGTATAAGCCTAATAAGCAATTACGCTAATTTTGCCTGTACCCTGGCGCTGCTTGTGCCTAATACTTATAGCTGATAAAAACGTAAAATATAGAAACCTAATATATCGGTTTTTTTTTAGATTTTTCATTTATCATTATTGTTGCCACAATGCTATCGCATGACAATTTGCCAGACAACAATTGTGCATTTCATAAATTGAAAATAATTTTCTTCAGTTTTATTTTTTAGTTGTTATTGTTTTCAGTATGAAGTCATTAACTGTTTACGGCTGCCGTTTGGCAGTTGCCAAGCGCAATTGAGACAATAGGCGCGTCTTCATACGAGCAATGGCAGCAACAAGACAACAACAGCAAGACACAAAAGCACAATGCGGGACAAATTGTCAACTGATATGTCGGCGACAACAAAAACAATGCGACAACGACAACAGCGACGCCGAAGTCGACTTCGACGTCGACGTATCTATGCGAGTATCTACACGAGTTACCGCATGCTATCTAAATATACGTACAATATAATATGCGCAGGCTCGGTGCCGCTTTTGCATATATGCACATACATGCATATGTAACATACACAAAAGATAGCGAGCAACATGCGCCGGGCCAGCGCTTGACTCACTGCTGCTCTAGATTTATGTGACAGCACTGCAGTGCTTATTTGTTTAATTTTATTGCCGTGCAGTTATACTCGTGCACATATGTGTACTTGGACTTTTCCGCTGCTTTTTTGTCTGCTGCTCTGCTATGTCTGCGGTTTGCTGCTGGCTCGCATATGTGTATGTTGTGCGATCAAGTTTAGTTCACACGCTTTCACTGATTTCAATGTTGTCTATCAATTTGAATTCGAATTTTATCGGATTTATTTGCTGCATGAGTTGTGTGGTGTCGTGTCTGATAAGGCCGGCGGCCACAGTGGCAGCCAAAATAATGCGCAACAGTCAGTCATATTGTGTTATTGGCTGCTGCTGCTGCTGCTGCATGCCAAGCAAATTGCTGCTAATGAGCAAGAAAATTTTCAATTCGTTTCATTTTTGTAATTTTTATTTTCCTTTTTCTTTATGTTATGAAAAAAGACACTTTAAATGCCTCACAACGTGTTGGCAGCAGCAAAAACCAAGGCATGGCATATATTATGCACGCTAGGGAATTGGGCTGCACCACTTTTGGTCAATGTGTAAATTATTGCGCACAATTTAAGGCAATGGCATTTATTTCGTGTGCAAACTTGTTTGCTACTCACCAGGTGTGCTCCAGCGTACGCTGCATACTGTTGGCTTGCATAAGCCAAACCATGGCATGGCTGTAAAGAAGAAAGCAAAACGTTAAAGAAGTCATTAGTATTCTTCTAAGGCATGTCGCAGACACATGTATGCAAGTTTGTTTTTTTTTTTTTTTTTTTTATAACAAATTGGCAAATGTGCAATTTAAAGCGTTTAAATCGCATGCAAATTTAATTGAAGTCATAAATCAAAACAACACGATCAACAACAACAACAACGATAATGATGAAAACAACGACACAACACTTTTCAACACAATGTCACAACAACAACACAACAAACACAGCGGGCACAAATTATTATCAATAATAATCAATTTTCTTAGCACATGCGCGGCAACATTTTTATAAATGCATTTTATCCATTTCCTTTGCGCCTTTGCGCCTTTTCGCCTTTTGTAAGTCTTATTCATCGTCGTTGCCAATGCATCTTCTGCATTTACTTCTTCTTTAGCTTTTTTGCTTTATTTTTGCCAATTTTTTAGCCCCATCATAAATGTCATATACATGAGTGTGTATGTGTGTGTGTGTGTGTTTGTGAGTGTATGTGTGCATGTGCCGCTGACTTTGCCTCACTGCAGGCATTCACAAGCAGCAAACTGACATGCGTGGGCAATAAACAGTTGCTTACGCTACGCGGCACATACTCACACTCACGCACACTTGCGAATGCACTTACATGCACACACACAAACACAATTGCTGCACATGCGTACCGGCAACTCTGCGTCTTCTGCGCAGCATCGTAAATCATTTCAGCTGCATCTGTTGTCTGCCTTAACTTTAAGTTAACATTTTTTGTTGTTTTATGTTTTTGCTTTTTATTTTTCGTTTTTTTTTTTCCTTTTTATTGCTGGATTACTGGCCTATGCTAACCTCACTTTTGTTGTTGTTGTTGCTGTAGTTGCAGTTCTTGTCGCATTGCACTAAGCTTATGTTAAAAATTATGATTTAACGCAAATTTCGTAATTAATCTTGACAAATAAAGTGTTGCCTGAAATTAGTAATAGTGAAACTCCGCATGGCTTTGCTTCTTTATTTTCGTGTTTTTAGTTTTAGTTGGGTTTTCTCTCATATGTTAAGTAAGCCAAAGAACTAACCTCTGATACCCTGCATACTCTCTCTGTCGCTTGTTGCTATACTTCTGATGTATAAATCTTTGCTGCACTTTATGCTAAAGATTTGTCTGGCTTTAAGCCAGCTTTGTGGCTCTAAGAATTATGTTTGTCGTTGTTGTTGTTTGCTGCTGCTGCTGCTGCTGTTGTTGTAGTTCTTATGCATCCATCATTATCCTTCATTACTCTTTATGCTCTACGTATAAGTGTTGAGTTTCATGTGTTCGTGTCAGTCAGGCAGTCACACAGTCAACAAATGCCAAGCGGCAAATCGCCATCCTTTTTGACCATATAGAAACTGGTTTTGCCGGCTATGAAATTTAATAATTGTGCCAAGTTATGCCTTTATATTGCATATTGCCGCATTTATTTCGGCTTGCAACTGTTTTTTATTTTTTTGTATCGCAAGGCTGCGCGTGTGACAAACGCCATTAAAAAGGCATTGAAAACTCAATAATGTTACGAAAATCACTTAACGACATTAGTCGGTAAAAATCAAAACAAGTTATTGACATTGACGTCAGCTGCACATAGAAGCAAAGTATCAAACTAACCGCAAATTGACCTTTCTACAACAAAAGCAACAACAAGAACAACGATAACTATAGCTGGGCAACGAGTAGAAGCCAGCTTAAGTATTTTCACAAATAGCATGACTTAATTATACGTGCACGTACGCTCACGACCGGTAGCAATTATGACGTGCAACACTACAACAACAGGAGCAACGTAGCGAACAGCCGAAGAGAGCGCAAGTGTAGGCAAGAGAGCGTCTAAGCTGGGCACCAAAGGCGTGTTGCGGCTGAATAGCAAACAAAAAAATATTTTAATTTTCGACAGGCATAAGGCGCTCTCTGAGAGCACACATGGCTGTGTGCAATGCATTTGACGGAGTCTGCCTCTTGCCAACATACTGACTCTCACACACACTTGCACATCGCCTTGCCTATGGGCTGCTGGTGCAATGTGCGTTCTAATGCATGACATAAGACGATGACGGCGTTGACGTGCAAGATGCACCACATTTCTTGCAGCAGCACTTACAAAAACTCTATGTTGCTTACTTGCCTGCTGCGGCTGCGGCTGCGACTGAGGCTGTGGCTGTGGCTGTGGCTGCTGCATGGGTGATTACATGCGCCAAAGTTAACTAATTGCTCGCTTACAGCGCAGCAGCGTACAGGTAATTCGAAGCTGTCATTAAGCTAGCGCAGGCAGTATATGGTAGACAACTGAAGTCAAGCCAAGCCAAGCCAAGCCAAGCAGTGCACTGCAGACAAGTCAAGCAACAAAAGAAAAATCATACAAAGTGCTACGGAGAACATCATAATTCCAAATGTAGCCAAGTACCTTGGCTTGAAGCTTGGTGCCGCTACAACAAAGTCAATGGCCAACGGGCAGCAGCCAACGTCAGCAGCTGCGGACACTTGATGACTTGTGGTATGTTGCTGGCGTAAGTATTATGCCAAAAGTTGATTGGAATTGGCACTTAAACATGGCTTAGTAATGCCATCATTTGTTTAGTCATGGCCGCAATATGCAGCTAATCTGATTTTGAGATTTCAATTTGTATTTTGTCATGTGTTGAGATTTCAGTTAAGTTGCGTTGAGTTACAAACATTTTTGCCTGCTACGATACATGCCATCGCTTATGCGTCACTATTGTAAGCGAGACTTATGCTCAACACAATAGCGACAACAACAGCAGGCAAACAACAATAAGAAAACGTGACTGCTGAAGTTAAGTCGTGCCTGATTTTATATAAAACATAACGTACAGCAGAAATTCACATAAATCAGTATTTGTTGTATTTGATTTAGCTTGACTTCCTTTTATTTCGCTAACAGGCAACTGTGTATAATATACAAGTATGTGGTTTTTTTTTTTTTTTTGTGGCTTTCATTTTTAAGTGTCATGCGCTATTTTTATTTCAATTTTCATTTTTGTACGCTTTAGACTTATTATTAAATTAAATTTATTATTTTTTTTTGTCTTCTTTTTTTTTTACTTTCTGTTGGGTTTTTTGTTTAACTTAATATCATTAAAGCGACAACGCCATGTCATACGCGCAAATTATATTAATTACAATAACAAAAACAACAAAAGCCATAACAATAGCAATACAGTCGGTCGGAAAGTTCAAACCATGCGTTGTTGGCATTCGTGTTTGCCTAAAATTACTAACTTACGCGGTAGCATGATATAAAAATAAAAAAAAAATAGAAAATAATAATAATACACAGATATACAATCGTATACTCTTACGATCGCATATTCGTACACCAACGACTGCTCACATGACATCAGTCAATTGTGAAATTGTTGCCATATTACGTGCGCTTGCGAATTTTACAACTTAAACAAGTTAGCAGGCATTGAGTTTTGAAATCAAAATAAGCGGCATAATAGGCAATCAGTAGCAAAGGCAGTAGCAACCCAAAAAAACGAAGACGTCAAATCTGAACTGTTCTCTGTAGCTGATTACTGCAATAGTTGGTCCTACATGCCAACTCACGCTTAACTGCAAAACTGTATTCAGCTTATCAGCGTATGGCAAGTATAAAAATTGCTGACAAAGCACATGGCCCTAAACAAAATTTAAAAAAAAAAAATTATGAAAATAAAAATTAGCACATAAAAAAAGTAAAAAAAAGACAGTCAGCAAACCAAAAGCTGCGCCACTTAAGTACAACTTGCCATATCGGCATTATGGCAAAAACCGCCAAAACCAAAACTGAAACCATACAGCAACAAAAAAAATCGAAATAAAAATACAAAAAAAAAGGAAAAAAAATCAGGGACTCAAAATTGAAGTATCTGCCTTGCAATCAGCGTCGAAAAAGAAAATCAACAACATACGTAGTTTGCCTGGGCAATGATTTTGTAAAAGCTTTTGTTGTTGTTGTTGTCAGACTACCTTTACTTGAATTTAGGTTGGTTTTTTTTTATATTTTACTTTTAGGTTTGCTGAGTGCGCACATTGCGCGCGCGTGGGTGCAGCTTGGCAGCAATAACATTTTTGGGATGCTGTGGTTATTTATTTTGGAGCTAAGCGTTTTGTTGCTTCTATTATTTTTTTCTTTTTGTTTTTTTTTTTTTGTTTTTTTTTTATGTGCTTTTTCATATCTGTTCTGTATTTACTTTTATTTACTCAGTTTATTTTTATTTTTGTCGATTATTTTGTGGCTTACATTTAAGGCACGGTTTGGAGTTGCTTGAACTCGACTGTTTTGTTCTGTCAGTAAGTTGACTGCCGTATACCGTATGGCGCACTTGTGTAGCTATGAGTAACATTCAGCGAGATGCCACAATTGTGGTGCCGCATAAATGTGGGTGGCTTGAACATTTTGAAGCACACAATATGACAGCAAAATATTTGCTGCAAGTTATAATAAATTTCAATTTGGCTTATTAAGCATAAACAGCGAAGCGCTGAAAACGTGAAAAAGAAGCCAAACAAAAAAGAGAACTTGCCAAGACATTGTGCCGTATATGGACTCTTGGAGGTTTCTGTCGCAAGGCAAAGTGGATACCTAATGCATTGAATGGTGAAGAGCGATAAAATGCAACGGTTTATGCCGTTATACAGCGAATAATGAACTCCGTACTAGGAGCACGGTTTTCGCTAGAAAGTTTTCAAATAATGTCAGAATCAATAACTGCCAAACAAATGGATTATGTGATTATGTGATCTTAAGAAGCTTTAAAGGTGCGGATTTCTGTAATAGCGTGTGTCAGATATTGAAAACGGCCCACATGTGTTCTAAATTAACACACAATATACTAAGCCACAGCCGTTGTCACCAAGTAAGTTTCGAAAGCGTATAATCAACAATGATATGCATTCGATTTTGAATTTTGTTTCATACCCTACACCCATTGCACATAATGTCATGGCAGCCAATATTTCTTGAAAGCCTTCATGACACTTAACCATTCACGATTTATCTACAAGCAACAATCCGGCTTAGCAATTACATTTCTCACAGTGTGCGCACCTATGCGCTAAGTGCAGCACATTTAAAATTTCAACAAATTCGAACTCACGAAGTTTTCCGATTTGTATGCTATGTATAATTGAAAGGCGATTTTCCTGTGAAGTTTCAGCTGGCGCGGTCGGTGGCTCATATCTGAGCAATTTTGAATAGCAATTTTTTAATCAATTAACTACATAATTTCGTGTAAAACTAATTAACTGCTGTCAATGGCGACAAATGTTTGCTGTCAGTAGCATTTAATGTCATTCATTTAAGTTAGGCTCAAGTCGATCGAAACTTAACTTAACGTAATGCAACGCAGCACAGCAACGTGACTCGCTTGGTGGCGCCCACTTTGCCTGATTGCTGTGGTTGTTGCTATTGTTGTTGTTGTTGTTATTGCAATGCATACACATAAGTAATCCTTGTTTAGTAGTAGCTGGCACAGCGTACGAGAAAAGCCAAAGGAAAACTTGTTTGCCGTTTAATTTGTTTTAAGGTTGTTTAACTTGTCGAGGGTTGGCCGGCAATCGACGTTGAACGCCTGAACGCCTGAGTGCCTGAGTGCCTGAGTGCCTGCGCGCCTGCGCTTTGCGGTTTCAAATTAAGTTAAATGTCAGCGCGGTAAAGTTTTTATTTTTTATTTTTTCTATTTAGTGGGTGTTTTTTGTCTGTTATTTGTTAACAGCAAAAAAGTTCAAAAAGGTTTTCCACAAAAGCATTTCCGCAGTTGGGTGAAATTTTTATGGCTTGCTTAAATCGAATAATTTTACGTTTATTTCTATTTCTATTTTTTTTTTGTTCTTTTTTTTTTTTGTTGGTTGTAATTTTTGTTTAGCAAATGTTGCATGCATGCGCGCATCAGAAAATCAATACATAATTCTTTTGACATACCAATCGCACATTTGTGGCATACAACAACGTTGCCACAGACGTAGCCATTGAGATAAGAATGAATGCATAAAAGCAAAATGCACAACAACAACAACAACAACACAAATACAAAACACAAAACAAAACGACGACAAGCGCAACAGTTGCAACTGTTGGCTGCTGCAGTCATGCGGACTTCAACGCCGAATCTCTGCCACAACGTTGCTGCACCTTAAAATTGGCAAAAAAAAAAACAAAAAGGTATAAAAAATAAAAATAATGTAAAAAAAACGAAAATGAAAAGTATAACAAATAAAAAAAAATAAAAAAATTACAACCTCAACTACTGACAGTCACCGTCACCCATTTCAAGTGATGCTAGGTACGCTTGCTGACTGCCTGCCTGCCTGCCTGCCTGGCTACCTTCCTCTGCCAGCCTGCCAGCTCGCATGCCTGCTTGGCTGTTTGGCTGTTTGGCTGCTTGGCAGCTCGGCTGCCTGCCGACTTGGCTGTCTTGAACACAGTCGCTGTTGTGGTTAAGTTGTTGTTGCTTTTGTTGCTGCTGTTGCTGCAGTAGTTATTGTTGTTGTTGTTGTTGTTGTATAAAGTGGAAAAAGTGAAATCAACTAGAATCGATCTTGCTTACATACAAGTTATATGGAATCCGGTTTTGTTTGCAGCACATCTGTTTAGTCTAAACAAGTGAAGGAAATGTATTCGAAGGAAGCACCACAGCAGCAGCAGCAACAGCAGCAGCAACAACACTAACAACAACAACAACAACAACTGAGTGTGTATGTGTATAAGTTATTGTAGTTGTTTGTGTGTATGTGTGTGTTTGTAGATATGTGTGAGTGTGTGCAGGTTTACATGTTGGGCGCTACCCATGCTCATCATGTACATACGTTTGCCACTAATGTCCATAAGACTGCCTTTCATTCGCTGTCAGCATCAATTTTTTTGCGCTATGTCAGTGCCAAGAAATATTTGATGTGCTTTGCTTTGACGCGTTTTTTTCAGCTGCTGCTGCTGCTGCTGCTGTTGCCATTGCTGCTGCTCGTGATGTTGCTCGTGATGCTGCTCGTGATGCTTCTCGTGATGTTGCTTTTGTTATGACTTTTGTGCCTGTGTGCCTATGCTGCCTGCCTGCCTGCTTGCCTGCTGTGCTGTGCACCTGTGCGCAAGCGCTCTTGACGTTTCAAATGACTTTTTAAATATTACCATTTGTAACGTTGGCCTAAAACAGTTTTAGTTGCGTGCTTTAACGCTGGAGCCCAGAGCCCTGGCTGGACTAGCAGTGGCTGCCTGGCTGCCTGTTTGGCAGTTTGGCTAAGCACAGTAGCCTAAAAGAGAGGCCAGTTTATTATGCTAAAGGCTGCTAATATTTCAGCCAGTCATATTTGGCAGCTGTTAAGCAAATTCAATTAGGCTGCACTATGTTTAGTGCAAATGGTTTCTTTTCCGTACATGAAGTGTTAGCAAATTAACACTTTTATATAAGTAAGTTTTCTAATTTGGTAATACCCTATATCATCCATGCTATATACTAACATTAAGCAGCATGCGTTACTATATTTAACACGGAAACGTATTGCTACATTTTGCCAGTAATTTGTCATTAAATCTACATTAGGCTCATGGGCTAAAATGCTTTTGTTAAAACATTTCTGCATGACATACGCACCGTTGTTCATTTTGGATTATATCAGCGCTTTCCTGTTTCCGGCGCTTTTTTTTTCTTTTTTTCTTTTTTTCGTTTTTGTTTTTAATGCTAATACTCATTAAAAAGAAAACTAAAGAACTAAACAAAAAAAAAAACTTGTGCTATAAAACTTGACAAAAGTTCACAAGCGACAGCAACAGCAGCAACAAAATTAAAGCAAACTGGTACTTGTCATGTCATGAACTGGTTAACTGCTTTTAATATAAAAATACAAATTTTTTTCGAAAGAAATATATGCGGTAACAACGCCAGAGCTACTGTGCCACTACTGAGTCACACACTTAGCCAATAAAAATCAGACATACGGACAAACAGACGTGCATATGGGCTCGCGTTCGCGTACACTAAAAAATTTTACAACTTTAAAGCAAAAGCCGAGAGATAGCAAAAAACTGACAACAAAAACGATCAAAGAAAACAAGAAGAAAAAAAGCAAACACAAATTACAACATAAAGGTCAAGCCGAGATACATTCAAATAAAAAAAAAAAACAAAAAACATGCTACCGTCAGCGAAATAAAACATACAGAATGAAAAAATACAAAAAACAAAAAATTAAATAAAAATAAAAACAAACAAGAAAAATACCACAAAAATTCCAGGAAATATCATATGTACACTTAAGGCACACAAACTACAGAAAAAAGTACGAAAGGTGTACGTATGCCACAAACAAAAAAAAACACGAAAAAATAAAGAAACAGCAAGATACATACGTTTCTACATATATTAGCCGACTACTTCGTACAAGTTACAAAAGCATAGAGTGAAAATAAGCGAAGTACTAAAAATAAAAATAAATATAATAAAAACTAAACCTAAACGTAATAAAATAAAAGCAAAACAAGCCAATCTAAAGGCGAGCTCATGTAATTAAGCTGCAAACAAGTGCAGCACTGTCAGAGGCCTAAGCGTAGCTTATTCACACGCCACAAAAACATATGAAGACCCAAAAAAGTCACATGTCTAGTATAAAAATTATGCGCGAGAAAATCCAAAAAAAAATTTAATTCATGTGCAGGTAATTACACATGCGCACTAATCATAATAAGCATCATAACAATAACAAACGCTACAACAACAACAACAAACAATATCAACATATGTCGCCACTTGAACCACCACCATAAGCAACGAAGAGAGCGAACGAAGAGAGTAAGCGCAGGAGAGAGGCGCGTAGCACGCAACGACAACGTATGCGCAATGTATATGCAACGTGGGAACGCACAAGTGCCTTAGCGTGGTTTGGCATTCTAATTAGAGGCGTATTTTTGTATATATTATACGTAGCTGTTGCTGTTGTTCGTGGCAGTGTGTGAAATAAATATAAATATACGCACATGTGTAATAACTTAAGGAATGTCCCATACGAAAACTTTATACCCGTTTGCGGCCAAGTGGTGTGACATTTATTGACATGCCAATAAGACAAGTTCTGGCATGGGCATGCGCTTTTGTATGTGAGTGTACACAAGGCAAGCAGTCAATGGCCAGTTATGCACAGTCTGCATATGTTAATGCAGACAGAAGCTTCTTACAGTGCGCTAAAATATAGCAAACGTCACCTTAAAATATTTACAAAATGCATTATAATATTTAGACCACTAAAGAATCTGTGTGTCAGATACAAAACTGTTTTCTGAGATACTCATCCGCAGTTAGGTTCGATTGGTCAGAAAGTACTGTGAAGCATGATCAGTAAAGGTTTGATTTTGCCTTGTTAATTTCAAGAAGACTGTCCTACTTTCTACAAGCAAAGACAAGTTGATCAGTACTTAAATCCTGTAAGGGAAATTCATTTATGGTTTATAATAAAGCAGTGACTTGGACTTCAATTCAACGCTAAAAAATGAAAATAAAATCAGTTTAAAATGAAACTTTATATAAAAATCAATCAACACATAAAAATTTCACATGCACCCGCTGTGCACTTTATTAACCGTTCACAGTACCCAAGGCCCTTCTTCTGTTTCATTTTATTTTTATTTATTTATTTTTTATTTTTTTCGTTTTCTTCTGCACAACACAACATGCTGATGGATTACTGACGCATTTTATTGTGCTCATGTTGAGCCTTTTTGGTGCGGCATGCCTTGCACTTTTAAGGCTCACGCTGGCCAATGTCGTTGTTGGCAGCAATTGGACGAACGAATGGCACAGCGGCTCAGTTGCTGCCATGAGTTTGCAAATTGTGTAACATTTTCTTGCTTCGTTTGGGTGCAACGCTTGCAACGCTTTTGGTGTAGTACTTCGATACAAAAACAAATGGCTAAATGATCAACACACAAGCGAGCGAGTGAGTGTGCAAGCGGATGTGCCGAGTGCGAGATTTCCTGCTTGCTGTGCCTACAATGTCAATACATACACAATCAGAGTATACACATATGTAGGTATGCATGTATGTGCAAGTACATATGTACTTATTGTATGTACTCAGTGCAGCATAGCTTGGGGTCATTTGGCGTGCAGAGCAGAATTCTGTGCAACAGCAACATGAAAACCTTAACATGCCCTTATTATGCGCTTAAACACAACGCAAAGCACACCAAAGTGAGTGAGTGAGTGAGTGGCTGCAGTCTGACACATGAAAGAAAACCTGTTGCACAGTTGCTCGCTTGCAGTTCAGCTCAGCTCAGCTCAGTTGCCTGGCATTTTGTAATTGATATTGCATATTTCTGCCAAGTACGAAGCAGCCGCCGCCGCCGCCACCGCCTGCTAACACGCTGCACACACAACATCTAAGCGGCAGCCACAGCCACATGTATGTGCGTGTGTGTGTGTGTGTGTGAGTGTGTAATAAAGTCATATGGCTCAGAGGCAGGCCTATCCTTTGGCAAGATTTTTGGTAAATGATGTCACTTGCCTACAATATGCCGCAGCCGCACAATTATAAACGCCCATTTTATACATTAATAAAATTGACTTTATTAAAAAACAAAAAAAAAAAACAAAAATTATGTTGAAAGAAATCATTATTTTAATCGTTTATTGACTTGTTTATCTTTTTAAAGAAAAAATGTTGTACTACAAATTATTTTTAATGATGCTGCAGAAATTTTTCTGTTGCTCTTGCGCATAAACTGTCTTTTGTTTTTTTTTTTCTTGCTTGATTTTTTTTTTTATTTCTTATTTCTTTTTTTTTAAATTTTTTTTTTTTTTAAGTTTTTTTTCTGTTTAATGTAGCTGCTTTTTTTGGTGCGGCTTAATTGCTTACGAATTTTCGCTATAATTTGTGCAGAGCCGCGGCTATTATCATGTTTGGACAGTTTGGACATTTGCGCACGCACTTTTTTGCGCTTTTTGTATGTAGTCGCTATGCTTTGGCTTAAGCGTAGCATAGGAAACAAAAAAAAAAAAAAAATAAAAAACCAATTTTTTTTTTTAACTAACGTAAAAAAGTCAGGGTTAGTAAGCGCTCAATGTCGGTGTTGTAGTTCAACACGCATAAAATTTTTGTTATGGCATGGATTTCTTTTCTAATGATTAATGAATGTTTCTGCCCTTCACTCTTTGTTGTTGTTATTGATGCTGCTATTTGAGCAACTATTTTTAGGTAGGCAAACGCAAACGACTTCTTTTCTCTACACTATACGTTTTAGTGATAATTGGTCTTGGCCAGATACTGTTGCGGCTTGCAATAGAAAGAGGTTCAAAACTAGCCGCGCATGCTTTTTTGTAGAAAATTGTGGGAATGACTTTTTGTAAAAGTCTCAGCCTAACATGATTATTGCTCCAATCTAAAAATATTTGTAAGCGAAATGAAAATGTCTGCATTTTAAAGGGCACAACCTTGCGGTGATCAAAAACGACTTGACTAATAATTAGTTATGAATGTATTCGAGCAAAAGAAAATGTTGGTTACTATTTTACACTGTCGTAAAATAAAGTCATAATATGCATGTATATACTTAAATGCACATATATGTATGTACATGTTCCCTCGTTTAATTTTAGCAACTTAATAGGATTTAACTTACCCGCAGACAATGCAGCAAATCTTCCTGCCAGCTACTGCATGTGTGCCTTCGTTTTGGCGGCAACAGCAAAAATCGCCAACAGCATCCACGTAAACGCACACCCAGGCAAAAACAGACGCAAAGGCTCACATTACATTGGCCAAGGACAGGGCAGGCTTAGCCGGCATTCTGCGGTTTGATGGCTCAAATTACGCCAAGGCAGGCGCAAGTGAAAGCAAAACGCAACAAAATATTGTATTATTAATTTGTACAACATTTTGACAGTTTGTTATTGTTGTTGTTGTTAATGATATTGTCATACAAATAGTTCAGACCTTGTGCATTATGCCACGGCGGTAACGCGAGGCTGCCTGCCTGGCAATTAGGCAAACACAAAATCAGAAATCTGCTATTTACTTTATGTCAAACATTTTCCTTATATTTTTGTACATTTTTTTTACTGACTTTCCAAAAGTGCCGGTTACGCTTGTCTCGGTTCTATTTCTGTGTCGCCTCGTATCTACTCAGTTTGTGTCAACTCGTGCCGTGCCTCAAAAACGCACAAAGGCAAATCATTCTGCGTTGCGCAATAAACGAATTTTCATTATCTTTAGTCAGTTTTGAGTTCATCTTTGTGCCTCTGCCTCTGCCTGTGCCTCTGCCTGTGTCTGTGTCTATGCCTACGACTGTGACTGTGCTTAGTGTGCACGTTGCCCTAAGCAACTTGTTTGCACTGTTTCGGCCGATTTAGTCTAACAAATTCGCAGGTGCTTACTAATAGAACATTTCGTATTGTGTTAATGAATTCAACAGTTTTATTGACACTTTAATATTTGAACGTTGAGTGTTTTTCTTCTTGTTGTTTTTTTTTTTTTTTTTGTTTTTGCTTGCTTGATTTATATTTTAAACAATTTTTTTTTATTACTTTTTTTTTTTTATTTTCCATTGTCTACTGCTCAAATGTTTTGCCACGACGTTACTCGTAGTTTGTATTGTTGTTGTTGTTCATGTTTTATTACTTATATTTGTTAAAGTATTTATCGGCTTATCTTGCACAGTGAATTATTTTATTATATATTTTTTTTTAGTAAGTCTTTATTTGAATTGTTTAACAGGCAAACAGTGAGTACAAGAATAATATCAGTTAAATTGTGCTGGCTTGATAACGCCGCTGCTAAGCAACTACACTCGCCGATAGCTGACGATGGACTGATCGTAATAAACGTGGCCAACACGACAGGTAAGCGTGCGAGCGAGCGAACGTACACACACACACTCGCACTTACAAATACACGTTGATGCACACTCACTGGCTAGTAATAACGTACACAAGTCACAAGTTTGAACCTTTTTGGTTCTTGTTGTTGTTGTTGCTTGCTATAATTCTACTTATATAGTTTCTTTTTGTTCTTGTTTTATTTTCTTTTAGTTTTTATTTTTTTGTATTTTTTTTTTTTTTTTGGTTTTTGGTATTTGCTGTATATTAGAACGTAGTCGTTACCGTCGCTTTTGTGTTCCAACACGCTTGCGTTTCGTTTTACGACTTATACCGATTCGATGGTGGTACGGGGTTTTTGTAACCTCTCGTCGCTGGCAAAACACTCTCAAAGTGCAGTCACACCGTTGCTCCCAGTCGCACACATCAGCTTATACAGTCGCGCAGCCGAGCTTCGTGCGCACTCAAGCGTATTAGCACAGGTGTAATTACCTGTTGGGGGATAGTCGATCTCACTCGCAACTTGCAGGCAGCTGCTGGTTGGCCCGTTCGCACAACGAAAAATACACTCAAACGTGCTCTCATGCACGGTGTGCGCGCTTATGCTCAAACTGTGCGCAGCCCGCTCTCGCGTTTAAACCTAAATGATCATTAGTGCTTTATAACTGGCGATCTATAGGGCTTTTCGTTGTTATTGATATTGTTGTTGTTGCTGCTATTGCCTTTCTTTCTTTCGTGCATCTGTATTGACCTGTTCTTGTGTCATAATGTTGTACGTCTACTTCTTTTATTTTTTTTTATTTTTTGGTCAATAAGTTCTCAAGCTTGTCGCTTCCGACTTTTGACTCGAGTTTCGACATGTTTACTTTTTTTCTTTCGTTTTTGGTTTTCTCAGTTTTCATTTCGTTTTTGGCCGAAACTAAGTTGCTTGCTGGCAGAAATTAAACCTTGGTCCCTTTTGTTGCGCCATCATGAAATATTGTGTACGTAGTTTGTGCTTATGCTTACCTTTACATACTCATAAGCGACTTAATATGGCCCACTTCCGTTCGACTTCTGGCTGTGTGTTCAATGGAAACTATTTGTAATAATTAATAGCGAATTTCGGTTAAGCTACAGCGCTATATGGCTTGGATTTTAGAAGATTACGATTTCAGTTATAAAAAGCGTTTTGCATTTACAGAGCGTAATAATCGTAGAGAAATGCCCGAATCTTTAACACCATATATTTGTGTTGACGAAGTGTGAATAATAACAGGTTATCAACTTAAAACGTTATTACATTATGCAGATTCCTTTGTCAATCATTTTGTACCAGATGCTGATTTCTATTTCTCTTGTTCACAGATCATATTCAACTTTTTCCAGACCATGGTTTCTTAGTTTAACATAAAGATCTCATTTATCAAAATTTTTTTAGCTTGCTGTGTTCTGACTGAACTTTTTTGAATTTATTAAATGATCTCACGATTGGTAATTAAATGTTCGTAAACTTATTAAGTTTGCTAATACTCAAAGTGCCTTGTTCGAAGAGTTTTGGATCATAAAAGTTTTCAGCTTAAAGCATGCAAACTTTCGATAGACATATTCACATGGGTCGTATGATTGTTTTATTTAACAGAATGACACAATTTCAACTTATTCCTCACATTTAAATAGTGACTTCAAGTTTTGCGATTGTTTCAAATCGTAAAATCATAAGTATAAAAGTTTATTCCCAAGGTTCAGGTTTTTTTTTTTTTTGTTTTGTAGCTTTTATTGCTATCCCATTTTTAAAAATGTATACTATGTATAGCTCAAAATAAAATACAAAACATACAGACTGAACCGATATTTAAAATAGATACTAATGTGAGCAGATCACCTGGTCTTGCTTGACCATTCTCTTATTTTGAAATGTGAACAAATTTCACAATTTGACAAAAAACATGCATAAATGTTAGAAACTTTAAGAACTCATTGACATATTTAAAAACCCACACGAAAACCACTTAGGCCAAAGCCACAAGCGCTGGACATATAATTTGATAAAAAATTCCAAACATTTCCTACACCAACTTAACCGTTTCCTATATTTGTCCACTAGAACATGCATTAAAGCCACCGGAACTTCTTCCTGTCTGCATGATAGACTTCGTAGTACATGGCAAACAACATATTTAACTCAATTGGCCCTTAACTCCGAAGCGGATATAAATCTTTATAAGCTAATATAAATGAAAATGCAAAAGGCTGCACATGCATGCGTATGCCCACAATGCCCTCCAGTTAGCGTTGCAGCAGCCAAGGAGTGTGCCGTGCTTAGCGCTGTTAATGGCATAATTGTCAGCCTAATCAATCAGCATTTTACATAAAATCATTTAATAACTGCAGCAGCAGCAGCAGCAGCATGAACGCCTTTGCATGCCACGAACCAAAGACGGCGGCTGTGCTGCCAAGCATCCGGCCTGAGTTCAAACAGTTGCAAAATTATGCAGCAAGGTTCATCCTGCGGCGAGTCGTCGTGTCATTCATCATTTCCCGCGTCAAGTGTCGCAGTGCATTTTCAGCAGCGACTTGGGGCCCCTCCTTGGCTCTTAGGTTAGCTGTGTATACATAAAATTGCTTGCGGTTTATGCAGTTCTTTGGCGTTTTGTTGCTTTTGCTACTTACAATTATTATGATTTTTTGTTTTTGTTTTTGTTTTTGTCTTGGTTTATTTACCTGTACGCATTCGTGTGGAAATTTCGCTACTGTTACTTTATGAAATTGTTTGGGTTGCATTTTGCCACATATGCGTTTGTATGTAGGTATTTCTATAGGTATGTTTAAGCCATGCTCTGCTATGGCACGAGCTTCTTATGGATAATTGGCGGAAGTAACCGTTAGTTGCAGCCTGTAAATGCTGTACAATGCATAATTGCAATTAGTTACAGTTCAGTACGAATTTGACTTTACTGTACTTTATATATTTTTTTTCTTTCTCTTTTTTATGCTTTTTGTTTGCTTATTCGAACATAAAACGGTTAACAGATAGCTGTGATTTTAGCCAGAATTTATGTAAACTGCTGAGGCGTGTTACACACTGGCCACCCCAACATTGCTGGTTAAGTGGTGAGTCTAAAGTTAATAGCTTACAAATGTCGGTACATTTAATTCTCTGGTGTGCAGACCAAACCCTTTTTTCGGATTTTCGCATATTGTTTGAATTTTAATTCAAGACCAGACCTCCATCTTAAAGTGCATTTTAAGCTTTATAATATTAGGTGACGGTAAAACTACACTATGAATCTAATTCACATGCAGAAACTAATACACCAACCATTAGATAAGAATATACGTTATGGGAAAGCTTTGCCTTGAACGATAGAACTTTAAGTTACCTACGGTGTGACTTGCGTTCCAAACTATTACGTTTCTTTTATAGCATTTTGCAAATATACTCGAACTTTTTTATAATTGATGGATCCAAACTGAATATATCTTGTAATTTAATTTAAAGTAAAATGGATTACAAAACATTCAATGTCGTGAAGTAGTATGAACTGTAAATAAGTAGTAGATTGTATTAAGTGGAAAACTTTCCTAGCAACATTTAATCGCTCTTCTTTTCTGTGTTCAACTCGTTATTGGCAACACCTTCTGGCAACAACATTGGCTCATTACGCGATTATCATAGCTCAACAATGTTTCAAATATTATTGCCGCTAATATTATTCGTCTACAACGAAACTTCTCGTCTTGTTTAGTTTTTGCCTGTTTTTTTATATTTTTTTTTTGTGTTATTATTTACGTGTGCGCAATCAACGAACCATGACGATTCGCCATTGTCATAAGCGTCGCAGGTTGCTCTAGGTACACTCTACTCCCGCAATCGATTGTTGATGATCTAAGCGCATTGCGCCATTGAGCTACTGTGCTGTGCTGTGCACGTCATTGCTGTTGTTGTGTTCGCCTGCCGCAGCACATGCGATAATGTCTACAAAAAAAATACAAATGTAAAAAAAGTCAAAAAATTTGAAAATAAAATAAAAATGGTTAGGCAATTATAAGGGTGTTTCGATAAACGCAAAGACAACTTAACTTAAGCAACAACAAATAAGCCAATATGCCGGTATTTAGTACACAAAACAACAACAAAAGCAGCATTGAGAGCAGCCGGTATGCATACGGTAGCTAAACAGTCGTGTAATTAATTATACGTACAGTCAATGCGACAGTTTTCCTTTTTGATAAGGAAATGACGCAGCGGAAAAAACACAAAATGCGCCTTCATGTCATTGTACAAACGTTTTGGGCCTAAACACGAGTAACAGCAGAAGGAAAGGTGCCAGTACCAGTGCCAGTGCCAATGACAGCCAACAACAGTGAAACCAAGGGCTCATGACTAGTTGATTTGTTTCTTGTTTTTTTTTTTTTTTTTGTCACTTGCGCTGCGGAAGTATTGACAAAAGTTCGGAGTTTATCTTCAATTTTCTCAATTTGGTATATTTTTTCCACTAATGCTGCGCACACAATTTTCGCTGTCAAGTTTTCCCTCGAAAATGAAAAAATATATTCTACATGAAGATTTAACTAGAATACAATTGCACAAATAATTTTAATATTCTGTTTTTCTATTTCTTTTGCTTTTTTTTCCTTTGGCTGCTTACTTGTGACTCACAAAATGTTTAATGTGAAAAAGTGATTTGCTTTGCTAAATTGGCCAATTTCTTTTGTTACTGTATTTTATTTATTTGTTTTTTTTTTATTTATTTTTTTTTTCTTTGTTTCTTCTGCATTTGTTACTATTTAGTGCTGTTGTTGCTTTTTCGTAGTAGTTGCAATTATTGCTAAACAAATTGCATTGAGAAAGTTTCGAATGTGTCGATGCTGAAATGCGAAGACAGCCAATACACACAATCGTACGATACACATAGCATACACACATACATGCATACATACATACATGCGATGGTTGTATGTAAGTGAGCCATGAAATGAGTATAGGAAAGTCGTTGCTCGGGTTTTGTTACACAAATTCAAATAGACTAATTTTGGCACGCTGGCAGCTGCGTCAATTGCATGAGATACTCGTACAATTATAGCTTTGCTTTAGTTTTTACAATCATTATACATGTCTAATTTTCATGGCCTCCAGTGTTAAATGGACTTCGGAGTACGTTTGTTTTTTGAGAAAGCATTGTATGGCTTTTACTTGAAGCGAATTCGTGCTAAAAACGCTCAAATGTATATTTTTCAATGCAAACTGAAAATTAGGTTATTGCAGCCATAATTGCATACAATTATTGCTTATATCGAATACATTGTCACTATGATTGGCTGTCTGCAAGTGTTGAAAGCAGACAATGCCAAACTCACAGGCTGTAAATATTGAACCAAACTGTTTATCACTTAATTTGCCTTGGACAAAGTAATCTCATTAAGATTACAAATAAGTAAAGTCAACTCATAGCTTCAGGGCTGAAATGGAACAACCAAATGCAGCTACAGCAATTTACTTAAAGTGCTGTTGCTAAACGCGACACTTTGGCACCATACAAGTTTAACAATAAAATATTATAGAATTCTATTATAAACAGTTTAAAAAAATTTCAACAATTTGAAGCCGTTAATTGTTTAAACTAGCTTTGAGAGAATTTTCCAACAGGACGATGTCATTTTTGAAGATTGCTACCTAAATGCATTTACGCAAAGGTGTTTTATACTGTAAAGTAATGTGTGACATTTAGATGGTCCCATATGTAGCGCACTTTCATAAGGAGCAAACATTTTTGCAGCATTGCAAGTTCGCCAAACAACTTGTACCGGACGCTTGGATTACATTGTAAGAATAACTTTAATAAATAGTTTAATGAACTTTCAACGAAATCACATGAAAGAAAGAAAAACATAGTTTACACCAAAAAATTTTCAGAAAGCCAAAGAAGACAAAAATTATGAAATCTAGCAGCAAGCAAACAAACAACAACGGCAACAACAACAACACAGGCACACAAAACATGGCAAACCCGAAATTAAGTCAAAGTGTGCACACCCTACAGACAATGCGAGCATTAAGCCCCATCCACCAAAAAATGGTAGAACAGAAAAAAAAATACTCTAAACTTTGACTTTGACTTAGCCACAAAGTCTGGTTCAAAAGCAATTGACCGCCCACTGCGCGATAAGGCCTACAAAAAGGCAACAACATACAAAACGGAAAGCATAAATGCAGAAAGTAACGACAACAACAACAACAACACAATAATAACATAACTGGGAAAAAAATTCATTAAGCCAAAACGCTGGGCAATGGGCAAAGTTTAGACTACTTTTGGTTATTATTAGGACGCTTGGCAACAATTGGCAAGCCAACGTATATTTTCTCTTCTTTTTTTTTTTTTTGTTTTTTGTTTTTCAGTGTACATACAAAGGCATTACACGTTAACTAAATAACGTGTCAGAAGCCAGCGAAACAGCAATAAAAACAGCAACAACAACACCAACAACAATGACAAACCTCTAAAAGTTCAACATGACTCGTACACGACTAAGTGAAGTCATCAAAAGCGATTTACTAAAAACAAAAAATATAACAAAACAAATGCTGTAAAAAAAAAAAAAACTAATTCTGTGAAATTTCATATTTCGTTTTATTTTTTCTTTTTTCCAAAATTAAAGGCAGCAACAATAAAGACAATAACAACAGTGAAAAAAATCAAATCTTAAGTAGGATTTCTTAATTACTCGGGAAACGTAGCGAAGCGCAAAGCTGCGTTTAAGGGTCTTTGGTCTTATGATTTTTAGTTTTATTTTGTGTTTTTTACTTTTTTTAATTTTTAGTTTTTGGTTCAAACGAACTTTTTTGCTGCCGTTTCAATATTTTTTCTTTATTTTTTTTTTTTTTTTTTTACTTTTCGTTTTTGGTTCAAACCAACTTTTTGCTGCTGTTTTAATATTTAGACTTTTTTTTTTTTTTTGTTTTTCTCCTCTATTAGTCTCATCATAATTACGCGACTGCCGCAGCCGACGTCGCTGCTTATAATGACAATGATATGTCGCGATCTTCCTGTCGCGCTCACACACATGCGCGTGTGCGTTAATGATTATGATGTGCGTTTGTTGCTACGTCCGTGCGTATATCATCGCTCTGTGGTCTAACGCATTATGACCAACAATTATTTTACAGAGCTAACTGAAAAATCAACTAAATAACAAACAACAACAAGAAATTTAAGCTGACACCTGCAATAGCAACAACAACGACAATAAATAAATATAAAAATTATAAATGACAAAAAAACCAACAATAGAATTAAAAACAACAACAACACCATAGATGAGCCAAGAGGTGCTGTGCTGTCTGTCTGCTTGAGTCCACAACGTCACATGATCATAGTTTTCCAAATAGTTTTTCCCTTACTTTTTTCTTTTAGTTTTCAAATTTTTATGTCAAAAAGTTAGTTTTTATATGTATATTTTAATTCATGTTTATTGTTTTTGTTTTTCTTTTTATTTCTATTTTTTGTTTTGCTTTTTTTGGTAACGTTCCAGGCGACTGCTCTTCAAGATCAGTGATAATATTACACAAAAAAAAACAGTTGTTCCCTTTTTTTTGTTAAACGTTGCTCATGAAATTGTCGCAATTTTTGGTTTTAGTTTCGGCATTTGTTTTCCTTTTACGGGAGCCACTGAAGAGCGTTTAATTTTATTGCCCGCATTGAAGCACCGGCTTCGGTAGTTTTGGGAAATTAAATTTAATCATTGTGCAGGTGTCTCTTATCAACGGTTTTGGTAATTTTTATGGGTTTTCTTATACTCGATCTGTGATAGTGTTTATGGGTTTTTGTAGCGCTTAAAATATGTTAGGGTGCGTTACAAACACGTTAAGGTTTTATATAAACTTCTGTAATTGAATCTTTGAAAGCAGTCAATGTTATTATTATTTGCATACGTTGCCATTTAGTAATTTACTCATTGAATTAAATGACCCATAAGAGCCTAAATTGTGTGATTTTAAAAGCCATGATGTAAGCTACACATATTTCCGTCTCTTCAATTTGAAGTCAAGTAAACGGATTAAGTTAGAGTCATAAGCATTGAAAAGAGTCTTAGCCTACGTAAATTAAATGGCAACTCATAGAGAATTTCAGTTTTTTTTTTTTAAAAACTTTCTGAATATAAACAAATAAGAAATTTACTTCCATTAGTAAAGTAACCAAACCAAGTAAGAAAATATTCGGTATTCGGCCTTCGAATATTCATTATCTCTAATTTATGTTCGCATTGAAATTGCTTTCAAACCAGCTTCACTTCACAACTAAAGTCAATCAGCCTTTCCTCAGCTAGTTTGGCGCACATTTGCTTGAAACTGTTAGCGCAATAAATTTTGTGTTCCCAGGCAGCCTAGACATTCCACATAATATTATTACCCGCCCATTGTGCAGTCAATTGAGTTTGCTTAAAAAATCGTTTGTCAAAACAGCGCCATATGAGCCGTATGAGATTTACATGTGGCATTGCAACTTTAACGATTCTTAAACGCTTAAGCTACCGTAGCGATGCGTCGTATCCTGCTGCAGCGGCTTCTGCTGCTGCTTCTTCAGCTTTAACTTACACCTTTGCAACTACGCACAAGCATTACAACAACAACAGCAAAAACAATAACAGCAAGAGCTAAAGCAAAAGCAGCAACAATTGTGAGTGCATTGCCTGCCAACATTTGTTATTAATGAAGTTGTTGTTCCTGTTGGGTGTTGAAGGCACTCGCTGTGCCGTCTGCTCGGCTTGGCCCATTGCGAGCCTTTTCGGAGGAAAGCAAAGGCATAGGCAAAGGCAAAGCAAGGCATGACTAGCAACCAACTCCGGCTGCAGGACGTGGCAACTTGTTTGATTTATGAGTTGTGGACACTTTTCGTGGCAACTGAATGCCATGTAAACACAGCCGAGTCTACTGCCAGTTGGGAGCATGTAAGTTGTTGTTGTTATAAAACTGATATGCAGCCAGTACAATGCATAACTTAAGGCTTACGGTATGTTTCAGTTTTACGAGTGTATGCGCGAAAATGACATGAGTCACGCTTTATGCGCAAAAGACACAATCCTAGGATGTTGGTCTATGTTGGCAACTTTTGAGCTCTACTTCGGTCTGGGGCTGTGCCTGTACCTTGTAATTTTACAGCATTTGCACGATTTAATTTCAGCAGCACACGAGTAACTTCTCGAACCACTAAGCAGAACCAAGAAGCAGCAGCAGCAGCAGCAGGAGCAGCAATAGAAGCAAGAAGCAAAAGTATGCAGAAGCATAAGCATAATTCTCATAAGTGACTGACTGGCATATTACACACATGATGCGTGCGCAGAGTCAAAGGGTTGCGTTCAATGTGCGACCGCAAAGCCAGCAGCTGGGCACGATGACGCTGTCGCGCTTACCGTTGGCAGTGATTAGCATTTCATGGCGTGATTTCAATTATTACACCTGTTCGCAGTTGCTTATGATTTGCTTTTATGATTAACAATTTTTCTCTTATTACTTTTTTCTATTTTTATTTTTTTTCTATATTATAAGCAAGCAAAGCTTAAAGAAATTTATGCATAATTGTGTTGTTGTTGAAAATTCAACAAAGCGCACTTCCGCCAATGGCCATTTTGTGGCGGCAGTGAACCGCTTTTTTTACGCACTCTCAAATCAAGTATGCGTCAGTGTCTTATGGCAGAAGTCGCTGCTGCTAGCTGAGTGGAGGCTTAATGGCTGTCAGCTGCTGTTATATAGTACATATTGTACATACATATATCAATAATGCAAGTCAACAATGAACAGAGGCTCAACTACTGAATGGTGCACAGCAGCAGCAGCAGCAGCAGCAACAGCTGCCGGCAGCCAAGTACTTGACAGACACTCATTGCAGACGCCATTCATATTTATAACGACGATACTACTGTGCAACAATAACAACAACAACAGCAACAACTTCTTTGCTTGCAGAGTCACAACGTCACTAGGAATTGACGTTCCGCTTGAGGCCATGTACGTCAACTCAAATCGCAGTCAAATATAATCATTAGACAAATAAGCAGGCTTCGGCTGCCACGAACCTAAGCGCCAAATGTTGGCAAATTTTGCAGCTAGTCAGACACTTTTCAAAGTTAGTGTGGGTCACTGCAATTTCCTACCAGCCTCGCATAAATTCTGCGCCTTCTGCTGCCAATATACAATATAATGCGTTTACTCTGTGTAATCGTGGTACCTGGCTGGCTGGCTGGCTGGCTGGCAGACTGGCTGGATGCGACCATTTAAGGTGTTGGCTTGTGCACTTGTTCTGCTGCGGTTTGTAGTTCAACGCGCAGGCGCACCAACAAGTTTACACAGCAGCAGCAACGGCAGCCAAGATCGTGTACTTGGCTGGCAGCATAGACATGGCAATATTTGTGAAATTGATTTTTACTTTATTTTCTAGCTGCCGCATATTTCACAGTAACTTGTGCCGGTCGCGGCTGACTCAGCTTGCTGCAGAGTTGCTGACGTGCAGTTGCTGACTATGAGTTGCTGATGTGCAGTTGCTGGCATTCAGTTGCTGCTGCATGATAATAGAGTTGTTATTGCTTTTTAATTGAGCTACACTCAATGTCCGTCCGTCTGTCTGTCTGTCTGTCTGTTTGTCTGATTGTCTCTTTTTATAATATAATAAACATAACCATACTAGGAAGCGCACAACTAGCGCCATCTAGTGTCCCGTACCCATAAACAGTTGGCCTAAGTAGGTAACGCTTATCTAAGCCATTGAGTAAAGTTATTAATAAAGAATGCTGCCTCACATCGCCATACACAAACATACAGAGCCACTTGGCTATTTCTTAATGAACTTAACAAAGCACAGGATATCTGCAACTAAAAACAGTTGACGTAACTGTACCTGCGCTGTTTGTTGTGCTCCTTTCTTCTTCGGCTTTGTTGTGTGAAATTATTAACTTAGATTTTCTTGCACTTGAGCAGCAAGTTATATTATTAACACATAATTTCCATTTTACCGTACAGCTGAAATAAAAACAAAAATAATGAAAAAAAAAAAAACAGCAACAACAACAATAACAGCAGCAGCAATAGATAAGCGTCTTAATGTTTTAAATAGGGCTGGCAAGCGTCTTTGTGCTTTTGTTGCTGTTGTTGTTGTTGTTGTTGTTGTCTGGTCTGGCAAAGAGTTCTGATTTTCTGCTCCGTTGAATTTAGTGTTTTGCTGTGCTATTGTAATCTGCGCGTGCTCCATCAAGCGAAGTCGCTGCCGCTGCTTTTCTTCTCGCCAATTCTCGAATTGTTGCACGTAAGGCAAACCGCCAAACAGCGAACCGCACTGCGCATGCGCGAAAGTCGCTTCTTGCCGCCTTTTGCAACTTCATTGTTTTGACGTTACTGTACTCTACTCTCTCTACCCAATGACTGCCAGCCGTTGTATAATGACTGGCTTGGGGGCGCACGAAATTAGAAATCAACTTGCCAACGTTTCTGCCATCAACACTTGCCTGCGCACCGTATCAGACTGAAAGCATCCCATGTCCAGCGTCCAGCGTCGATCGTCAATTGTCGGTTTAATAAATGCGTTGCGCATCAGGTGCTTTACCGACGTGGCTCTGCCGCAAGAAAAGTGTTGACTGCGCAGTTTAGCAGCTGAAGATCGAAGATGTGCAAAGCAGAATCACACCCAATTACGGTATAAACGTGAAGTGCTACTGTACGGACCTATGCAGGCACTCATGCCATTGCTTAAACCAAAAACTCGCTGATTTCATTTAATAAATCTGCTTAGTTGGCTTTGCAACTTCTGCCTACTTACTTACTAAGCGGCTATTTTTGCCTCGAGCATGCTGCCTCCAGATTTCTAAATATCCTGTTGAACCTGACCCCTACAATGCAAACAATTACTTCCTTTTCTTCATCATATTTGACACTTAGAATAAGCAGTCTAACCAAAAGGATTAAATAAAAAAATGAAGTAGGCAGAATGTTAAGATTGTCAGTAAAGATTTTATTATTGAAAGCCATCTGTGAAATAGTTGAGAGGGTTGGCAGAAGAATTCACTTATGAATAGTTGGTTTAAGCTTATAATCTTCATTGATATTTGTATTCTCTTTCCTGTTTATTTGAATTGTTATTTTAACTAATGTCGGTACGGTTACAGTTACACTTAACTGCCACGTAGGATAACTTCATTTTTCTGTGGAATGACAAGCCAGCAAATACTTCACATGAACTTAGAGCATTGGAAATAGAAGAAGTTGAAGAAGTGCAGACATCATTTGCATTGCAATTATAAGCAAACAAAATAAAAAAAAAAAAACGCTAAGAAAAACAAGAAAAATGCGCATCAGCTCGATGGCAGTCCGCATGTGTTATTGCTGCATATAATTTTTATTATTTTTCCACATGTGCGATTGCACACACCCAGGTGTGCGTCTGCGCATTCGGCCGGGCAGCAGCGAACAGCAGCAAGGCGAGCAACAGGTGCAGACGGTGAGTTTTCCTATAAAATACGTGGTGTGCCTACGTGAAACAGCGACGAGGTGCTCAGAATGAAAGATCTCACGCGCTTGGCTTTAATACAAATAAGAATGCGAGCGCGTTAATTATGACGCGAAACTCGAGTGGAAGTGGTCACAGCTAGAGCGGCACATAATGATAATGCGCCGACGAGGCAAGCTGTGTGCTACACTCTGCACTGCTCTGCACTGCAGTACTCTGCTGTCCTGAGCTCAGTTGGGTTCAGTTGAGTCGCGGCGCACTGTGCTGTGCTCTGCTGTGCTGTGCTGTGCTGTGTTTTGTTGAACTCAGGTGCATGCATGCCGAGTGGCAAATTGCGCTCACTGCGCATGACCTTTTTTTTCTATTGTGTCTTTTAGCCTCCTCTCTTTCGCACACAGCACACACTGAGCCAGTCTTTGCGCTTATTCCGCTTATTCAATTACAAGATAATTATCAAATGCAATTCGTGCGCATGTTTTTTTTTTTTCCTGTTGCCTTTTGGTTGGTTTTCCTTTTTGATTGAAATGCAAATTCAGCTTTTTTTTTTCTTTAAAAAATTAATTATTATCTTTTTATTGTGGTTGCTCTTGTTAGAGGCCTTCTCCTTAATTGCCTCCGCATGAAATTATATATTTTGCGTGCTCATCCTGCAAGTTTTTCGGTTGGCCAAAGTTCCTGAATGTACGGAACAGCAACGCATGATCATTTCTATGAGTGTGACAAATTGCTTTGCTTGGCTGCGCGCTAATTAAAGGTGCAATGTAGGGTGCAAAAGGTTGTTGTTCTTATTTTTGTGGTCAACATAGTTTTCGGTTAGCGCTGTGAGCCTGTGGTCATGCCTGATGTGCACAACAGCGTGGGAATTGCTTTGTTCCGTTGCGGACAGCTTCGAACACAAAAAATTGTGGTAGGTTCGTTATAAATTTTTTACTTTTTTTTTTTTGGGTTTTTTGTTTTCTTTTGTTATTTTATTTTTGAATGAACTCTTTTGCAATTAAAATATGCATTTTTAATGATAACAGCTTTCATAATTATTAAACAAAAACATCGCCCAGGGAGGCAGCAACTAACAAACACGACTTTTACATTAAAAGCGGCCACATGCAATGCGCCATTCATTTATTAAAATTTTGACAGTAAATTTCTAAAAACAATTTTATAACTTGAAATGCACATTTTCCTTTCCCGAACTTTTTAAACTCGGGTGGTTCATTCATAACTCAAAACTTCTATAGGCAAAAGTCTTCTTAACTCGAATGGCAATGTATTTTACTCTCTATTATTGGCAGCAGTGGAACTTCGAGTTATAGAAGTCATATATATGTACTTATGTAGTTGGAAGCTGAACGGAGCTTTAAGCCCCATTTTTGACTTGAATAACCAAGGTCAGGGTGTGAATTCTTTATTTTTTCATAATCTTGCGAAGAAAATTCCACTAGAAATCATTTATAAAGATTCGATATAGTTAAATCTTAAAGGATAAAAAGATGCAAATAGAAATAGCAAATACTGGATAACAATAAAAAACTCGAGAGTTCTAAACTATCAGTAGCGTATGGTAAATTTTACCGTTACCTTTTTGTGATATAGCACTGTTGCAATTTTATTACTTGTGCTTTATAGCTTGAATTGCCATTAAGTTTACCTGTGAAAATCCTATCCCTAATACGATAGGCGCTTAGAATCCAAGAGGCTAAAACAGCATGCAACTCAGGTGAGTCACCATGTCGAGATTGTAAGACTTTCGTTTTGACTTTTAAAAGTGAACTAGGCATATTTTTGTGATTTCTCGAAAGTTGCCAGGGCAGTTTCTAGTATAAATCTTTCTATTTCGATAGCAATTTTCTGCTATCTAACGTAATGGAGGCATTTTTACGCTAATGTAATTTTAATTTTCAATGCCTATTTGAGTTAATGATCATAATTATCCAAACAATAAATAAATTTCAACTAAATTACAACAATTAAGCACTGTTAGGTGGTCCAGCCCAAAAAATGACTGCTTATTCTGTGAGAATGGAAACCTCATTTTTATTATTATATTATTATTATTATTATTTTATATATTAATAAATATAATTTTCACATAATCTATCATGTGCAGGAGGCCACATTAACTTAGGCATTTGTATGATATACAACATAAGCGGCACAATAGATATACGGATACAGATATACGTAGATACGCATATGTACACACACATATGTACAATAAATGTATATGGTTTTTGGAACAGCAACAATGCCAAAGCGGAAACTCATTGGAAACGCTCCGTTGCGTAAATTTTTCTACACTCTTTCGGCACAATCGGCGCATATAAAAAATCAGACCCCAAAAACCACTGCAAAAGTCAACGTACAGCAATGTTTATAGAAGACAAAAACAACACTAACAACAACAACAA
The DNA here is from genome assembly GCA_037044495.1 of Stegana nigrithorax. Taxonomy (NCBI): domain Eukaryota; kingdom Metazoa; phylum Arthropoda; class Insecta; order Diptera; family Drosophilidae; genus Stegana; species Stegana nigrithorax. The sequence goes on along the minus strand of JBAMBQ010003058.1, from coordinate 200,749 downwards.
CAACAACAATAATAACAATAACAACACCAACATGAACGTCAGCAGCAACAAACAAACAAAAAAATGGGTTTTAATATTTCAGTTACGCTTGAGAACGCGACGGCATCATGATAAGTGAATTTCTACGCCAGAAGAAGAGCAGACAGACAGACAGACAGACACACAACAACATGCGCCGCAATTGTAACAAATTCAGTTTTTTATTTTATTTCCACTTGGATTTGATTTTACATTGCACTGCCTCCAGTTCGCGTTGTATGGGTTCGGGTCTGGGTCTGGGTTTGGGCTTTGGGCTTTGAGTGCTACCTCAAAGGGTAACGCACACAGACACGGCGAAGCAAAGATTTCGTGCTGAAGACGCCTGTATATTTTATGATGTTAGCTGGAAAGTTATGGATGGCGAAACATCATTAAAATTAATTCACTCAAGTCACTCTTTAAAATGGGGGAACTCATATGCCACGAAACAGGTGCACGTATGTACATATGTAACATATATAGGAAGTCATCAGCATTGGGGAGAATTTATGGGCCGCACGCCAGATCCCATTTCGCTAAGATGACTACGTTGTTGGTGTTGTTGGTGTTGTTGTTGATGGTGATGTTGTTGACTGGATTGGAACATTTTCTTGGTTACGCTGTGCTGAGCATGTTGATTATTTTCCTGCTAGCTGATTTTTTGTGCTTTTATTTCTTCTTCTTGCATAGCTCACGGTACAGTATGGTTCGGCTGTGCTCGTGCCAAAACTCAGCCAAGATGGCTGCCCACTTAATTAGCTTTACAGAGTTTTGATTAGCAACAAAGTGCGTCGGTGACTTGCGTTGGGCTTAGATCTGAGGCCACCATCAACTTGACCACCCGAAATATACGTACACTGTCATTAACCGTCTTGGCTGTTATTTGCTGTTGGTAAAAGTACGCGATTAACCTTTGTTTTTGTTTTTTTTTTTTTTTATTATTCATAAGCGTATAAAAATATCATTGTGACAACATCAAACGACAGCAGCGCCGTCGTCTTTCTTAATGGTAATTATGCGGAGTAAGAAAGGTGCTCAACATGAACTCATTGCTACAGGTTTTCTTTTTTCTAATTCCTTTCCCAAGACTTATTTTATCTACATGTCTATGCTAGAGATCGCATAAAAATGAACTACATTACCGTTTATGATCCGCACATTTACGTTTGTTTTATTTGGTTAACGGCTGCTTTTTTTAATTTTCTAAAGTAGCCCACACAAGTCAGTAATCCACACACCTGGCTGCAGTTTTAATTTCACTCACTGATGTTTTATAATATTCCTTAACTTCTATTAGTAGAGGTAGCCATTGAACTTCACCTTACGACAATCTATGGAAACTTTATCTTTATTTAATCAGTTCTCCTGTTAAATTAAGAAGGTGAAACTGAAGGTTGTTCGACATATGTAAAGATCTTTAGAGTTGAGATATGGGTGAATATCCTGTTTACCAAATTTAACCCTTCAATTCATGAACTGGTTTTGTTGACTTTATAGCAAAAGAAGTCTTTAAAAATCAGCAGATATTTAAGGTGTAGAAAACGTTCATGGTCACTTGCTTCATATCGCTTTGTCTTATTACATAATTTGTCTATAAACGGAAACCAACTATAAATAACTCTAGTGGACTATCCATAATCAAAAATTGTAGTTTCTCACTTAACTATTGATGACTCGCTATTTTTCAAGACCCGTTAATTATCAAAACCAAACCATGTTATAAAAATCAAAAGGAATACCCAAAAGCCTAAGCCATACACATATTATTCATAAACTGTTAAAAGCTAAAAAGAACCGGGAGCCACTTGCAATCAAACGAGTCATCAATAAAATTAGGGGGTTTTTTTTCATGTAACTTACATAACATCTTGATATAGAGGTTATTAAATTTTTGATTCACTTACTGATAACAAACCTAATCTACACATCTGTATATACATATGTATCTATGTGTGTATTGTATCACTAACTTTTTCCTTGCACTTCTCACAGCTCCAATCACTCCAATCCAAGAAGTATATTCTATAAAAGTGGATGGTTACCGCATTACTAAAAAGCTTATAATTGTGAATTTCACACTGCTCTCTAATCCACACAATCTTCAACGTAAGCAAATTCGTTTGACTGCGACTGTAATCATTTAACCCTTCACTCCCACAGCTGATAGACTCCAGAGAGAGGCATGTTCAATATTTCATTGATAAAATCACCGACTTATCAGCAGAAGTGCGCAGTCGCAGAGCAACTGATTTTCTACTGCAGTCAATAAACTTGAATACGCTGATTATTTACGATTGCTCTCCAGCACAGCAAGAACAACAACGTATAGAATTTTCATTACGTGGCCACTTGAAGACTTGCAAAATTTAATCGGTATCAACCGAAAGTAATGAAAAGTTGTATATAAGCTATAGTTCCGCACAAAATCAATTCAAGTCTATAATGAGCGCAATGTGGTTGACTCTTACGGTACTCTTGGCGACAGCAGTGGTGCTAGTCCACTGCCAGTCAAACGGGAACACCTCCGCCGCATATGTGTTGCAGACGAAAACGCTACCGGAGGATCGCAACTTTATGCCAAGCCTGGCGAATGGCCATCTGGGTTACACGGTCTTTGGCGACTCGCTCTACATGACGGGCGTCTACAATGGTGCCGGCGGGAACAGCAGGCGTGCCCGCATGCCCAACTGGGCGAACATCAGTGCCAGCGTGTGCGATGGCGACGCCTGCATGACGGAGGCTGACATCGCAGCCGATGGCACGACCTATGAGATGGACTTGCGAGATGGCTACTTCCGCTATCGCCAGCATTATGCGAAAATTGGAGTGACACTCGAGCAGCGCAGCTATCCACATCGATACTACACACGTGCGATTGTCTACGAAGTGGTCGCCACGCGGAGCACACAAGCAACAGACGCAGCAGCGAATTGTAAGTAAAACCCTTTAGTGTACTGAAAAACACTTTATTGCACTGCCTGCGTCCTTGTTAGCCACTTTGCTGCTGAAGTTTGTGCAGCAGCCAGGCAATGACAGCGACGCCTTCAACTTTGTGGTCATCAATAATGGCACAGCAGCGGGGCAACATCGCGTGCTGCACGGTCACACTAGGGAAGTCGAGCACGAACTCTTTCAAAATACTACGCAGCAGGTTTACGTGGTGTTCAGTGAGAACCTTGAGCAGGCAGTCAACGTGACGTGGCCTGCCGACCAAACGGAATTCCGCTATCAGATAATCATTACAGCGGATCGCATACAGGCTGTGGCAGAGAAGGAAATGCAGGATGGTAATGCCAAGATAATGCTTAGAGTTTTCCACTGTGAGTTGGCTTATGATGTGTTTCTTCGCAGTACAAAAGCTAACAGCCGTGCGCTTGTTGGAGAGCCACACGGATGCCTGGCACTTCTTCTGGGACTGGCAGTTTTCTATACAAATCGAAGGCGATCTTGAGCTGGTGCTTCTATTTATTATCTAATCTCGTGTTATATAATACAGGATTTTGCTTTTCCTAGTGGCGCATCATAAACGCAGGCATCTACTATTTGGCCAGTTCATTGCCGTCGCCCTCGTCCAATCAGGAAAACTTGCCCTGCCATGGGATTAGCCCCACGGGTCTGGCGCGTGGTAAACTAGATGCGGACTACGAAGGTCACAGTTTTTGGGATACCGAAATCTGGATGCTGCCTGCTATCACACACTTCTCGTTTAATTGGGCGAAGCAGCTACTCGACTATCGTTTTCGTTTGCTCAGCGGGGCACGTTACAATGCACAGCTGCAAGGCTACAAGGGCGCGCGGTATGTGGCATAGATTTTACATATATTATGAGAATTTTCATAGAAACTCAATTGGCTATTGTCGGCACTTAAAGCTTCCCCTGGGAGAGCGCCTACACTGGCACTGAGGTGACCAATCCCTGTTGCCCCGAAGTCGCACAAAACGAAATACACATCTCTCCTGATATTGCCTTCGCGCTTAAGAAACACTTCGCAGCGACTAATGATCGCATATGGCTCTGCCAGACAGCCTGGCCATTGGCAACTGAAATAGCCGAGTTTCTCGTCAGCCGCGTCGACTGTGCAGACAACGTTTGTCACCTAAACGCAGTCATGGGTCCCGACGAGGATCATGAGCAGGTCGACGATAATGTCTACACAAATGTGGTGTCCAGCATTGCTTTGGAATTTGCCGCCTTCACAGCGGACATGTGCGACAATTCCGGCAACAACGCCACGCGTCAGCAGTGGCTAAGAATTGCGAATAGCATGCACATACTCTACGATGCAGCAGCGAACTACCATCCGCAGCACGTGGGCTATCAGCGGGGCGAGCAGATCAAGCAAGCGGACACAATACTCTTGGGTTATCCACTGCTCTACAACATGAGTTGGTAAGCAGCTGTGCGTACTGCACCTGCCTATAAATGAAAATCTTTTTTCTTATCCACTGCGACAGCTATACGCATCTCAATGATCTGCGCATATACGCGAATGCCACGCGCGACACTGGCCCGGCGATGACTTGGTCCATGTTTGCCATAAACTACTTGCGCACCGCTGAAGACTGGCGTGCACATGACTACTTTGAACGTGGCTATAAGCCGTATGTGCGTCCGGAGTTTAAGGTTCGCTGCGATAAGCTAAGCAACAGAAATCTGTACTCAAGCCGACATTTGACACTTTAGGTCTGGAGTGAAACACCCGTGGGGAATGCAGGTTCCGCAAATTTCCTAACCGGCATTGGCGGCTTTTTGCAGGCGCTCATCAACGGCTATGGAGGATTTGATTACATTCGTGACGGCGAGCGTTTTATATTCAGTCTGCGAGTAGGCAAAGTGCCACCAAACGTGCAGAGCATGACGATCAAGTATGTGCGATTTACTAATCGGTACTGCAAACTCACCATTACGGAGGGCTCATCAAGTCTAAGTTGTTATCAAATTGACCAAATGGCCACAAAAGGGATGGAAGTCATCAAAGGAGCACAGCGCAGCGTTTACAAAAATGACTTCACAGGTGTGTATGACAGCGATCAGCCTGAACTAGGCTTAATTAATCCTTTTCTGATTTGACCCTTCCAGTGACCATCAACAACGACGAGGCAATTGCTTTACGCCCGCTTTGAAGTTTTTTAAACTCTTTTTTTTTTATTATTATTAATATACGAAGAATAAAAGTTTAATAAACGCTAAAATCGATTATCGCTGCTGTAGTGGATTGTATGTATGTAGTTGACTAAAAATATGTTTAGTTAAGTTAATTTAGGAGTAACTATTGCATTTTTGTTGTGAACGTCTATGGTTTGGTTGCAAGTTTGGCCAAGTGGCAACGATGACTATGACTATTTAAACTTCGCTATGGAGGCGCCGCTGACGCCCGTCGTTGTCTTATTGCTGCCGCTAAGCACAACATACGGGGTCTTGGTCTCCTTCTGTTTTTGCTGCAGCATGGTCAGCGTGCCTAAGGGTGTGTCTGTGGAGCTCATGGTTTTCATCAACTAAATTTAAAAAATAGGAAGCATTTTTCAAACTGTTATGCAACGGCATTCGCTTTTGCTACTTACGCCTTCCTGTTCCATTTTCTTTAACCGCTTCTCAATTTTATTTTTGCCCGGTCCTTTGCCATGGAACTTATGCGAGAGATAACGGAATGCTTCCTTAAGATTGAGCACGCGCCCATTATCATCAATGTACTCCAACTTCACGTTGGGCTTGAATGTATCCTTATCCTTAAAGTCCATAATTGGACCAGCATGGAAACGATCGCGCCGCCCGAATTTATCATCCTCGCTGCAAAGAATATATATTATTAATCAAACTCTGAAAGGAACAATAGCTGATGTGTAAGTTACCCTGCTGCCTTGTCCTCAATCGAGTAATTCTTTGCCTGCAGATGCGCCATTTTGGAATTACTCGGCCGATTGTGTTCCTCCTTTTCAAGGTAACCCTTCGAAAGAGCCAAACGCAATGCATTGGCCACGCCAGCGCCGACATCTGGCTCCTCATCGAGTATGGCACGTTCCTCCACATCATCGACTAGATTGTCTAAATCAGCTGGCTGCATAACCTCATCGGGATTCACAGAATTCCAAGTGCCATGGCTTCTGTGTGCCGGCACCTCATCATTAGCATGCGCATCGATATTCACGTCCTCCGTCGGCTCTATGGCATCGAAGTCCATCATATCGTTTGAATCTTCATTACGATTGCCCGCCATGCCGTATGTTGGGATGTCGCCCAGCGTACGGCAGAACTCAGCAGTGGCATTCAGCACAATATTGCCATCAGCCATGTCCACTTCTGTTGCTGCGGTCGTCGCCGTGCCAAACTCATCGTTGGGTTCATCTTTAATTTCCGTTTTGAGAGCTGCAAAGTCAATACTTGGCGGTTTTTTGATTATGTTTTCCTTTTGCTTCAATTTGCGTGCCTTGGCAAGCACGCGCTGCAGATCATCCTCATCTTCCTCAACCCTAATATCTGATTTAATCTCTTGCATTTCAATATCATCCTCTACCTCACGATAGCGTCCGTTGCGACTGCCAAAGTTGGACGTACTCGGCGCATTGCTGATTGGCAGCAGATCATCTGCCTTCAATTTCTGTCGCAGTTTCTTGACTTTCTTTTTTGGTTTTCTAAATCTGTTTTTTGCAGTAAAAAGGAAGAATAATGAAAAACAATACAAAACTGACTACAATTAGCTATACTAACTTGGCTAACTCCTCGGCCGAAAAAGTATCTGAAGCCAACTGCACATTCGTATCCTGCAACGTTTCGAGACGTTTTCCGGCCAGTTTGGTCTTGATTTCTAGCAGCTTGCGTCTGTGCTCGCGTTCTTCATCTAAATTCTCACCAATGACGAAATTCTTACGTTTTTCGTTGCCGTCAATGTCTTCGTCATATTTCTCGAGTATGGCACGCTCAATTGGATTACCGTATTCATCATATTGCTCCTCATACACATCATAGCCATAGCTTTGAGGCTTCAGTTTCTTATTTTTAACATTCTTCTCATAGCGCGCATTGTCAACCATATTCACGTTGACCAGCGTGTCACCAGCTTCTTCATCAAGCACATCGTTATCCTTAAGCGTAAGAATAACTGTCCGCCCTTCACTGAAGTCATCCACATCATGTTCAACACGTAAACCCTTCAGATTTTTATCGCTGTAAGCCTTACGGCGCGCATCGCGACGTTCTTGCTCCACCAGCTCCTGCACACCGAACTCAGCATCCATTTCTTCGAGTGCTTTGGCCTGTAGATAAGTTAGCGGTTTAAAAGAAATAATTTTATCATTATGCGAGCCAACTACTCACCCTACGATCCGCCTCTTTGCGTTGATCTACCACATTCTTATTACGTGCCACCCACTTGGCGGTATCGTCAACCTCATCATCAGATTCACCCAACGTACGTATGCGCGCCAACCGTTCCTCAAGAAAACGCTTTTCCTTGCGTTGCTTGAGCTTGTCGCGCATCTTTTCCGCCTCCTTCTTCTCTTTTAAGTTGTCAGCCGGCTTATGCAAGAACTCGCCCCATTCATCCTTATACGAAGATAAATCCTTGTCGGCTGCGGATCTCCTCATATCGTACGAATTCTTTTCGCCAGATGCTTCTGATTTTTTTGAGCCCGAATCGACTTCCAGCGGTTTTAAGCCCAACTTCGCGCGCAATTTGTTTGTTTCTTCAATAGACAGTACATCTCCAGCACCATTCTCGGGAACCGGCGATTGCCCTCTAACGCGCGAATTAGATTTTGAACGAGATCGCTCTCGTGCTCCAGCTCGCTTGCGTGACTCACGTTCACGTTCGCGTTCGATACGTTCACGGTCACGTTCGCGCTCGATGCGTTCGCGTTCAGCTTCGCGATCACGACGATATGCCAACTCACGCTCACGTTCGTAGCGTTCGCGTTCTCTATCACGTTCACGTTCACGTTCCCGTTCCCGTTCCCGCTCACGATCCCGTTCTTTATCTCGTTCCCGCTCCCGTGCGCGCTCACGTTCCCTCTCCCGTTCCCTATCACGTTCATGATCATGCTCTCGCCGATCACGTTCATAATCGCCATGCTTTGAGATTACTGGTGGCGGCGGCGCCGAGAATTCACGTTCATGTTCGCTGTTTTTCTCCTGCTGCACTGGTACCACCTCCACACAATCTGAGCCTGCAAGAAAGGTTTGGAGAATATTTGTAGTATCGGATTGCGAACAAAATTTCTGCTTTTTCATTTTTGTTACAAATCAAACGACTTGTCTCTTTTTCTTCCACACAGTCTCTTTGCTTACAATACTCTTTGCGCCGACATTGCACCTGCAAAAAAAACCGCGAGAAAGAAGAAAAAACAAAACGATGATATACGTTCAATTAAGTGGACACAGCTCCTGAGCGTTTGCGTGGCATCGTGCCGAAACTTCTCAATTTAAATCGCTTTTTCTTTTGGCGGCACACGCAAACACCCGTCATCTGGGCTGTGTAAAAACGACCTGCCAGCCGACGCACCAGCCGAGAATTGTGGACAGTGGCGACGGCGTTGGCAAGTACAAGTGACTTACTGTCTGAGTCCGATTCCTCGAGGGAAATCACCTCCGCACGTCGCTCATGTTCACGGTGTTTATGGTGCTTGTGCCGATGTTCCTTGTGTTTCTTGTGCTTGTGATGATGGTGATGCTGCTTACGGCGGCCACTGCTCGAGTCCTCGTCGGCGCCGTCGCCTGTGAGATCAAAAGTCACCTCCTCCTCCTCGTCGTCTGTCACTTGCCGTTGACGTTCACGTGAATGTGAACGATGTTTGTGTTTTTTCTCCTTTTTGTGCTTCTTTCCCGTTGACGAAGAACCCATGTTTCGGTTTGCAATTTAAATAAATTTATTTAGTTTAGCAATTTTATTGTTTGTTAACAAATCCACGGAAAAAAAATTCGTCTAAACGTTTTACAGTACGGCGTTGCCAGATTTTGTTTACTATTTTTCATTAAAAGCTTTGTTGCCACTTTTTTTGTCTCTCATTTCGTGCAGTTTTCGTAGCTTTCGTATTCCCGAAAATAAGTAAAGAATGACGTGGTGGCAACTCTCTGGAATGGCAATTTCAGACCACAACGGTTTGGAAAAACAAAAATGCTGCTTCGCGGCCATTTTGCAATTTTTTGCAACTACCTGCGTTACAAATCCGGCTGGTTAATTTAAATTTAATTAACATTCCACAAGTTTATAAATAGAAAGACTTCGTCAAATTAATCGTTCAGTCTAGAAGCACTTGCCCCCTCCTGACTTAAGATGGACTACTTGCGTGAAAGTCGTGTATTGCGCTACATCGTCTACGGCGCCAGCACAGTTGTACTGTCCGAAATCTGTTATGGAATTTACAGTTATTTGCGGAATCAAAATGAACAACGAAAAGCAAATGCCGAAATCTACGATGTGCTTATCTTCAACGAACTGTCGGATAGCTGCGCCAAACTCCATATGCAATCTTCAGCCAAGCTTGTTTCGATTTTAGCCGATATCCCGCCGCATCTGCAATGCAAGAACGAATATTGCGCGAAAAAGAATTTAGATCGAATCGTGAGCTACATGGACGCGGCAGTCTATAGTATTGACATTGCCATCTACACGTTCACATCGAATTCGGTTTCCGAGAGCATAAAGCGCGCCCAGCGTCGTGGAATCAGCATTAGAATACTCAGCGATCGTGAAATGGTATTTTCCAGCGGTTCGGCGATATCCGGTTTGGCCGCTCTCGGCATACCGGTGCGCGGACCAACTACTACATACACAATGCATCACAAGTTCTGTATCGTCGATGGCACACCGCGTGTACAAGAGTTAATGCATATAAATCAGAGCAAGAAGAAAACCCGGCCTCCTAAAGGTGTCGTACTCACAGGTTCTGTCAACTGGACCAAGCAGGGTTTCGGCGGCAACTGGGAAAATTGCACAATAACCAGTAATCGTCAGATCGTGGAGAAGTTCCAAGCAGAATTTGAGCGCATGTGGCTGAAATTCGATGTGGCCAGAACATCACAGAACTGAATATCATAACTATAAGCAAAATGGAAACATATCTTCCCGCATAAAATGCAATCGTAGTTTTTAAGTTTTAATTTATGTAAGTCTAGTAAATATCGTAAAAAATAAACAGCAGTTTTGTACTTGTACTTAAATAAGGATAACGTTGCTCAAAAAATTCTATAAGAAAATCCACCTGTGACAGTCGGCCAATTTCGACTTTTGCATTATTTGGGAGCCGGCGGAAAGTTTTCACCTGTTAACTTTCCATGGCTTGAGCCTCAATCGCGAATGTGTCTTTGAGTTCTTTAAGTCGCAATACTTCCTCTCGCAGTTCTATGTATTCCATATACGGAAGATTGTTTTGAAGAACTAATGCGGTTTTCAGCTGCAAAACACGTGAGACTTCGGTTTGTTTGCGTTTGAGAGTTTTCAATTTTATCTTGTACTCGTCATGTTTTCCAGCTTTTTCCTTTTGCTTCTTCGAGGACTTTGCTTTTTTCTTCTTTGGCGTACCCTGAAACAAAAATAAATATTGAATCTTTATATAAATAGTTAATTGGTTTAACAGACCTCCGCGTCCATGTCGTAAACAAATCAGTTTCCCTCGATCGATTCCGAACAATTTTATCGACAATAATGGTGTTTAGTAGTGTTGGGTAAGTATGGCTCACTTTGGTGAACTAGTTCACTTGTTCTTTTTTTTAAGTATGTCAACTCACTCACATGGCTCACTTGCTTGATTATAGTGATAATAAGACTGATGGCAAAAAAAAAATTGCTCACACTACTTATGAATTCTAGTTGCTTATGAAAAATATAGGTGACTACTCACAAAATAAAGCATAATTTTTAATTTTACTTAAATATACGTCGTACCGTTACCAAAAATCACAGTACGAAAAAATCCAGTTTAACTACATACTAAAAAACATAAAATATGAAAATAAACTCTATATCAGTATGACCAAACTTCGCTGTGTTTTCTAATAACCGACATTTTGTATTTATTTTAGTAAAAACTAAAAAACCCGTTAGAAAATGAACTACTATTCGACAAGACAACATCTGAACCAAAGAGCAAAAGTGAACAATAAGGAAAGAACATGTTCACTCGTTCAGTGTAGTAAGCCACTCTTTTTTGATCACTCACTTATGAGCAACGCAACACTATTGCCTTGCTTGTTTTTCCACTTGCGGAATCTTTAATTAATATCAAATCCGTTGTTTAAGTAACAAACAATTCAGTTAATGCAACGCAGTATAATTTTGCCATATTAAAATATGTATGATGTTTATTAAAATATGTCATATTCACTGTGGACAAAACAGCCTTAAAAATATATACAATTCATAAACTTAAACAAACCTAAAATACACCATATATTACAATTCAGGGATAATAAACTGCTTTTACTGAATTTAAAAGAAGAGCTTTATCCCACTCTAGTTCTTCTTGACGAGCTAAAGATGACAGTTTGATTACTAACTCACGAAAAATTAGTTCTTGTTTTGGTTTCATAGCCCTCATATCTGCTGCAATTAATGATCCGAAGGACTCAAATCTGTCTTCTATCGCTTCCTCCAAGGAAAAAGAAATTTGAAATTCGTTAGTAAGCATTTCGAAATTATAACAGTAAAAAACTCACTGTTTTGTTTCTTTTCAGTAATTGCTTTTCATTGACACTGATATTACAGTTCAGAAAAGCAAACTCCTTGAAATAGTAAAGGTTAGATGGATATTCGTACCCAACATTGCCTCTTTTGTGACTTAACAAATGTAATCTCCTTCGTTCTCTGTGGTAAGAATGCCTCATCTTTCTCATGTGTGCTTTTAAATCATTGACGCTGGCGTCTTCGTACTTTCTCTGGAATAGTTTAAGAAGCTGTTGCCAAGCTTCTTCCATTGGTTTACTTTTTTTAAAGTTTCGATGTTCCTTATCCCACAATATCGCCAATCTTTGATACTCATTGATTAACTGAATGTTAAATTGTTTATCTGCCTCATAAATGTTGTCATAAGAAGCAACAGGAGTGCAGATTTGCTCAATTGTTGTTTCTTCATTCCTCCCACCACCATCGTTCATTATGGCTTCCTGTAATAAAAAACCATATATAAACATTGAAGTCAAACACTTGTTGCATATCTTACTATACTTAAAAGTTTTTGTTTATATTTAATGAACTCCTCTTCTTTTCCATTCAGTCAATAATATACTAAATATAGATAAAACGCTGATGCACTGTAGGGTTGTCAGCATAGTTTGCGAAGTAAAACAGCTGCGTGGTAATCATATTTCACTCGTGCAATATGCTCTCCTCTCTTCTGACTTGTACTCACATGCCAACAAAACGTAAATAAACATTGCGTCATGGTTGTCAGGGCGCAAAAATACTTTTGCTCACCGAATTTTTCGTGGTTTTTGTTCGTGAGAATTCTCACGTGAGCAAAAACAAGGTCGGTTGTACGTTGTTCATGACTGCTTCACAGAGCTTCAGTGTTATTGCACAGCACAGTTTTTTCTGCTCTTGCTTCTCACTCACACTTTGTAATTTCAAATTTGCAGAGGAAGGAACAACAAAGAATCTGTGTAAGATTATAATAATAGCGAAAAATGACGCTGACTGAAGAAGCTGATGAACAGCTCAACTTAAAGAATACTCAAACAGTCGAAAATGCGGATGTGGTCACAACAGGTACCAGCCAAACACCACCACCATCGTCGCAGGAGCCGGCGACACCACCTCCGGGCCATGCCATAGCAGAGCTGAATGATGCGGAAGATGAGAACAATTCCTTAGATAAGGACGACACGGCGAGCATATTCAGTACCACCACAACAACAACATCCCGCAGTAAGTCGCCGACTGCGCGGAAGATTCGACGCCTGGCCCGGCGTGCGAAAACACCAAAAGTGGTCAAGCCGCTCTACAAATATAAGTGAGTTGCTTTATGCATGAATGTACGTGGTTTATTTGCCAAAATAAAAAATTTAAAATTCTTTGCAGCTGTCATGTTCGTGAGGATCATGGACAGCCCTTGTTTGGGGCAAAATTCAATCATTTTCTTTGCCCAACACAAGCAATTTTTGCCTCTGTTGGCAAAGACCGCGTTTCCATCTACGAGTGCAATCTGCACGCGGACTCCATGTCTAACGATGAGGACGAGTCAGAAGAATCGGGCATACGCCTGCTGCAGGTCTATGCGGACCCTGATCCCGACGAGAATTTCTACACCTGCGCTTGGTCTTATGAAACGCTCACCGGTGAGCCGATTTTAGCGGCAGCTGGCTACCGCGGCGTTATACGGATCTTTAATCCGGACAAGCATCGGTGCACCAAGCATTTTATAGGTCATGGACATGCCATCAACGAATTGAAATTCCACCCAAAACTGGCGCAGCTGCTGCTGTCTGGCAGCAAGGACCATTCGCTGCGTTTGTGGAACATTGAATCCGATGTATGTGTTGCCGTCTTCGGCGGTGTTGAGGGTCATCGCGATGAAGTGCTATCTGTTGATTTTGATTTGCGCGGTAATCGCATCATGTCCAGCGGCATGGATCATTCATTGAAGCTGTGGCGTCTTGATAAACCCGCCATCAAGGAGGCAATCCAGCTGAGTTGCAGTTTTAACGCCAGCAAGAATACGTCACCGTTTCCCACAATTAAGGAACATTTTCCGGATTTCTCTACGCGTGATATTCACCGTAATTATGTGGACTGTGTTCAATGGTTCGGCGACTTTGTACTCTCAAAGTCTTGTGAGAACTCGATAATCTGCTGGAAGCCGGGTCGCTTGGCGCAACAGACGGATATGCGGCAGCATGACTCAACGACCACGATTATACATCGTTTCGACTATAAAGAATGCGAGATTTGGTTTATTCGCTTCGCTTTCAATTACTGGCAGAAGGTGCTCGCTCTGGGCAATCAGCAGGGAAAAACGTATGTCTGGGAGCTGGACTGCAACGATCCCAACTTGAGCAAGTGCAGCCAACTGATTCATCCAAAGTGCAACGCCGCAATACGACAAACGACTTTCTCCAGAGACGGCGCAATTCTGATTGCTGTCGCAGACGATGGCACTGTCTGGCGTTGGGATCGTGTTGACTAAAGAGAATAGAGACAATTTAGAGCTGCAATTTTGATATAATTAATTTTGCAAAATAAAAAAGAAAATAGTTTTAAATCAAGATAATATGTATTTAATCTCTGTTTTTAAGCGTGTAACCGTGGCGGTTGTAGATCAAATACGGAATCCGTGACACCAGATTTGAAAATTTTAGCAGTTGTGTTCACTCTCTATTTGTGAGAGTGTGAAAGACAGTGAGTTCGCTAATGTGTGCGACAGTGACGGACTAATTAGAACTGAAATCCGATTACACTTTCGTTCGGGCGCTGTTGCCTCGCGTAATGTTTTTGGTTAGGCCTTTCTATAAGCGAATTGACAAGTTGTGATTGGTAAACTATAAAATCGCCAAATTGAAATTTTACGGCATAGAAAGGATGTACCATTTGTACCGGCAAAGTTGCTCAGCGAGTGAATGCAATAACATGTGCGTGCGAGACAACTGTATGTAGTTCTTCGTACATTCTTCGTCAGTTTAACATTTTCGTGATAAACAATATAAAATAACAAATTTCTAATATTTGTGCCGCCTAAAAATAAAAAATAGTTGTGAAAAGTGAAATTCTGTGTGCTAAGTTATACGCGTGAGTAGAAATACATAAGTTTTATGTTCATTTTGTGCTTAAAATCTGTGTGCAATAAGATGAATGTTTTCTTCACAAGGAAAAAATTTTTTTTCGGCCGCCGCGTTCGTTTTTTTTTGTGTAGTAACACCGCTGACGACCCGCTGCCGTTTTATCTATTTTGGTGACTTTTCTGATTTCGTACATACTCTGCACATATTGCGTACAACGCGCATTGTTTTGTTTGTGATGGCGCAGCATTACAAAAGAAAAAAAAAAGATTAAAGAAAAATAGTACAAAAAAATCACTGCAATGCAACATACGCCTCTTTGTTAGTGTTGTTTGTGTTGTTGTTGTGCACTTGAGCTGAACAACTGCAATTCGTGTTTGTTGTCTCATATTTTTGTTTTAGTTAAACTAATAAAATTAAAAACTTATTATGTTTGGAAAGTACTTGAAAGCGTACGAAAAACCAAGGCAGAACATCGAAATCGACAAAAGGAACACTTGAATCCGCTGCTGGCTCCTAGCTAGGCAGGTGCGCCATGCGCTGCGTTCGGCTCTTTAGGGCGCTTTTTTACTTTTTTATTGTACATAACGTAAACAAAGCTAAAGCAGAGTCAAGTGCAATTTTCTCCGATGAATAATTGGTTTTACACGGAATTTGAAATTAGTTTGCCTGTTTTATTTGCCAAAGGCATGTTTGCCTAGGTGCTGCGTGAGTCACGGGAACGTTTCTTAATTAAACTATGGTTGGGCTTTGCTATCAGCTTTTTCAATAAGATTTATTTATTTACTTTTGTTTTGTCGCTTTTCGAATTTCTTATGTTTGTCGCTTATCAATTTCATCAGGCTGCGCATGATGTTGATAAAAACGACATTGTACAGACTGATGTACAGATAGACAGACATATAAAGCAACTCATTCTTATTTACAAAAATAAAACTTTCAAAACTAGATTCGGTTTTGATACTTCGCACAGTGGGCTTACAAGTTAAGAAAAATGCTTGAAATTCTATTAAGATTCGAGAAACCATAAAATGTGCTCACCTAACTATTAACAAAAATATTATAAATGCTAAACGACTAATTGGGATTTTCATATTAAATATGTTTTTTTTTTTGTTTTTATGCACTGTGTGCCTTGTATGAAAGTAGGTTTCAACTGATGTGTTCAGTTTATTTTTTTCCTCTTTTTTTTTCTATCTAATATTTTGTGTGTCAGTGTAGACGCACGCATACTGTAGGCTGCGCTGGCCCTTATCTATGCGCGTTTTGTTGCGCTTCTTATCAGCAGTTGTTTTGTTTATTGTTGTTATTGTTGTTGTAGCTGTGGCCATAGTAGTAAAATTTAGGCATAGCAAGGCAACAACGTAGAAACCTTTCAGGCGACGCAGTAACATTGGCATGGAAATGTAAACAAAAGTTGACAAGGGAATTTGTTATTGATGTCGCGTTATTTAAATTTGTTTTGTATTTGCAGTTAAATTTCTTTTGAGGGTAGTTTTTCATTTAAAATTCGTATTTTTTTTTAGTTTACTGACATACGTTATGGGATTGACCAAGTTCTTCGATTTTAAGTATTTTAAAAAAATTATCAACATTTGAAAGCATATTTTTATTTCTCGATATGTTGCATAAACTCCTGGCAGTGGATCTGCTTAATTAATTAATATATAAATCGGCGGAGATTATTTCCATACAAATTTAATTTTAAATACATATTCGATTTTAGATATGACAATCGGATTTTCATTTAAACATTTTTACCTGTAGTCTAATGGCGTAAAAAGCTATTAACATAGTATTAATGTTGAAAATGATCATAAAATATTTACGATAGGACCA
This sequence comes from Stegana nigrithorax, assembly GCA_037044495.1. NCBI lineage: Eukaryota > Metazoa > Arthropoda > Insecta > Diptera > Drosophilidae > Stegana > Stegana nigrithorax. The sequence continues at coordinate 184,191 of JBAMBQ010003058.1, read as the reverse complement.
GTAGTGCACCCTTTGAATAAATTAACTCGGAGTTTTAATTTATTAAGGTTTTATAATAAACATATGGACCGAATGACGTTTGTGTAAAAAACAAACTTACAGAGGACAAGTTGCATGTTCCATGTTCCATGTTTAATGAATAATCGTTAAGAAAAGCCACTAACTGTTGGTTAAGTGTTGCTGCGGTTGCGGTTTTACTTGCACAATTTTGAACAATATATTCTGTGCTGTGCTTACATGTAAACAATTTTATTGAATTTATTTTTTCTTTTAATTAAATAACGATTTATTTTGTATTTTATTCTCAGTTACGCAATACTCTAGAAAAATAATTTGATTTGTGGTTTTTGGTTTACATACAAAATGGCGACTTTGGTAAGTCTCGTACAACAACAAAAACTAGCAGCGACGCCCCCAAGCAACTAACCCAAGCGCAAAATCAAATGCTTAAGCTTATGCAGGCGAAAAATGAAAATAAAAATTAGTTTTAAAGTTTTTAACATTTGCCGCTGCTGCTGTTACACACCCACGCCCACTTCTTACTGTGTTCTTGTTCTTGCCGTACTCGATGTTGTTGTCGGTGTTGTTGTTGTTATGTTGGCTGTCGCACTTTGGCAGCGCATAATTGATGGCAATTCAAATTTGTGCATAAGTTCATTTGTTAGCTTTTTTATTTTATTTTTTATTTTTATTTTACTAGCACACAATATTTGTTTTGTATTTTTTTTTTTATTTTTGTTTATTTTTTTTTTTTGGAATTTTTTTTCATGCAATTTACGTGTGCATTGAAGCTTTGAAATTAAGTTAACAAACCTAATATTTCAATTATGAGCATGAATAATAGATTTGCATATACATGGGTGCATATTAGCGTATGAGTATGTTTGAGTGTTTATGTGTATGTGTGTGTGTGTGTGTGTAAAATAATTACCTTTAAGCCAACAAGGGCAAGCATTTAACATAAAACCGACTTGACTTTCTTGGCTATGTGTGTGTACGAGGCGAGTATATTTGAGTGAGTGTGTCTGAGTGTCTGTGCACCTCCCGCCTCGTCTGTCATGTCGCCTGTCTACTACACTGCTGCTGCTGAGCTGCTGCACGTCTGCGTTGCGAACTAAGTCAAGTGGTTTTTTTCCCCGTTTTTTTATTTTTTTATTGCTGGCTTGCGCCTACGCATAATGTTTTAAAAAGTTACGTTTTTGCAATTTTCCTAACGTCGCTTTCGAAATCATGCCATTAAATGGTCTCATGCTGCATTTGCTTAAACGCACACGCTTGGCTTTTTTGCGCCTAAATGCCTAATGAAGTCATTTCAGATTTTCAAGCTGCCAGCCAACGGGCGCAGATTTTTTCCATAGCTTGTAAAGGTTATGCCGTGATTTTTATCACAATTATTGCATTTGAATATTAGTTGGAAATTGTTAATTATTTTTGACTGTGAGTTTTTATTTCTTTCTTATTTAATATATTGAAAAACGTGATATACGTTTTTTAGTTTGTTTATTTTCCTTCCTATTTTTTATTTATGTTTTTGATCTGTGGGCGTCCTCGTTTGTGATCTGTTTTTATTGTTGCTATTGATGTTGGTGTTGTTGTTGTTGCTGTTCTTGATCTTCTTGTCGCGATAATCCCAAAGCGCAAACAGCACCAAATAAAACCCAAAGAATTGTCAACACGAAATTGAACTTATTTTTAGCCTAGCCTTCGTTGGATTTATTTTGTCGCCTTTTTTTTTTTGATTTTTATTTTTCTTAACGCTTAGCGCTGCCAACAAAGTTGGTGTCTAACAACTCTATTTTTCATTTGTAGTTTTTTTTTTTTTTTTTCTTTTTTTTGTTATGGAATTTTTTTTTTCCCAAGATTTTTATCTAATTTGAAGTTGGCTGGCATGTGTTTTTTACTTATTTATTTATTTTTGTTATTGTTGGCACGCTTATGGCAATTGTAAAGTGGAAGCATTGGATTTGGGTTTATGTTAAGAGAAAACGTTAGTTACTGCTTTGTTCGCTTGTTTTACAATATTCTGCTTCCTGTTACATATATTCTTAGCCCAAATATGCTTGTAATAAGATAAACAGCAATGATCCGAAGTTCTTGAGAGAGAATGCTAGTTTAATGAAGGGCGCCATTAAATTGGAAACCTTCTACCATACCTATCATAGACGCGATTACAATAGACACCATTGATCTGAGGTTGTCGGCGCTATGTACATAGCAGCACAGTCTTAATAAAAAAAAACCCTGATCATGACCAACGGTAATTTTATCGCTGAGATTGAAGCAACACTTGACTAAATATTTGATGTATACATAAAATTGTTTATTACTTGATAGAAAAAGGGGAATTTATTTAATGCAGAATAGACAGCTGTTAGCTAGAATACTTTGCTCTAGCTTGGTATCAGTATCTAAAGTAAGTTACCATACTCACAATTACGTTTTGTCATTTCACATAGAACGTAATATGCACAGTAGGTCATGATGTAAAAAATCTATTAAACAACTCAAACCAATTTTGAATCACAGCGAGGCAAATGCTCGAGCGACTTGCATTTCTCTTAAAAGAAACTCACACTACAATGATATCCAATCTTAAATGCATTCGTTATCATTTATAAAGTTTATGTATCTATCAACACACAGAGTTTTCGGTGCATCAAGTCAGACCGTATGTGTTAAATATGCCTTCAGTAAAAATGGGGAAAAAAAAACATCTCGAATACGTTGAAAACCACAAAAAAGCAAAAACCCCGACAACTGACTTCAACTGTTGCTGCTGCAATAAACAAGAAATCTCAGTGCATAAATCAATGTCGGAAAACTGTCATGACTTGGTGGTGTGCGCCAGAGCCAGTAGCGCCCACGCAGAGAGTGACAAAGACGGACTACAACTGCATTGAATTGAACTTCTTGAAGCTGAATGATTAACCAACTTCAACGCAAGAAATCATTCAAATTCGCGTTTCCATTGAAAAATAAGGAAAACAGTTTTAAAAAAATCAGATATACGCAATAATAATTTGAAACTAAAAAAAAAAAAAACGAAAAAGAAAAAGAAACAAGAAAACGCAATTCAACTTGATTTAAATCCAGTGAAGTTGAGTTTTCAATTTGAATTTATTTATTTTTTTCTATTTTTGTTGTTTACTTGGGTATTTTGTTTTTGTTGCTGTTGTTGTCAGTTGTTATTCTTATGATGTGGCGCTTGCATATTAAACGCTTTTTATTTGCACACGCACCCGACCTACACCCACCAAAACCAAATGAGCCACACAAGTGGCGAAAAGTAGAAGGTTTACGTTTACTCACTGATCCCGCAGTACGTGTGCGAGAGCAGTTGCATTACGAACGCAATACAAACAATAGGCAACTGCCAATACTTAGCAGTTTGTGTAATTGTGGCCCGGGAACTGTTCAAGCATTCCATGCAAGTAGCATCGACTTTGCTCGTCGTTGACCATAAAAATAATAATTATTGCATTTAAAATCTAATAAATTTAAGTATCGACTACGCTACTACGCACACGAACATCGCGTACATCGTACATCGTACATACATCGTGTGTGATGCAGGCCAGGTTGCTTTTATTTTGTCTTGTTGTTATTGCTATTGTTATTATTATTATTATAGTTGTTATTGTAACGTTTTCGTTTGCCGTTCGGCCGGTGACGTTGCCGACGTGCAGTACACGACAAATGAGCAAGCAATAAGGCACGGTTAAGTGCGAAAGAGATGAATTTGCACCGCTCCTATTTTAATGGTTTTTGACGGCGACGGCGCTGCTTGCTCATAATAGCATTGTGTCGAGTACTGCAGCAGTGGGCAAGTGATAATGCTGTCGATGATGATGATGATTATGATGCGCACGAACATGTTCGATCAACATGATGATCATTATCGGCAGTTTGTTGTGCATGTCTCGTGCGAGCGTTTGAGTCGACGCGTCGTGGTCGTGGTCGTCTTCGTCTTCATCGGCGTCGTTACTGTTATTGTTGTTGTTTTTGTTGTCGAGATTGCTGTTGTTTTTGATCTACTCTGTTTAGTTTTACTATGTGCTACTATGTTTTTGAGTTTTTTTTTTTTGCTGCTCCTGCTGGTGCTGCAGTTCTTTGTTGCGTTTGCAAGTGTCTCCAGTGGCAGAGTTCTCGTGTGTAATATGTACATGCGTCACAGCCCTGCCTTTATACGTTGACCTGCCTGCCTGCTTGCCGAGTTGCCGAGTTGGTTCTTTGCTTGGTTGCCTCTTTTTGTGCTTGTACTTGCTGCCCATAATTGCTGTACTTGTCTGTCCTATTGGCCGTCTGTCTGTTTGTCATTGTTTTTGTATTAAACTCTTACATATGCGCGCGCGCACTGCTTCGATTTCTGCTGACACTAAACTACACTTTTCTGTATGTAATTAGCCATGTTTACGCTATTTAATCCGCTATTTTAGCAATGGTCAGACGTGCGCACTCTTATGCTTCGGCAACTGGCTACTGGGTACTGGGTACTGGCTTTGGCTGCGGCTTCGGCTTTGGCGGCTGTAGCGGCGGCGTCTGCGTTTAAATTTCTGAGAAATATTTATACTTCGTACACTTTTGAGTGTCTGCGGTAGGCGCCTGCGCCTGTGCGCGCGTTCTTAAACGATTTAATGGCGATGCCAATGGCATGCTCGTCATTGTTTCGTCGGCGAGCGACGTCTACGACGACGAAGAAGAAGACAGCGACTACTTTAGTGATTGTTTAACTCGTTAGCCACTTTGATTTGGCATTTTGAATTTAGGTCTATGCAACGTAACGCTATGCTGCGCACTTAGGCATGCATTATTTTGTATTATGCTGCAGCATGGCTACGCTAACACCAACAACATTCGGTTTTCATGCCTCTATGCAAACACAAAGCAAAAGAAAAAAAAACACAAACTTGCCTGCTGCATTTCTTTGATTCTTTAATTAATACACGATCCTGACGTTGTCGGTCGTCATCATAACTTTACGCAACCATTGTTGCGTGCACGAGTGTCGCCAAATTCTGCATTGCAGCCATTTTAACGCACTTTCCCGATTCTCAAAATTTATGTACGGTAGTTAAATTCCGTCTTGCATGCGTTTTAATTAAGCCAGCAATGGTGACTCAATCACTGACCACTGCCAAGCCGGATGCATTCTGCGTTCGTGCGTAGGGGGCTTCTGTTGCTGTTGTTGTTGTAAGTTTAATTAAGAAAAAAGTAAAAGATTTTTATATGCTACGCCAACCCTGATATATTTGTGCTTCGATATAATTTTGTCCGCTGCGTGCACTTTTGCACTTAACACTGCAATTATTTGTAATTAAATTCTACAAACATTTCAACAATCTTAATGCGCATGAAAATATTGTGTGTACTTTGCGTGCTGTCAGCCCTCGACGAAAAAGAAAAACATATGCAAAGAATGCCACCCTCTTGTAAATACTGCCAATTATATTGTCGAAGCATGATTTATGGCTTTGCATACGTATATGTGACATGTTGCTAATAATTAACTTATTCATTTGTTTTATTTATTTTTTTAATTTATGTCCCCTGTGTCCATGTTCATGTTACAAAATATTTTGGGCGACTTTTAGTGGCGCTAAACATGCAATAAATATTTTCTAGCAAATTTGGCAAAGTAAATATTTACACAAGTATGTTTATGTGTATCAACATGTGTATATAAAAATGAGTAATCAAGTGTTCAAATATGTATCAGACTCACAATACTTCAAGAAGATTAAAGTAAACGCTCGAAAAGGTTACAGCTCCAACATGTATAACGCGTTTGTGTTCCATGTACTCTTGAAAATTCGGATCAATGAAAAAATTTGAAAAGGTGTACATCAAATATTAACTGTAAAAAAATAACCAATCAATTACGTTACATGTTTGCAGTCTTTTTAAACTTCAGGAATCTCTTAAGAAATATTCCCTAAGCAGAATAGCGCAAATTTTACCGTTATAAGTACATATAACATGAGTCTAGTTATATTTTACATTTAGATCCTTTAGTTTCATGTTAACACAGCAGAGTTTAAAAAATTGGCTTACCAATCATTTTTCCGTTGCCTTAATAAATTCTGAAATCTTCGCCAAGTCTGCTACTCCAATTCAAGTAAAATTTTACGAATAATTTCTGCAATTAAATAAGCAGCCAAAACTGTATGAAATTAAGTCCTAATCTCCAACTAACATGGGATGTGTTAATGATACAAACTTAAATTTAAAATGAGTTACGATTTGTTGGCGCCTAAAGCAATCAGTTCGCAGTGTGAGATCATTTAAGTTGCAATGCTTTTGCTCCATTTGCGTAGGAGTCGGGGCGTGATTTTCATTTCTTGCAGTTTTAGGTTCTATTATTTTCTAATTTTAACTCGCAACTCTGAATTCAAGATTTGAGTCTTGTTGTTGTTTTTTCTTACTGCTTGACTAAGTACGTGCCACAATGCTTATTTCGTTGTTGTTTTTGTTGCTGTAAGCGGCATGCTCTTGTTGACAAGCAAATTAAATTTTGAAAATGAAAACTAGTTAGGATTTGCAGCATTTTGTATATCGGCTGCTTTATTGTTACATTTTTGCCGCTTTTGCCTTTTGACATTTGTATTAAGTTCAGCGTGAAAAACATGTTTAACATTTACAAATTTTATGCTTTAATTTGTTTATTAACAATTGCACTGGGACAAAACCAAAAAAATAAATATAAAATAATGCCACTGTTGCTGCTACTACATTAAGTTTTTCTGACAATTCAGTGCAATTTAGTTAGCAATTTTTAGCGTGTGTGTGTGGCTGGCACCGTACAAGTTTCGTCATCTGTAGTATGGAGCACACAGATGTTGTGAGTTTGAGATGTTGCAGTTGTAAAATGCGAAATTTTTTATCACCGTATCTAACTTGCACAGCAGGGCTGCAAGCGCTTTTATGTGCTTTTACTCATACTCTTGTTGTATACATTACTCTCTTCCACTTCTATACTAAAAATAGCGTGCAAGCAAGATAGGGCAAATGTCTTTTGCTCTTTGTTTTTTGCGCTCTCGAGTAGAAGGCGGCTTGTTTGTTGTTATATGTTTCCAATTGGATTTGTTTACAATTTGTTAATGTTTGTTGTGGTTGTTATTGTTGTGGTTATTAATTATTGGAGTCGAGCGTGGTTGTTGTTGTCTGATATTGTTTATGCACGTAAACGCGCGCCGCGCTCACACTCTGCTATGCTCTCTCGTTTTATGTTGCCAGCAGCGTGTTGAGTGTAAATGTTGCGCCAATTGGCTTTTTTGTTTGTTTAAAGTTTATATTGTTGTAGTTGTTGTATCTGGTGCTGTTGCTGTTGCTTGTGTTGGCTTTGTAATTGAGTAGTGACAAACCGTCGTGTAGTGATTGCTGCTGTTGTTGTTGTTGTTGTTGTTGTTAGTGCTTGTTATAATTGTAGTTGTTGCTCGTTGCGGCTGTTGTTTTTATTGTTGTTGTTGTTGGTGCTTTGCTGCTGGTGCTATTGCTGTCGTGCTTCACTCAGCAACGAATCATATTTCTCAGTTGCGTTTGATCGTTCGTCCAAGACGTTGCGTGGAGTTGTTTGTGTTACAATTTTAGCGTGCATTGAAACCATTAAAAATATAAACTTGTGCTTGTTAAAAAATTAACGAAAACTTAAAAAATACTAAAAACAAATTACAAGAACATAAACTTATTTTGAATAAAATACTATTAGCAGGTGCCGTTAAGCTAACTTATTTGTTTTCGATTGTGTACTCATAGCTGTTGTTGCTATTTTGTATTTAAATAAAAATCTGTGCCACAAATATTACTTAACATAAACATTCTTTTGTTGTAATGCGTTTGGCTTCGTGGTGGGTCGCTTATGATTTTCTTAAAAACTTATTTATTTTTATAAATCGCGCAGCAGCAGCAGCTTTTCAAATAAAATAAGAAAAAAGTACACGGCGGCAGCTTTAAGTAATCGCAGCGCCAAGTAAAAAAGAAAAAGAAAAAACAAAAGAAAGACAAAAAACAACAACGTTTTTGCGGTTTATGCGCCACTGCAGTGAAGTCAACCTCAACGTCACGTCGTAGTGTGAGCAACAGCAGCAGAAGAGGAAGCAGCAATAGAAGATCAGCAATCAGCAGCAGCAGCAGCAGAACATCAGTAAACGAAATCGCTACGAAATGTGTGCGTTTATTTATTTTTTATTGCTATTTTGATTTTTGTTGTTTGTTGTTGTTGCAATGGCGTTTATTGTTGTGCTTTGGTTTTTATCATTTATAGCATTATTTTTGTGATGTATCTATTTTTTGTCAATTGTTTATTTTTAAACATTTTTCTCACATTTCGGTTTTTTTTTTCTCGCTTGCATATTTGTTGATTTTTTTCGTTTTCGTTTTTGTTTTTGTTTTTGTTTGTTTCGTTTTGTCTATTTTTCTTGAGATTTTCTTTTGTTGTTGCAATTGTTTTCGCTGTTTTTTTTTTAGTGTCGTCGCCATCGCCGTCGTCGTTGTTGCCGACGTGTGTGTTGCCGTTGTTTGTTGTTTGTTGTCAGTGCACCCGTTTGTGCAGTTGCTGATTCGTACATTCAGCATAGTGTTGCCGCCGCAACGGAAGTGCGATAAAGTTTTCTTATTTTTTGTATTTCGATGTTGTTGTTTTTGTTGTTGTTCGCAACGCTGTGTTATTTTGATTTACGTTTATGACCGCTTCATTTATGATTGATTATTGAGGGAATGTCTGTAAATGCATTTAGGTACGCATGCGCGGTAGCATCGCATTGTTGTTGTTATCGTTCGTTCATTTCGTTATTGTTGTTGTTGTTGTTGTTCGTGCTTGTCATGCGATTCTGGCTTTTATGATTTTCTCGTGAGCTATTCTTGGAATATGTGCCTAGATGCATGCATGTACAAATTTTTCTTTATTTTTTATTTTTTTATTTTTGTGCGTTTTTTTTGTTGGCTAGTTAGCTTCAAGCCTTGCACAGTATCATTGAAGGTAGTCAAAGGATGTCGTGGATGCACGTTTTAAAAGCCATAGCTCTGTGCAATAAACTTCTTCTGTTCGTGCTTATAAAGCTGTGAATTGAAATCGTGTTTTTAATATAGATTTATTGCGAAATAAAGAATATAATTCATCATAAGTTAATATGATTTATGAAATAATAAAAAAGAAAGTAACACGATCTATTTGGCGATCATAAATTCAGAACGGAAACCCATGATTATCTCGTCCATCAATGATTAAAAAAACATGAAACTTAATCACATATAATGCATATTTATAGTTTTATGCTCGGCCCAAATGTGTGTGTATTTTTTTTTTATTTTTTTTTTTTGTAATTTGGATTTCCATACTCCATAAAATATTTGATTTTAATAGTTCATAACCAAAAAAATACGTACAAATGTGCAGTTAACTATGCCAACAAATTGTAAATGCACGAAATTATGTTTTTTTAAATAAATTATCTCTTTTGGTTTCCAATGTCTTGATAAGATTATGAATAAAATTCTTAAGCGCCACTGTTTCATTTTCTATACACTCAACTCTCGTTTTTCCCGGACATTTTTTATAAGATTTTGAAATAGCACGGTTTACAAATAAGGCAATTAAAATCTTTTTTACATGAAGTGTTTAATCTAAAAGCATTTTATTATTTACTTTGAGTGAATGTTCATTTCGAAGGAAGCCAAAAATAATATTTCTGATAAATAATCTCAAAAACTTAAAAATTTAATCTGGTTAAAGGTTTTAATTCTATGATGGCTTTAGCAGCAATATTTTTATTGCTCATTTTTTACTTTTTTTTCTTTGTTTTGCACGATTTTCCAAGAAACGCATCTAACGGGATGTAATTGAACAGTCGAAGAAACCAATAAGAAAAGATTTTAGTGTACTTATAGTAATCGGGACATAAACATGATAAAGTATTAAATAAAAAACAGAGTTTGAAGTGTCCTGCCTTTTTCTACTGAGCTCTAAGCGGGGTTTAGCACTTCAAATATGAATAAATGCTGAAATTGAAAACAGAAAACTAAGTAAAGCATTTGCATGCAAAACATAAGCAATCAACCTCGATATTCACACAAGAGCAACCCATAATTACCGACAAAGCGCAGTTGAACTGGGCTATTGTAAGATTAATAAAAAGTTGCAATCTCAACATTAAACGGATGGGACAAACCGGCGGACGGACAGAGGCTATGATTTATCAATAATGCATGCGTATAATTATGAAAACGAAACATCGATCGATCGGACGAGCGAACACTGTGCACACACATCGCTCTACAATCAAACATGTGTAAGATCACATAAAATGCCTGCGGCGTTTGGTGACTTTGTGACAGTAATTAAAAAAAAAACAAAAAAAAAAAAAACCAACCGCCTGCCAAGGCGCATGCAACCTGCTGCTGAGCGCATGTGCGCATACACAACCTCGCTGCGTGTGTCCAGCAACAGCAAAAGCAGCAACAACAACAACAACAACAACAACAGTTATAACGACGATGTCGATGTCGACAATAACAACGAAAACAACAATAACAACAACAACAGCCAGCTGGCAAATAACAAACAAATTGTCACCAAGTGGTGCCACCTTTTCCCACTAGAAGTACGCCGCCCATTTAAAAAATAAAAAATTATAGCGCACGCGCGCTTTGCTAATTTTGACATGTAAAAATGTACAAAACTGATTTATTGGTCATGTTTAATTGGTTTTGAAATTGGTTTTTATTTCTCTTGCTCTCGTTCGCTGTCTGTCGGTATCAATCCAGTGCCAAGCACTGCCACCAACTGTTTTTAATTTGTGTGTTAAATATTAATTGCTATTAACCAAAAACAACAACAACAATATAATAGAAAGAAAAAAACTAAAAACTCAAATAGAGAATAAAGTGCAATTTTCCATACATCAGCTTAAACAAGCCGAGTTATTTATTAATTTCCACTGCCTGCAAATCAGATCCAAATGGGACACATTCAGTTGCGTTGCCTTTGGCGGTCGATTGATTTTTGCTTACATAATTTTTAAAATTCTTGAGATAAGTTCCATTTGTTTTTCCTCTACGCGCTTCCCTTACTCTTGCCGTTCCCGGTCAGCCGAACTCTGTAATAAATTCTTTTGTTTCTGCGCCTCGCGTCATAAGCCAAGGGGAAAAATGCTGTTCACATTGAAATGTCATAATTAATATTGAATTGTTGTATCTACCGTTACCGTTAGTTACTTAGTTGCGCGCAGCATCTGGACCATCAGCGGCTGCGTTGAGTGGCGCGTTGCGCATGGGTTTGGTCTCGTTGCCCGGCCAAGGGCTGGCGCGGGGCGGCACATTTCGACAAGTGTTGACAAGTTGATACGATTCGGTTATCTTTTCTAATTATGTGTGGTCACTTGCGCACAGTGGTGTGAAAAGTTCCATTACGCAAGGGAAAAAAGTAAAAGTTATAGAGACTCAAATGTGTTATGGAAGTTCGCTTCCATAAATAACTACAAAGAAACCTCCAAAAAGGGACAGAACCCATAACCGGGCAAATTTCTTAAGCTCTTCATAATTGCTTCTTTACAAAATATATAATAATAGTTCTGAATAAATTAATGATAATGTTAAACATAAAACAGCTTACGATTTTCTAATTTTTTTTTGAAATTCACCTAAGCATAACAAATGCTCTTTAAGTCCTTGCGGTGATTAGAAATCTCCTCGAGTGCTAACGTAAGAAAAGGATTGGATCTTCATACAATATAAAGGGAATTTCATTTATTTAAAAATGGATATTCAAACAGTTACCAGTTGGTGCTGATCCACTGTGATTAATGAATGCATACACGAGAAGAATAACTTTGAAGTAAGATAAACAATTATGATTAACCGTCGATGCGGGAATAAATAATAATAATAAGGCCAATAATTCTATGGCAAACTTGAGAAATTAATTCCAAATAATTTGCATCCAATTGGCGCATACACGGCTTGACCTTCATCACACACTAATACAACAGCAACAACAACAACAACAACAACACATGACAATAAATGACGACGGCGACAACAACACAATGCCAATACAAAATCGAAAGGAGGAGTCAAACATGATTTGCTGCTCCAATGCGAAAATACATTAAATAAAAAAATAATAATAATGAATCAAAGCCTAATGCAAAATATACATAAAATTAATTAAAAAATGAACCAACTTCAATAGAATAAGCAATGCAAAAAATAATAAATTAAATTAATAACGAAAAACAAATACATATAGGAAACACAGTCCAAACTGCATGCGACCGATGCTTATCGACTTGACGCAGTGCCAAGAAGTGTTTATTTTTTTTGTATTTTTTATTATTATTGTTATTGTCATTGTTATGCTTGTTGTTGTTATTATTATTTCTGTTGCATATAGCAATTAATATTTGTGGGCGGCAACTAACGCGCATATAAATAAACAATAAAGCAGAAAATAAAGAAAAAACAAAATATACTAAATCCAAGCAATCGCATATGTGTAATGATGATGAAGTGTCTGACCGCCTTCCGCCTGCTGGCTGATGACTGACTGAAGTGAATTCTGAATTGGTTTTTTATGATTTTTTTTTTTTCTTGCAGATTATCCGCCCGCACACAGTTATACCGGTTTTCGGGTAACTCCACCCAATAGCGGCGACAACAACCATCCGCAGCAGCCGCAGCCGCAGCAACAACATCAGCAGCAGCAGCCACAACACCATCACCACCATAACAATAACAACAACAACCACAGCCTCCACTCGAACACAAATAATAGCCACAGAATGGACACCGATGATGTGGAGTCGACCACAAGCAGCGCCATGTCCACACTTGGAACCCTGTTCTCATTCACATCGCCTGCCGTTAAGAAACTTCTCGGCTGGAAGCAGGGCGACGAGGAGGAGAAATGGGCCGAAAAGGCCGTGGACAGCTTGGTAAAGAAGCTAAAGAAACGCAAAGGTGCCATCGAAGAGCTGGAGCGTGCACTTTCTTGCCCCGGACAGCCATCGAAGTGTGTGACCATACCGCGTTCGCTTGACGGTCGTTTACAGGTAAGTGACTGATCCTTCTTACAAAATACGCATTTCGGTTTGTTGCAACTTTTGCCTTATGCGGCTGCTCTGACAGGTTTCACACCGCAAGGGTCTGCCGCACGTCATCTACTGCCGCGTGTGGCGCTGGCCCGATCTGCAGTCGCATCACGAACTGAAACCGCTCGAAATTTGCCAGTATCCGTTCAGCGCCAAACAGAAAGAGGTCTGCATTAATCCGTATCATTATAAGCGTGTGGAGAGTCCAGTGTTGCCGCCGGTGTTGGTGCCACGTCATTCGGAGTTCGCGCCAGGCCACTCGATGTTGCAGTTCAATCAAATGGCGGAGCCGAGCATGCCGCACAATGTGAGCTACTCGACAAGTGGCTTCAATTCACAGAACAACCTGGGCGGCAACAGTCCGCCGCTCACCTCAGTGGGCAGTCCCAGTTCCGTTAATTCTAATCCGAATTCACCGTACGACAGTCTGGCGGGCACACCACCGCCCGCCTACAGTCCCTCGGAGGATGGCAACTCAAATAATCCGAACGATGGCACACAAATGCTCGACGCACAGATGAGCGATGTGGCGCAGGTTAGCTACTCGGAGCCAGCTTTTTGGGCTTCGATTGCTTACTACGAGCTCAACTGCCGCGTCGGCGAGGTTTTCCACTGCAACAACAACTCGGTGATTGTTGATGGCTTCACGAACCCCTCGAACAATTCGGATCGCTGCTGCCTGGGCCAACTGAGCAATGTGAATCGCAACAGCACCATCGAGAACACACGTCGGCACATAGGTATGTCTGAAATATGGATTAACCATATTGGTTAATAATGTATTCTGTTATTTCTGATTATTATTTCATAATTCACACAGGCAAGGGCGTGCATTTGTACTACGTTACCGGCGAGGTGTACGCTGAATGTCTTTCCGATTCCGCCATATTCGTGCAATCGCGCAACTGCAATTATCATCATGGCTTCCATCCTAGTACGGTGTGCAAGATACCGCCAGGTTGTTCATTAAAAATCTTCAATAATCAAGAATTTGCTCAACTGCTGTCACAGTCGGTGAACAGCGGCTTCGAGGCCGTCTATGAATTAACGAAAATGTGCACAATACGCATGAGTTTCGTTAAGGGCTGGGGCGCCGAGTACCATCGGCAGGATGTGACATCCACGCCGTGCTGGATTGAGATACACTTACACGGGCCGTTGCAATGGTTAGATAAAGTGCTGACACAGATGGGCTCGCCACACAATGCCATTAGCTCCGTGTCCTAAACTAAAAGCACTTAAACTACATACTTATAGTATAATATATATATATAAAAAGAGAAAAACACAAAACGTTAGTGAAGCTAACTTACACTACACGAAATGAAATACTAAACTAAAAAAAAAAAAAAATCACATAGCCGCGCATTGCGAGCGAGTGGTTAATTATAAGAAGCTGACTACATGTGTACTCGTGTTATTTGTCTAGCGCAGTCCACGTGCTGCTTGGCACATAGTAATTATGCAGTTTACCTAAAGATTTCAAGAAGAACGCATGTCATATGACAACTACATGTGTATTAGCAGCAGCTTCGTGCATATACACGTTACTATGCGTACGCGCCCAGCACTCCTAAACAATTTGCTAGATTTAATTTAATTTTTATGTTTATTGTTTTTTTACTATTTTGTTTTTACTTTTGTTTTGGCGCAACTTTTCAAGAACTTCTGCCTTAAGCTGAGTTTATGCCTGCCGCCTGCCTTTGTGTGCTTTCGTCATTGTGTCATTGTAAAAATGCTTTAAAAAATTATAAACCAATTAAAACTATGCTATAAATAAGTTTAAATATATATACATATATATATAATAAAAAAAAAAAACAAAAAAAACAGCCACGGCGCGTTTTGCAATACAATTTTATAAAAATAATTAAATAAACATTGAATTTCCTTGCTTAAATACATGACTAAATACCCGCCTTATATTATAATTAATTTTAAGTTTAAAGAAAAAAGCGCATATATAATTAAAAAAGTATGTATGGCAAAACAACAACAATGTTTTAATTTTAAACTAAAGACACAAAAAAAGAAACAAAAACTATATATAAATTTTGAAACGATGATCTTGTTTTTAATTTAAGTTCTCAATTATTTTAAAATTGATTTTACTTGATAATGTTTTAAAAACCATTGAAGAAGCTTATTTTTAATTAATTTTATATTTAATTTGCTCGACTTCAAACGACAAGCAAAAAGAAAAAGATTTATTTTAGAATAAAACCAACTTGTGCCGAGAATTTTATGCTTCCTTTTTATGATTTAAAAATAAAATTTTATTTTAACAAATTTGCCACGTTTTTTTATTTTAACACTTTAGTTAACTAAAAAATAAATATTTTAAAACTACTTAACAGTACCTAGCGTTAATTGCCTTAAAAATGAAATAAAATAAAATATGCCTTGCAGAAATTTTTAAAAAAGAACAAAAAGAAACTAAAATGACTTCAAATGTCGAACGAAAAATATGCCTTGCCATGCCTTAAGCGATTTACTATTTGGCTTAACTCTTTTACGATTTTTTGCGCTTATGGCTATAACTAAAACTTATATATATTTATGTAAAATTGACGTTTATTAATGTAATTAATGTATACAGGCCTACACACATAAACATATACATATATACACTTACAAAAGCCCAAATAAAGTTGTTTAAAATTTGCGACGTCTTTTTCTGCTGCAGAAGCAACGGAGCAGCAAAACCAGGGCATTGAAGAACGCAAGCAGCAGCAGACAGTTCGATCGAGTAAGCAGCTCCTGCTCCTCTGGCGGATAGTGACGCATTAGATCGAAAGCTACATGTTTCATGTACCACTTGAACGATTTGCATCGTAGCCGTCGGCGCAAGGCATGCTGCCCGCTGAGATTACCTGGCTCAATCGTCTCGTATACACCGTCACCGTGCGCGTACACGTAAGTTTTGTACTCGTCCATCCAGACCTCGGCAACGCGTTTGTAGTTCTACATAGGCAAGAGACTCAATTCTGGACTCGAAATGATCTACGCATTACTCACGCGTTGTAAATAGTTCTTGGGACGCAGTTTTGACTCTGGTCGTCGTGGCCCACGGAAGACGTGGCCGACATGTGAACAGGGTGCGTCGTACATGACGCCACCGCATTGCCAGATCTTGAAGCTCAACTCGTACTGTTCGCCGCCCCAGAATTGCAGGCCTTCATCATAGCCGCCCAGATGCCAGAAGAACGTACGTTCCACGGCAAACAGACCACCTGACGAATTTAAGAAGACATTAGAAATTGTAACGGTGCTACCAGCTGACGGTTCGTTGACTTGCCTGCCATTACGGGGTTCTCGAACGGCTCGGTAGGATGCGCCAAAGCCTTGGGGAGCAGCGGCAGCCGCTTGTAGTAAAGTTGCCAATCGAAGGCGCCACGTGCGCCTCCATCCTGCGCTCGATACTCGAATGTATGATGATCTATGAAGTCGATGGTGGGACAGACGACGGCGTGTTTGTTGCGCACTATGGGCTCCAGCAGTGGTGGCAGCCAATTGTAGTTGACTTCGATGTGTGAATCGAAAAAGATAAGCACCTCCGCTTTGGCGGCTCGAGCGCCGGCCAAACGTGCAGCGATCAGGCCCATGTGCTGCGGCAGACGCAAAAATTCCACCACCAGATTGCCAAAATGCTTGGCGCAGTAGCTGACCAACAGGCTATGATTGAAATTGGCATCCGGGCTGTAGTCTTCGACTAGTATGATTTGCTTAAGCAGCTGCTGCGGTGTGCGATTGACAACGCTATGAATGGAGCGCAGCAGCACGCTGAAGTGTTCGTTGTAGTA
Source organism: Stegana nigrithorax (assembly GCA_037044495.1). Lineage (NCBI taxonomy): Eukaryota > Metazoa > Arthropoda > Insecta > Diptera > Drosophilidae > Stegana > Stegana nigrithorax. The sequence continues at coordinate 167,306 of JBAMBQ010003058.1, read as the reverse complement.
AGTAAAGATGACGCTTATGCTGGGCAGCTGTGACAGGTAGCGCTTTTGCTGGCAACTGTGTCGAAGTATGCATCGGTCACTGACCTATTTGGTTTGAATTCGATTATCGTAATTCTACTCACTCTTTGGGTCGTATGTCAGGCAGCGAACGGTTAACGGATATGGCATCCGATAGCAGTGCATTGAAACCGTACTTGAGTGACATTTGCTGAGCCAACGCTAATGTCGGATGTCTGTCGCTCAGTGCAGCGGCAACACCTTGCTCGCCTGAACCGACACGACGTGCGTCGCGCGACATTTGTGCGTAATCGTGCCAATCCGTTAGTTCTGCATGCGGTGGCGCCTCCATTTGACTGGTGTTCTTGATGGCTTCATTGCTAGGGAGCGGTTGCGGCCAGAGTGAAGCTTCCAGCGATGGATCTTCCATTCCTGATATTTGTGCGCGTTGTTTCTGACTATTTGTACTTACATCGATAGGCTCATTTGTGTATCCAATAATGGCAAAACAAACGATCATGGCGCCAAAGATCGTGACAATGAGCAACACAAGTGTCATGGATCTGAACATGCATTTTAAAATCGGGCGACGCATTAGCTTATTCAACCAACAGTTTCAGTGTCCGGAATTTTTAATTTATAATTATTAACCACACATGACAGCTGTAAAATTAATTTTGAATTTTCAGTTGTCAGGGACAGTTTGAGCAGCACTGCGCGCGCACGTGATCATTCACAACAAATTGTTTAAAGTGAGTGTCATTTCGCACCAGTGATACCAATTTAGCCTTATGTGTTGGCATCACTGGTTCTGTCAGCTGTGTTTCAAGTGTGTTTGTGCGCAAAATGTCTTCTGCTGTCAATGATCCGATCGAATTATTAACAAATCATGGTACACGGCAGCGTACATTTCTGGGTCCAATATGGAATCCGTTAATCTGTACAGCTGCCGGTTTCGGCGTGGCCATGTTCGTCAATTGGGGCTTTCGCCGGCCCGCGTTTTCTGGTGAGTAGATGCCTGTGTGAGTACGTACGTTTTACGTAACATGCGATTTTTGCACTGGAAATCTTTGTTTTGGTCCGTGTTCTGCAGGCATACAAAAGCATCTCGCTTTTGCGACCATTGGCGGCATCGCCGGCATCTACTTCGATGGCAAACGCGATGAATACTTGGCCAAGCGCGATGCTGTGCTGAGGCATTATATTGAACTTCATCCGGAGGATTTTCCCGTTACAAGTAAATAAAGACATGAAGTTGCAATGCCGCTCTGTAATATTCTTTGATTTATTCATTGCAGAACGCAAGAAGTACGCTGATGTATTGGAAGTCTGGGCGCCGATTCGTTAAAAGCAAACTGCCTCAAATGTACATGCGATATATGTACACTAGAGTATGTCGAAACGATATGAGGGCATTTGTTTGGGCGTTAAAATTAGTTAAATAACACATAAAACCCGCTTAACATAGAAAACCAATAAAGCAAAAAATGAATCCTAAATTCAATGTGCAGTACTTTTCGCTTATAACGGTTAAAAAGTGGCGGTCTGATGAAAAGATTATATTTCTGCGATGAAGTGTACTATTTTTCATATTTTCTCAATTTTGGGAATTTCATCAAGTTAAATGTTGAGTGATCTGATCGATCAGATCGTCAGATTGCAGCTGAAATTGTAAAGCTAGAAAATGGACGGAAGACAAAGAAAGGTTTATCTTTGAAAGAGAACAATCTAAAATAACTGATTTTTTTAAAAACTAAGCTTCGGAAAAGTATTTTTTAATTTTTAGTTCAAATTATAAATTACGTGTAAAATAATCACTGGATGTCAGAAATTACTGCACTGCGCATTGTATTTATTTAATTTGCATGCAGGAAAACTGCACATTAGAGGTGGGGGAATGTCGATATTGGCAATGCTGGATATTTGAAAACATCGATATTAATATCGAAAACAATTCAGCTTCTTTAAGGTACACTGGAGTGGATGCCACAAGTACAACTCAAATAGAAACAATATTATAACGTATTTAAATCTATACTTGGCATCAACGTTATTATACGTAAAAAGACCATCTTCAAGATAATGGACACAGTCGAGATTTCACGTTGTTTAACACTGTTTCTCTGGCACAGGGTTTGCAGAGCACGAAACAGTTCTTTCTCACTCTGACGCACAACAGCTTATAATATAATGTTAAAAGAAAACTGCTTTCATTATTTGCTTACATGAGTGAAGAGTTTGTAGTGAAAAAACCGCAAATAGCCAAGAAATGACTCCCAATAGGATTCAATTTCAGCGCAGGCTTGCATATGAGGCAGTAATGTCTTGTGGCATCGCGTATTCCGCTTATAAATATAGGCGCCGGTCAGAAGAAAGAAGCACTAACACGCTTAAAAAACGTTAACCGCCAAAAAAGGCGAAGCAAACGATCGTGTGCGAGTGAGAAGCAAGAGCAGAAAACCTACACTCCGTGAAGCAGTTATGCACAACGTAAAACCGACCTGGAGTCTGCTGTCGTTAGCATGCTGTCGAACAAAAAGACCCCGAATCTTCTTCAGCAAAAATATTCGGGCGCCCTGACAACCATGGCGCAATGCAGTCACTGGTAGTATTTTGCGGACTGTCGTGATGATTGGTAGTGGGCGCGCTGTGTTGTGTACAATATTTGTCGAAATCGCAAGGAATAAAAATAATGCAACGCGCCAAAAATCAATAAAAAAAAGTGAAAATTCAAACAATAAAACATTTATGAAACTGTGCACTTAAATAACATAATTTTAATTGATACAAATTAATATTTTAAATTGTATGCGTTTATATTTCTCGCTTTCTGTGTTCGTCGCAAATTTCGTTTGGTGTGTTACCGTTTTTTTCCTGTTATTTTTTAAAGCGGTAAAATTGGGTTTCCGTTAGAATCACTAGCAGAAGAAGATCTGTAGATAGTTAATGCATAGTAAAATGAAAAATAAATTAAATTAAAATGCAAATGAGAGCAAAACAAAAACAAAATACATTTTTATTTTTGTTAGTTAAAACCGAGAGCAAATAACAAACATGCATCTGGCAAATATGTGACAGATTAAAGAAAAATCCGTGCTCGTTAAGTCTAATAGCAACAGAACAAATTGGCAAAATTCTTTTTTACAAGTAAAACTTGTTAAGAAAAAATAGAAAAACAAAAACCCCAAGTGAAAAACATATAGAAATTGTTTTGAGCTGTGTTTTTTTTGGTTCTATGATTTTCTTATTAGATTATGATTTCTAAGAAATGGATCATATAATTATGATAATAAAAAGTTGATTCTTACAGTAACGATTCTTTTCATAAATGAAAAAATAAAAAGAAAATATACAAAACAGGAGCACAAATGTTGTACTATTTTTGTTTTTATTTAGATAAAAATTATTGAAATGAAGTGCGCAATTGAGTTAATTTTTTTAATTGATATTATTCGCAGGTCAATTCCGTGTTATGGAATTTGTATTGTGTGTGTGTTTTCGTCTTGCTTCTTTGCATTGTTATTGTCATTGCTGAAGTGCGTTCGTTTTCTCGTCACCACACACACGCATATTTTAGATTAACGTGCAATAAACACAAACAATAAATACAACAAGAACAACGATAACAATCAAATTGACAACAGCTTAGCAAGTGCACGTATATATACGAGTATTCTTTTAGCTAACTGTTAACCTTATTTTGGTTTTTGTGCTTGTGCCTGCGCTTGCAGTCGATTATGGCAAAGGTAAGTCGCAATAATCGTATCATGCATTTGTGAATTATAAATGTTAAAATTTGATTCGCGTTGATTTGGTTTCATGCTGTCATTGCATAAATTATGTATTTGGTTCACTGGGTTAACAATTGCGCAAATTGCGCAAATTGTGTGCTTGCCTGGGTGGGTGGGTGAGCTGCTGTCCACTTGCTACTTAGCAGTGCGGCTGCGTATGTTGCGCTTCGTGCTTTTTTTATTGAGTGTGTAAAATTCGATTTATTTTTGAGTGGCTTCTTAAATTGCCTTGGAAATGTTCAGTTTATTTGCTTTGATGATTTTGGGCATTTTTAATATGTCTTTTTATGTTTGGGTTGCACGTTTGCGCAGGAAATATTTACTGGGATTGCTATGTTTCGCATTTAAAACGAAATTTAGGCTCAGCACAGCCACGCAAAAAGCCGCTCAAATGCAGTCAAAGTTCTTTGATACGAATTTTTCTACTTGAAATTTCTCTTTTAAATAATTTTTATCATGTTTCATCCACGTTGAAACGTGGAGTAGGAAGTATATTTTGAATTTCTTACAAGCAAGCCAAATTTCATTAAAACGCATTTTTCTCTCTATAACGATATTTTTTTCGGAATTTTTCATTATAGAGAATTTCGGCAAGAAAATCTTCAGATCTCATCTTACAAATACGAAATATGATTTTAGCCTACGTGACTCCGAAAAGTAGGCAGTTATAAATTTTATTTCTGTATTGTTTGCGCTACTTAAATGCTAACCAGACACAGTGGGAAAATATAAATTTTCCATTTTTAAGCAACAAAGAAAAGAAAAAAAAACTTTTTCTACGAATACAAAATCAAAAAAGTAAAATTTACTTTAAAAAAAAGAAGAAAAAAATTCAACTCTAATTTTTTAGACGGAGCAATCTGCACGCAATAACGTTGCTGCTTCCTGCAAGCAAAGAGAAAAATAAAGAAAAAGACGGAAATTGGTGAAATATCATTGCAAGCACATGATTTAAATTGGCTGCTGCCGTTTCGTGCAAATTGTGGTATAAACTTTTCATGACGCACACGTATCATTTGACTTGAAGCGCAGGACTATAGGATAACACGTTGGCATGCTGGCAGGATGCTCATAGCATAAGCGTAGTGTGGGGTGCCGTGTGGCATGCAGTCATCAAGCAGATGTGTGCACGTTTGTTGACAAATTGCCTTTTCACTTCACTTGTCGCTCAATGATGTTTTTCTTCTTTTTCTTTTTTATTGAACTACGCAATTTTATGCATGGCGGTAAGGACTTTTTTTTGCTTACTTGGCAGCAGTTTATTGCGCCGTATGACGGCTTTGATTTTAGACCAAAAGCAAAGCAGAGCAAGATTCAGTAATTGAATTTTTATTTAGTTCAAGCGTGTTTTGAAACTACAATGAAAAGAAAATGCGAGAAAAAGAAGGAAACGATAACTGCGCCACAAGTCTACAGGCTGCCACAGACAAACACTTTTATTATTGTCTCTCGCTTGTAGCCATGGCTGTGCCACACGCACACCCACCCGCTCAGCCTCTCATCCACTCATTGAAGACTGAACGTGCGCCATCACGGCCTTGAGGCAAGTCACTTTGGCATAGAAAAAACGAAGAAAAAAAAAAAAAGAATGGAAACAAACAAAAACAACGCAATGATGCGGCTCACTCGACATTACTATTATTATTATTTTTCTTGCACTTAGTACCATTTGTTGCTGTTGTGCTTGTTGTTGTTGTTGTTGTTGTTGTTGTACTGTGTCAAGTACATCAGCCGTTACAAAATAGTAATGCAACTGACTTGGCTTTCATTACACATATTCACTGTAGCTTACACTGATACGTGCTTAACGCACGCAGCAGGATATGCAAAACGTTGTTTTTTTTTAGCTTTAAATTCAAAATGTTTCACTGCTTAAATAAAGCAAAAATCACAAGCTTGCCTGAGTATGTGTGCGAAAAGGATATGTGGCAGACATGAATTGCTTATGTATTTTGACGCCAAACCATTTTCTTTACACGCATGCAATTGCTGTTGGTTGCTTGTTGGCCAATAGCGCGCAAAGAAATCGCAGCTCATTGTATTTTATTTATGTCCTGTTGGCCGCCATTCGCATTAGGCCCTGCATAACTCAGTCTTCCCTTGCTTTGCAACGCTGCAGTTGGCTTCGGGTCGATTTCGATGCTTTGGCTGCTTTGTTTGTCGCCGCGTGTTGCCATAGCGATGTGTGTGTGTGGGTCTCTGCATATCTACAAGTATATCTGTAATGGCAACTATGTGTATCCAACCCATCTTTGGCACCTACACGCCTGCTGTTGTTGGCTCAGCATGTGTGCATTGTCAAATGGCAATTGTCCATATTTGCTTTGCATAAAATATGCGCAACGTATTGCCATTATATTTAATGGTTATATGCTGTCTGTGCGATTTGCGTTTTGATGCGGAAAATTTGATAAGTCTGCTGCATGCGGGTAATGTTTTGTTTTTTCCTTTTTTGAGATCGCTGATTTACATATGTACATACATGTATGGATATGTATGTAAACAGCTGCAGTTATGATGCTCAAGAGTTGCCCAATAACATGTAGATTATGCTTAAATTGTAAGATTGCATTTCTTGTATTACATTTATTCAAATATTTATGGCAATGTACATAAGTATGTTGATTATGAATATATATTAGAGCTGTAATGAATATTCGGTCACTATTTGGTATTTGGCTTACTCGGCAAATTACTTAACATAAGGTATTCGACCGAATTAAAAAGTTTCAATACAATCTAAAAACACAATTTACATGGTTTTTCTTCTTACTTTTTAAAAAAAATAAAAAAAAAATACTGCCTATTTTATATACACAATTTTAATGTTGCTAATAGTTGGGGTTGTTGATCAGAACGATATGCGAAGCCATTTCTCTGGAAGGCAATTGGTTATTTTCATGATCGTTCTATGTGAATATCAGAATAAAGTAACCCAAGGTATCATCTAATAATTTGTTGAGCAGGCAGCATTCTTCAGTGGGAAGGTTTTTTTTAAATATTTTTAAAGATATTTTTTTGCTTATTTTGTTACTTTGTTGCTGATACATGCGACTTAAGTTAAACAGCAAGCCATACCAGGGTTTTTATTGACTGCAAGATGAGCTGCAGTGCAAAAAAAAACGTTGAGTAAACCTTATTTGGAAAATGTTTGCAACTTCCTGCACTTCGGAAATTTAATTTAAATGTCAAACAGTGTCAAAGTCTCTTGCAGCAAATTACACGAAAAACCGCAGCAAGATGCTTTAGCTAATTTCATTAGGTATTCAAGGCAGAACGAATGTTGGCAGCAACAACAGCAACAGTACCGCCAATAACAATACCAACAACAACGATGGCAACGACGGCAACAACAACTAAGACTACTGCAGTCATGCATGCAACGTTTTTCAGCAAAACCACCGACTTAGCCAGTGAGGAGTGCTAAGCGTCTTTTCGCCATCTTGGAAAATGTGCAGAAGCCATGGCTGGTTATTGTTGTTTGCCATCAAATATGAGCTACTGAAAATTTAACGTGCCAAACGTAGTTTTCTTGTTGTTGGCGCCATGTCGCCAAACAATGAAGATGGCAGCCAGCAGGCAACGGTAGAGCGACATGCGCTCATAAACAAAATGGCGTCAATAAATTGCTGTAGGCGCAGCGGCGGGTAACGGAAGTCGTATGGGCGGCGAGTAGAATTGGACGGGCATGTCTGTCCCTTGTAGCAGCTGCTGTGACAAATTATCTTTTAATCGAGTAGCAGCGGCAGCTACCCAAAAAGAAAAGGAAAATGAGAAAAAGAAAAAACAAAAAATAAAGGGAAACAGAAAAACGGAAATCTCTTTTTGCCACAGCGCAAAGGTTCAAGGTTAGGCTTAGTCGTTTCTGGCTACTTTTGGGCGCAGTGTTGGCAAATTCTTGAGATTTGCCGATAATGTCTACAAAATGAAGTAACGACGACGGGGGCTAATACGCAAGGCCAGGGTTCAGGTCAGTTTTCGCGCTTTAATGCTTGTCAAGATTAATGCCGCACGGCGCAATTAGTGCTGCCATATATCTTCACTTTAAGCAAGTTTGATACACTTCTGTGTGTGTGTGTGTGTGTGTGAGTGTGTAAGTGAGTTTCGACTGACTTGGTTCGATTTACCCTAAAAGTGCAATGCATTTATCAATTTAGCTAATTTAATTACAAGTCAAATAAACTAACTTGCCAACAATTGTGTGCATGCATGTGTGTGTATGTGTGATGGTGTGAGTGTGTGTGCATACGTGTGCTGTTTGTGTCCTTTTGGTAGTGCCATCGTTGCTGTGTTGCTTCATGTTTTAAGTTTGTTTTGCGCAAAACTGTGTAAATATATTTTCATAGATAAAAACCCGACATTTTGCTTTTTGTTGGCAATAAATTTACGTTTTAGCATTTTCAATGTTTGTTTTGCTATGTTCTGGCTACGCTTTTGCAACTTTTGGCCAACATGGCAAATGCTCAAAGGATTTGTTCTGTTATACGAGCCCATGTGGCATGTGTGTAAATCAAGAGAGAAAGAGATTATATACATATACAAGTTCACATCTGTATGTTTAAAAACGACTGTGTATTTGCTATTTTATATGCTGAAAGTGTTTTTCTTCTTTAATTTTGCTGTTTATTTTGCAGAATTTATATGTATTTAATTTATTTTGTGCATATTTAAATGTTTCTTTCTTTTTTGCACTTTTGACATTTGTTAAATTGTTTCTATTTCGTTTGCTTGCTTTATTTTTTGGGGTTTTAAATGAATTTGTAAATTAATAAAATTTTGCAGCTTTTTGTGTTGGCAGACCAAACTGAAACTCAAGTTACCATAAGTCAAAAATTAGTGTAAGCGGGTTGACGATACTCAAAAACATGATTTGTGGCAGCTGTCAGCTGTCAATCTGTCGCCTACCTTGCTATGTTGTCTGTTGTGGGCTGCTGATTGCGACCTCAATATGACCTTAAGCCACAGATGACAGGTTCACGATACGAAATTTGACATGTGCCAGGATTTTTAACTGCATTCGGCAGTTTTCAGAGTGTAGAGCGAGTAAAGGTTAATCGCAGGTGATTGATAGTTTGTAAAACGACAGGCCGGTCAACGAATTTAAAATTGACAAAGATATTAATCTACATTTAATTAAATTTTTGCTGTATCATTGTAGTGTAGCCCATAGTAATTCTTTATTGTATTTCAATATTATTGGCATTCAGAAGGTAATCGGCCTTCCAGTATCCCGCCAAAGCCTAATTTTATTAATATCCTGTATACGGTGAAAATCAACATACATTGCATCACTAGTCTATGCACTTGCCATTATAAACTGCAGTCTCATCCTGCTAAGCTATGACAAAAGTATTTGGTTAAATTTAAAATTAAAATTTATTTTTGGTTTCATTTAAAGGTAGTTTTACTCAAAAGAGAGCATAAAAAATCATGGAAAATCACAAATTGAATAAAAATCTGAATTAAGCATTTTTTTGTATTTATTTTTTTGCCATAATTTTAAATAAACTGCTTAATCAGCTTTAATGACATATAATATAATGACGCTATACAATATGCTGTGCTGTGAATAAAGAAATGAAATAAAATGCATTATCAATTTATGCACGCAATAAAAATTAATTAAATATGATGTGTGCGTAAAACAAAAGAGAAAAGCACAGAAAAAACAAGAACAAAATACGACACAACAATGTCAATATGCGCAACAGCCAATGCAAACATTTACATACACGTACGTGCCACAAACGTATGACGGCGCAGCGAAACAGATAAGCACAATATGGCCAACCCAACCCAACCCAACCCAAACCAACCCAACTCAACGCAACGCAACCTTACCTAACCCCCAACCAATTCAACGCACCCAAATTGAACTAACCCAGGAGTGAAAAACAATAACTGAATAATCAAAAAAAAAAAAAAGAACCCACCTGCTATGTTAATTAAAATCGTTTGAGCATTGGCTCAAATGGAAAATTGATTTTGAAACTGTTACCTGGCACATTTGCAGTTGGTGTCCTGCCTTGTTGCTACGCTAATTAAATTTAAACTATTAACTGTGCGCCTTATTGGTCGGGACTAAAGTGTTAGGTAACCATTTGCTGGTAATTGAAAATTAGCCACAATTGAATGAAGGCAAATGGAAAGTGTGCTGCAGCAGACAATTTTATCAAACATCAAGCAGCAGGAAACTGACAGCAGTCGAGTCGTTTCCTTTGGCGTGGCTGCTGCTGTTGTCATTAGTTCGTTTTTTTTTTTGTTTATTTTGTAAGCAGTTTGCGAGGACTTGGCTTGACACTGACATGCGCTTAATGCGCAAATTGCATGTGGTCAGCATGTTTTTTCACGTTGCTGTAGTCAAGAGCCTGATCACGAAGTTTGAAGAGACACTGCAGACAGTGACTGAAGTGATGATAGTGTTAATGATAATCTTGCAGATGACAGAGTCGATTTCGTGTGCATATATTTTTTATGAAATTTGCTAGCAGTGCGTTTTTGCTGCCTGAAAGTATGCAACATTTGTTAGTAACGACATTTTCTTTTCTTTTTTAAGTAATATTTTTTTTTAAATGTAAAACAATAGTATTAAATGAAAAAGAATAACTAAGAACTTACTAACCTAATTTTGCATGCATGCAAAGGCGCAATTGTAGTTGCAATAGCAATAACGACAAAAACAACAATAACAATATTATACATAGCAATAAAACGACAACAAAAACGACAATAATAACGAGCAAAACAACAAAAGCAGCAACAAAGTGAAACCACATTTGTTGCACGCGATTTCCATAGAAAATTGAATCGTAAAAATAACAAAAGCAACAACGAAAATAATATACAATAAAAATAAAAATAAAAAAAAAAAGCAGAAACAAAACTACGGAAATATATTTATGTGGTTTCTCTGAATGGATTGCACACTTTTGCACTTGTGTTGCCAGACCTAACCTAAGCTTACCCACACACTTCAACTTTTGCCATTCTTTCCCTCTCTCACTTTCCCGCTCCCTCTGTCTGTTTGGCGTTCTCCGCCTGTCTTTCGTTGCCTGTGAATGTTCTGCACTGTTGACAAGTGTATATGAGTATATAGTATATGAGTGCAGTGCTTTATCGTGTTTTAGTGTAGTTGTTGTATATTCTTGTTTGGGTTTTTTTTTTTTATTTTTTTTTGCCAGTTTTTCACTGTCGGTTTCGCAACGCGACGTCTTAACGACTTTTGTATATGTACTCGCCGACGTTAACATAATGTTAATACTTCATTTTATATAAGTGGGATTTTCGTTTGAAACGCTTGTGGGCCAATACCAATGCAAAGTGTTTACGTGGTGAAATTGAAAGGTGAAAGTGAAAGAAATGAAAGTAAGCAGCAATCTGCGATAAGACATTAAACTGAAAATTAATGCAAAGCATATTGTAGTTCTTCGAAGAAACCCATTTATTATTGCAAAGTTCTGTGCGCTGTACGCTGTGCGTTGGCCAGTTGATGTCCCTTGGGCGTCTTTAACAACGGAAGACAGAGAAAATCAATAATAACTTAGTCAAGCTTTTCGCTGCCACTTACCACATGGGACTGGCATAAAGTTTGCTTATCCGATTTAAATGCCATACTATGAATTTTCTTAAATGCCACGTGGCAGCGAATTCCCTTTGAGTTCTTCTGTGGGCAATTGCTGCTGTTGCTGCATGGTGTGTGCTACAGTAATTTCGACTTGCTTAGACGCATTTTTATTAATGCATTTTGATTTTTATCGGCAACATTTTTCGTTGCCTGCTGTGGTCGTAAATTTTTTTATTGCTAATTACTTTTTTATTTGTAGTTTGCTGCTAGGTTCAGTCTTATGCAGTGGCAGCTGCAAGACAAGTTACACATTTAAACCCCCATTAAGCAAATGAAACTTCATTGTATATTTTGGGAACAAAGCGAATCTTTGATGTTCAACTTTTATATTGATTAAAACACCTAACAAGTTTTGACTGCATTTTGCACTGCATGCATGCAACATTTGCTAGCTTCCTGTTGCTTTTGCTGCTTGTGCTGCACATTAAGTAAGCCACAGACTTACGCCTACAATGGCGCCACCCAATGACTGCGCATGTCAGCATGAAATTGGAATAATCCTTGTTGGCTTGGGTTGGGTTTCATTTCGCTTTCTTGTTGTCGCCGAGCAACATGCAAGCAAAAACCCAGACAACGCTAAGCAAATAAACAAATGCAAAAATAAGCAACAGGGAAACAAAAAATAGACATATGTGTGTCTGTGTAAATGTACAATGATAATTATGTGCCGCTTCAGCACTTTTGCAGCCTCGAGCTTGGCAATGGCAAAAGGCAAAGAGCTCATAACAACAAAGGTACGAGTTACTTAATGACTTGGCATGTTCGTGTCGTTGTGCCACACACACACACGCACGCAACGTTGCACAAGTTTTGCAGGCAACTGACATTACATAGGCAACGTTTATACGCCATATTGTATCGGTATAGGTACAAATGAAGCAATGATATTGGCGCAAAAAGCAATGAAAATAAAACTTTAATCTGCTAATAGACTTTGTAAAATACTTAGCAGCGCAACAAAGTTTACATATGAAATCTATCACAGCTTGGGTTGTTCAACTATTCTCTGGACGGCAGGGAGGCACTTAGAGTAGGCGAAAATGTACTGAGCAAAAACTGTTTGCGAAAATTTTACCCAAATATTTAAATAAGTTTATGCTAAACAACTTTGCTATGCCTAAAGCTAAACAAATGCCTTTGATATATGCGAGCGGTAGCAATGTCGGTTAAAAGACAAAAAAACGACTTCATTTGCGCCTTGTTAAGCATAAAGCATACGCCTCGTTGTACGCCCACATGCGAGACTAAGCCAGTCAGTCGATGGATTTCATTTCGGCTTTGGCTTTTGGCTTCGGCCTTCACCAGCAAATATGCTTTTTCCGGCATTTTTGTTTTTGTTGCTGCCTTTGTTGCTGTTGTTATTCTGCCACTGTGATTTGTTTTGTGCATAATTGAGAGCATAGTCAAGCGAAGCATAGCATAGTGAAAATAAAACGAGCATGCGAAACTATGTTGAAGGATGTATTTTTGTTGTCTGCCTTTGTTTTAAATTTTTTTTTGTGGGTTTTGTATTTTTATTTTTTTTTTATTTTTGAAAACAGTTTCTGTTTCGTTTCATGTACACTTGAGTGAGTTTTGCTTGCTTGCTTGTCGCCTGCTAATACGCCTACGCGCGGCGCACTGCCGCACGTTTACTGCGCTACACAAACAACGTCCTTCAATGTCGGCTTAGTGCCTTTTGTGCATATTCACTAAGCTTCCGACGAAAAATGCTAATAAAATGTAAACGAAACCAAAAGGAAAATGAAATAGAAAATATAAAAGAAAAAGTAAAACATTAAAAAGTTTTTGAAAAGCTTCTGTGACAATTTGCTGTTAGCTTGACGATAATATTCTTCGCTACCCAGCAGCTACTGCGCAGCCAAAAATTATGCCGCAAATTGCGTTTACATTTTGACTTTAAATAAGAGTTTATAGGCACGCAGTGCAGGCATCCTGCTCTCCTCCCTCGACGTGTGTGGTCATGTCGTTGTGTAATCGTGTTAACATGTTTTCGAGTGCTTGAAATGCGACGTCTGAGCGGCAGCAATGAGTGTCACTGCAATGCACTGCACATATGTATATATGCCTCCGCTCTACGTGCTGCCTGCTGCTGCTGTGGCTGCTGCGAGTGCTACTGCGATGGCCTGGTTTTCGCGTTGCCTGGCTGCCCGCTTGGTTGCCTAGCTGAGTGCTTTGTATGCTGAGTGGCTGTTTGCAAGTTTTTAATAAAATTACAACAGCCGCACTTGGTAGCCAATTGTGTTGTTGTTGTTTTTGTTGTTGCCGCTACTTTGGAAAACGTGTAACATTGCATTATGCCTGCCACTGCATTGAGTAGGTGTTAGACAGTGTGCTGCTGAATTTCGCTTGAATACTGTCAGAGTGTACACAAGACAGTTTAAGTGATTCATTGTCAGTGAGTTTCTTTCAAAATGCACGATTATTTCATAATGTCTTTCATTTATACAAAGTTGCCAATTTCCAAGATATTTTCACAGTCAGGCGTTAACTTGTAAATGTATGCAAAAAATCAAAAAAGTAAAGGAAACGCTCACAAAACTAGTCAAAATAAAAGTTGAAATAAATTTTGGTTGCCTTGCTGGCGGCGGCACCCTTACTATAGTAATAATATAAATGTACAGCAACTTTTTAGAAGATTCCATTGCAATGGAAAAGCTGTCCTGCCGAAACTGCAAAGTTTAAATTTCCACAAAATATGACATTGCCGCAAGCAAAGGAATGCAAATATTTACAAAACCAGCTCTAAATGCTTTTACTAGGAATTTTTCATATGGTTTGGCTTTTTGCGAGCAATTCAAATGTTGAATATATGGCAATAATGTTGAATAGATGGGAATGTCGGGTAGGGTAGCAAAGGGGACACCGTGGCTAGGCATAACAGATGCAGCCATTTATTGCGTGTGCACTTGCCACATTACCGCAGTTAATTGCATTCGACTGCTTGTCTCACCACATGCATTCGAACACAACTGCGAACAGAGCTTTGATGTACGATACAGGGTGCGATCCTTGAAGTTACATATGTATTAGAAAGGTTTTGGTATTTGACTTTATATGACGTACTATTTATGTACACATATGTATAACGAATATCAATCATCTGTATTTCTTCCGTTGATGTTTGCATATATGTCAGAGATACAATGAATGAGCTTGGCAGCTTCCATTTTTCAGCGTCACGGATTCATACTCCTCGCGATGTCATTCAAATAGGTAATAAATCACATCTATTTGCATCAAAAAGTTTCAGAGTAGTAATGAATTTGATTGTTCCCTTCTATGACTCTCTCTATTTAAGGAAAGAACCCTTTAGTCCAATAATATTCCAATAAAATTTCATCAAAATCCAACGACATACGTCACAAATATTTTTCAATAATTGATTTCTTTTATATAAATTTATAAGTACATATGTATTTCATGATTATTAAAGAAAACTTCTATTGCCTGACCCTGTATATAGCGCAAACGCTTCTGCAAGCCAACTGAGCCTGCATTAATACGCATTGTGGCTTTGCTTTGGTTGACGTTATCGTTGCTGGCCCTGTTGTTGTTGGTGGTGTTGTTGTTATGTGCTTTTGACCAAATTGCCTTTCGAATTACGGAAAATGCAGAAATTTTATTCAACATTTGAAACAATTGCTACATCAAATTGTCGACAACAATGAAGCTGATGAACATTTTGTGGTCAATGATTATTGTTTTACATATTCAGTGAGTGTGCTCATTGTCTTTGTTGGTGCTGTCATGGTTGTTGTAGCTGTTATAACTATTGTTATTATGTTATTGCTATTCAGTGTTGCGGTCCAGCATTGTGCAATGCATGCGGTTATGTTTGAAAATGTTGCATAATTTTTGGGTTAGCGTATAGCAACATAAATGAAAATCAATGTTTAATTGCAGTTCGTTTTGCATTGCTTTGGTTTAGTTTGACTTGGTCTGTTGACAGTTTTAATTGCGTATCTTTGCGACTTGTTAGTAAAAGAATATAAAAACAATTGTTAAACCAATGAATCAGTGTATGAACATTTTCATGTGTGTAATTGTAGTAGACGTCTTATAAAAGTTCGACTGAGGTAGTTTTATGTTAAATTCATCATCAAATATTCATTCATCAGAAAATATACAAGAAAACTGTCCGCAACACGAAATGAACTCGGAACGATAGTTAAAATTGTTTATATTTAGTTCTCAGAAATAAGAAAACCATTGTTAATCACTACGATTGGCTTCCGTTTAATTTAAAAAAAGAAATTATTTATATTTTCTTCTTAAATAGATATTTCTTTATATGTTTTGTTCTCTATTAGGTATTCGCTATTTAAAGGCAAAATAAACTGTCGAATAAGCTGAATATTGAATAGTGTCTGAATATTCGTTGCAATTATGATGCATATATAATGAGACATGCGATATTACGATACATTCATTTGTTTTTATTTTTTTCTCAATTGAACCAAAGTCGAGTTGAAGGTCAATATTTACATCGCGTCGGTTTATTTGCGCTGCCAAGCTATGTGGCACAATTAAGCGAATTCTAGCCGATACTTCAGTAACAATCGTAAATCATTATGCAATAAATAAAAAAGGAAAATCTCACAAGTGCAGCCATCAAAAAAGCCAGCAGCTAACAGCCGACGGTGAACGGCGAGCGACGTACGGCGAACTCAAAAAGGCTGTCAGGCGACCCGCATCTGAAGCATTACCCACATCAATTGTGTGTAACACAGCGCACAGTGGTACAAAATGAAAAACATGACAGTTCCGTGTTGATTTATGTATTTGTTTGCATGTACACAGTAGTGTGTACATACTGTGTAGTAAAAGCGAACCTAGAACATAGTTGCGCTCACATGACAGACAACTGCAATGGCAGCGCTTCGATGTCGCATGGCGTCTGAGTGCGCTGCTGGCTTGACGTATGAGCCTTGTTGAAAAATGAAGGGTGCGCAGGCAAAAAAAAAAATAATAAAAATAAAACGAAACAAGCAAGGAAAAAGAGAAAAGAAGAAAATGAAAAATAATGTGCGCACTAGAATTGCAATGAGTAGCAAAATTTTCTTGTTGAGGTAGCTAGTAGCGTGGTGCGGAAATGTCGGAAGCACAGAGAGAATTATTGCGCTTCGATTACTGTTGCTGATTGCATTGCTATTAAATAAAGTAGCTGTAATTTTCTGTTGATGTCAACTAAATTTAATGCAGGCAGACAAAACAAATATTTTGTAAGTACAATTGCAATGCCAGTGACCGTTACTTTTATACGCACATCAGCCTAATATGCAGCGATAGCGTGTTGCAATATCATGCAGCGTGTTTGGGGTTTTCCTTGCTCGGGGATTTGGGTCAACTATCGAATGACATTTACTTTGGCAACTTAACCAAACCAAACCAAATCCACCGCACTCCACAGCAAGCCACTCCAGCCCACACCAAGCTAACTCATGCTCCTGCTACTTCAAATTTGACGTCAATGCAGAGAAGGCTGGCGGCACCCATGCGGAAGCGTCAACTTCAGTCATTGAAAGTGGGGATAGAGTACTTGAAAATTTGACTATTTATTTGTACGCGCATATTTGCATTCAACATGGCGTATGCGCAATTTTATTTGAATGTCTGCCGTGCTGTGCCTAAAAATATTCGTGAAATTTTTAATTTGATTTTTATTGCATATTTTGCAAAATTTTCGTTTTCACCATATAAATCAAATATTTTTCAACTAAATCATTACATTACCAGACATTTAATTTAATTTATTTTGCTTGAAAAATACCAATAGAATTCCGAAAGAACAAAAAAAAAAAAAGAAATTCGCAACAAAAAATTTTAAGCTACTTTGAGTGCATAGAAATTTTTACTGTAACCGAAGTACATTTATTTCAACCTTGCCACGAACAATACAAAAGATAAAAAGAGAAACAGAAAAAAAGAATTACTAGAATAGAAATTCAACATGAGTCAAGAGTGTAAAAACATGCTTTCAAATCAATTGAATGTGCAATTTTCAAAATTGATTTGGGAATTGAATTGAATGTGAAATATGCGCAGCGAGCAGATCGCCAGCAAAAAAAGGGAACTTTTGCACACCAGTGAAGTAAAGCCACTGCAAGTAAATCAACAACGAAGCAATCTGCGGCAAGTTGCTTTCAAATGTCTGTGCCAGTAATGTATGCACGACGACAACATTTTATTGAGCTTAAAAATCGTAAAAGTTCACTTATCAAGAAGTACAAGAGATGACGCAATTAGAATTGATTATTTCTTTTATATTTCTTAAGCACTTTTGGCACTCTTTCTGATGGCGAAATTCTCACTTGAATCAGCATTTTTATGATTTGTTATTCTGGTTATTTTCGAATTGCTTAAACGTGTTGATATATGCATTTGATTTGCCGGGGAGATTTTTTATTTTATTTATTTATGTTGAAAAATTTTTTGATAGGGATTTTGCATAAATACCATTTAAAATTTTAGGATAATATTGAGAATAATAACATAACAGTGGATTATTAATGAAATGACATATGCAATTAAATATGCATCAAAAAAATTTTTATTTTGTAAAACTAAAAAATTATTGGTTATTTATGTGTATTTTAGTTTGTGCATGCACAACATATACAAAAACAAACTAATTTAAATTTCATGCAATTAGTCAGATTATCATGTAATATACTTTATTAATTTTAGTTTTCATATCGTTAATTAATATTATGCCAATTTACAGGTGACTGCTTTATTGCAAAAGTATTACTAAACTATTATTTTCTGTTTGTCACTTGCCATTCGAAACTATACTTTTGGCAAGTTTAAACTCAATATTTAAGTTTATATTCTTTTAAACAGTTACAGTACTCATGGTAATGAAATTTAAGCATTTGAAATAATTTTGTTCCTTTTCGCTCTCCTTCATCCATTTTGTTTTAGTTTTTTGTGGAAACAACTTTATGTTTGTAAAAATCTTCATAGTTTCTTTGTAAGTAGCATATTGCTATGAAAGCTAAAAAATATGCTACCAGAAACCAGTCTTTCTATGAGTCGTAGCTCACTCACAGACGTGAACAACATACTAAGCAGCAGGAACCTTTTTCAAGGTTAAAAGTTGCCTGATATGCGCTGCGCTGTCAGTGCTTACATATTATATTTATTTTTCTCAAAAAATGCCCAAGCAAATGCAATAGCAAACGGCAAAGGCAAAGGGAAAAAACTATTGCATATCCCGCATGCAGGAAGCATTTGACTGCAACGTTTGTTACTCGCACTGCATCGCAATGAACGCGCAGTACATAAGTTTTTGCGCATGTTTCGCTTGGTCTCAATGCGCTGAGTAAATTGTACAAACTTTGGCTGCTCACAGCATGCTGCTGCTGACATAAGCCTGTTCCCGTAGCCGTATTCGTATATACACAGGACATGTATGTGAGTTTGCAGCAGATTTCTTGATAAATATCTTAGTTCGTGCGCCTTTTGGCATCACTGTTTGTCTGCTTCGCTGCTTGGCTGCCTGGCTGCTTTTTAAGCGAATGATAAATTATGCACAAGGCAAAAAACTATTTGCTTTGTGTTTTTTTTCTTTTAAATTGCATTTTATGAAAACGTTGCATTATGTCGTTTTAAGCTTTTAGATGAATTTTCCTATATAATCTTGGTAGACTTTATGCATAAATCTTAGGTAAACTTGATTGCGGCAATCAATCTTTTGCGTATCTTCGCATGCGTGTTTGCACACGCAACATTAATTAAGATTACACAATCTTAATTTTAACAGAATGTAAGGGCATGTAAATGGCAAGAAGAAACGGCAAATGCACAATGGGAACGGAAAAGATATTAAAACGCATGTTGTGAAATGTCATTTACATGAGCCAAATCCCGACGAAATTAAAACACCAAAATGCTTAGCTTTGCCTTGGCTTGCCTCGCCTTACCGTGCCGTGCCTTGCTTTGCCTTGTCTCGCCATGCTTTGCACAAATGAAATTTTTCTTAGCTTACCGTTTTGCTTATATAAATGTTGGTTTTATTTTGCCTTTGATTTTTTTCTTCTTCTTATTTTTAAGGCAAAAGGAAATTACTTGCCGTCAGTTGCCTGCGTTATTTTTATAATGTTTATTTTGGTTTTCTTTTTCGCTCTTATTTTTTTTTTTAATTTTAAGCCACGCGCACATAAGTATGCCGTGCAAGCCAAGTGTCTTCCAATCGATATACAGCTGGGGGGCTAACAAATCGTTTGCGTCTGCTGTAATAAAAAATGCCGATGTGAGCATTTCGTGCCGGAAATTAACGCCATTGCTCAGCAACATATGTTGCACACCTGCCATAGAATGCTTTAGCTTACTATATGCTGCCACTTAACTCTCGCCAGTCGCAAGTATCGATGCGCGTGTACTGCTTGCCTAGAGCCTGAGTCCAGATATTGCTAAACACGAGAACAAAGTCGCAGACATGCGTGTATTTGTTCGCCACTTTGGGCAATTTATTTGGCAGCACACGCACACTCAGTCCACTGAGTATGTATGTGTGTGTGTGTGTGTGTGTGCGTGCGTGTAGTACATGGACATTGGTTAGCCTAGCATGTGTCTAGCTTAACTGCTGCCACTTGTAATAAGCAAATAAAGGGCATAAAAAATTGTATTGCTTTTCGCACATAAATTATAACAGACATACCCATTGAGCAGCAACAACAACTGCTGGTGGCTGCCCGACTGCCTGGCTGGCAGACTGGTCGACTGGCTGGTGTGTATGAGTATATGCCGCAGAGACTCCGTTTAGGCGCTATAAAAATGATTTAATTTTACGCACGAATGCCCCCATTGAGTTGAGTCGCGTCGCGTCGTCTCATATATTAAAAAAAAAAGCAGAAAAGGAAAACAAAAACAAAAAAAACTTTCATGTACAGATTTATTGACGTCAACGCTTGGCGCTGAGTTCGCTGGCATTTGCTGCCCCATGGTCGCAAAAAGTATGCAACATATTTTTGATACATAAAATTTTCTGGTATGTGCAATCAGTTTAAATCCATTAAAAGTTAGACGCAATTACTCGGTTTTTATTGTGAGCATTTTCACTTTAATGTCAATTTGCAATGTTAAACATTAAAAAAAGAAAAAATCGTTATTATTTGCTATTTTTTGTTTTTAATTGCTCTCATAAAATGCAAATGTTTACTCATGCGCTCATGTTCTCTCCATGTTCAGTACCATCTGCCTTGCAGCAGTGACTCAGTAAAACTCTTTTCATGTACACTTGGCGTTGGCTTTTACTGTATTTGCTCTACTGTGTGCTGTTACTCATACATACTTGATGGATTTGTTTGCTTTAAGTCGTTTGCGTTTGTAAGGCGCTTAGCACTGATGGCTTCGAGTTAATGGATTGTGATAATGCAAACCATTTTCTGCTGGGTGAAAAGCACGAAACCCTACGCAATGTAAATTCGGCAGACAAAAACGCTCGACGCGTTGCAGAAGCAAAATGCTAAGTGCGATTTGCCATCATTTATAAGCACCTACTAACGGAAGTTACGCTTTCATTTACGAGTATAACCCCAAGTATTTCTCCCAGAGAGTGTGAAAATTTGTAAATTTCCACAAAATCTTGCTTGCCATTTAAATGCTTATACTTAAAA
Organism: Stegana nigrithorax; assembly: GCA_037044495.1. Classification (NCBI taxonomy): domain Eukaryota; kingdom Metazoa; phylum Arthropoda; class Insecta; order Diptera; family Drosophilidae; genus Stegana; species Stegana nigrithorax. The sequence goes on along the minus strand of JBAMBQ010003058.1, from coordinate 146,271 downwards.
AGTATCTGTCTGTACATAATATTTGAACTTGCTTACTCCAAGAACTGAAAGATATAAACGTAAGTTTTATAAGAATTGGAAATGCAAAGAATATTCGGTTTCTATTTGGTATTCGGCCTAATTCAAAGAAATTTTCTGTCTAATGTTGCCCGCTACTCAGTTTTTGATAAAAAAATAAACCGGATGTGTCGGTTGATTATCGAGGAGTGTTTGAATATTCCACAGCAATCAGCCGATTAGTAAACACTTAAGAAAAAAATGAATTTTAAATCAAGAAGTTTTTTATTAAAAAACTGGTATTACTTATTTGATATTTAAGAATATTTAATATGTGAGAACTTTGCAATGACGAAATTTTGAATACCCTTAAATATATCAGCAAAACCATATATAATCGAATTATATGGGAAGCATGACAGATGAACTTAGTTACAGTAAAAATTTTCTTATCTTTTAGATTGAAATATGAAAACTAAATGCATATCAACAAATCCGTATATGGCACACGCGAACAAATTGAGTGCCTAAGGCTGCTCACATGCACATACATGCAAGGACATAAGTTACAACTTAGCAATTGACATGAACTGTACGCAATTTACGCAAATCTGACATTAATCGCTGCCTCAATTGCAAGGCAGGCATTGGTTATGGTGGCTATTAATACGTCAAGAAGAATCGATAAAAATGTAGAAAATAAATTTTATATTTCCAATTGGCTTCTCGTTGCTTGGCTTGACTTAGCTCGGGGTTGATAGAATTTTGTATGCCGGCGTGTAAGGACATCCTTCCTACATGTGCGCTTTTGTTACAACCCCAAAGGACTGAAGCATTCTGTGCAGTCGTATACAATATATGCGTGTCTATTTTTTTTTACTTTTTTGTGAAAGTTATATCCTGTGCATGCTGTCGTTTCGATTTTATATTTGTAACATGTATTTCCTGTTTGCCGAACAGTTATTATTGTTAGCTTCTGCGGTTTACAACAAACAGACGACTTTCCGTTAGCATTCGTATCGATTTGTTGTTTTCGTTTTTTTATTTTACTATTGGTGCTGGCAAGTTGTCAATAAATTAATTTTTTCCGCGATTGCTACTTTTTTTTCCCATAAAACAATTATTACGTGATTTGTCTTATGCATATTTAAATTTTGTTTTTGTTGAGTGTAAACGGTTTTTACATAAGTTTTTTTCTTTGTGAAATATTTGCCAATAAATTTGTTGCCTTGAGTTTTTCATTTAAGCATATGCCAACGTGATATAAAGGATTTCATTAAAAATTGCGCCATTGATGGGCAAATAGCCGTGGGTAATAGCATAATAATGACAACAACAAAAGCAAACAATATACAGCAACATGTAGAAGAATAACAATAACTAGACATTCATATGGACATGTATATGTTAGTATGTGTGTGTGTGTGTGTACATGGAAGCACGACAAGTTCGAGTATTCATTGTGTGTGGCCTATCATGCAACATATGCCATATCGTACAGCAGCAAACTGCAAATGCAATGCATGGGGCTCTTCTTATGCGACTCCGCATCTCCCGTGGCGACTCGTCTCATGCGGCGCTGCTGGAATATTCTACAGGCAAACTTTTGTTCATTTTGCAGTTGATAATAATCGCTGTGAAAGTTTTTACAGTTTTACAGTCATGGCTTTTCACAATAACCAAACACGAACATGAGCAGAAACACTCGAGCGGCTGGCGAAAAGTTCAAGGACAATGCACATACCAACACATATGCACATACCCATACATGCTGATGTCAGAATCTCGTATGTTCACGAGTGTAGACTAAAAGTCTTGACTACAATGTTCGTTCTAATATTTGATTTTACTATTTTTACATGTGTTCCTCGGCTTTGTTCTTAGCTTTTTCCTGCTGTTGCTGGTGCGGCTGATGTCGCTGTGTGTATTTGCTGTTATCAGCATAGTTTGCTTTAGTTTATCGTGCATAAAGTCAGTTTATTGGAATTTGAAAAGTTTCCAAAGACAATCTAAACTAAAGCCGAATTAGGTTTTCAAACCTCACACTGTTCAAACTTTTGTGGTAGACTGTGTATATAACGACGTTATCAAAAGCTAAAAATCGTTAAGTGTCTTATTATGTGTTGAAATAGTTCAACTTTGAAAATTAAATTGCTATTGAAAAGACAAAAAAAAAATAAAAAAAAAACAGGAACGATTAGTTTCTTAAATATTTTCAGAGAAAACAAACAAAACCAACATACAACTTTTTCCGAAATGCTTTGTATTTTACTGCAAAATTTTCAGAAAACGAATTAGCTTGATAAACAATTATTCGGTTTCAATTCAGCCGTCTATATATGATCAGTAGCTCTTTAAGAGTACGAAAAGTTAGTTTAGGAGCTACCTTGCTAAAGTGAAGAATTTAAATGTGTTTTATAAGTCTACAAAACTCGATTTTGGTCTTCCGAACTTATTTCTTATAATGATGTTTTGATAAGATAGAACATTCTGAATGGGCCATAATTATTTTAAAATTAGTTTCAAACAATGTTCAGTATCCAAGTGTGTAAATGTTTTTTAAAATATTTTATATTCACTTCTAATTTTTATTAAAAACTTAAACATTTGCAAAAAATAGCATACGTTTTTTGTTTTGCTAATTAATCTATTTTGTTTGTTTAAGGTGGGTTTTCCCAATTTGCTAATTAAATATCTGTCTAGTCTCTCTAGGCGCATCTAAGCATTAATCATGTCTTTCTGACATTAAGGGTAGCTGAATATATCAGCAGAGAGTGCATTTGGCGAGGACAAAACTTGAAGGGATTTCTTTGAAAGTGTCATTACTATGGGGAATTTTCTTGGGCGACTTCACTGCACAGAGTCTGGCGCCGTTGAGTTCCTTTAATGCTTTTATTTTCTTAAAATGCTCTGGCGAGGTTAATAATATTATATGACACATACCATAAATAAGCCCGTAATTATTTGCGATTATAAACTAATTAGGCCAAAAGACACAAGTGTCTTCCCGTCCGTCGCACTGTCTGTCAGCCCCAGCAAGTATCTACGATGCTTGCCAACAATTTAATGCTGAAATATGTCGTTTGTGCAACCCCTTTGACTTATTTGGCGTTAGTTCGTTGGTAAGTTGGCTGGGCTTCGTGCACGTTGCGATGACATCATGGTACTGTGTGCTGCGGCAGTTTGCTCCCTAAAGTGTAGCTATGTGTTTTAAACACGCATACATACACATAGCAGATACATATATATGGAAACATACAAACGTGAAGAGCAGCTTTATGGTGTTGGCAGTGTTTAAACGTAAGAAAGTACGTTGAACTTAAGCCAAGCGGCGACACGGGTAACACAGTGAACTACATAGAATATAAATGCATGCCTCTGTACATACATATATACATATACGTGCATACATATATACAACTTTTTTCTTATCACTTTTGCTGCTAACTGACAGCGCAAGTGTCTGTCACAGTCACGCTAGAGTAGCCAAAAACAACAAAAACAATGAGCAGCGACAGGAACAGGAATGCCGCTGACTCGTTAAGGTTGTGCGCGCATTGGCGCCAAAGTGAAAAATAACGACGCAATTTATGCGTAACAACTTTTAGCGTTTTGCTGCTCAAAAATCGTGCACCAGGGGATGGTTTACTTGGCAATTTCTTTGGCTTTTGGGGTGAAATCGTGTAAAATCCAACACAGACTGACTGACAGGTTTAGGTTACATAATTTCAAGTGTTTCGAAATATGTGCGAAAACAATTTGCGCATACTGTGCTATGTTGTGCGAATTGATTTCAATTGGCATGTATAGAATTCTTCATGTTGCCATTAGTTAATGAAATCTTGCATATGAAATGAACTCAAGTCACGACTCAAGACTCATGCACGTCTGCTTCTGCTTGCTATTTTTACAGGAATCGACAACGGCGCGCATACCACGCCTGGAGGCCGTCTCCCGTATACCGCTGCCGGGCAGCATCAGTCAGCTGCGGCCGCCTTCGATGACCGTCAGCGCTAGCAGCATCAAACCCACGCAAATCTTTCGGCCACCGAATATATCGGGTGCATTTATAAGCAAACAACAACAACAACAACAACAACAACAACAGCAGCAGCAGCAGCAGCAGCAGCGTAAAACAGTGCATGCTGTGTCACTTGCAACAACAACAGCAATGGGTATGAAAGCACCGTCACAGAAGAGCACTTCCGGCGAGCGTATAAAGAACGTCTATAAGAAGTATTTTGGTGGTGCCACGAGCAAATCAACTGCAAAGCCAATGGAGGCCCTGCATATGAGCAGTTCATTGCAGCAGCAAACGCTGGCGCCGCTGCAGAAACGTTTGAAGATAGCCGATAAGCAGGATGAGCCGTGCGACAAACCGCAACAGTTGACACGCTCCGAGACATTTGTACGCGGCAACAGTGCCGAGAACATATTGGATACGCCGAAAAATTTCCTGGCACAGTCGTCGCCAGCGCCCACAGCGATCAAGTGTATGGGCTATGAGAGTACGCCGCTACTACGCAGCAGTGCCGCTGGCCGATCTAAGCTCTATGGGGCACAAAGTCTAGATACCACTTTGACTATTGCCAAGAAACAGCAACAGCAGCAGCAGCAGCAGCTCGCATTGGAGAGCACGCATATCTTCGACAAAAGCCATGTTACCGTAGCATCGCCAGGTACGCTGGGCTTATCCGAACCAGCATTGTCGAGCACCATTTGCCTGGAGCAGCATGGCAATGGCACGCGCCTGCTGGAGAGCACACGACTGTCGTGCATTGGTTTCGGCAAGACACTGGATATGATAGGCACACCCGTTGGCCTGGAGCGGACTACTAATGTCACACACACGCTGGCCAATGTGGCCACGCAGCTGCTGGGCAAAACAATGCACGTGTCAGCGCCCAGCGAAGATGTGCAGGCACATTTGGAAGCTAATCTCAATGCAACACGGACATTGAATGGCACACAGTTTATTGATAAGATCGCCAAGGTTGAGGAAACTCAATGCTTGAGTTCCGAGCAGCCGTCAGAGCTGAATTCACCAGCGACGAATGCCACCTATTCGCGTCCCGGCTCCGTGGACAATCTACCGCTGCTGGAGCATGTGTCCATGCCCTCTGGCTTGAATGCTGCAGAATCCACGCTATGCCTTAAGCAGGCGCAGCTAAACGACATGTCTGGGGAGCATAATTTGGATGAAACACTCAAGGCGCTGGCACCCGATAAGGCCAACATGAAACTGCCATTGAATTCCACACTGAATACGGAACGTTTAGTCGACATCACCGATTGTAATCTACAATCGCCCGCACGCCACATACAATTGCTCAATCTAACGAAAGAGTTCATTGAGGCTTCGTCACGTGTTGGCAGACATGGCAATCGCCAACGCAGCTCGGCACAGCTGCTTTATATGACGCCACAGTCGGCCACCACAACGCCGGATCGTAAGCCAACACAACTGGGCGGCAATTATCAGCACACACCCATACCGGCACATCTGCTGTCGCCCACCATGCTGAAGGGCACACAGAGTGAACTCGTGCTGCCCATACGCACGCCGGATGAGGAGAGCGCCCTGCAGACACGTAAGCAATTGGACAACACGTTAACGGCAATTGAGGGTTTCTATCACGAGCAAAAGCAACAACAGGCGAATGTCGCTAGTGCAGCGGTTTCACTGCAGGACGTCAGCAATCCAACGCAGGCAAAGAAGACACGTTTCTCATTTGGTTTGGACTTGATGGACTCCACTTTGGATTGTTCCATTGAGCTGGTCGATAATTCGATATCATCTTCGCATGCGCCATCGCATGATCGTAGTTCGTCGTTGTTGTTGTCGGCTGGCAATATATCGCAATCGCCATCGTCGCAACAGTTACAGCAGCAATTGCTTAGGAAGCAGCATTCGTTTGATTTGGACGAAAGTTTGGGCATTTTGACGCCCGATCAGATGAAGGAGTTCTTGGATTCGACGCATACAACGCATACGCATAATACGCATAATTTGGAGCTGCCATTGCATGCGGCGTCAGGTGTTGGACAGTACAGCGACAAACGTATATCCGTGCAACAGATGCGCATGGAGCAGACGCCATCGCCGGAAGAATTGCCACTTGATACGGTTGAGGTGAAGACGGATATAGCTGATGTATTGCATTTGCAGCAGCAGCAATTTAATTATCATCATCATCAGCAGCAGCAACAACAACAACAACAACAACAACAAGTACAACAGCAACAGCACCTACAACAAGAATTAGCACAGCTGCAAAAGGAAGAAGACATCAATGGTCAACAGTCGCAGGATACGCTGCCACAGATGCTGCAATCAACTTCCGCTGCCGAACCGCTCTCGCAACATACGGACACGGAGCATTCCAAAGCGGAACAGTTGAACAAGTCGAGCGTGTCGAGCGTATCGAAGATATCCACGAGTTTCATCACAAGCGTGACGAGCGTCACAAGCCTCGATACGGGCTATCAGGGCGATGGCGAAATGTCGCGTCCTGCCTCACGCGGCGCTTGCGATCAGTCGCCCTTAAGTGGGCCCAATTCACGCAAATCGGGCGGTGGCATGGGCGTGGCACGTCAGCCTAGTTTCAATCAGCAGCATGCAATGCCGCCCATACGTCGTCAAGATCCGATGACCGATTCTGATTTCTTTACCGAATCCGATGCAGATGATGTGCTACATCGTGGCGATCGACGTGCACAGGTAATCGATGGACAACTTTATGGTCCCACAATGCAGCCGACTGCTTCGGTTTTCATTAGCGAAGATCCGCAAATGGAGGACTCATGCATGGAGTCGTCGGGTATATTTACCGATGTGGAGAATCGCTGCGATGAGGATCCGGTGCAAATGCGACGTCAAAATACACAAGAAATGCAAGATCTATCACCTGATGTCGACTGTGAAGGCGATGGCGAGGGCGAAGGTGAGGGTGAAGGCGATGACTCCACCGAGACGGTAAAGAGCGGAAAGCGCAATACGCGGCGCACGAATGAAAACGATATGACTGCCGAAGCTGCGGCAGCACTCGGTCAAGGTCAGCTGCAACAGTTGCAGCTCAGCTGCAGCAGTCAAACATCATCCACAATACAGAGCAGTCTGAGCACTGATCGCCTCTCAGCGGCCACTACGCTCTCGAATCGTACATCCTACTGCAGTGTCGACGGCGGCTGTGGCGGTGGCAGTGTAGTTGGCATGCATGTGGATAGTAAAAGCTTTGCATCGCTGGAAGAAGCTTTCGGCGACGACGACGACGCCGTAGACGTCGGCTGCGGAAACTGTAACGGCTTACGTTCGTCTGTTAAGCGCACGAAGAGCGCAACAAACAACTGCGGCGGCGTCGGCTGCGGCAGCAGCAGCAGCCACAGCATTGCTGTTGATCATACAATGTGCTCAGAGCGTAGCCATTTGCCGGCAGTACAACGTGAGCACTCGCCGCGTAAACATGCTTCGTTAACTTCGCTCGCACAGTTCGCGTGTGTAAATTCGTCGTCGTCATCGTCGCCGTCGCCGTCGTCGGTGTCGTTGCTATACCCAATAACAACAGCGTCGTTGAAAAGTGGTGCTAATAGAAATACTAAAAGTTTGCCTGCGCCGTTGCTGGCGTCGGATACATCGACGAGCACATCGATATCGTCATCAGCCGCTTCGGCTACTTCGGGCTCGAAGTTATCGCTCAATGATCAAAGTGTCAAATCGGTTTCAACTGTATCCAAGTCGCGTGTGAAACATACAACTAAAGCAACAAAAACAACAACCACCAACATTATCCCAACAACACCAAAGAGTGCTAAAAAGCCAACAAATATTGCCAAACATACAATAACGCCACAAAAACAGAAACCAATTATCGAAAGCACACCGACAACGCCCCCTATACGCAAAACGCATTCACCGCCCAATAATAAGTGGAATGCAGTTATGAATAAAATTGCCAGCAATAAATTGGTAATAAAAACTAATTACAGTGATGTGAAATCAAAAGTATCGACAACGCGTGCGCAAATGTCGCCATCGCCCACAAATGCTTCGCCGACCGCCATGGGCCGGCAGCTAACGGGTGCCAAGACGCCGCCAAGTGCTGCAGCTGCACGCTTGCGTCGTACGCCCACAAGTAGCGCACCACGCAGTGGCTCAGCGAGTCCTGCCAGCGCTAAGAAATCAATGAAGCTGACCAGAGGCACAATTAGCAGCAACAGTAAAGCAACAATACAACAGCAACAACAAACACCGCCGTCGTCGCTGCCAGTCACACAGCAGCCACAGGATAAAGGCGCCAGTGTTGGCAACGGCGGCAGCGGTGGCTGCGGTGGTGGTGCCGGCAGCCGCTCTGGTCGCCTGAGTAATGTGACTACACCTACATCAGCCACGTCACCCACTTCGCCTACTTCGCCGCCTGCAAAACGCTTACAGTCAAGCGTGTCGCTTGTTAAACGGTGCGTATACTCTTCTTCTTCATGCATTCTTGTGTTTTTTTTTTCTTCTTTTTTTTGGTATTTAGATTTTATGCAAAAAACATTTTGCATATCTCGGCATTTGAATCTGTTCGTCACATCGTAAAAGCAAAGCCTCTTATCATTTGCTAGCATTCCTTACCTTTGCTTATCAAAGTTTTGCCTCTGTCTTATCGGTCTTTGTTGCGCTTCATTAGCTTTATTTGGTCTATTTTTGCTTATTTATTTTACTTTTGTCTGGTATTTTTTTTTTCAATTTTAGGCCACACAGCCATTTAATAATTCATTGAAATCGCAGTACATACGTTTTTTTTTTCTCTTTGAATCAAACCCATGCCAGACACTGGCGCTGTAAATAGTTTGAGCGTTTTTTTGTTGAATTGTTTACCTAACCTTTTTTTTCATTTGTGTAGTGCTATAGTTGTCGATCGATATGAGGAAATTAACTTATAAGCTTAATTAATTGAAATGTTAGAAGTACACATAGCGACTTTATGGGCAATTGGAAGTTAAACAAAGCAAACATGTTTGGGTAGCTCACTTTCAAATAAATGCTTATGTTGAATCTGAAAGGTAGGTACTTGGATGAATAGACACGTTAATTGAAATTTGAAATTTTGATTTATCGACTTATATATGTAAAGCTTGATAAATGAATTTTATGGTAACAGAATTTTTCAGCATAATGAGGATTGAACTATTTATTTTGGGTAGCTTCAATAAAATAGGTTTTCATTCAGTTTCGAACTGAGAAGCGCCACTCAGCATCATAAATCAGCAAGATATTTTTTTCAGTAAAGTCATGATAAAATATTGAAAACAGTTTTTTCAGTTTAAATTGGTAAATCTTTATTATGCATAATTGTACTTTTTCTTTCTTACAATTTCCGTAAACGACCGTTTTTTGCAAAATTTTGTCGATTTAGACTTTGATTTTTGGAAATCTGATAAGGACATTGATTATGTATTTTGTATACAAAATTAAATTATGATTAAAATGAGTACACGAGTCTACTGATCTACTGAATATTTTACAATTGCATTTAATTCATTTGTCTTCAATTTAATTGAGTCTTCCAAATTTTTCACTGAAAATTATTTGGCACCCACACAACGTGTTTTCTTTTATTTCTAACTTTTTTGTGACAACTCAAACTTGTTTTGTTGATAATATTTAGTATTTTAGCAATTTAAGCAGTCTTTATCTATTTAAGAGATTTCATCAACTTTCCAATACAGGGTCGACTAGATCAAGTTACAGCTTGACATAAAAATTTCCAGACCAGAATTGAGCAAACTATTTTTGTTTTTTTTTTTTTTAACAATTTTTTAAAGAGTCTTTCGATTGAAATTAGACTAACAGTTGTTTTTTAATTTTTCTAGCTTTTTTGTAATTCTATTAGAAACGAGTTATGAAACTTAAAAAACTAAAAAAAAACTACGAAGTTTGGATATTATTAAACCAAATAGCAAAATAAGTGTCATGCATATAAAATTTATAATTGATGATTTGTTGATTTGCAAATTTTAATTTATTCTATATAAAAGTAGTCAACTGTCTTTTTGTTTACTTCACTCGCCTTTAGAATGATGAGTCATGGATATGATCACTTTTAAAATCATTTAAACTAACGTTTAAATTTTATTTATGTCAATAGCAACTTCTGTTGCGGTGATTAAAGATGAGTTTCTTTAATGAATGTATTTGGATCTGCAGGCAGAAATTCGCTTAAGTGAACAGCGATTTTGATTGCTGCAATTAAAAGAAAAAAGAAGAAAAACAAGTAAGAATGAGCTGTGTTTAAAAACGTGTTAAATTTGCAGAACGCAACGCTCGGTTGGGTCTATTTTTAAATCACTTCTTTATCGATGTTTTGAATTTAACAAAAAAAAAATTAATAGTAATCCAGCAGCATGAATCTTCTTAGAGTTATGTTTAATGTTAGGCTCACTAGAGTGCTATGGTCGCAGCATTTAATTATGTCATTTACGCAAAAAAAAAAAAAAAAAATAACAGCGCGTTAGAAAATTTTATTTATATATCGTCAATTTTGCCATTTAAGAATTTATTTTATTTTATTTTAGGTTTTTGCTCTATCTTGTGGCTTAGTTTTGTTAATTTGGCAGAGGTGATGGCTGACAACAAGTTTCAGTGATTGGGAAGTTTGTCATAAAAAGATATTTGAAAAAGTTGCTTGTTTACCTTTACTATAATGAGTAAAAGCAGATTTTATAATATTAGATTTTTTTTTTTTAAATTATAGCTAACCTGATTATTTATTTATTTTTTTATATTTTTTATTCAAATATAAAGGCTTGTGGGAGAAATTGTATATAAAGTAAAAAAAAGTATGCCTGTATCTTTTGAAATGATGACATCGAAGTTATTTTGATAAAGTGTGAAATGTGTGATGACGCCATATTCTAAAGGCCGCAGTTCATGCAAATGTTGCTCAATTTCATGCGCAATTAAAGTACATCAAAATTCTTTCCAATAAACTCGTAAAAACAGTCCGCATTAAATCCAGAAATAAATCTACACGTATAAACACAAAAATTACACACACCTGAAAATGTTATAATGAATATTCATACTACAAAAAAAAAAAAAAAAAAAATTAAGGCAACCGCAGTAAAAACAAGACTACAAATATGTTATAAAAACCAAAAATTAATAACAATAAACAGAAAAGAAAAGCAAAAAAAAAAAAAAATTAAAAAAAAAATGCCCAAAAAAAGAACGAAAGAGAAAAAAAGTAATAAATAAACGCAGGCGGCAACGCTTCGATGATAATGACATGACGTCGACCGAATGCTTGTCGGCTTGCCCGCTTGTTTATGCTACCGGTATGCGAAATCCAAACAGACAACAACACAGCCGCCCAGCACAGCATAGCAGAGTACTACGCAACAACACCTCGATCTACTTTTTTTCGCAGTTTTTTTCCATTAATTTTAAACGTCATTAAGCACAGAAAACATGCGACGCCTCCAGCAAAAAAAAGTGCGTCAACGTTGGAAGGCTATAAAAAAAAGGAAGCAAAAGAAAATAAGTGCTATGTACACATATGCATTATTAAAAAGAAATATGCGCTTCTTACACAAAGGTCTTAGATACACACGAGTACATGCGTTTATGCGAGCAAGCAAACATAATTGGAAGTGGGGAGAGGCCAAGGCAAGGTGTTGTGCATTTTTAATTTACTGCGTTTATGCAGATTGATGTCATGCGCTTGTTTTAGAAAAAATTACGCGCGCTTAATAACGACAAAAGCAACAAGAAAGAGAGAACATAAAAAAAGGAGGAAAAAAAGATGAATACAAAAAAGAGAATGAAACTTATCTGATACAATTGTCAGAGCAAAGAACTGCCGCAAGAACTGAACGCGTTGACTCGTACATTAAACAAATGTCAAAGAGTAAATGTTGCTGTTTGCATACTTATGCTATTGTTGTTGTGGTTTTCGGTGTTGTTGCTGTCGGCTTGCTGACAGTTTCATGACACTTGTCATAACAACGACTGTCGTGATATACGCATGCTCACACGCTGTCGCGTCACTGATCTGCTGCTGATGCTTTTCTCTGTCTCTGTTGTTGTTGTTGTTGTTGCTGTCCGTTTGTCTGTTATGTGTCTGCTGATGAACATGTGGCTACGCTTTTGATGATATTTTACGCGTACATTTAATGCCGTCGCATGCAGCTGGTTGCTGGCGGCTGTCTGCTGCTGCATTTGTTGTGCCTATTAAATAAATTTAAACTCGTAGTTTGCTTTATTAAATTTCTATAAATGCGCAAGTATCTACAAATACTCGTATCTGCTTGTTGTGTGTATACTTTATTGACTTGTTCGACAAGTATTTTTAATTGCCTGCGAGTTGCATATTGCTGCTGTGTGTTGTGTGTTGTGTCGGCTCTTTGGTTTATTAGTAAGTTAACAACTTCATTGACTAAGGTCAGCAGCGCGCATATCTTTTACTATACGTCTTTTGCCTGAAAGTAAATTTAATTTACCATTGCGGATGCAAACCTATTGCAAGTTCACAGTTAATTATATATATTTATTTGTTTATGATTATTTGTTTTAAGTATATACATATATGTATAAATATAAATGTTTTTTTAGCGCCTAAATGCTCCATCATTAATGACTGCAAATACTAATTAAAGTTTAGCATTCGCTTAGATATTTTCTCAGCAATTATGTACCTCATGCTGAACAATGTTAAGCAGCTTTAAAGCTGACGGCTTCACTAATGAGCGGATGCCATAGCTACACAACATTTAAGTCTGAATTTTCCACAATGATTTTGCTTTGTTTTTTTATTTTTATTATTATTTATTTTTTTTATTTTTTTTTTATAATTGTTTTTGTTGCTATGTATTGTTGTGCTTTGTGCTTGAATAAATATTAGCATTTAGTGTTCATATTCGTGATACTGTTGTTTTATTTTGTTTTGGTTTTATTTTTTTGCTTGACCTTGTCTGAATTTGTTTTAAGTGCTTTAGACTTAGGCAGAAACCTAATATTTTATCTATTGAATTGTCGATTTTCTTCTTCGTTGTTGTTGTTTGTTTTAGTTGTTATTGCTGTTGTAAGTACATGGACGATTTTTGTGGTTGTGGCTATTGTTGAAATCATTGCTGATAACATGTGTTTCAAATTTCAACAGCACCACGCCAAACCGTTCGAACTTTTCTACTTCTACATAAACCTAAACGCAAGTATTGAGAATGGTCGCTTTTGCTTTGGCAATATTTTATGTATTTATGACGATTGATCAATAATACATTGGTATCGATAATAAATAAAAGCGAACCCGTAGTGAAAATATGATGAAATGTTTTAATTGTATTTGGTAGCGTGTAATGTTATTTCAAGCTTGCGGTTAGATAAACACTGTTTAAATCAGCTTGTCGCCAGTTTGGTTAAGAAGATTTGTGCTGCTACGTTGCTTCAAATTCAATGTCAGACTTATACAAGTTTTAACCTTAAGACGATACATTACAGTTTTTTGCGGTTTGTTTTTTTTTTTCTTTTCGAAATTTTAATTAAGTAAACGAATTTGTTACGCTGCACAATTATAGAGATTTTTAATCGCCTTACTTGGATTCGTTAGTTAAAATCAACGGAATGTTGTCTTGAGCAGCGTACGTCATAAAAGTATTGAGTATTTAATATTATTATTGATTAATTTTACTTGTATAAAATAGAACTGTTTTATTTTAAAATTTTTAAGCTAAGAAACTTAGTGTGAAGTCATTGTAAAAATAATAATCGTCACTAATAGTTACTCAGGTTATTCGAATTTTGTATGCCATGAATGGTGAAAATTTTGTTAACCATAACAGAATTAAAACAGTATAAAAAAATTAATTAAATATAATTTACAAAAAGCTTTCAAACTAAATTTAAACTCAGGCAAGCGCAAAATAGCAAAGCATTCATTTCCAAATGAGTTCTTATGTCATCATCATTATTTGAGTATGAAATCGCTTGAAAAAATTGTCATATGAATTAAAAAACACGTTGGTTGCATTTTTCCAGCAGTGTGCAGTGAAATAATGAATTGTAGCCAACCGCAAGAATAGCTCAGCGAAAATAATTGCGAACAACTATTAGCAAAGTGCAGTTATGCACTCTACACTTTTCAGCGCTTCATGTTGTATTAGTTTCAATAGCAAATATGTAACATAAGAGATAAGTAAGATAGTGAAGTTCACTTCAACTTTTATTTATGTTTATTATATGCTTAAAGCATAGAAAGCTGCAAATTTGACATTGAACTAAAAAATAAATATGGATATGTATACATATATGTATTCTACTTTTGCTATTTTGTTAAGTTTATACATTTTATAGAGATATTTTGTAACCTTAAGCAATTTGTAATACTGATAATTGTTTTCTAATTAAGCTGCAAAACAATTTTCCGCGAATTTTTGCCCTTTACTACTTTTCATAAATTTTACAAAATACAAAACACATAAATTAAGGCTCTCACGCTGTGTGTAATATACCTGAAGGTCGACTAACTGCACGGGGTGCATTTCAAATAAGGTTGAAAAAAACAAAAAAGCACAAAAAAAACTGTCGATAGATATTTTTTTTTTTTTAATATAAACACTTTTAATCGTTGCTCACGTTTTGTGCCTTACCTCAAGTAAAAATTGTCTACCGTGCCTTGTAAAAATTTGCATCTCACGAATACATTCATGCAAATTACGTATCAGCTTTTGTCGAAAGATACAACAACGAATTCGTGGTTGCAGATAGTGGAAACTAATTGTAAACAAAAAACAAAATAAAAAAAAAAGCAAAAAAAAACATAAAATAAACGAATAGCGGAAAAACAAAAAGAAGAAAAAAGCAACTTGTTGTTTACGTGCATAGACGAATTTATTAAATGTCAATGATTGCAACACGTTTCTACTTATGTTCTCATCTACGTCAATGTCTAGCAAAAAGTGTGAATGAATAGTTTTATTTGGTTTTGTTTTTTTTTTCTGTTTTTTTTCACTTGATTTGTTTTGTTTATTTATGTTTTTTTATTTTTTGGTTCATAGTTTTTTAGTTTTGTTTAATCTTTCTGTGTGTCGCAATACGCGTGAGTGTGAGAAAAACGCCTAAGCTCGTATCTCGCATGCCTTGGCGTCAATTTACAATCGAATCTGCGTAATGCGATTTCAGCTGGCGGCTAAGCACTTTTTCTATTTGTTGGGTGTTACTTTTCAATGTTTTTTTTTTTTCATTTTGGTTTTTGTTGTTTTCGTTTGTGTTGCTTTGTGTTAGTATTTCGCAATGATGTTATTTTTAGATAAAAGGAAACTAATTGCTTCTCGGAAAATGTCAGTAAACCAAGTAATTTGAGCAGCTTATGAATATTTCTTTGATTGTATTCGAAGAGAAATCATCGATATTTGTTTTTTAAACTCCTACCGAATAATCGTATTTTGACAGTTCTTAATCTGGTTGTACAAACCCTTAGCAACATTCCTAAATATAAAACAAGTTTATCTTATGTATTTATTTCGCATTTTAAAAGAAATCACAGTAAATCGTTATGGATTAATTTAATGAATGCGGAATTGCAAATAATATTTCGTTTTTATAAACAAATTTCGCGTGCCTCGTAAAACTTCGAGTCAAATTGGTTGTGAGTACAGTCTCAAAAAGAATTGTCGAATTGCTGAATTTCGCAATTGTTTACGAGGTTGCAAAAAAGCTGCGTTCCCAGAAAGTGGCTCGAAAAGTTTTGAGGCTTCCAAGTTTATCACTATTTGCGATTAAGGGAATGTCCCAATTTTTCTTTGTCTTTTATTTTACTTGAAAAGCAAAATAAACATAAATCTACTGATGATATAATGATGTTGACGATTGGGTTTTGATTGCTTCAGTTGCAATGAGGCTCTCTCTTGATAAGTTTATCAGGCAAATGGATTTTATTACTTGTAAATGGTTGCTTAATTTTTTTTTAAGTTGCTCAACACATCGTTCGACTGTTGCCATATGAAAATGTATATATTTAATACTTTTACCTAATCTTATTTACTACGCTTTTAGGGCTTTTAGTACAAGCCGTTTAGTTTCTAGATAATATTATTATTAATAGATAAATCATAGTTTGCTTATAACCACATTTGCTAACTCCTTTGTTTCCTATTTTAATATGTTAATTCATATAGTCACGTTGTGGTCAGCAATTCTTGGAAATTTCTCATAATGCTCTGCAGTCCGATCTCTGCATGATTCAATGGTTTTTCTTAAATAGGAAACTAAATGATTAATTTTTTGCTTTTTTAATCGAGACACGTTTCATCATTTGCCCGAGGGCCATGATTTATTTTTGAAATTAACAATAACTGACAACAGATTCATCTGTAAAACGAGTTACAAATGTAAAACGTTAATCTGATATTTTTTTGCGATATGTTTTCACTAGAATAGGCTTTTGTAAGTCAAATGTTGTATTCTTATATACAGCGAAATATCCCAAAACGGACAGTTCCCATAACAGGACAGATCTCATAACCGGACAAATTTCGCAAGCTTTTGATCATTTTTTCCATACAAAATGTGTTCCCAGAACCGGCCAGTTCCCATAACCGAACAAAAACTTAGCGACTGTCATCGTTATGCTGGAGTTACAGTAATGCAGCTTAATTATGTATTCTGACTTGGTTTATACTATTTCTTTAGGTATGTTTTTTTTTCACACAGTAACATACGAATGATTTGCCTAAAAAATCGTGTGTTTTTAGGTTGTCCAACAACAAGAAACCTGGTTAGGCTTATATGTTTTTTTTTACAAGTGCCTAAGTTAAGAACATACGATATAATCTGCGAGTGAATATGCAAATTTAAACCCGATTTATTTTTTGTAGACAATTTTGCCAAAGGTGAATAATGTTTTTGTTGTACACACATGAGTGTATGTACATACTTAACATGTGTGTGTGTATGTTTCCTAGCTTTGTTGAAACTCTAAGCACAGTTTGTCAAAATGTCAGTGAATTTTTTTTTTTTGTATGCGTGATTTGATTTTATTTAAAATGCAAATTTGTGCGTTGCCTGTGTGTCTGCACGGCGCCAGCAACTAATGAGTTTTGCAATAAATTCTACAGTGAAGCAACAATTTATTAAAAATGTTGGCATTTTAGCAATAATGAAAAGTTGCATGCAAAACAAGTTTAACAATAAAAAAAGAAAAACAAACAAAATTGTCATAATTAAAAACTTATATATATTTAAAAAAAAAAAGAAAACTGAAAACAAGTTGAACTGCAAAAAGAGAATACGATTAATGCATTAAAATTTCAAAGCGATTATTTAAAAACGCATGACTACAAGTTCAGGGTCAGCTTGGACACTCTCGACCGGTTAAAATCCAACACAGAAGTTACATAATTGCCGGCAATTTGAATTGTAAGTCATTGAAGCGTTGTAAGCAAGTCGCGCCCTTTGAGAAAGCGCAGTAAACAAGTTTACGAGTTGAATTTATTAAAAAAACAAAAAAGACAAACAAGCAGATAACAAACTTATTTTGTCTGTAGCTGCTAAAGTTAAAAATTATGGCAGAGCTAAAAGATATGGCATATAAAACGAAAAAGAAAGAAAAAAAAAAAATAAAAAACATCTTTGTGAATTTTGACTACTATGAACCGGTTTCAATCTAAGCAAACAACAACAGCAACACTAACAAGAAACGAAAACAAAAACAAATATTCAAAAATTCAGACAGACGCAAAATTTGCCGAGTGCTGGTGTGAAAATTCAGCAAGTTTTCGTGGCTGTCGCCGTGCATTGCGTTGGGTTACGTGGTTGACTACTCAACTGCGCCAAGGAGTTGCTTAGAGTGGCTGGCTACTGGCTGCTGGCGTCTTGTCTGCACGATTTAACCAAAAAACAAAAAAGCACAACTTTTGTTATAAACTTACATTAAATTTGGCAATTTTTTTTGCAGTTTTCTTTTTTTGTTTATGGTTTATTGTTGTAAAACATTAAATTTACTTATTATTAATTTTAGCTTTGTGTTTGATTTCTGTGGTTTCTGCCTGCTTAGCTGTGTCATAAATAAAAGAAATCAACTTTCGCTTTTTGCTTAATTTAAACATGAGTTTTTCTTTCTAAATGCCAAATAGTTTTGCCGCTCTGTTTAATTCCTGCGTAATTTATGCGTATAGAAAACGATTTTTCATTTCATTTGCAGAATTTTGCAGTGTCCGATTTTTTTTTCTCTTGTTTTTGATTAAGTAAACTAATTTGAGTTTTCAATCCAAAAGTAATATTGCAATTTCGTATGGTCTACGCTCGCTTTTGCCTTCCTGCTTGCCACGCGTCCTGCGACTTGCTTGATCGTGTTTGAATAAGCAGAAACGTTGCTGGGGCTGTATAACATGGGGCCAATTATTGTCATAGTTCTGTAAGGAACTAAGCATACAATTTATTTGCTTTTGTGCATGCTGGCCAACTATTTCGATGAACCTGCAGATGTCCATGATATTTGCATAAACGAGCGTAAACAAATCGAATATCAAACCAACATAAATTTTGTGATATTTGGTAAAAAAAATTTTTTATTAATTTTTTAAGTTGAGTTAACAAACCAAGCAAACCAATTTTTATATATATTTTTTCAATACTATGGCAGATGAATTTTTATTTGTACTCAGCTTCATTAGCATATTTGCTCAGTTGTGCATAAACTATTATGAAAAATCAATAGCTGAATAATTTGCTTAACCGTCTGCTTGGTTGCAGAAACACAAAAAAAAATATACGAAGAATGAAAACCATTGAATCATTTGCACTTTCTACGGTTTGTCGTCAATTAGCGAATTTTATTATATTTTTTTTTATGCAAATGTTGCATTTCGCTTGCCACAGTTTCCACTTTTCTTCATTAATTTTTTTTTGTGTTGTGCGTTTGCAGTTTATCCGCACTACATTCCTGCCTTACTTCCTTCCTTCCTTGGTGTTGTTTTTGCTGTTGTGTCAGTGTGCGTTTCCCTTTGGCAAGTTCGTGTAATTATGTGAAAAAGTTTGTTTTGCTTTTTATTTGCAGCGACATGAAATTTGAAATTATAATGTTACAACTTTTGCGGTAAGCTTCGCAAGTGGATTTTAGCTTTTTCAGGTCACAAAGAAAATTGTTTATTATTTGTTGCTCGTTGGTCGCTGGCAACTGCGGCAAACTGCTGTTCGGCGCTGTCAGAAGATAAAAGTTTTCGCCAAAAAGCGACATTAAAATAGTTTTAATTATTTAAGTTGTCTGAAGTTGCAAGTTGCTTGCCATTTGTGTCGCTTACAAGAATGATGCTGATGATGATAAAGATGATTAGCTTGGCTTGTTGAAGTTCACCGTGGCAGTCTCAGTTCGCTGGCAAAGCGTTGGAGAAGAAAAGTGGGCGCCACAAAGTCAAAGATGTTGCACCAGTTGTATAATGTCTATCGAATTTAATTAGATTTGAAAATTATTAAACTGATGTACTGAGGTAGCATTGGATGCCTCATGCCATCTTCATACATATTGTTTTTATCATTTCAAATAAGTTACATTGAATTTTTAAAGTTTATTAGCTTATATGCCGGTACTGTCGCAGATCATCATATTGTAATTGTATGAAAAGCCTGGTTAATATTCTAACTGTGCAGTGGGCGGACTGTCAAACTAAGTAGGAATACCATGTTTTTAATGTGGTGTGCATTCGTTGCCGTATTGTTAAATTTATACTTCGGTTCCGATTTTCTGCGAACTTATCTAACCTACTGACCATTTTATTGCTGCCTTGGCCTTAATCATCACTTTCAGCATACATATTTAATCATGTCAAAGCGTTCATTATCTTAATTTCCACGAAATGTGATGTTATCGCAATATTTAAAAAGTAATTTTGCCTAAGCTCATGAATTCAAAGCCAAAACTTTAATGTGTTTTTAATTAAACAAAATGAAGATATTAAACGGTGGGCGGCTATTAGCCAACACAAAATCATTTGGTTTAATTTGTAAAGAATTTGAATTGAGAAAAATACAAAATCGATGAAGTATGTATTTTGAAGAAAGTAGCGCATATTGTTTAATAACATGAGCACACGCCTACCTGAACGTGGGCAAGCCAACGTCTCTAGAGCATTATTCATTTGATGGTATTTTAAGTAGCAAACAGCTGAGCTATGTCCGGAATGCCTATGGCTCCATAAGGAACCCACATAATCGTTCACATAAATAGAACAGAGCGCACACAACTTGGTGTGAGAGAACGCAGGAGTACTAATGAAAGCTAAACAGAGTGCCGCGACATTTGCACTCGACTGCGACATTCGACTCGCAGCGAATTACACGGCAGTAAAATCAACACAAAATTTATGTTTTCACAAAGTTTGGTAAACTACAAAAAAGAAAAAAAAAAAAAAAAATTAAAAAAAAAAAATTAAAAAAAAAAAAAAAACCGAAAAATAAGAATAAAAACATAAACAATAACAACAACACAGCGGCAGCAGCATGTGAGAAAATAGCGTGGAGTGTGCGTGTATGTGTGTTTGCATGTGAGTTTTCGTATATATTTCGAATTTCGAAATATGCAGCAGCGCTGCCAAAACAAAAAACAAAAAAAAAAAATAAAAATAAAAAAAAAAAACAAAAGTTGCAGCTCGAAAAAAGATACAATTTGTGAAAAAGTAGCTTTAAGTTGAATTATTGTATGTGGCATGAAGCAAAATAGCAGCCTCGTTGCACAAAGCAGCAGCAGCAGGAGCAACAAACAGCAACCAACAACTGCCAACAACAACAACAACTGCAACCACAACAATAACAACAAATCATGCATTTGTCACCGAGCGACTAAGCGAACGTCTTTCCTCCCCCCGCCGGCTTTTCTGCGTTGCTTTAGCTTTGCTTCTGTTTTTGTTTTTGTTTTTGTCTGCCACTGCGGCGTATGCGTCACGTGGAAATTTTACGCAATCTCTCGTTGACTGCTCAAAAGTTCTGCTCATTGTTGTTGTCTTTGTTGTTGTTTGTTGCTGCAGCATTTGTCTTTTGCTATACAAGATTTTTGTTTCTTTTTTTTTATATATATATATTATTGATTTTTTTTATGTGTGTTTTTGTTTACGTTTTGCTTTTCGTTCATTTTTGTTTGTGTTTTTTTGGTTTTTTATTTTTATTTTTTCTTTTACTTTTTTTATGTCGTAGTGCTTATTGTTGCAAAAAAAATCGGATTTGCCATTTGTAAGTTTTTCATATTCGCCAGCGTTTAGTTGGCGTTTGATCAGCTTTGCGTGCGTTTGTCGTTTGTCATTTGTCGTTTTGCCGTTGCCTGAGCAGAGCCACATCCAATTTACAATTTCCAATTTGTTGACACTTGCATTGCGTTTTGTTTAAACTTTTAAGCAGTCGTCTTTTGTTTTTGTTATTATTGTTTTCGTTTTTTCGCGTCGTTTTCGATTTGCTGCGAGATGTAATGTGTCAACAGTTTTCCTTTGGGTTTTCGTGTCGCAAGCGTTCGTTGGCGTTGCCGTCCCTGTTGCCGCCAACACCCCGTGTCTCCTCAACATTGCCAACGTTTCCGAGTTTGCCAACAACGTCACTATCCGTGCTGTCAGCATTATCGTGTTGTGTTGTTGTCTTCTCGTGCTGTTGTGCTGCATTCGCTGTATCGAAAATGTTTTACAAGTGAGTGAATGAGTGAAATTTTGTAGGTCTTTGATTAATGATTTGTAGCAAACAAATTAATATACTCACATATGTATATGTGTGTGCTTAGTTAATAATGATGTTAAAGTGGCTAATGGCAACTCTCTGTGGAACAAATTATTTAATGTTGCCTTTTCTTGTGAAAGTTGTCGTGTCAATTGGCAGCATTACTCTATAACATTGTCTTCTTTGCCAAGTGTGTGTGTGTGTGCAGCCTCTCAATGTTTGTAGTGTGTCGACAACGCCTGCGGCTAACACGCAAATTCAATTGTAAAGACTGAAAGAGGGCAGACAACCGTTATTGGCATTTTGTGTAACAAGATTTTACGCGTATTATTCATGTCACAGTTAATAAACTAAACAAATTTTTTTTCCCATTTCAAGACAATGATGCTGAGGCAACGCACATCTCTTTGATCAAATTCATAGCTGTAGAGACAAATGATAATGACGTGTGAGTTTGTCTTATGGCACATCATATGCAACGTTTTTATGTGCGGCATGGTGTGACAATAGAAAATGATTAATGGCAGCAGGAAGTCATATTAAATTTTTAGACGACATAAGTTAAAGCGATTAAAATGTAAATGTTTATGTTATAAACATTTCACAAAGTAAAAAGTTGCTTTGTGTCACATATGTTTGGGTTTGCTTATGCGTAGGCACAAAAAAAGCTCATAAAGTTCAGAGATTAAAATATTGTTGTGATATAATTTGAAGCACGAGTTCTTCAAAAAGGTTAGGGCTAATGCATGTTCACAAAAAGCAGTCAAATGTTGCGCTTTTTCGTAAATGCTTAAAAAATAAAAAAACAAAATATTTTTGTATCTGCGTATGTGTAATTTTTATTTATTTTGAGCATTTGCTCTACAACAAATACTGTATTTATAAACTGGAATATTTAATATTATTTCAATTGATGTTAATCTAAAAGCGATTTAAAATTGAGAAAAAATATAAAGTTTTTTATTTAACAAATTTATGTATAATTTTTTTATTTTTTTTTATGTTTATATTTATATCTAAAACGAATCAACATTTGTCATATTTTTAAATATTTCTGTTTCTCACATGAGCTCTTGGCTTTATATTTCTTATTGCATAAATCTGATTATTTATTACCGAACGTGCAGGATATTCCACGAACTGAACCGAATACATTCGACAAGCCACAAAACATATAATATTTACAGTGACTCGTCGATGTCGAACGCTTTGCATAAAATAAGCAACTGCAAATAGGTCAAAATGTTATACATTTAAAAAAAAAAAAAAACAAAAACAAGAAAAGAAAAAAAACGAACAACAAACGCTTCATAGGGGTCCAACCATGCATTTCATTATTTTGGCAAATAAATTCGCCTGTGCTCAATATTTCCAACATATGAATCATGTTGCGTATTTTTAAATATATGCAGCAGCAAGCTAAACGACAGTCTGACGACAGTTACAACAGACCAGCAGACAGACAGACATGCAGACAGACAGATTCAACGTAACAGCACAATTTACAGAGCAAAACTCTATTTTTGCTCTACTGCTGACGAAGCTCATTTACACGCTGAACATTTTCACATAGAACAAAAACTTCTTGTGTTGTAAATGCTACAGCAACAACTACATCAGCAATATAAAAAAAAACAGCCACAGCAAACAACAACAAGAAAGTGCCGCTCAAGAACGCACAGCAACGAAATTAGTTCGAATTCTAAAATTAAAAGTAGGACTGCCGGCAAAATGCAGTCAAAACAGACAAGCAGCGAAAATGTGGCAGCGAATTGAGCAAATGTGGCAAAGGCGGCAAAATTAAAAACCGAAAAACAAAAGAATGGAAAACAGAAAAAAGAGAGAAAATCCAAAAAAGAAAACTTTAAATAAAGAACAACTTGTTTAGTTTTTCGGAAATGTTGCGGAATCCATAATGAAAACGCACACAAACCTAGATACTTAACATAACAATCGCGACGTCGGAACAGCAGCAGCGCATAAATTAATAAAGAAAAAAGAACAAAATCCGAAAACGCGGAACTTCTGTGCAAGGTGTGTGCGCGCCATAGTAAATGCAACAACTCAGCCGCGCGCGTGTTGCCTTCTTTGTTGGTTCTTTGCTGCTTTGCTGCTGCCTTGGTTCGTTGGTTTGTTTTCCATTTATATTTCATTTTCATGTTGGTTGAAAAAATCAATTTTTTGTGGCACACCACGCGCTCAAGCGAGACTAAGCAGAATCAAGGCGCACATGTATCAGTGTGTATGTGTGTGTGTGAGTGTGTGTGATTATGCTTAGAGATACTTTATGAGTTGCTATTATTGAAAGCAGACACGAGCATGTGCAAACACGACACGACTCAAAACAGAAGTGACTCAAAATTTCATTTAATTTCATTTCGTTTCGTTTCGTTTTGTGTCGCATCACATCGCATCGAAAGTTGCAGAATTATTTAATTTCTTTTATGCTAAAAGCACCAATTTCCGCACAAGTTCCAGCTCGCTGCGCTTATGTTGAAAATGTTTTGCATGTGTGTGTGTGTGTGTGGCTACGCGCCCAAATGTTTGCATTCTGCTTGGGTTTTCCCACTCAATTTTTTTTTTTTATCACACTTTGTTTTTTTTTTTTTTGTGTTTTTTGTTATTTTGACAATATAATAAGCGTTTTAACGTGCTTTTATTTTTTGCTTTTTGTTGCTAAACATAAAAATGCCATTTAATAAAAAACATAACATTAAAAAAGGGTTTACTTTGGCAGCTACTTGGGTCGGTCTATTAAATGCGCATGAATATTTAGCAATTGCTTAATTTTTGTATACATTTGCTAATGAAGCCATGTGCAGTAGTTCTGTGCCTAAGTTTTGTTGACGTTCATTTAGCTTAAGTAGTTTGGCAGTTTTTCTATATTTTTGCTTTTCTTTAGTTTGGTTTTTTTTTTTTTTATTGCGCATACGACGTTTGTATAGCAGCACAATCAAGTGCAGAACTTCGCTTCGCTTTTTTAACTTGCCGCCAATGTTCTGCTATCTATGCGCGTTTTCAATTTACGCTAACAATGTGTTGTTGTTGTTGTTATTGTCGTGTTCGTGACAAGTCAAAGCAACAATTTGGCGGCACAAAGTTGCTGATTGTATCAATGGAAATGAGTGTAACTATGCTTGTCGTCTTTATACTATTTTTATTTTTTTTTTTTTTGACATAATTTTTTTCTTTGACAGTTGAGTTGCAGCTGAATTTATGACATGTGCCGTTGCTTTCTGTTGTCTAAAATCTATGCTAAATTATTTTCACTGCATGCATTGCGTGCTGCATTAGACAACGCAATGAGAGTCTCAAATTGTTTGCTCAACCTCATTGTCACAGTGATGACTGCCATTATGCATTATTGGCGTATGACATGCACGCTGAGCATAGAAGGAACTCGCATATTTTATGCGACAGTCGAGACGAGTCGAGTCGAATCGAATTGCAACGCATCGCTACGTACTTTAGCACCGCCATAGCTCAGCGTGTGCACTTTAAATGGGTTAGACGGGGCCGGGTGGCGGCGATAATCGATAATCGATGTGGAGTGCGGACAGGTTGCCTTGTGGCTTATGGCTGGGTGATAACCCAACGCTGTCATGTCGCCTGCTGCCTGCCGCCACATCGTGGTGCGTTGGCTTGTCAACACGGCAGCACTCAAAGTTTGGTTTTGGCTGTCGAAGCGCAAAATGTTGCTTCTGGTTTATTAATAACTCATGCGTAAAACAAAAGCCAAAAGCCCGGCTCCCGCTAAGCACTTAAGTGAAACTCAGCAGCAGCGTCGCGTGTCGTCGCATACGTGTTGGACCATGTACACACACACACACACATACACACACACACACACCAACACATGTTTTAACAAACGAAGCCATTTGCACATGCGGAGTATAGGTTCTAGGCAGCGTGCAAAAATAAAGTTGTCAACATTGTATGTGGAAGCATGTGCGCCTTTATAGCATCTCAACTTTGCGGCTGGCTGTCTGCCTGTCTGACTGCCTGTCTGTCGGTTCGTTTGTGTTGGCTTAGTCAAAGTGGCTTTGTGCGCGCATAAATGTCCAACGGCTGTAAACTTTTGTGCATTAGACTGTTTTAATTGGCAAAGTTTTGTAGCTTGAGTTCGATGAGTGTGTGCGTGTGTGTGTGTGGCTAGGGATCGTGATAAGCTTCAAGTTGAAGCACTCTACAATCTGCATAGCACCGCATTTATTTATGTCTTTTTGTTAGCTCAGTTTACTTATATTGGCGCATGTTATTTTATTAATACCTATGCTAAATAGGGCTAGAAGGGCTAAACGGGCTCCAAGCTGCATATACAGCAAGGTATAGGCTGCGGTAGCTTATATGTGCATTCCACGCTTTGAGACTTTTTTGGTAAATATTTACTTTGGCATAAATAATATTCTAAAAGCAATGTAGGTGTGTCTATATGCACAATGAATATTAAAAGTAAAATTATTTCAATCAAACGCAATGCCATTGTCGCTTTGTATGTCCCTAGTTATGCCTAACAGTTATGCCAAGCCTAGTTAAGTTAACTCTTGGAGCTATGAGGCGTGGAATAAAAGGGTAAGTGTAAACAGAATAGCACCAAGAAGTTTAAATTACTAAAGCGCACTTGTTTAATTAAAGCGGTATGTACAGGATGCCTCATTTTGTCGAACCGATGTGAACATTCAATAAGAAACCATTGTCTTTTCATTATTTTTCTATTGAGTCTTGTGACGGTAATGATTTACAAATACAGTCAGACTTCTGTAACTCGAACCTTCAGCTTAAGGTTTATATACATTTTTATCATCATACTTCGAAGTCTATAAATTTCTAGGGACTGTAATTTACTTGTAGAGTTAAGAACTTTGACTTTTTGCACTTAACCGAGACAACTTTCCGCTTCATTAAAGTTTTAGAAATGCAATTAAATTTTAATTAAAAAAAAAATGTTAGAAACGCATACAACCTGATCATGTTATGCGTTTTAGTTTTTTGCTCAGCACAATTTAATGCTGTACGTCATATTTCCTTGCAATTAAGCGTTACAAGGCAAGAATGAATGCTGATGCACTCCCCTGGGTCGCTTGTCAATTTGAACAAATTTTACAATATGACAATTGTCAGTTTTATTGCTGCCTAAGGGCGATTTTTAATTGTCGTCATCAAGTTGCTGGCTTTTTTTTTTTGCTCTTTCTTTTTTTGATTTGTTTTTTTTGCTGATGTGCCGTTTTGTGTTTTTGTTGTATTTTACAACGTCGAAGCCAAAAAGGGCATAGTGCAAAAAAAAAAATAAAAATAGGAAAAGATGACACAAAAACGTCAGTGGCACATGAACAGACAGACTGAAAGCAGCAGCAGCAGTAGAGCAGTAGCAGCATAAGCAGCAGGAGCAGCAAAACTGCTGCTGACTTTTGGCAAATTGCCCCAAACAATAGACACACGCAAAGCTAGTTTCCACTCAGCTCAACTTAAAGTTTGACAGTTTGAACTTATTATTTTTTTTTTGTTTTGTTTTGGCTTTGTGTATAAGATATGATTTAGAAATTTGGCAAAAAGTTTAGCTGGAATTTATGCAAAAATAAAGGAAATAAAAAAAGCAACAATAAAAATAAATTAAAAAAATGTGTTAAAAAATTATGCTAAACTTTGATAATTGCCAACCAAAAAAAAAAAAAAAAACAGGAAACAAGGCAAGAATATCCAAATGCAAATGAGTATGAGAGTCCGCAGCACAATTTCTCAATCTCTGCAACGCAGTACTTAATAAATTTTGCTGATATTTTTTTTGTTTGTTTTTTGGATGCAAATTTTTAACTTCCTCATTGCTGTGGCTGTTGCTATTGCTTTAGTTGCTGCTGGCGTAGACCATAAGTCCCGCTTTTGTCTGCTTTGCCCTGCCAGGCTTAGCTTGCCGCAACAGACTGTGGTCACTCATTCATGCCATTCCTATAAACATAAGTTTCACTCTACGTCCCGCTGGCTGGCTGTCTGTCTGCTTGGCAAGCTCTGCACTGCATTCGCTTAATAAGGTTCCATTAAATTTAATTGCAAGCGGAGTTATGCGCCCTACACTGCGGGCAGTTCTGCCCTCCCCCCACACTGCAGCTGCACACTTGGTGGCTGCCGAGGGTCATTCGCTCGGCATGTTTGATAGTTATGATGCTGTTGCATAGCTCAAGAGATTCATGCGAGAGCTGTGCGGCAAACTGTCGACAGTAGACAAGCGTCGTCGTCGTCGTCGTCGTCGTTCTCATTGCTGCGCTTACGTCTGCATCCGCGTCCGCGCGCTTGAGTCCCCACTATCGCAGTTAGTTAGCTCGTTTTGTTTTAGTGCGCTTATTTTCTTGCTGTTAACTATTTGTTTGTTGTTTTTATTGTTGCTGTGCAGCCAAGCATGCCTCCGTCTCGCCAGACTGTCATTTCAAGTTGCAGTCATTTAATTTTTCACTTAAGCCGCTTTGTTTGTCGTTGCTGTTGATTGGTTCAAGTGTTTGTTGCTGTTGGCTAACATTGCCATTTTTTGAATATTTTTTTGTTTTCTGCAGATTTAAATTAATTGCTAAAATTAGGAATTTGATTGAACGTCGCTGAATTTGGTTTCCATTAAATATGAATTTGCCACTTTCACTCACGGCGGCGCTAAGCAGCTTAGATAGCGGATTCGTATATAATTTCCTACATTGATGTTAATGTGACGCCCCATTTGGAATTAGTTTTAATCGTTTTAATGCCATAATTGCTACATGAGCATATCAGTCGGCATACCGTCTTCTTCTTGCACTATCTTTCTTCTAGTGTGCCATTTTCACGGTGTGTTCTGCTAACCCCAAAGCTTGGCATATTAATAATTAAATTGTTAACTTCCTGTCAAGAATATGAATTGTAAGCTTAGTTTTTTTAATGCTTGAGAAAATTCACATTAATCAATTCTTTTGTTCTGCAAACACAAACCCAAAACAAAAAGAAAAGAAATCTGTAACTGGGTGACCTTTTCTCTTTTTTTTTTTAAGGCGTGCGCATAATTTATTTTTCAGTTTAATTAAGTTGTGAATTTGCAATTGTGTTGTAGCCATTTCGTTGTGCTTCATTAGCACAGTTGGCAAAATAAAAAAATATGAAAAAAAAAAAAAAAAAAATAAGGGATTGCTACAACGCACGAAAAGTTGCTGGTCTCTATGTCGCTGGCTTTGCATACACAATGCTGCGCTTAGCATTTTTTTAATTATTTGCTAAATGGTTTTCGTTCTAAGAGTTCGCCAAACTAAGTTAAAAACAAAGAATTCTTTTATAACTTAATAAATGCAAAATCTCTCCTTAGTTAAATCGGCCACATTTGGATTTACTTTATTAAGGTTATATTTTCTTAAGCCACGCTTTGTTAAATGCTAAAACATTTTTAATTTATTTTATAGCTTTTTTTAACAAATGAAAATAACCTTTTTTATTATTGGTAGAAAACGAAGACTCCTACAGTCACTTATAATAGACTGTATAGTCTTATGTCATGTTCTCTTACCTTGCAACTAATTTAAAAATGTCCTCTGACAATACTCTATCAAATGATTCGCCTAAAAGTAGGATAGCATAACTTACATATCAGCCAATCAGAGTTATAACTCTACTAACTTAGAAGATTCCTTTTAATACAAAAAATGAAAAACTCCAAAATCTAAATTGTTCAAATCATTTTTCCGTAGCGAACCCATCTTGAAAACAATTAAAAAATTTTAAAGTTTCGTTCTGTCGTTCGTTCTGTTTATATATACAACATATCATGGTGCTAGGATAACTTTTAAGTAATTCAATAAAATTTTAATAATGTACTATTTTATTATATAAGTGCAACAAAAGACTTACCGAGTCTATTTCCGGGGCTCGAAAAATTTCGACATTGTAAGTTATACAAAGCGAGGTTTCTGAGTTTAGGGGAATCTATATTAATTTTAAGAAGTAAAAAAACTCACAATAATTGCAAGAAATGTGCCTTAGGCCCCTAGTGCTGTTGCTGAGGCATTTTATACTATAACTAATTGCTGTTGAGCTCGTCGTTAGTCGCTTTTAGGCAAACGCATACACATGCCAACTGCCAAACGGTTAAGTTTGTGAGTTGTCCGTTAGGTAATCTGGCTGAGCATACTACGACTCGTGCGTCAAATTTTAAATTATTAATAATTTATACAACGTCGACTTGCTCAATAGTTTTAACTGTTTTGGTGCAAAGTGTTTTCTATGTTATTATTATACGCGTATATTTCTTTAGACAAATTGAAGTTGAGGTTACTACATTTAAGAATTTTTTTTACTGACTTTTGTTGAGTTGTGTACTGATGAAACCGTTTTTGAATCGAAACAAATGTAAACCAAGTGAACCAGTTAAATTTGAGAAAATCGTAACAGTTTGCTACTATCAAAGGTATGTAAATTTCTGCTGTAATGCTTTAGCTGTGAAGACGAACAATAAATAAATAAACATAATTAAATAAATTTAAAAGAGAATCAATAGAAGGAACAAAGAAAGCAAAAAGTTTGCAAGGCGAATAGCCATAATGATGGCAAAACTTCATGACGTTAAACATTCAAGTTCCGTTCTATTGTTGTTGCAATTGAATGCATGACGAGCGCACACACGAGGCACGGCATGTGGCAGGGCAGGGTATGCAATACTCACGATTTCATACACCACGTACTCGAAGCTGCAAAGCTGCAGATTTGCTATTTGCATTTCATTAATTATGCATTTTAATTAGTCTGAGTAGTTTGTACACGTGCCTGTGTGTGTTTGCATGCCTAGCCATGTTTCATACGTGTGTGCATAGTTTGCGGTGCTCAGCATATGATATGATATAATAAATATTTATAGACGACTTAACGCGCAAATTAAATGTTCAATCATCATTAATGCAAAATTTGCAAGCTTTAATTACAATGAATTTAAGACTTGTTAAGCTTTGCAATTTGAGTGCGTTGCGCCTGAAGTCGACACAAAGTGAAGTGAAGTCAACTGTCGTGCAAATGTTGCAGCAGCTATTGGGAAAATTGCTGCTAATCACAATAAAATCTTATACAGCGCAGCATGTGTTGTGTATTGTGTGTGTGTGTGTGTGTGTGTGTGTGCGTGTGTATGTGAAAATTGCCAAAGTGGCTTGGGCTGCTGCGTCTCTTTAAGGCTTTAATTGTTGTTATGAAAGCGGCATATGTTTGTTTTGCTGTTGTTGCTGTTTGCGAAGTGTCGGCATTTGTGTAACGCCTTTAAAGCAGCCAAATGTGGCAAAAAGGAAAATTGCTTTAGCAAAAGAAACACGCCTTGGTATTGGTAGTGAAAATTCTCGTGTCTTATTAGGCGTTTTGTCTATGGCCATAAATGGCAGGCCGTGGCTATAGTTTGCTGTTAGCGGTTGGCTGTCTTACGTGCAATAAATCTTAAATACGCGTATATGCACATTGCATGTCTACTTCGCAAAAGGAAAATGACGCGTGAAAAAGACATTTGAACGCTAAAGATGTTTCACCCAAAACAGAAAAATCATTGCTGCTTTTACTATTGTTTATTTTTTTATTTGATAAAATTTTTTTTTTTATTTATTTGTAGTTTACTTTTTTAGTTCATTTTATTTAATATTATTTGTCTTTTTTTATTTTTTCACTTTATTTTTATTTTTTTGTATGATATTTGTTTGTAGTTTTTTATTTTAACTATTATTTTATTAAAAAGATTTTCTTAAAATTATGTTATTTACTTTTTTTAAGTTTATTTTTGTTTTTCTTATATTTATGTATTAATTTTCTTTTACTGTACTGCGTGAATTTTTTACAGTTGAAATCTTTTACTAAACATGCAATTAAGTTGTATTTTTGTTTACTTATTATTATTTTGTTTTTAATTTCTTTTTTATGAGTTTGTCTTTTTCAAGCGCTTTTTTTTTTGTATAAACTTCTGCTGCTCAAAGCTTTTCGCTTAGACATTTAAAATAATTACGCAAAGTCACTAACTCAGACACGCAAAGCTGTTGACAATTAATGACGTTGTTGTTATTGTTGTTGTTGCTCATGATGTTGTTAACAAACAGAAATTACAGTTATGTCGCTTGCAACGGAAATGCAATGCCAATTGCAACAACGCTGACGACAAAAAAAAAAGTGCAAGCGTATTTTTCTTTAGGTGCGTTTATTAATTTTATTTAGTTTTTGTTTTTTTTTTTCTGCAAGCAGCAGCCACAATTTTGCTGTTTACGCTACGCTGCTGCTGTCAACACTGTTGTTTTAGGTTTCCTGTCGCTTTGCTGTTATTTTTTTATTTTTTTTTTTCATTTTTATTTGCAAATACAGTTTTTTGCTAAGTCTGTTTTAATGTTATTCTTTTTTTTTGGTTAATTTTTTTCTTATTTTCGTTTATTTAAAAATGGCGCCAAGTGCGGGATTTTTCTTTTACGCTGCTTAGAGTCAGTCTGCAGACATGTTTTTTGCTGCTGCTTAAACATGCTTATTAAAAAATTTATGCATTGTAGTGGCGGTGGTTGTAGTTGTTGTTTTTGTTGTTGTTGCTGTAATTAGTGCAAAAGCGGAAACGCGCATACAGTGGTTTTTTTTCGCTATTCTTTTTTCTGTGTTTTTCGTAAAGGAAGCTCACCCACTTTTCATCGTTGTTGTTGTTTTTATACGTTGCTTGTTCGCAGCTTGGCAGTAGATAAATTTATGCCACTTCTTTTGTGTTGCTTTTTTCAGCTGTGCCACTTTTGCCGCGAAATTTTTCGTTTATTTCATTTTGGTATCTAGTTTTTATTTTTTTTTTGTTTGCCTAATCTTTTTGTTTTGGTTTTTCTTTGGTTTTGGCTGCAAAATTTTTATTGTCTTTGATTGTTGTTGTTTAGCAGAGCATGGACTTTTTCTGTTGTCGTTTTCGGCTCTAGTGTCTGCTGCGCTATTGAATTTTAATCAAATTGTTTTAGCTGTTTATGTTATTGTTGTTGTTTTTATTGCCGAGCAAGTAGACGCAAGTGAATTTCGAAAGCGTCATAAGTGCAAAAATGCAATGCATTCAGTTTTTCCTTAACATTATGTACATACATACATTGTGTTGTGTATCTATTTTATAAGTTTTTTTTTTCGTTTTTAATTTCTTTAACAACTTTCGACGCACAATTTAACTAACCAGCTGCGGTATTAAATCACTTTCAATTGTCATTTGCACGAACTGGTTTTTTGCAAATAAATGAAAATTTTTTTACTTTTAAAATTTTATAAGAATTTTAAATAAATATTTAATTTGAAAATTTCACTTCTTTTGCTTGCAGCGGTCGTTCTTACAGCAAAGATAGCCAAAAGAGCTCACAAAGTGATTTAAGTTTGTTGAGCCGCAATGCTAGCGGTAGTGGCTCGCCAAAGCTCTTGGCAAAAACTCCATTGCGTAAGTATATATTTTTGTTTATAGAATTCGAAGCTTATTTGCTATTATTTGTACCTGCTTTATAAAAAATAAAATAATTGAAATTAATAATGAATTTCCGGTAAGCTGCATTTTAATATTAGTTTTCTTTGAGCGCGCTTATATTAGTTGATTTAAAAATTATCAGCGGTTATTTTAATAGATCCAAAGTAAGAAAAAAAAGAGGTAGTATCTACATAAAAAATACTTTAGCCTAAAAGTATGCTAGCTTATTTTTATTTTAAAACTAAGCAATGATCTCCGCGTACAGTTTGAGAGTACCTGATGCTTGGCAGTTAATGCAGTGAAAGACTGCATTACCACACCAACAACAATGAGAAATATACCGACAGACATGTTGAATTCTAGTGAAATCGATCTATCGATTTTTAAACAACTGATTTTTGCGCTAAAACCTTTAAAAAACTTTTTTTTTAAAGTTCCCGTGCTAATTTAAGTGTTTTTCTTATAAAAAAAAGAAAGAATCCGTATTGTAAAATTTTTCATACAAACTAGGGTGTTAGTGCAGCCAAAAGTGAATATTGTGCACTTGCCTTACCGACGCAGCTAAGGAAATTTTACTGTAATTTGTTGTTGACGCGGTTTTGCTGTTGTCTTGCGTCGAACTTCTGAGTCGCATGCAGCAGTTTGAATATGTTTGATGCGAGAAATGTTTGCAACCTTAGAAGAAAAAGAGAAAAAATCGCACCGGTTTTATTGTAGATCACTTAAGAGTGGAATCCAACAGTGAAAGAGAAGCAAAGAGCGTGTGATAAACAAACAAAAAACTGTTCGATTTAGTCGTCAGTTGTTGTCTACTCATGTAACAGCACTCGCGCATCACAGATGTGCGTTGTTAGCAACGTGTTCCTCGTCTACCTTTTAGTCGCTTACGAGTTTTCACTGTGCCGCGTAAGCCAATAACAGCAGCAACAACACGCGCGTCGTTGCGATTTGAACGGATCCAATTACCGCGGATTTTGTTTTTGCCTCGCGCCGTTTTGCACTTAACTTTGCATTAGAGACTTGCCCATAATTATTGCGGTGTCGCGTTTAATGGGAAAAATTGTGCAAAAAATTAATAACAATAAAATGCCTACAATCTTCAATGCATTGCATGCCGTGTGCAGTGCATATCGCCGCAATAAAATAAAATGATATAATCATGTGATATGTGTTGGTGATACACTTCGATGCCTATTGGCAAAGTTTTTGCTGAACGATGACAGTTTTCGGCTAACGCATTTTAATTATATGCCGTACAGGTTTAACGTGCTAGACACAAGTTGTTTTTCTGTGTCATTGTGGTTTTTATGCATTAATTAAGTAAGGAGCAGAACGAAAAAAGTATACATTTTGTATACATTATTCCAGAGTCTGGTCTTACTCAAGGTCTTTTGTGTCGCAGCAGAAATCAACCCCGAACGCGTTTGGTCAAACTGGTCTTTGCATTGCTCTGCTGTACAATGTCATGTTGTTTGCTTTTATATTTATCGTCTTTTCTGTCTGAATAGCCCAACACAAAAGCGACCCGGCCTTAACGATTTTAAGCTGAATTTTAAATTGACAAAAAAATAAAAAAAAAACTTTTCGTTAACAAGTTTTGATGCTGGTTTTTTTTCTTATTTTTTTTTTTTTTTGAGGTGTGCAGCAGCTGAAGTCATTTACTTATTTTTGCTGTTTACGTTTTTGCCATTTTGAATTGAATTGAGTTTGGTAACAGCAGGGTGACAACATTTTGCTGTGGCAAAAGAAATCAAAAAAACTAATTACTAAAAAAGCTCTGCAAAACAACAACAGCGCAAAAAAAAAGAACTTTTTAAAGCCTAAACTCATTAAATTTCCATTTAACGCTTACGACGCAGACGCCGGCTTATATATCAATCAATTAGGCTATACATCAATCAAAATTGTGTGTTTTTTATCCAGCTGTTGTCAGTATTCATGAAGTTTATATAGTATACATATTCATTTATTATTACAGTAAAGTTTCCATTGTGCAAACTATTGTGCTGTGCTCTGATCTTCGACATTATTTTTCAAATATTAATTGAATCTAATCGACTTGAAGTTTTCTTGTTTTCTCTTTAATAATTCCCCATTTATGAACATATTCCTTAAAACATTAACTGAAGATTTTAATTGTGGCAAGTTTTTTAGGATTTTTTTCTGTGTTTGCCTGTCTTCATCTCTAATTCCATTTAGATCGAAAATGATTATGAAAAATGCCTATATAACCAAATAAATTGATAACCTCAAGGCATTTATTTTATTAATTTTACTGTTCAACATATATTAAGTGGACAGCTGGAGTTTTTCTTAAATAAAAATAACTATTATTCTTAATATTTATCTTGCAAGATAATGTTTGTGTGACTATGTGGCTAGGAATAGAAGGGATCTCTAGTGCTAAGCAGATAAGCTTTCTTTATGGTGCCTTACATAAAAAATTCAAATTGATGCCAGTGTTTGCACAGTACAGACTTCACTGTCCCTTTGTACAGCTGCTCCAAGAGTCTTGAATTTTGCGTCGTGATTATTTTGCGCCTTGAGGCGTATGGCATGTTTTAGGCAGTGAAGACAATTTGAGGTTTGGCTACTGCAATCCCCATCAATTGATTACGCCATCGCAGGCAACGTTAGAAAGCCTTATGCAAATTTCCACATTTAAAATTCTTTGCCTAACTGCGCCATTTCAGAGTTCGCACGCGCTGCACATGCTAAGTGGTTCTTGGTGATTTTCACAGGCATTCACACACACAAACACACTCCAGCTGTGTTATAATTTTTAAATTCACACATAAAAAAACAAAAACCAAAAAAAGAAAAAAATGAACCGTATCAACTTAATAATAGTGAGAAAAGAACGAGCCGATGAAAGCCAACGAAATTGTTGCTGATTATCAACGTATGCTGTTGTTGTTGTTGCTATTGTTATTGTTGTTATTGTCTTGTGCTAAAATCGATGCTGAGGTTGAATAACCTTAATCCAGCTAAGAACTACTTTTCGTGCCGTGACCGTGCCGTCTCTTGCCGTTTCGCACAGTGTCAACGGCAGCTTTGTGGTTACGCCTCTCAGCAGCAGCCGGCCCCGCTAGATGGAATTGTTATTCTTTTCCTACGTTTGTACTATACCTATATCCAGTCCGTCCGCCTGCTGCTGCTTCACTGCTTTGCTGCTTTGTTGCTCCTAACGGTCTATTAAATGGCAAATGTTTACAATGCCTTAAACCTAATTTAACGCAAAAATAATCGCATGAAAAATGAAGTCGAATTGCCTGCCTATGTGCTGAAACATTTCATGACAGTGAGAACTGCCACAATGAAATGAGTGATGATAGCTTTCGACATGCCCGGGCGCTAAGTTTCGCAAATGCTTTTGTACCAAACTGACTTGGGCTGAGAAACAAAGCGAAGTGTGGCATTATTTCTAATCAGTTCAAATGAAGAAAGGCGACACCTGCTTCCGGCGTCAGGTAACTAACGACGCCAAAAACAGTGTAAAGTGCTAAACAGCACCCACGAAAATACACATACACACACACACACACACATACGCATACACACACGCCGGGCATATTACATGCTGCAAATGCGCTACTAACGCTTCAGTCTACTTCTAGCAAACAAAAGGCATATTTTATTTAGTTTTTAGCGTTTTTTTTTTTTCTTTTTTCGTTTTGTTTGAGTCAAAACGTGTTTTCCTCTGCCACAATGGCAAGATTTTTTCTTAATTTCCACTATAAAATAACTTTGCTCTATGTGATTATTTTTTGTTTTTGTTTTTTTTTTTTCTGCTCGCGCATAAAATTATAAACTACAGTCTTTTGTTTGAAATCCGCTACTCACATGCGGCTGCTAAGTATAACCAAGCGAAACCTGCCGCCGTCCCAGGCATGTCCATGTCCAAGTCCGTTTGAAAAGTGCGCTAAAAAAGCAAGACATAGCATTTAGCTTTGCCATATGTACGAGCATTTGTACGGTATAACCCCACAGAGACGGTCTTCAAGCCAGTCGCTTGTTATATGCACACACGTATGCATTCGCTTTTATTTTTTATTTTCATCTTATTTTTTATTTATTTATTTTTTATTGTTTTTTAGCTTTTGCCGGGCTTGTTGTGTTGCTTTTGTTGTTGTTAGTGTCTGTAATGATGATTATGTGGGAAATTGCAAAATAATGCTAGACAGAAATATTTCAAGTACTTAGTTTATTTTTTTCTTCAACTGTATTTCATTTTCTTGCTTTTTATATTTGAAATTTGCAAAAGATAAAAGAGAAAAATGCGAGAAAGTGTTGTAGGCGTTCAGACATTGAAGCGTTGAAATTTCTATGTTTTAGAAATAAAATATTAATAAAAAAAGAAACGAAATATTAT
The DNA here is from genome assembly GCA_037044495.1 of Stegana nigrithorax. Lineage (NCBI taxonomy): Eukaryota > Metazoa > Arthropoda > Insecta > Diptera > Drosophilidae > Stegana > Stegana nigrithorax. The sequence goes on along the minus strand of JBAMBQ010003058.1, from coordinate 108,807 downwards.
ATTTATTTTGTATTTTTTTTTATTTTAGAGTGCACCTATGTAAGTGCATATACGTATGAAGTGCATAATGTTGAGCTGAACTAACACGTAGCGTGAAGTAAACAGAGGTTATAAGTATAACGCTTACATAGACAGCAAAGGAGAAGAAAGACAGACAGAGAGCAGTTACAAGAATAAAAGCAAACTTTATAATAGTGTACCTATTATATGTGGCAAAAGAAGCAGCGGCAAATGAGAAAGTTTTAATAAAAGAGCGGCAAGAGGGAGGGAAGCACAATGGGAACATTTAGAATAATGATAAGAAGAACATCACCTGTGTAAGCATAAAAGTTTCACATACCGTAATTGCCAAATATTTTGCATGCAAAAGGGCAGGCGCGAAGAGAAATTGAAAAATTATATATTTAAGTAGTGAGAGCTTAAAAGCAAAAGAAAAAAAAAAAAGAAAGCAAAATCAAATATTGTGAACTTAAAAAAATAATAACCAAAAAGAGAACTATCAGCAGATCAAATAAAGAGAGCGGATTAGCTTAGGTTACAAGAGGTAAGCAGAGGTTATTCAATAAAGCAACGAGCTGAGTTAGAAAAAAACAGAAAATGTGATGAATACGAAAACCAGAGTTGAGAAATGATAAGTGAGATAAAAATAGAGTTCACGATAATGAGCGTACGTGATAAAGTAGTCACAATGAAAGCTTAGTTTAGATGATGTCGGCAGTTTGCTTATTCGGAAACATGAGGCAGGGACTTAAAGATCTATATTTTTTGTGGCTCTTAGCCTGCGAGAGGTAGGATTAAATTAAAACTTTGAAACAATTGCTGCCAATGTAGTTACAACAATAACACTAAAAAAGCATTGTTCAGTTTTATGCTTATTGAAAACGCCCTGAGCCGCAATTATTGCTGGAAAATGTATAAAATAGAAATAACTTTCACTATTTATTGCTGCTATAGAAAATCATGCACTAAAGTTGAATTAATATTTCGCATAATTTTGCTTTGCAATATTGTTGTTGCTGTCGTTGCTGTTGCTATTGTTGTTGATATTGTTAGTCTTGGCGTTGGTGGCAAGTAACAATCGAATGCCAAGCGCAAGCTACGTGGTTTGTTTTTATTTTTGTTGTTTTTATATTTTTTTTTTATTGAAACTATATAATAAAGCTTTGCTGCACTAGCCGACATGATAACTTCTGCAATCAGCTGAGCTGTTTGTGTGTGGCCAATAGTTAACAACAAAGACAACGGGGCGACTGCAACAATTGAAATGGCTAACGACATGCAATGAACCAAGTCCAGTTTTTGCTTTTCATTGGCACGATCAGCAGCTGAGTGACTGCTGCTGCTGCTGGTGCTGGTGCTCTGGGGCTAATGTAGCGCAACATATCAATTCTAGCATATCGGGGGTAAAAAAAATAAACATTAAATAAAACAAGAAAACAAAAAGCACCAGGCTAGCAATAAAACAACAATCGTTTGCGTATTCGTAACATGGGTCTTTGGAAGCCACTTTGGCTTACTTGACTGACTCGACTCAAGTTGATTCGACTTTCTTTACTTTGCTTGATTTGCCGCATTTTCATTTTCATTTTCATTGATTGATCTTGCATTTTAAGCTCTGCTGCTCGATGAAACGTTGAAAACTGGCAGCAGAACAGCAGCAACCACAACACGGGCAGACCTATTCACCCATTAGCTGTGGACATTGCTGTTGAGTTTTAAGCATTTCAATTGAGGCATTTATTAATTTGCATATCAAAAAGAGACTTAAGTGATCTTAAGTTAGCGATCGAGCGTGTTTAAGTGACTGACTGAAAGACCAGCAGCATCACTAAAAACAACAACGACAACAACGACAACAACAATGGCAGCAGCAGCCATCGGCTACGTTTGCTCGTCGAGTGCTTCAGCATAGTTTTGCTTAAATGGGCATTAAAATTGAAGGAAAGCTGCTTAATGCAATAAATTAATTGCATGCGTGTCGTTCATTTAGCTTTTGAAAAGTTTTACGCCATTTCCTGTCGGTCAGCGCTGCTGCTTTGGGGTCGTGTTCGTGTTTGTTATTGTTGTTTTTGTTTTGGTTTTTGTTGACTTTCGTTTAGGCTTGGAGGAGTGTTTGTCCATGCTGTGCATGTTTAGCCATTAATGACACACAAATTGTCGCCATATATGAAGGTCAAAATGTGTCGGTGGCTTACTCTCACTCTCACTTGCACTCTCACTTCGACGCTCTCTGTGCAGCAGCGAGTACACGACATGAGTGCATAGACTGGTGAGTGTATGACCACGACAATTAACTACAAAAGCACTTCTATGGTGTTGTGCGATGTGGTCCGTGCAGAACAACTAAAAGTTGACACATGAAATCCCGTTTTATTTTATTTCATTACATTAGTTTGGATGGCCGCACGTGCTGCTGCTTCATGAAATTAAATCGCTCACATGAAAACCGGAAGTATGTCAATTCATTACGGAAATTTTTGTCGAGTGTTGCTCGTGTGGCTTAGTTCAACTGCTTCAAACATGACTTTTGATGTTTGTTGGTCTGTGTGTCTATTGTTTTTGTTATTTATTTTTCATTAAGCATAAGTACGTGTAGAGTTTATGTTATTACTTTTTATTATATTATTTTTTTTTATTTTTTGTTTTTTTGCTTTTTCTTTTTTGCAAGTGGGTGTTTGAGATTCTTTGTTAGGTTTTAGAGGTCATACAAAGCTCGTTATCTGTGTGTATTGTGGGTGTTGCGCTGTGCCTTGGCTTGGTTTGGTAGGAAGTGCCATCTTTGGTTTGCAGCATTTAAAGCCACACAAGTTCTAATTAAAACTTTGTGTGTGTGCGTTGGTTGTGTTGTTGTTGTTGTGCTTAGTTTGATTTACTAAGTTGAATTAAGCTCTGTGCAACAGAGATAATGTTTTTTTTGTTGCAAGTTTGGTTGGATTTTTGTATGCTATGCATGAAAATGAGAAGTTTAAGTGATTAAGTGCATAATTAATGTAATGTAGTGGGCCACACTTAGCTGCTGTCTGTTTGTTGGGAAGATCTGGTGTGCGTGTCTATTATGCTTAAGAGTCTGTAAGTCTAATTGGGCAGTTATTTGGTTAGTTGTTTTTAAGGTAAAAACAAAATATTGATTTAATTTTTGAATACATATTCTTGCTGGGTTGAATATACACCCGATGGCTTAAAAAAAGCTTTAGGTGGACTGACAAATTAAACTCAGCGTGGTCTGTAAAAAGAACTGAAAATTGTTATGTTTAAACTTTAGTTAAGTTAATGTTAAATATTTTTAAAAACTAATATGAGAGATACTAAGACGATTAGAATGACGCATTCCAATATTGTACTTTATGCTACATTTGTCAAATTGGGCTGACATAATTCATACAAACTGAAACATTAACCTAGTTTTGTTTACTTATTCGTTTTCATTTGAGTCAACGCCAACCGCAGACGACAAATGCGAGAAAAAAAAAACTACAACGCTGTGTAAAGCAGCGTGTTGTGGCTTAATTAATATTGACGCAAAGTGTTAACTTAATGAGTTTAGCGCTTGATGGTTTTAGCCTACTTTGAAAGAAAAATTAGCTAAACGACAAATCGACTACTGCACTTAGCTACAAAGCAAAGTGGATGCCAAAAAAAAAAAAAAAAAAAAGAATTACGAAAAAATGAAATCAGAAAATGGAGAAATGCGTGCAAATATTATGCACACATGTGGCGGGAAAAATGCATAAAAACAAAACCAAAAAAAGAAAAACGATTTCCTTGCTTACAAAGTAAAGGCAAGGAAAATGAAAACATATAAAAAAACAAATGAAAAAATAAACAAAAATGATATTATAGGCGAAAAGTATGTCAAATGCCGGGTGTGCAGTGTGCGGCGTCACAGCGACGCACTAAAATTAGAGAAGAACATGACATGACTTAATTTGTTTTCACATTTTTTACGTTTTCTCATTCTGCAGTTTTCGCCCAGTCGCTCTGCCATTCAAATGATATATGCAACATTCATAGGAAAATGCAATTTTATGCGCGTTAATTTCCTTTATTGGCGTCGTCGTTTAAACAGATGTGCAATAAAAATCACGCATAAAAAATACAGACTCTGTAGCGACGTTCCAGTAACTTTTTTCCCCTGTGCAAATTGCCTCAAGAGCTAAAACTGTTGTGAGCTATAAGTTAGTCGCCCCGAATGACCTGCCGCTGCCTAGTTTTGTTGGCTCTATCTAATGTCTAAATACGTTTAAAGGCGACAGAACTTTGAATTTTAATTAATTTTTATATTTATTTATTTAGGGATGTTAAAACTAAAATGGTGAAGCAAAATGGAGGAATAATGCCTTCAAGTTTTTAATTTAACAGCACATGATGTTAAGATATTAATTTTTGTTTAAATTGCTCATGTCATTTCTTGTCTTATGCAATTTTTATGCGCATTTGTTATGGCGTGTTACAATAAATAATTAAGTTTTTCGTAAATGAGTGCAAAGCAATGTTTTTTTTTTAATATTTGATGAATTGTGTGAAAAAATAATTTTCATTTACCTGCAAGTTTTCTGGCTGCTCTCTGGCGGGTTGGCTGTGCATGGCACCTGCGGCTCACAGGCAAGACTCATGAAAAATGCATGGCGAAACTTGGTATGTGCCAAACCAAGCAAGCAGCGCAGCTTAACTACGTACGAACGTGAAGTTTTAATTGAAAGTCAAATTCAATTTTGCATATTAAATTACGCCCGCAGACATAGGCAGGTGGCAGGCAGGCAATCAGGTGGGTGGGAGCTGAAGCCAACAAATAAACAAACATATCCATGAATAAAACCCACAAATCATCAGCCGCAGCTGCTGCAATTTTTTCGTCGTAGCTGTCTCTTGGCCTAGCGGTGCCCTTGATGTTGTTGTTGTGGTGGTTGTTGTACATGTCTTTAAGCTTGCGTACACATTTTTTTTTTCTTAAACCTCAGACAACTTCCGCCAATTAAACTTCCGGCATTTGAAATTTAATCAAGTCAATTTGACGTGTGCGCATAGGGCGCCTGAAGTGTTTATGTAGTTGTTGTGTGGGTGGCGCAGATGATGGAGCGGGAGGGAACAGTTTGTGTTGTTGTATTTAAAACATGTCGTGCAGCATTAAAAATAAAACAAACCGAAGGTTTTGGTTGACTAACGAAAGCCCTCAGTGAGTTCACCGAAGTTACACGAGGCATGGGGCTCGAAAGTTGATTGACAGTTTTTGCTATTAAGACCAGGGCTCAAATAGTGAGGTAACAACAAATGCAAAACGATTTTCACTATTTAGGAATGACTTAAAAAGTAAACTTCTGTTAATTAAAATATTAATTGATTTGAGTTTAGTTTTTAGTTCTAATGGAATATGTTTCATAACCGGCCACTCACTTTCCTGATGTTTTTGTGCGGTTATAAGAATAAAAAAATTATGAAAAGTTTGCTAAATTTATGCGTTGATGAGATCGGTTGGGGTATAGGGGCTGTCCGTTTTGGGAGATTTCGCTGTATTGTGCTGTATGCTGTTGTAATAATCAGTAATACAGCAAAGTTTCCAAAAATGTTAGCCCTTGAAAAAACTTATATTTATTTACGAAAATATTTTTTTTGGATTTCGTCATAAACTTTCTCTTGGCATTTTCGTATATTTCGTTTTGTAAAATATTTTCTAATTAGCTGCCATTATGAATTTCATAATCTTTAGAATTATGCCAAGAAAGCCGCAATCTCTTGTCAGTACACCAAGGTTGCCCTGATTGTCGCGACTAAGAAATTTACTTGGCTATTTTGGTTGCTGTGACTCAGGGCATAAACGTGAACCAAACATCAAATGCATCTGAACGATTCGTTTTGTGTCTGCTTAAGAATCGTTAAATATTTATTACAAAATTCCATGACCATTATTTAATAGCTTAACATAATTCTATGCCAAGTTTGGTTTATGGTGCGTCTGTCCATCCGTCTGGCCACTGGCCGCAATGATCTGCGTTGCGTGTGTAGCACAATATGCATAAACAATCCCTTGACATTTACGCATGCTTTCGATGTTAACTTATAATTTCTTCGCATTACTTTTCCCCAGCGTATAATTCTAAAATTAAGCAGCAAATCACAAGCGGCGACAGCATTGCCACACCTTGGCTAATTTTCTGTTAAACGCGCGACTTGTTATTGTGGCGCTGCACTTCTGCTCCACTCTACGCACACTCTTGCCCGAATCACTGGCCGACTGACTAACTCTCAAAAAGCGGCGACATGACATTTGCATCTGTTGGCATTTGTTGCTGCTGGCCTGTAGAAGCGACGCTTGTGCGTGTCGCTGCGTGTGTCGTGTGCTATTTTTGTGCACAATTAACAGCCGGGATAGCTTTTGGCTGTCGTGGCTGTTGTAACGACTCTGATGACGTTGGCGACGAATACGTTCACGATAATGTTGTTGGTGGTGATGATGATGATGATGATGATGATGCTGGTCTAGCTGTTGCCGCCGCTCGACGTTAATGACAACAATGCTGATGTACATAATGATGATGATGTTGTTAATATTTCATGCGGCTATGTTTGCCCATTTTCTTTGAGTTATTTTGACTGATCTGTCTGTTTGTCTCTATGTCTGTCGGTCGGTCGCTGCGTTGCTTTGCGTTTGCCTATGCGAAATTCGGCTGGGCCAACCTGTTTTTATTTTTTGGTTCGCAGCGCCGCGCAGTTGGCTTGTAAAAATCTATGTATACACAAAAAATGGCGCTCCAAATACTTGAGCAGCCCCAAGCATCACAAATCATTGCCTGCAATTTGTCATTTTGCATGTTGCGGAAACTTTTCGTTTTTATTTTATTTTTCATCATAGCTTACTTTATGGGAAATTGTTACAGTTTTTGAGTTGATGTGGTTTTCTTGGCAATATTTCTTATTTTTAACATTTGCTTTTCTTATGTTTTTTGTTTGTTTGCTTTACTAAGTTATGACATTCAGACTGTGTTGCCTGTGTCGAGTTGTTGTTGTAACGCTTTGTCGTTATTTATTTATTTTTTTCGTGCCTATTGTAATGCCTTAGCCTGCCACCTGCTCGATTTTGCTCAGCTCTGCGTTGTGTTGCTATGGTTTGCTCCATTTGCTGTTGCTGAATTTAGTTTTTGCTGGGTTTCGTATTGTTTTGTTGTTGTTGTTGTTGTGGTGTTGTGCGAGTAGGCACGACACTTTAAGTGCGGCAAATTTGGGTCATCGGTGCTTAATTCTTTGCGTACAATTTGCTCTGCTCATCTGCACTTACTTGACTTGACTGCCGCTGGCTGGCAAAGTTTTCCTTGTTACATTTTCTATTGGTGCGATTTTAATATTTTCTGAATGGGATTCACAAGTGTTGTATATTTTAATAATGTACGCAAATTATTGCTTAAAAAAGTTTTGTTTTCATTGTGTTCCCCCACCCACACAATAAAAGTTAATTAGCAATCGTTTGAAGTCTCCCTACGCAGCTCATGCACAGCTTAGAGCGCAAGACTATGAAAACAAACAACATATAATTAGTTAATTGATTGCGTAATAAAGTTTTATTACAAATTTTGATTTTTCGATTATGCAATGGTACTCTGTGTTGTTGGTTAACTTTACCAGTGAAGTGTGCATTGTAAATGTGCGATTTGCCTTGTAATTATGTTGTTCAGGTTGGGCAATTGCCTGCATTTGAAAGCGCTTCAAGTGGCGAATGCTTCAAAGTCTGTCGAAATGAATGTAAACGTAGAATTGACTTAAATTCGATAGCCCGACCATCTATCTTACTTCTTGAAAAGATATGCGTGCTACACTCAATTGGGTTGCTTGAGCAGTTTTTAAACTTTTTGTCTCATCATTAACCATACAGCAATCAACGAAACCTATTTACTACTCAATATTCTAATCTATATATCAAAAAATAAAAAAATTATCTTATATCGCATATACTTATATTGGTTATCTGTGGACGCTTATTTCTAGATGTGGTTTGATTCATAGCAGCAAAGTTGACGTTTTTTTGTTTTGTAATTGATGTAGCTTTTATCATTCATCTGAATTAAACACGCGACTGTTTTTTTTTTTCAACTAAAATTTTAAAACTTTAATAAACGACTACAGTTTATAAATTTAACAATGATATGAGCTTTTGCAGCTCATTAATAAAAATTAGCTGCGGTGACATGTACGTGAGAACCTGCGTTTCAAAATTACCAAACTACATCGCATAATTATTCATTAAAATTTAGCTCATATGGGCAACATGTGCTCAGGTGTCCTATAAATTAATTCCCAGGCCGCTCTTAAGCGATACCTGACCTATACTTTATGTGGGCATATAAAAAACTTTTACTCTTTTTCAAGCTTGTTTAAATTTTTCATCGCTTAATTAAAGCAACATCGTCAACCAATATACGAGAAAAAATTTAATATTAAACTTATAATGAAAAACCGTTTTAATAGCGAACAACTGTCAAAGTGAATTATTTTAACTAGAAAAAAGTTAAGTCGAGTGAAAATATACGATTTCTAGCGCAAAGAAGAAGGGGCAGGGGACGAAGTAAAAATAACAATCGCGTTGTGTGCATTGAATGGGAAAAATGTCAACCATTGGGAAAAAAAAAAACAAAAGTAACAAACAACAACGGCAGCGATTGTCGACAGGCGGCTTTGCCGTTGCAAATGTAGACATACGTAGCCTCGCCACTCATACTAATTGAAGCGCTTGAGGAGACTTGACTTGTGTCAATACTAGCGGCAACAATGATAATAACAATAACAATAATAAAAACACAAAAAAATAACAATGATTACAACAAAAAAATGTTTAATATAAAATGCAATCAAATTTACAAAAAACATAGTGCTGTGCGGGCGTCATGAGTGTTGCGAAAAGAAAATAGGCAACTTAAATGTCAGTCAGTAAAAGTGAAAAGTTTACCTGCCACAGAATACAGAAAAGACACAGAAATACACATAAGCGTCTATGTATATAGAGATAATATATTGATAAAATAAAAGTCAAAACAAAAATAAAGTAAATATATAATAAAGTGCAATAAAAACGTTAAAAATAACAAAATGGGCGCACATAGCTCAAAGGATAAATTGTCACGTTCGTATTCGGAGCGGTATGTGCACACACAAGTGATTGAACGCGAACGCTTCGGCAGCTTTGGAAAGCGTGCGAAAGGTGAGTAAGCTAGGCAGAGTTGCCCACAACTAGAGAGGTGGAAAATAAGTAGGAGATAATAAGTGCGAGGGAGTGCGCACACCAAACTAACATGTGCACTGTGGTGTAATTGGCAGCGAAGGGCAAGGCAGGGCAGCGACGCGCTGATAAAGCGCATTTACTTAATTTAATTTGTGCACGCAGTCAAAGTAGTTGAAATTTATAGCAGCAAAGCATTTAATATGCAAATTGCTTTTGGCGCACGGCTATCGCCATTTTGTTAAACACCGTCGCTACTGCCAACGTACCGGCAGAGAAGGCTTAAACTGGATTATGCAGTTGAGCTGCTGAAGTGCTCTGCCGTGCTGCCATGGCAGAGGAACGTTATGATAGCTTTGCTGCCAGCTCCACAAGCTGATAAAACTTTGGCATTGTCATCGTTCGGGTCGGGCATGCAAAAGAACGGTAAAAATGCCATAAAGTTTTGCATAATCCAGCAGCTGGAGTTGCATTAAGCGCGCAAAGTGTTGCATGCAGACCGCAATTAGCCATGGACCAGAGCACAGTTGAGCATAAAAATGTATATCGAGTATTGCACAGCTGTGCGGAAGAGCGAATTAAGTGTTTACACTTACATGCGCTCAACAAGCGATAAAGCGCAGTAAAAACAAAAACCAAACGAAAAAGGAAAAAAAAAAAATTCCAAAAAGCAATTGCAGCTAAAGAGTTGATTGCTGCTGCTGATTCTAGTAGGTTAATAAAAGAAAAAACGAACTTATTGCTGTTGGTGGCACATTGCTGCGCACACTTTTATTGCCGCTTAGTTTTTTCTTGACAAAATTTTTCTAGTGCAATGGCTTGGCACAATCGCAAAGTAGTTAAATTTTCAGATATCAGTTTAATTGTTTGACTATTTGGCATAATTGCATGTGTCTATCACTGTTGGCTATCACACGTCTCTGATTAGACGTCGTTTGATGATTCTTTAAAAATTTCTTATCTTAGTTGTATTCAAATATATTAATGAAATACCATAATTTATGTTTTTGTATGCTAAATAATTGAATAGACACAAATATTTTTGCTCAAGATCATTTAAGTCTAAGGTCGGCAGAGTTTCAATTCAAACCTTAGGCGTTATCATAAGTGAACCTATTGACCACATATTTACTATGAAAGCTATGTAAATCGAGTAATTTTGAGAAGTTGCTGTTCGCTTTTTGTTTTTCTGTAATTCATTGGTCATTTTTTCGGTTTTATTAAAAAGTATTTTTATCTTGGTGTACAAATAGTTCTGTAATCGACTGCTAATTGCAGTGTAATTGATATATTTTTATTTTATTTTTATTTATTTTTAATATCACAAAAAGCATTAAAAACTTTATGCGATTTAAATAAATAAAGTGAACAGGCGATCGTAAAAATGTACTTAGTAATTTACGATTTCTTCAATTATATTTACACTTCTATGGAAGTATTTGTTTTTAACATAAAGTCGATGACATGATACTTAAAACTTTATAGTGAAGTCGTGTAATTGTAGAAACATTCATTTGTAGAGTGCGCAGAATCCAGTGTCGAGCATTTGGATTTTATAATGTATTAAAATAATTGCAGTTCACTTTTATGAGATAAAAGTTGACTTCAGTATTTTTTACGTTAAAAATCATCGTGTTACGTCAGAGCAATTAGGGAACAGTGAAAATCATAGTCAGTTCTATTGTTTATATAGTATTTTCGACAACTATTAAAAGCTTGCGTGGTGATTCCCAATCTATGGACTGTTTCTAAACAATCGGTAATATTTAGATAGCAAAAATAGAAAAAAAAAATTTTTTTTTTAATCACTGTCACAAGCTTTACAGCTTAGGTTCTTTAATTATGAAAAAAAGAAAAAAAAAAAAAAACAATTTAATATTTATAGCGTGTTTTATTGGCGTGTTACTTTGTCGCTATTGCTAATCAACTGCTGTATATGAAATACATCTTATGCCAGTTTTTCGATTCAAAATGTCGCTAGAAACAATTGCAGACATAATCAAGTGACTGACACTGTCGTGTTTTGCTGTTGAACTTCGATTCGTGGATTACACACAGCAGGATTTGATGTGTGAATGTGTTCAAACGATGGGGCTACATACTAAGCATGCCAACGCATAAAGGTCACGTTCCGCGCATAATTCCAATCTGTACAGCGTTTAACACTGAACTGGACTCGTCTAAATGCGAGTTTGCTTAATGAAGTGTGTGAGTGAGTGCTGTGGCGTTTATGGTATTTGCACAACGAAACTCTTTAGCGGCAGATTTACAACTTCTGAGTTTTATTTTGTTTTTTTTTTTTGTTTTTATTTGCTTTTTTGTTCTTTATTTGAAACGTGTTCACGCATAATTTGCAGCATTTGCGGCAATGAGAAACTTAAAATGGCTGTGCCAACTTTTTTAATGTTTGGATTTTAAATGTTTGTTTTTTTTCCACTTTGCAGGAGCGGCCAAAAAACGTGATGTGCGAAACTTAAGCATTTCACCCACGGATTTGGGGCCACCACCAAAGACCCAGCAAACCGCCAAAGGTCAATCGGCACATGCCAAACAAAATGGCAGCGGTGTGACGAGTCTGTTGCGTAAGTAGAAATATTTCCTGATCTTTTTTTGTTGCATTATACTTTAGCCTGTCAGTGTTAGTATATTAAAAAATTAAAATTTGTATGATTGAGCGAAATTATGTAAAATACGTGGTTTTCCAAGTGTTGCACTTACTCATCCATATAAAGTTCTATTGAACCCGATCCGATTTGCCAACAAGTTTCAACAAGGAATCTGTGAACTTGTGTTTTTCTTAGCGAATACTTTTAGTAAATAATTGATGCTGGATCCCCTGGCAGATTCCCGGCCGATGCATGCTTTCTTTTTTGTTTGACTCTCTTTTACCAATTTGCAGCAGCTATATAACCATAATTGCATGTGCATTATTACATATATTATATCTAATGCATGCTAATTCATATTAGCCAGAAAAATTAAACAGAAAATTGAGTAAACATGCGAAGCTCTCGTGGCTTATTTTCTATTATTAAACTATGTTTCTCGTGTTCAAACAAGCAGAAAACGTTGCATTTTCGTTAAACTTGTATATATATGCTTTTGTTTATTAAGTTAATTAATGTAATATACTTAAAATGTGTTTGGACAGGAGCTTTAAAAATAAAAAAAAAAGCATCATCAGTATGCAATGGATCTGCGTGCAAAATATATGAATATATACTGAAGACTTTCGCTTGCGTTATACAAGCAAACTCACAGACAAGACAAACCGACAGACATCAATGATTTAATGCTTCATTTAAGCTATTTAACTCGCGACTCGCTCGCACAGCACATTGCAGGCTCAGCGCTCTTGTCACATAATAAGCGCGATAAGCAGAGTCACAACAATAACAACAAAAACATTGACTGGCAGCCAAGAAAATTGATGCATGCATGTATGGCGGCGTAAACAATAAGTTTCCCTATTAAAGTTAATTTACTTGCGCCAATTTATATGCAAAGTGCGCGATTTTATGATTGTTATGCAAAAATCGAGCAAAAAAATTAGTTACTTTTATGCGGGTTAAAAAGTCAACTAAAATAAAAAATAAAAAAAAAACATGCATCGGCCGGGAATCGAACCCGGGCCGCCCGCGTGGCAGGCGAGCATTCTACCACTGAACCACCGATGCCTCGATAGGAGCTGCCTCAATTGTAGCTATGTTAAAGTCAAATAATTGACAGTGACTATCTCTCGGTTTGCTTGAAAATCAAAGCCGCAATAACTGATAAGTATTGGAAATTCTACATTCGTTATCGCTAATTTTTGTTTATAAACGTGCTGTCTGTCTTCAGCGTGTGCAGTTGTTTATACAAACGAATGTGTAAGTTTGCATGACTTATGGCTAAAACGTAACACAATCACAAATGCCAACACAAGCTGGCGCCACAAATGCAAAGAATGCTGCAGCCTACCTTTGTCGCATAGCATGGCGCACATGACGCCGCTGCCATTGAACTCGTCACGTATTGGTTTACTCGTGAATGCATAACATTTAATGCGCCCAAGACAGCAGCGCAGCTCCTTACTCAATGAGCACATCAATCATTAATGCTAAAGCGAACGTGACTGCCATAGCAACCCACACGGGAATCGTCATATTGCCAGCGACACTTTCGCGCCTCGCTCGCGGAGATTTGTGCCTTTGAGCTGAGCTGCTGCAATTAGCTGCTTAAGTCGACTGATCGCAGCTAAAGAAGTCTAAAATATGTAAGCCCACGTGCAGAAGACAGTTAAACTGCTTCAGAAAAAACAATAACTTTAAATCGGCGGCTTGTGTGTGTTGAGTGCGATAATTGACTATCAATACATTTATTAGCTACAATTCACTTAAACGTTGTGTCAACCCACATCTGACACGACGATTTGATTGTGGCCGCCAGCAGCGTTGTGAGCAGCGTGCGAGAGAAAAGATTATTGCGATCAGCGTAAAAGGGGACGATGTTTGGCTGTACGGTGTTGTGATGTGTTCAAAGAAGTCAATGCGATTGCCGCTAAGTGAGCTTAGGTGTTGCTTATTTAATACACACACACACACACATACACGCACACAACACTTTGTTGTAACTGGTTTTGTAAGAGTGCAAGAAGTGATTAATGAGCGTGTGGGCGCGTCCAACAACAAAATTCATGCAACAGTCAAGGAGAAGTTGCAGGGGAAGCTGCAGAATGCAACTGAATGTTGCATGCAACAAAATCGTTCGGCATTGACCATCAATTGTGGCGGCGCCAGGTGCCACGTTGAAGCGTTGTGTGTCGCTTTAATTGAAATTTGACGCATTTACACACACACACACACACGCCTTGTATGGCTGACCATGGTTGGTTTTTTGCTGGCATTGTTTGTAGTTTTTTGAAACAATTATTATTTTTTTCTCTTTTGCATCGTTTTTTTATCTGCCGGTTCAACTTGTATAACCATTTATGGCTTCAACACAATTGTCAGTTTTTGCGGTTTCGCATTGAAATGGTTTACAATAGTCTGGCAATGCGCTGAAATCTATCTATAACTGATACATAATTCCAGCTTACAGCAGTTAGTCGTTGCTTGCAGTAGTTGCGCAAGTTCTTGACAATAAGTTACAAAAGAAGCATGGAAAATAGAAAGAATAAAACAGGCACACAAACAAACAAACAAACAAACGAAGACACTACTGCCATGAGTTCAGCATCAACTCAGCATGTCTTCAATAATTTGTGCAGAAGCGGGCGGGTACAGACACTGTTCGAAGCTGAAGATGTGCAGCGCAGTAAATACGGGAGCAGCGCAGTAAACAACGAAAAGCAAGCAAATTATGCTAATTAAGCAAACCTGAATCGAGCGAATTGTAGTTGAGCGGCATATAAGAGTGAGTGCAGACAGTAGAAAGTAAATGGAAGAGCATTTCAAGAGAATTACAGTTTTCTGCTTAACATTAAATGGCTGCTCTTGGCATGTCCGCTTTGCTTATGCAAAAGAGCTAAACTTTTCATACATTCTTGCAGCAGAAAATACAAAAGAGGTGTACAATTTTTAACAGGCATAGAAGATGAGTTGCAGCAAGAAAAAATGCATTTGCATCGGCCGGGAATCGAACCCGGGCCGCCCGCGTGGCAGGCGAGCATTCTACCACTGAACCACCGATGCTTTTATAACGGGTGGGATAATATCAGGCTGCATAAAATTCAAGACTATAATAACTACACATATTTTTTTGTCTAACAAAACTGATTTCTTTCATGGTTTTTTTTTATTAGGCGTTAATCAGTACTCAATTTGTACTATGAGACACCTGGTCTATAGATTTCTTTAAATTAAATTATATAAATATTACAAAAAAATAAAATTATAATGTGCATCGGCCGGGAATCGAACCCGGGCCGCCCGCGTGGCAGGCGAGCATTCTACCACTGAACCACCGATGCTGTGTTGAAGGTCGGGTCAATTTCAGGCTGCGTAAAATCGAATCGATAGGAAATATCAACTGTTTTGTCTAATAAACCTAGTTTTGTTCTGTTCAATTAAATAAATATTACCAAAAACAAAACAAAAAATTCAATGTGCATCGGCCGGGAATCGAACCCGGGCCGCCCGCGTGGCAGGCGAGCATTCTACCACTGAACCACCGATGCTTGTGTGACGGACGGGGCAACTACAGGCTACATAAAATCAAAACGATAATAATTAAATGTTTTTTTGTCTAATAAAACTGGTTTCTTTTAACAGAAACGGGAATGTGCATCACAATCATCTTACACATAAATGAGTAAATGTATTAGTGGACTTGGCGCTCTTTGGTTTCACTGACATAAACAAACAATATTACCAAGAAGACAAAATCAAACGCATTGAAAGAAATAACAATGACACTGAAACAAAGGTGTTATTCGACAGTACGAAAATAATGATAGGGTGAAAAATTATCATAAGTCGATAGTCACGGTAGTGCGAAACTATCGATAGTATTGATAGTGCCATCGATAATTTGCAATCTCCTAGCTCTAGCGATTTTTGAGCATTGAAGTTCCATGAAATCTTCAACTTTTCAAGAGGATCCGTACAGCATCGGTGGTTCAGTGGTAGAATGCTCGCCTGCCACGCGGGCGGCCCGGGTTCGATTCCCGGCCGATGCATAATTTCTTTTTTGCCAACATCAAGAAATGTTAACACAGACTTCAGCCGTAATTGCTTGCCAGCTCAACGAGTAATAACAAAATGCTGCTGAACAGTTACGAACTGTTCTCCCGCAGAAGATTCTCCTTCTGCTCTCTGTATGCAGTTCGCATTAACATTGCATGATCTTGTCGTTACCGTTGTCAGTCTTAACAGAGACAGGTGTTTATTTATCATTACAATTTTTAGTATTTATGTTTTCTTGTTTCTTCTTTTTTTCTTATTCTCATATGTATGCGGTGCGACATGTGCGCTGCGCTGCCATAAGCATTGTTCAGCTGTGCAGCGGCATTGTCTGCGGCTTTCGTGTTGCACCTTCGTCGTCAGCATGGTTTAGCCAAAGGCCACTTTTATGCTGCATGGTGTACCTGTTGGACTGGTTCTGGCTTTATTCTCCAATTTAGTAAAAATGTGGCATGCCGTTTATTGTGTTGTGTGTGTTGCACGTTTAGCTTATGTTTTGGCTCTGGCTTGTAGCGCACTGTGGCCTATCTTATAATTTTGATCGTGTGTTAATTGATCGTGACTATTAAAAATTATCATATAACATGCCGGTTCGTGTACATTTAAAACGTCGTGTTTGCGGCGTTTGCTACACGTTTGGCTAATCAAGCGCAACATTTGAACTTGAAACAGTTGGCGAAATTTTGAGTAGAAAAGTCATGAATAACGAATGTCATTGTCATTCGTATTTAGTTTTAGTTAACTTTGTCCTAAGTATCAAAATGGAAAAAATATATTTTATTATTTTTGTTTAAATTTTTGTAAAAGTTTTGCATTGTTTTGTGCGTTAAGTAAGCGATTTGACGTATTTTCGCATGTTTTGTATACATCATCATGGGAATATGTGGTAGCAAAAAGAGTCGAGGTAATTCTGAATCTGGAGTCGTGGCAGTTCCTTTTAATTTTCAAACTGTCTAACGTAAAGCAATTTACTTATCATAATGATAATGAAATTTGTTTTATATTGGTTTTGCCATTATTGTTGATATTTTGGCTGTAACAGTCGGCTAACAGAGGCTGAAACTATGATGTAATAAATAGAAGGTGTCGCCAATCAGGCCTTTTTCTCTCTCGAAATCAGAACACTCTCATTAGAGAGAGAATTTTATAGCCAGATGACGTCATCAGCAATTAGTGTATTTTTGGAGTTGTTTTGAATTAATAATAACCAAAAAAAAAATGCATAAATCATATGTGCTAAATTTTTTTGACGTGTGTTGGTGTGGTGTGAGTTAAAAACTTATTTGTTTAGGAATTAGACTAAAGAGCAAAAATCATTAATTGCTGACGTCATCTGGATATAAATTTCTTTCTCTAATGAGAGTGTTCCGATTGCGATAAAAGTCCGAACACACATTTCTGCAATAATGCAATTCTTACTTTAACTGTTTTTTGTCATACCAGTCGAGTTAATTTATAGAATTTGTTGTCAAAGACTGCTTTGTTAATTAAATTTGCGCAATACAGCACAAGCAGTGTTGTACTGCTTTAACGATACCGACACTGCTTTAACACATGTTGCTTAGAGCATCTGCTGCTTGTTGTATGCGTAACAAAAGTAAAGCCTAAAAGTATGCTAGGCATTTTAGCAAAGTGAAATACATGACGGCGTTTTTAATTTATATTTGTTTTTTTTTTCTTTTATTCTTGTAGTGAAAAAAACAACAACAGCCGATGCACGCAATTTAGTTGGCAAAGCATCTGCGCAGTGTAATAGTCCCAGCGGCACAAAGCCACTAAGCCTAACTACGCAAATAACAAAGGCACCCACGGCTGCGGTAGTCAACAGCAGCAGCAGTATAAGAACACAAAACAACAACACTACCAATAATAATCACAATCTGAGCCCAAAAAGCTCGATGCGTAACAGTTTGCTCACAACGAAAAAGATTTCCCCAAGAAGCATTGCAGATAATTATGCAAGAATTGCAACAGCTGAAACAGCAAACAAAGAATTACACACCACAGTAGCTGCCGCCGTCTCCGAGACAACATCCCATATAAATGATGCTAAGGGTAAGTCAAAGTACTTTCTATATTTGCATCAGAGCAGGAGGGCAAAAAAAGTAGAAATGTTGCGTAAGTATTTTGAGGCGAAACTTGCCTGCACGAGCGCAACAAATCGTGTGTCGAAGTGGCTTACAATAAAGTTTGGGTCTCAATTGTTGGCTTGTTTTCGTTAATTACCATTTTTCAATTGCGCAGACGTAAATTGGCGACTTATGTATCATTTTGTATATCTTCGCAGTATATGCATGTATGTGTATGTGTGTGAAAGTGAAAGCAATTAACCCTGTTAGGCCAAAAATCAAATTAGGAAGGCTTTTATTATTTTGTTTTTTTTTTTTTATGTTTTTCTACTTCTTTCTTTGTTAGTTCAACTACGACTCCTACCGACGTGCAGGTAGAGGGCAATATTAATTATTTGTGAGCAGCGAATAAAATCAAAAGTAGTTTAAAGCAGCGGCAACAAATCGGCCAATCCGTCAATACGTCGCCAGCAGCGTTTTTCGTTTCGTTAGCTTACTTTGCAAGTTGGGCATCATGAGTTTAATACTTTTATACATAATTGTTATATAATTTAATTTGTTATATTGTTGTGTGTAGTTATTTTTATTTTATTTTATATTAGCGAATTTGACACCTAAAACAACAATTTGTTTACAGCAAATTCAGCAAGAAATCCAATTTCGTAAGCAATGATTTTGGTGCGTCATTTTCATTATTACTTCAGCAGAATTATTATGCACTTGTGCCGCTTTCGATATGCCAACATAAATATTTGGCATAAATAGATAAGCTTTGGCTAAAAACTAAGCTGCACTCGAAAAATAGTTAGCGAATTTCTGTTATAAAGTCAAATTTTGAATCCGATCAGAACATATATAATTTGGAAAGTAATTATGGAATTATAGCGGTGAAGGTTGCTAATAAATTAAAGTAAATTATGCATAACAAAAAATTTATAAATAAAAATTTTGTTTAAAAAAAAGCAATTTTAAAATGATTACTCACATATAGAATTTTTCAAAGAAAAAATTCATTGTAGGGAACATTAAATTTGAGTAATGAAATGCGTAACAAAAGCAGAACCCACATTTATGCTACTTTTAACTTATTTCAAATTATTGCTTGTGTTTTAATGTTAGTTTTATGTAATTTAAACACACTTTTCCGTTTTGAAAAACTTACCCACTAGCGTCGTTTAGTTGAATTATAAACGAACATGCTGGGAGACACACTGGGTCGCGCGTTTGAAGTTTCCCAACTTAATTATACAAAATGTAGCTAATTTACGCTAACAATAAACGCTAAGTGGGTGTTCCGCGTGAAATAATGAGAAAACCAGAAAAAAGAAAGAAAAACAAAAAATAAAGAAAACAATAATGCCCAAGTGAGAAAAACCAACAACTTGATTAAATACGCAGCAGCGGAGCGTTTAACACTTTGTGAATTGAAGCACGCTCATAAATTTCTGTCATAATTATTTAAAATGCTAAATGGAAAATGTTTTCATTGCACTTGACGCGTGCAGTCGCAGCCATTGCGTCGACTCGCCACCTGTTCGCCGTCGTTTGTGTGAGTGAACTTGTTTGCGTTTGCTATTGCTGTTGTTGTTGTTGCTGTTGCTGTTACACTGCTGCCTGCCTGCTCTGATGTTCTGTCGCATTCGGCATGGCTACCACGCGCCAAACTTTACTTTGCCTTAGTTTACTTGGCATAATGCTTTGCTTTGTGTGTGAGTGGCGAAACTCTCTCACGTGTTTTGCTGCTTGCTTGGCAGCTTCGTTTCACACTCATGTGTGTTGTGTTGTTGTTTGCCATAAACGTCGCATTTTGTTTATTCTGCTGCATTTAATTCGCTTTGATGTTTTCAAAACTCTTGTGTGCATGCGCGTAGGTGTGCATCACTGCGCACTTTTTATTTTGACCTTTTCATTACAAGTTTTTTTGTTTTCATTTTATTTTATTTGTACACTTGACGCTGCTGTGCAGGTGTAATTGTGTGGTAAATGCTTTTCAACAATGTGGAGAAAAGTCACAAGTTTCGTGTTAAATACCTACGTATGTATGTATGTATGTACATAAGTGGAAACCGACGCGCAAACAAACTTTTGTGCAAACCAAACTCCCTCAAAGGGAGTCAAATGTAACTTTGACACTGCTGCTGAAAGTATTTACACTAAACTAGCAGCAGCACATTTCCTTTTCATTTTGTGTTTGTCAAAAGTTTGTTTATCTGCTTATTTGTTTTACAATGTTACAATGGGCGGTCAGTTGTATTTGAATTGTCACTGTAAGCATATGTAAGCAAGAGCATTTGCTTTAAAGGAAATGAAGCAAAAAGAAAAAAAAAAAACAACATTTCACTATTGCGTTGTTGCTTTAGGTTTATAGTTTTTGTTAATGTGCCTTTATAGTCATAGGCTTTGACTTTTGTGCGCCAATATTACAACGTTCTCATGCTCATCGCACTAAACTTGCTTAGCGTGGTCATTACCAGCGGATAAATCGGTTTAGGTTGCGGACAGTCTGAGTATTGAGTATTTGTTGGCGCCAGTTGGAATATCAGCCACACACACTCAATACATCGAAGTTTCTATTTGCAAAGAGGCTACTTTTTCAGCCAGTTCGAGAAGAGCTTTGTATAATTTTTTGTTTGAATGTCATATGCTGAAAGAATCGTTCTTTTATTCAATAAAAAGTAAAACTTGCATACCTCAAGCATTATTTGCTTTCATCTTACAAATTTGAATGGCCCTATGAGGCCACAAATGAAGTCATAAAAAAGTCAAACACAGAACAGCCAGCATTTCTACAATTTAACTTATGTGCTTAAGGCAAACCACATTATCGACATGTGTCCGTTGATATTTTCACTTTCAATTAGGTATTTCATTGTCCACTAAGTCACTTCACACCTCACTGGTCAATTGTGTTATTAAGTTATAAAAAGTGTATGGAGCAGCCCGCAGGTTTGGAAAACAATCTTTTTCACGCCAACAAACCTATAAAACTGAAACTAAGCAACAACTTAACTGTTGTCTTCATTATTGTAACAAAATCCGATGCCTGCGTCTGTGCCGAGCCTAAAATCGTCTTATCAAGCGCAATCGCGCGTCGTTGACTGCGTTAATTCGATTTTGAGTGACGCGTTGAAAACACACATCGTAAACTAAAACCAGCAACAACAGCTACAACAAAGACGACAACAACAACATCGAAGGCAAAAGCAAAGGCGGCGAAACTAAAACCAAAACTTAAACTAAACTCGCCTCTGCAATCTTGTTATTGTTGTAAACGTTTCCACTCCACATGCGTTATTTATGGCCTACAATAGAAAAGAAAGAGACAAAAAGAGTTCATTGATTTTTTGTTGTGGGTTGAGAAATTCGCTTGATTTTTATAAGCATTTTTCACGCTCTTATGCGTTTAATTGACGTTTGTCAAAACATTTGTCAACGTAGCACGCGACGTGTGTGCAGTCATCTAATGTGGATTTCTGTTTTGTTGTTGTTGCTGTTGTTGTTGTTTTTGTGTGTTTCTACTAACCACACGTTTGCTTACCAGGTTTTGTAGTTTAATTGATTAAGTGATTTATGGTTGTTGAACTGAGACAAAGAGTTTATGGCCGCTGTGAACTTCTTGCATATGTTTCATGACGCGTTCGTTCGACGAGAGATTGACAGACAGACAGCAAGACAGACAGTTAGACAGTTAAACAGATGAAAACGAAAACGTATGCATTGCCTGCGAGAGAGTGAGTTTTTCGCTTTGGCCTTTAATTCGTTTTATCTTTCAATGTATTTTGCTGCTATTTAAGTTGTGCATCTTTGCGGTTTTTTTTCGAGTAGTTAATGTTTTTTTTTTTTGCTTTTTTCCATTTGTTTTTTTTTTTATCTACATTTAGTGCGACTTAATTAAAGGCGCCGCCGTTGTAAAGAAACACGCACCTTTAAGATAAACACTTTTACTTTTTGCCGCTGTTGCTTCTTTTTTGCTCGGTTTATTTTATGTTTTGCTGCTTTTGGCTTTCAAACAAACTCGTTTTGCTTTAATTGTAATGCGTAGCAAAAATAACAACAAAAATAACCAAGCAATAATATTAAAGTAAGAAAAAAGCTAAGCAATGAAAGCAACATTTGTTTATTTTTGTTATTTAGATTTAATTGCACACACTTGACTACCGACAAATTGTGAAATAGAAAATCGCAACAAGAAAAAAAAAAACAAAGAAAAAAACCAACAATATGTGGCAACTTTTAACATGTTTTTTTCTTATGATTATGCGCTGTAATTTCCATTTAATAATTTGCGCAATTTTGTAAGGAAGTCACACGCCCAGGCAATAAATAATTTCCATAATTTATTAACACATAATAACAGTTAAATAATAAATGCAACGCCAAGAGCTGTTTGTATACTTTGCATGCAAAAAATAAATAATGCTAAAACGAAATAACAAACAAGAAAAAAAAAAAAAACCGTAAAATAAATAATATCTAAACCATCAACTGCATCTAAAGCTAAAAGCGCTTCAAACGATTGGCAAGTGGAATTTATTTATTTGTTTTAGTTTTATGCTCTGCGTTCAATTTTTACAACTGTAAATATAAAAACCTTTAAATATTTATGTGCACATATTTCGAAATTGAAAACGTCATTGTTTCGCATGATGAAAACAAAAAAAAAAAAAATTATTTGCACGAAACTTTAGTTTGGTTTTTATTCAAATTAAGCATACACGAGCATATTCGATTGCATAAATTCGCACTCGCATGGCTTTGGGCTTATGGGGCTCTTGGCTCTTGGTTGTTATGAAATATATTTTCTAAAAAAGCGTATTTGAACATTGAAGCGTGCGAATGAGCGCAGACATTTGTTTTAGTATGCTTTGACTCAAATAAATGTCGAAATATTTATGCCATAGCATAAATTTTAAAGGCGCTTCTACATCAAAAGGGCGGTACAATATACTGCTGTGATTTTTGGTAAATATTAAGTTATGCTTTGTTTTTATTTAATTTTATTTTTTTTTCTATTTATGGGATTTTCAAATTATGAGCAAAACTTGTTTAACATTTATATAAAGGAGCTTCAATATTAGATTTGTCCTAAAAAATAAATACTGCGTGGGTTCATTAAAATTTCCTGTTCTATGAAAAATTCTATCAACAGTTGAATCGAATGCATTTTGATATCAAGAAACTCGTTTATTTACAATTTCTCTTTTATGCAAAATTTGTTTCAGAATTAGGTTTAGCAAAGTACTTCAGGTAATCTTCCGATCAATAACCAAGTGAAAGTGTTATCACGCACGGGTCGCATAATGCATATTCCTACGGTGCAAATAACTTAATTTAGTTTATTTGTTAATTATTTATTTCTCGTTTTCTGTATTTTTCTTCTTTATTTTTTTTTTGTTACTGATTGAAGTAATTTTGTGCAAATTGATTTGATTTAATTTTCTCTTTTGGGTTTCACAAATTGTTGGAATTAATTTCTACTTTTGATTTAATCTATAAAGTCAAAAACATTTATGAAAGCATTTTTATGTTTTTGTAATTATTTTAATTGGGTCATTCACTTGTTGAACTTTTTTTCATATTTATAAGTATACTTATTTTTTATCTTTCCTTTTAAATTTTCTCCTATTTTGTTACTATTAAATGTCTGCATAATTTGTCAACTTTTTCTACGAACTTCCTAATGCTTTCAATTTACATAATTTGGACGAGTTTCCGTCGCATAACAGGCGATTTTCCTTCAATACAGCAAAAGCAATGTAAAGTTTAGCACTGCGAAAAAAGAAAATCGAAAGAAAATTTAAATATTCTTTTTTGCAGCGATAGAAATGCGACACTTGGGCACGTCGTTAACTGTAAACTTTGTTTTTTGTGTTGTTTTATTTCTCGTTTTTGAATGTCAATGTTACTGTTAATGGCTGAGTTTATCCATTGAATATTGATCGACAGCAGCACTAGCTTGGAAAGCTCTTCACTGTTGCCAGTGTAGCAACTAATTGCTATACAAAACTCACGTGCATAATTAAGCAAAAATAATTACACAAACGTCTTGTTTATAATATTTGAAGTTGTCGTGACAAAAGTTGAAAAGAAAATAGAATTAATAAAAAATGTTTTTGTAAAAAATAAAAAAATGTCGCATGCTTAACTATGCTGCTAGCAGTGCACAATTTTTTTTATTTTTTTTTTATTTATTCTTTTTGTATTAACAATTTCTGCTGTTGAACGCGTGCATGCGCGGCTGCTTACACGTTCGTCATGAATTTTGAAGTCCAAAAAGAATTGTTAATTAAATACGCGAGCCGCTGGCCAAGCATGTCCGACTTCCAGTAAAGTTGAAGAAAATAAACCGAAAATAAAAATAAAAAAGCAGCCAAGTAAAAAGTTTAAATTAACGTGCCAAAGCAAACTTACCACGCGCTTTTCGCTTGCGCACACACTTCGCCTCGATATGATTTATGCTTTTGAGCTACTGCTTTGCAGGCTAGGAGCCTCTGATTATTGTATTTTCTACCTTCTTTTTTTTCTCTGGTAATTTTTTCTTCTTCGTTTTTGCCGCTTTTACAATTTTTACTTATTGCTGGCTGCCGCTGCTTTGTGCTTTACTTGATTGTATTGTACTTTGCTTTGCTTTGCTTTGCTTTGGTTTAACTAACTTTTTCAAGCGACTTTTCCATGGCAGTCAGTCGGCCGCAGTACGTCACTACGTTTTCTACTACGCTTTTTTACACTCACAGCTTGTCAGCTTTTCGTCGGCGTCGCCGTGCAACGACGTGCGGCAAAACGCTAAGCGGCTTTTGGTTGTTTCAGTTGGAATTGAACACTAGACGCGTTGAGTTGTAACGAATTATATGACCGCGTGTCGTGTTGAATTTATGTTTGTACTCAGCGTGTTTTATAGAAATCAAAGGCAGACAGTTTAAATTTTATATTAGCTTACATACGTAATGTGTTTACATTGAACACATACGAGTATACAACGTATATAACGTATAACAGTTAATTGTGCCGTGCATAGTTTTGCAAGCATTGTGCATGCCAAAGGAACTCTCACGTGCGCTGCTGGTGCTGCTGCTTGCCGCTTTTTGTGCGCTCAACAAGAATAAACATTTTTACGCTCTGTGCGCGCGTTCTCCAAAGCATAAAACACCCCCATTTTGCTGTTGGCACCAAGGCACCAAGTGTCGTCTCTGCTATAGTAATATTATGGGGCTAAATGATTTTGTCGCCATTTTCTACGGTTCGGCACAGAACTTACATACAACAACATTCTCAGCGTTGTCGTCGTCGTCGTCATCATCGTCAACATCGTCATCGGTTTCAGTGCCAAGAACAGCTGCTGCCGTAGCGGAAGATTTCGAACAAATTGATTTGCGTATGTTGAAAAATCGGAAAAATGCACAAAAATCCAATTATAAAGATTTCGTGGCAAGTGAAGTGAAATATGCAAAGAATATCACACAATTCAGCAATGCTGCCAACAGCGGCAGCGGCGCTGGCAATGGCAAATCATCACTTAAATCGCCCACAGCAGTGCTGCCGCATGCCGCGAATGCAGCATCCTCGTACAGTGAATTGGATATTTATCGCGCCTCGACGGGCATACGCGGTGGCTCCGGCTCCGGCAGCGGTGGCGGCGGGATAGGCGGAGGTGGCGCCAAGAAGACATCCTTTCTATGGAATTCCTTTCGCATGCCACGCAAGCAGAAAAAAAACGCAGAAGTGTTGTGCCTGTCGCATGACGGCGGTGCCAGCAGCCCAAGTGCCAAAGTTGGTAAAAATGCCAAAATAGGCAACACGGCGGTGGGTAAGTGTTAAAATGATGCCAATACAAATATGTTGTTGCCACTGTGTTGCTGTGGCAAAAATCAATTACAGTTTACACACATTCTGCCAACTGTGCTGTGCTCCCGTTTCAGTTAAAGAACGAATGGCATGTATGCAAAATCAAAGTCATTAATTACACATATGTACCCTGGTGGCTAGTGAACTGTGTCGGTTTAGAAGAAATTCATTAACTGCGTTGTTTGCTTTTTCGCATATCGCAGCAGCAGCAGCAGCAGCAGCAACACTAGCAGAAGCCGCAGCAGTTGCTGTAGTTGTTGTTTTGGCTTGATGTTGTTGTTGTTGTACCTTGGTATCGTCTTGAATCTTTTGTGTTTTACAGCATTTGTGTTTGACCCAATTTCAAGTCGTCAAGTCGTCGTGTCTGCAGTGTCTACATACATAAGAGCTGCCACTGCTGCTGCTGCAAAATGCTTTTGGCGAAAATGTTGTTTTTAGTTGGCGCTTTAGTTCTTTTTTTTTTTTTTGTTTAATAGTTTTTGTTTTTATTTGTGTGTTTTTTCTTTGCCTTGCTCTAAGACACTCGGCGTCTGTTTTATTGTAAGGGCGTCATGTTGCCGACTTTTGCTAGTCGCTATGAAAATAGTTAAAGAACCAAGTTTGCTTATATTGCAAGTACGCAAGCAACTAAGCAACAACTGCAGAACTCATTTCCGTTTCAAATAAGGAAAAGGTAGTCGCCAAATAAATTAACTACTTTTAGTTGCTGCTTGGCCAACGTAGCCGGCCTCAAAGCATTTTGCCTTAGAAGTTGTTGCCGTTGTCTAATTGTCTTTGCTGTCGTGTTTCCCTAATGCTCTCTAAGCAGTTTATGCGTGAAGCGTTTTTTTTTTCTATTTTATCTTTTTATTTTTTAATTTTTTCTGCTAAAGTATTTGTCGGCATTGGCTTTTTCCCAATAGCAAATGAAGACTCTTGTGTTGTTTTGTTTTTTTGACTTTTGTTTATTTTACGCCAGGTTTTACTGAAGTCGGCTTATGGCTTTGAGACTATTAACCTTTTGGCTATGCTTCATTTGCCAAACTGTGTGTTTCGACATTAGACAAACCAAAAGTAGCTTTGTTAGCAGCGAAGCAACAGTTTGGTGCAGGGGGACCCACTCTTTTGTATTTTCTTACCAATTTAGAGTTAATTTTTTATTTTGGGGTAGGTTCGAAGTTGGCTTCGATACGAGTGCGACAGCGAGTTATGCGCTAAACGTTTGTCAGACCATTACAATGAAAGCCAACTTCAATATGTTTTGGCCACAATGTGGGTTTACGCAGAACGGCTAAGCTATGTTTATGTTTATGCGCTTGGCAACGTCTTTGACAAAAATGGTGTAAATAATTTTTGCATGCACGACTGCACTATTGAGTTTGAGTTTGCCTTTGTTTAATATTATTTTTAGTATGTATTTTTATGTATTTTAAATTGCCTTATTTGTTTATACTTTGTTGTGATTTCAGTGCGCATGCGCGTATAACAGTTGTATGCTAATGACAGTTGAGCAATACACTGCGGCTAATTTCAAATAGGTTTTGGCAGATTTTGCCGGTTCTTCGGTGTAAGTTTCGAGCAGTGTTTGTTAATAGAGTACGCAAGCTAAGCAAAAATTTAAAAGAAAAACAACAAAAATATACAAATAAAACAAAAAAGAAAAAAGCAACAGTCTTAATGCTGCGTGTGTCCAACAATGCCTACCAACACTAACTGCACACTTTCAGTTATATGTATTTATCGATTTTTCACACGCTCAAATAGGCATGTTCACACACTTTTACTTATGTGCCTCAACGCTCAGCTTGGCTGTCATGCTTAGTCGTTACTTTTTCAATTATAGCCACAGCCATGGGGGAAAACTTAACAGGCCTATATATATACATATAAAATACTATATGTATGCACAAACAATGTAGCGATGAGTCATCCAACCAGCCAGAGGCTGCAACAGTTACACTAGACACATTCGGGGGTTTGGTGGCTTTGACTCTACACAAGCTGCAACCCCCAAGCAGCGACGTTGCCTGCGTGCAAAATTCTGCTCTCCACAAAAGTCTGCCAGTTTAGTGTTGTTGTTGCATGGTATCACACATAAAAATTGCATAATATTTTTGCTTTGCACGACGTGACACACTGCCACTCATTGAGAGCGAACGAGTGAGCGAGCGAGCGAGCGACGACGTGCACAGTTCTGCGTGCGCTGATACGCCGGTCAGCTGTTGTCGGTTCTAGTTTATCAATGACTGAACTGTTATAATTTTTTGTTTACAGTGCTGCTACAACTGTGCCTGCCGTCTGCTGTTTAAAATTTATTTTGGGTTGTGCAAGGTTTATAATGTTGTTTTGTTAGCCATGAACCGTAGCGGCGGCTCGCAACATACTGTGCGTAACTGTAAAATAATCAGCTTTAAATGCAACTCCTCGCTTTAATCATAACGGCATTTATTTATTTATGTTTTTTTTTTTTTTAATTTTAATTAATGTATTTTGTTTTGGAGTAGCCATTTCTTGTGCATTAAAAAACTGTAGCCGCAGCAATTATTGCATGCAGCAATTGATCATAACATCATAATAGGGGCAACATACTGCTGCGCATGCATAAAACAAAACTAAAGTAAAACAAAAAAGAGAAAAACAACAACAAAAACTACAAAACACAATCAAGAGCCAATGGCGCCAAATGCAGCCGAGCAGCTGTGGCCGCGTCGCTTTAATGTGGCAATGCAAGACGCCGCATGTGCAACAAAGCGCAAATGTTGACTGCAAAACTCAAAAGCATAAAATAAAAGTAAAAAAAAAAAAAAATGAATAAAACAAATAACACGTTGCAATGATTTATTCATTGATAACTCAAAGCAACATCTTGGCTTGCCAAGCAGACAGCGGCGGCGCGTTCGCATTCAATGCCATTGCCAAGACGTCTTACAACGGGGCGTATACGCATTAGAGCACTTAAAGCTAAGCAAACAATTTTATGCGTTATCTGCACATGTTCGTCTAACCGTAATAAGTGCTGATTTACTTAAAAATGATCTCCTTTCCCCCTAATGGCATTTATGTATTTTCGCATTTGCACAGAACTTGCCAATTTTCGTTATTTTAAGTTCCGTGTTCAGTATAGCTGAAATGAGTCTATTAATTCAAATAAATCAAAATTCTGCTACGCTGAATCGCTACAAATTAATGTTATTGCTGAGCAGCATACTTATGCATATGTATGAAAGCGATATAGTAAATTAAAACGCAACTTTGCACGCGAGCTTTTAAAGTTGGTCAGTTCTTTAATATATGTACCAATAAATATATGCAGATTTACAGCAATAAATGCGATTTAACTATTAAAAAACACGAGTCTGATGGTTTGCAGGCAGGCAACGCCACGCGCCGCTAATATATGCAGCATATGTAAGCAACGACCAATTGCATTTCCGGTTTATTAAGTCTTGCCTGCTGTTCGATATTCGTGTGCTTTGCTTGTTACTTTGTTGTAAAATTTCTAAAAAAAATTTACTGCACTGCTGCATGTGTCAAAGTGACTTGCCTTTGCTGTCATTGCAGCTGATTGCGGCTTGTGCGCTGTGCATATGTGCTGCAAGCACTTTCTAACCTACGTTAATAAAGAAGATAAATATGAACACGATTTCGATAACCATAGCACAACAAATGCTTTTACACTTTGCTTTTGCCCTTAAGTACAAAAACTTGCCAGCTCTCTCTGCTGCTTGCTCACACTGGCAGCGTTTACGCTTTCATGCTGATAACTTGCTGCATATAGCACACTCCGTATACCGTTATGTCTTGCACTCATGAGCTAATAACTGGAGTGCAACCAAGTTGGCCACGCTGTGTGAGCTCACTTCATACACACATTTGTATTTTACACGTAACAAACTTTTTCCCTTCTTGAAAAAACTTAAATTAAGAAGTACAGAAAAAAAAAACAAAAAACAAACCATAAGAAACTTTTCTTGAGGCTGCTTTTGCGCGTAAACAACTTGCTAAGTTTACCTATACATATGTTTCCAAGCATGGAAAGCCGGTGTGTGTTAAGTCTTTAGGCATTTTATGAGCCGCAAGCGTCGTCGTTTAAGTTAACTGACAGCATACATAAACCTGCCCCCGGCTTTCGTGCTGTTGTTGGTCGTCTTGTTGTTGGCTGGCTGGCTGGCTCGCCTCTTCCGCTATTCTATGCCGTGTGCTTAAACGACGCATTTGGCTTAACTATGTATGCCATCAACACTTGTGCCAAGTTAATTTCTATTGACTTTTGCTTGTTATGTGCGCCTAACGACGTTTCTTGCTGCTTCTGTCTGCTTGTTTCTTGATTTTCTTTCTCTGAGCGTTCAGCCAGAGTTGTCACGTAATTAACACTTGCTGACAAGTTCAGTGGGACAGTCAAGTGCATACGTTGGCTGGGTTTTGTTGTGCTCTCTATATGGTATGTCGATTGTTGTTCCTTCTCCTAAACACGCAGCACAATCATAATTCAGTTAACAAGTGTTGCATGCTTTTTTTTATGTTTTTGTTTTGTTTTAATTTTTTAATATTGTTTTCAATAAATTTTAATTTATTTACAGCAATTTTTTAGTCTTCATAAACTGTATTATTTGCGCTTTGTTATTCAAGTGGGCAGTTTTGTAAAACATCTTTGCATCATGCGTTGTACGTTAAATAGGTTATAAGCAGCATGCAAAGCAGCTACTCACTGACATACATAAGATCGCAATGAGCCCATAAATAAGTATTTGGTAGCTTTTGTTCTTACACAAAAAAAAAAAAAAAAAATGAGAAAAAAAAAAAAAAAATAAGCACAAAAAACAAAAGACAACTTTCAAAAGGGCTTTCGTAACTCTTGGCAAAAAAAAAGTTTCGCTTGCAAAGCGGCGATCAATCAGTGACAAATGAAATCTCTGCATTAATCATGCAAAGACCACAAGCTTTCTGTGTGTAATAACCGCAAGAGGGTTTGCTCATTACATTTGATGACAAATGTAAAACGAAAAAGAATTAAACAAAAAAAAATCAAGCGTGCACATGTTGAGCACTTTGACATAAAAGATCACACATACGCCCTCCTAACAGCATTGCTGACCTTTATTGAGTTTTATCCAATAGTCACCGCATGCGCTCTTTCATTCTCTCATTGTCATTACAGTTATGTGCGCGCATTGCTTTATTAACTTTTCTGCACAACAACACTCCGAAGTTCGTTCGTTGGTTGCGCACAAACGCTACACGACACTGACGTCATTTTGTCTACTCGTGTTAACGAGTGCAGCACTACTGGCAAGCTACATGATTGTCTTTGCTGCTCTAACCTTTGCGCATTCGACACTAGTAAAGCTGTAAAGTAAACAAAACGGCTGTTGTTGTTTTTGTTTTTGTATTGTTTTTAATTTTAATTACGCATGTTAACCACCACCACAACAACAATAACAACAAAATACCTCAACATGTTGTTGCAGCAGCTCAACACAGTGGTCAATGTTTGCTTGCTTTGGCGCTGTGCTGTGGTGAATTTCGTTTAGTAGCTATTTGTGCCCGTCTGTGCTGTGCGACTGTGGAAAATTAAAAGCTACAATTAGCGAAAAAAAAGCCTACTCGGCGTCGTGTGGTATGGTGTGCTCAGAGTAGCATGGCGCGCATATTTTTCTGAATAAAATTCATTAACAGTTTAAGTTTAGAATTTTTTCGTTCATTTTCTGTATCGCGTTGTTGTTGTGCAGTTGTGTTGTTATTTTTTGTGGCTGTTTTGTTGCTCTTGCTATTGCTGTTATATATCTCATTTTGGCACACAACAAAGCGTTACGCATTAGCTTTCGTTTAGTTGTCATTTGCCGTTTGACCCGCGTAGAACGACACATGCAATGCAAAACCAAAAACAAATTAAGGCGGCATCAATTGCATATACAATTAATTATGCATATTCGCACTAATGCATGCATGTAGGCAGTGTCTAAGTGTCGAAATGTGAAAACAAATCTACAATCAAATTAAATGCATTAATAAAAGGTCATTAGTATTTCTAATGTGTGACAAACCTCAAAATGCACCGCAAACGACAATGTCACAGCCGTCATGAAAATATGGCTGCCACCCAAACGATCAACTTTCACTACGGCAGCGTCGTATCAGCTGCAGTGAATGGTAGAAACTGTCGCCGGCACAAAACGAAATGCAAAAAGTCACAAAGCCAACAAAAGGTCGCAAACAAAGTTCAGGCAACAAATACAAACAATAACGTAACCGCGTCAAAGTTGGCGTTGCCATCAGCAGCAGAGTCGGCGACGGCAAAGGCAATGGCAAAGACAAAGGCGACAGTGTCAGTGTCAGCTACGTCACGTCCCATCAAAATTTGTTGTAATAATTTCGCATACCGCCGCCAGTTGTTTTACTATTGGAAACATAAATTCAAAAGAGTTTCAGCGTTGAAAATTTTTAATGAACAAGAAAATGACTATGAATTGCCGCCGGTCGGTGAAAGACTTTTCAGTGTTGTTTTTATGCACAAAAAAATTACAAATCATATGCCAAAAATTAATTTTAATAGAGCAGCGGAAGCGCACAGCAACTCGGCGGAAGTGAATGCGACAGGCGTTTGGTTAACTGTTAACTGTACTGCTGGTGAGTTACGGGAGTTTAAAAATCAGTTAAGCTGATTATACGCGAAGCTGGCAAGTCTACAAAAATATAATAACTTCTTCAAATTGCAACTCAGCATAAGCCACAAAAATTATCACGATGCGGTAGAGAGTCCCTCATAAAAAAATGTCAAGTTGACAAGCTGCGCTTTAAGTCCTTCCGCGTAGCATTTCATGGCTAAAAACATCACAACAAAAAATAACAAAAAAAAAACTTTAATATTATGTATGACCTAGCTTGAGTTTACATATTTTGTTGTGTATACAGTATGACCCCAATTAAAACAACCATTTAACTGAGTATGTAGGCTTTTTTACATATAGTAAAAACTTTTTTATATTTATCTAACGTTACATGTTTTTGCATTGTTTTCTGCATTGCTTACTTTATCAGTTTGAAATATTTTTATTATCAATAGCGATTAAATTTTTACGTATTTCTTTCAAAAATGTTCAATTACAATTAAAATACTTTGCGAAAAAAAAAAAATCATATATATGATATTGCGGTTGCTTTTAGGCAGCTTACACTGCGTTATACTTTTGTGTATTTTTCATAATTATGAACAAAAATGTTCTACGCTTTTCCGCTTTTTGTTTATTTTGCTTTGTTGCTTTTTGCTTTTATGCCACAAAACAAAATTGACGCAATAAAACTTTGGCAATTGGCGGAGACTATCTGGTCTGGTCGACTCTTATGATTAATTAGCTGATTTTTTATATTAGACAAATTTTTATTTATTTTTTTATAATTGTTTATCGTAAGTTATGTGCCAAATGAGGCAATTTTTACATGTGTAGCGTAGCTGCGCCAGTTTTCAACAAACGCTAATTTAATTTTGTATCAAATGAAAAAGAAAAAGTAAAAAAAAAAGAATAAAAAACTTAACTAACTAAAAATAAGCCTCTAAGGCGCACGGCTAAGAACTTGTGCCAATACGAGCATTTTTAGGTTTTATTTATTTTATTTTATTTGATTTTACATTTTGTTGTTGTTGCTAGTGAATTCTTTTTTCGTGTGCATGATAAGAATAAAATACAAAGAAAAATGCTTTGCGACCTTGACTGCTTTCGTTTTTCATGTGTTTTCTTTCTATGTTACCTTTTTTTTTTTTTTTTTGTTTCCTTTCAGTTTAGCTACATTAGAAATGTGAAAATGTTTACACTTAAACTTGGGGAAAATATTACACCTTAGAGCGCATAAAACTTAATTTATGAGTAATTCAATGCATGCACATCCAATGTTGCTGTCGTTAGTTTAAACATTTATTTTTAATTTTCAGCTGAATTTTTTGGAGTTATTTTGTTTGGATTTTTATTTTATATCTTTTCATCAATGGAGATGCGTTTTGATTGACATGCGGCATCCGTTTGCCGGCAGGCAAAAGCGGGACCACATCCGTTTTGTGCACGTTGCCTATTTCCGCCAAGTTTTTTCGCCTTTTTTATTTTTTTGTGTTTATAAACACGCAGCAAATAATTTGTTTATAATTTCGATGTCTGTCGGTTTTGTGCTGCGTCTCTTATTTACACGGTTGCTCTGGCTGCTCTTATATAAGCAATTATTTATTTTCGGTTTTTTTTTTGTTTTCATTTTCACTTTCCACTCGCGCGCACTTTTACGTCAAATTTTGCACTTGAGTTCTGTTGGATTTTTTATGATGATTGTTTGAAATCTTGACTTAATTTTTTAAAATCTTTTTTAGCGGGTGTGGGTGTATGTTTTTTGTAGTAAGAAATTGTTTGTTTCCATTTTTTTTTTTTTTTGTTATTTTTATTAATCTTTTTCTTTCAAGAGATGACCACATGTTTTTATTTAAGATGGCATAATTTATGAGCTGCATGACACAAAGCAACAAAAATTTAAATAACAAAGAAATCTTTAGCATGTAATATTTGCTGTATAAAGGGTGTTTTTTTTTTCTTCTTTATTTTTCTTTCTTTACAATCGAAGAAAATAAAGTAGAGGAAAATTCAAGAAAAAATTAAACAACATCACTGTCGGCTAGCTGTGAATTTTTGCTATTAGACATAAATATGTGTGTGTCTTGTTTCTATACGCACACCTGCTGCCACGCTGCCTTGAGTTGACTTATTTGCACAATTGTTATTGACTATTTGCAGTGCAAAAGCTGCACGCATGGCACGCACGGCACGCGACAACTCATGACATATCTTGAAGTAATTAAACATTAAAGATCACAAATTGCCAAACTGCGCATGCACACATTAAATTAATTTTCACGCATGCGTGAGAAGGTCAAGTAAAGTGACTTGTGAGAATTTCTCAATGCAGCGAAGCGTATAACTTTGCCTGGTATTTTGTCTGCAAAGTTTCCCAAAAATATTCACACGCTTGATGATTTGCTACGTAACGTGTCAATGGTCGCAATGACTGTCTGTCCGTCCGACTGACAATGTTGGCAGGCACATAAAAGGCAAAGGCAAGTAAGAGAAACAACCAGACGAACAGACAGGCAGACAGACAAACAGTTAGACCGACATTTGTGTTCTTGCCTAATGTTTTTTTTTTCGCTACATTTTATTGCATTTTTATGATGCACAAACTCAACAACAACTCAGCAGTAGTTGGAATTTTTGTCTTTGGCTTTACTTGCCCTCATGCCTGCTTTATGAGAACCTGTGCAGCGGGCATAGCTCAACAAATTTTGCTGTTATGTTTTTGATAACAATTCATTCATAAATAAAGAATGCTTGCCCTATGTGCCTACAGTCTCTTCTTGTGGATGAAGTATTTGGTTTTCCACACGCTATGCATCATCACGGTTTTTCCCCTTTGGCCAAGGTCTGTGCACGCATTTAGGCGATTGCATGAAATTTAGTCGGTGAAGGGTTAAATTCGCTCAATGGCTGGCTGAGTTAGCTGGCTGGCTTTCACAGCGTTATTTTTATTAGAGCGCGAGTTGCGTTGCAAATGAAAGAAGCGGCGGCGAAAGTCGTAAAGTATTGTATTACCATAAACATTTACACATGGCCGGGAGCCATGTACATTTGCTGCTTGTGCGCAGAGACCTTGAAAACAAGTGTAATTTGTAATGGGTAATGGGCATACGACGACAAGTTGGGAGAAATTCGCATATATGCGCATGTTGAAAGTGAAAATGCCAAAGCCACAGCACTCACTCTTGGCCACGGCTGGTTAGGCTACTCTTGCCAAATCGATCAATCTTAAGCAAAACACAGTAATTTTATATGCCAAATGTATCTTATATACAATAAAATAAATAAATAAAATATAAAATGCATGCAATGCACTACGCACACGAGTATTTGCCTTTTGACGCCCATATCATGATGTCGGTTTTGGTTTTCAAGCTAAAACCGCACGACATCGAAGCGCGCGCAGACTCTCTGTCTGTCTGTCTGCCTGTCTGTCTGTCCGTCAGTCACCATACCATGCTGCGCTCTACACTCGCTGCATGTCGCTTCATTCATGTAACGTCGGCAACTGCATGCCAGCTGCGTTGCTGTTGAACACAAACAAAAACAACAAAAAGATGCAAAAACTCAAATCCAAAACAAATGCTTTGAAAAAATTCCAAAATGTCATATTTGGCACTTGATTTGTAAACCGTGTATGTCGTGTGTGTGTGTGTGTGAGTGTGTGTGTGTTTTTGATGTATGTATGGTCAGTTGAACTGCCTGCAGTGACTTAACTTGTCTTGCCTTATTTGCGCTGCTAGACAACTTTTTTGGAAAATGCGAAATATAAAACTTGTTACTGTGAAAAAAAAAAAAACCCTACACATGCCACCGCATTGTTGCGTTATGATGTGACCCATAAAACATAAACGCGCCACAAAATTCTCAAAAGCTAATCGCATTCGTTCAATTAACAGCAGCAACAACGACAACAACAACAGCAGCGATAGCAATAGCAACAATGCCCGCACATTAAAACAATGCCAATTAATTTCCAGCGTTGATTTAAACAGTTGCAGCATTGCGCTGCGGGCTGAGGCGGCTGCTCGGCTGCTGCTGCTGCTGCTGCTGCTAAGCGAAGCGTTTTTCCACTCACAGCTGAGACACGAAACACGAAACATGGAACACTTGAAATTAGACGATTCTGTCTATTACGCATTCAGCTGCCAACTCTGAACACTTTTTGTATTACTGTGCATATTACAAGCGTCCATCGGTCGTCCGCTACAATGGGCCCCTGCTCCGCGCACTGCTTGCCGCCCGCTTGGCTCTGTCTGCTCTTGTACACACTTTAATTGCAATTTAACTGCAAATTACTTGGCTACTTGCAGTCGCTAGCCACCAAACGTCTCAGCCATTGTCTCATAGCCATGCCAATGAGGTATGTTTTTTGTTCTTTTTTTTGGGTTTATTGCTTATGTTGTTTTTTATTTTTTATTTTTTTTTTTAGGTGGGCGTGCTGTGTATAATATGGCCTCAAGTGTTCTTGTATATGTTTTTGGCAACATGCAATCGAAATGCTTTTTGTAATATTTATTTAAAAATATTGTGCACTTGTTTTTTGCAGCCAAGCAACATTTGGCAATTTGTAAGCGATTTGCTGGAATGGCGCGTAAAAAGTGGCTAGACAGCAGATACTCGATGAAACAATTATGCGCTCTATTTTTATTTTTTTCTTTTTCCTTTAATTTTGAACATATGGTATGTGTGGTATGGCTTATGCATTTGCATTTAGAAGTTTGGTAACACAATCGATCGATCTGATGAGCTTATATGTATGTTTGTATGTACCAACAATAGGCAGTCATCAGTAAGCATTCATCAAAGAAGTAAACTGAGAGAAAGACATGCATTTTGTTTTTGCTGTATATTGCTGTTAAGCTGTTCAAAGTCTTTCGATATACTTCAACATAATCTCCTTTAATTTCAATAGAGACTACAATTCAAATCTGCTACAATTTTTTGTTGCTCTTAATAGACATTCATTGCAAAGGTAACTTATGCATTTGTTCAGGTTTCTTTTCACCAAGTTATTTTTTCAAATTTGTAAGTTAATAATCACAAAGTCTGCCTATTCTAGAGAATCGTTTTGGTGGCAAACCAATTTGTAGCGCAAATTCTTAAAATGTTGCCATGGCGACTGAGTTCTCGTGTGCCAGTGCATTTTTGCTTTAAATAGCTTTTCGGGCGATTCTGCATTCTTGTCTTTCTTAGCTATACATCTAGCGACTTATTTTCAAGCTTGAATTTGCAATGAAACTATTCTATCAATAATTGAAATTGGAAGTGGTGTCAACGGCCTAATTGGCTTAAAGCTTTACTTTGTTTTTATGTTAGTGTAAATCAATAAATTATATATTTGAAACACGATTGCCCGCTTTGCCAATCTTCTGTGAGCTGCTGCAATAACTGCCGGAATTTTCTTGCTTATATTGTTGTGAGCTTGATAACTTTTTCGGCTGCACACGCACCAAACAACAACACAAGACGCATATAGTGTACACTCGCATAAACGTAGTCACTTGATTAAGTTCAAGCAATAAAGCCGAAACGTGCCTGGCATATGCACAGCCTCGCACTCAATTGAAGTTCTGTGTGTGTATGTGTGGTTTCACTCGTTTTTGTTTATAAACTTTTGGAAAATTTACATGCAATTTTGCTTGCCACCTACTTTCAAATTGTGGCAGACAGCTTGGCACGAATTTTAGCTACTGAAAGTCAGCGCAACTGCGAAAATGTTAAAAAGAAAAAAAAAAAACAAAAAAAAAACTCCCAATTTTAAAACAAACAAAATATAATTTATAAGCAAAAGTGACGATAAACAATTACCTGCAAGAAATGGGTAATTTATGGCCAGTGCAGGAAACATTTAACTAATGGGCAAGGCACGTTGGTATTTTTTTGCTGCTGTCTGTCACTGCTGAAAAGTCAAAATAAACAGCATACATAATATTTAAATGAACATATATATTAAACATGTTTTTTTTTAATGACATTACACACACTTCAGGCCATCAACACCAGACGATAATAATAAAAAATGAAAAAAGTTACACAACAGACAACGGACGGACAGTTGAGCAACCAGCCAACCAGTCAACCAGTCAGCCAAGTCGGGCAAGTTGACTGCGCTATTTGGCTAACGGCGGGGATGTTAATATAAAAAAAAAATGCATGTTGAACATAAATCAATAACCACATATGTACATATGTGTGCACATAAGTGGCCACGGTTGCATAAATTTACCTGCAAATGCAATTTGCAAAGCTTTACTTTGACAATTTTTAACTTGTTTTTGACTACGTCAGGTTTTTTCTTTTGTAGCGCAATCACATCCGAGTTAAGGTTTTCCTTATATACAATATATCTTTGGGAAAACTGGTTATGCGTTCGCCGCAGGGGACTTATGCCTAATGACCAATGGCCGATGCTTGTACATAATTCGTAAGGAAACAGTTAAGCTGCCGGTGAACTCCAGATACTCGTGTGAGTGTGTGTGTGTGTGTGTATTTTGTGCATTTTTGCTTTGAGCCAATCTTGGCCAATTTGCTGCTGTAATAAATGACAAGGCAGACTAATTGACAGCCGCTGCTGGCTGCTGCTGGCTGGGGGCCTTTAATATGCTTACATTGCGTTTTGTGTTGATTTGTGGGCGTGTTGCTGCCTGTCGTTGCAGTCGATGCCATGTTTTGTGGTCATTTTGTAAATTGAATGGGGCTTGTGTGAAATTTTAATGTTACTAATTTTGTTTGAAGATCTGCACCCATCATTTTGGATTTTTTTCTTTCTTTTTTTTTTCGTGGCCAAAAGCTGATAACATTTTTTGACAGTTTTATTGGTTGAAAAAATTTAAAAGACAAAAATATTAATTGCTTAACCATCTTTCCAATTGCAGCAAAAAATATTGCACTGTCGGAAGAGTCCGAGAGCTGTTTGGCTGGCGTTTGCAGCTGCCTAGCAGCGGATGTTGGCCTTTGCGCGTATTGCCAAAATAATAATCAGCGTAAATCAACCGGAAATCATGAGGCTCTGCCAGCCTATGCAGCAGCAGCGACAGCAGACACATGGCCCACACCAGTGGGTGGTGAGCACAGCAGCAATTGGCATAGCGAAGCCAAACAGACACAGGACAAACCCAGCTCAGATGCTTCCTTGATTAGCAACGTAAGTTTCTTAGCTTTTTAGCCATTTCTGCGGCAATAACTTATGATATTTTCTTCTGCCAGCAGCTGGAGAGCAACGTGAAGTCATGTGCAAATTTGTCACTGGAGACGTCGCAACTGCCCTGTGTGCAGAACTTTCAAAGTCTTGATGGCAGCCTAGATCTGCGCAAGCTGGAGGTGTATCTCCAGCGCATGGACAGGCTACACGATGAGTATGAGCGACGCATCACGGGCATGGGCTGCGTCGTACAGCATATCAGCGAAGCGGTAAGTGAAGGTCAATTGCAGCTAAGGCACAGGCAAACCACGTGCTTAGTCACATAAGTAGGGAAGCAAGGTAGTCCCGTCTATAAAAGGTTTCAAGTACCTAAGTTTGGCTAGTGAAGTATATGCAAAACAAAAGAGAGTATACTGCACTTTTGCCGTAGATGATTGTGCGTAAAAGAAAAAAGCAATTTGCAAATTTCAAATGCCGACCCGGCATTGCAAAACGAAACAAAAAGCAAAACTATAAACAATGCAAGAGTTTATGACTTGCTCATTCGTACGAGCGTCTCACTGGCGCCAGATAGCATGGCAAGGGACGGGAAGGGAAGGAAAGGCTCAAGAGAATTTTAGCCGCAATAGCAGGCGTGCCTAACTCTGGCCTGTGCCTGAGGCATGTCCTTTTTGCACACTCTGCTCGCTTGGCTGCATTAGTATTTGAGTTTTGAAAATTAGTGCAGGTTGCAAAGTGTTTCGCATTTCATTTGCGGCAATTGCATGCAAAATAAAGAAGTTACTCCATGCTGCTGCTGCTCAGCTGCCTTTGACTGATGGACCGTTGGCAGGATATGCCGTGATCACGCATGTATGCGAGTACATGGTACATCAGTCAGTTTGGGTTTTTGTTTGAAATTTGTCTTAAGCTATGTTTAAAATTGAGCTAATTTAGTTTAATTGTAGCAGCATTTGCTGTTTCTAATCCTGATCCTTTGCACTCGTTTTGTTGTTTGCATTAATTAAAACTCGTCAGGAGCACAAAAGCATTTGCAGAGATTTTTCAAATTGAGCAGCTGTGCTCTGCTTTGCCAAAACTACACGTTTCTCTTTGTTTTTCATTATTCTTCTTCTCTTTTTTGTTTGATTTTCTTTGCACTTCTCTTCTTCTTTGCAATATGTGAATTTTTGTGAAATTTTTCAACTGTAAAACCCTTTCTTCGTTAAGCAAAGGATTTTCTCGCTCAAAATTAAAAGCAATTAATTGTGTGTGGGCGAATTCCTTTGAGCTCATTGCCAAACCTTTAACTTTGTTGGAATTTTTACCTAAATCGATTGCTTTATAGAGCATCAGCATTGTAATACTAAAAGAAGTATTAATGACACGAGTGGTGCCAAGCAGCTTTCACTTGCTGCTCCTTTTAATGTAAACAAAGGCTACTCATGTACATAAGCCTTATCCTTCGTTTAATTTTTACCTGTGCGCACTCAATGCTTGATTTTGGTTGTCCTATCTGATAATATCTGTTCTGATCTGATGATATCTGAACCCCCACATTCAAAATTCTGTTATGAGAAAATATTAAAACGGTCGAATTTTTAGCTGTCAGTATTTTAGCATACCGGAATTCGGGCCTGCCGAGATTTTGAGTTTGATTTTATGTCTTTTACTACTTTAATAAAAAATCGTCGTGATACTTTGACGAACTCCTGATATCACCAATGTAGACATTTTTTTATTTTATTTTTGTAATTTTTAGCTAAAGCTTTAAAAAATCGCCTGCAAAATAAAGCGACTGCCTACAGGACCATGCGCAGGACCATGTCATCTGTCGCAACTTTGTTTGACAAAAGCAAACATGAATGGCATTAAAACGACGCCATTTTTCATGCTTTTCATACCAATGACGTTGTTGTCCTTTTACTGCTTTGTTGTCATCTGTTTATTGCGTAAATCCTTTGGTTTTAATATCGCGTGGTGTTGTGTCCTGTTATGTGGTGTTCGGCGGACATTGTTCGTGAAACAATCAAAATAACAGGAGCAGCATAAACAAAGAATTCACACAGCTGTGAACGAGCAACAATGGCTCACAAATTTGTGTTGTTATGTAAGATTGGCATATGCTCGGCAGAGAATTGTCTGCATATGTTGTAGAATATAAAAAGGGATTGCATTGAGAAAAATACTGGTTAAACAAACAAAACCTGCGCTTAAATGGTTTTATGTTACAGCGCAGATTTCTCGTATTAGTTTTTCTTTTTAAGCAAAGGACAACCAATTACAAAAGGACTTACTCTTAGTTATGTACAGGCAGACTAAAACCGAGTTTAGCAGCTAATGCTTGGATAAATAAATAAAATTTAAGTGTGGATGCTGACACATTTCACGGTTTAGTGTAAAAACCAAACGGAGGAAGGTCGTTGGAAAAATAAACACGGTATTAAATGCCTAATTGTAAAGGGCACACATGTCGCATTTATTCTTAGTTCTTTTTTTTTTTTTTTTGTTATAGACGCGTAACATGTTATAATGTGTAAAAACATATGAAGTGCAGACAATCACTCTTGCCATTAAGTAAACTTACAACGCATGTTGCATTTAATTGCACAT
Organism: Stegana nigrithorax; assembly: GCA_037044495.1. NCBI lineage: Eukaryota > Metazoa > Arthropoda > Insecta > Diptera > Drosophilidae > Stegana > Stegana nigrithorax. Next base: position 66,712 of record JBAMBQ010003058.1, on the reverse strand, counting down.
ATTCTAAACCCCACTGACAAGGCAACGATAAGGAATTTACGCTTGGCAGACAGCCTGGAAATCCTAATCGACGCTTGTCACATTGCTGTCATTGGCATTGATACTGACTAACAGACACCACATAAGCACAGCGTCATTCTACCGTTGACTGACTAATTGCCTGATTGTCATCTACTTGGTCTTGTCTTGTCTGTCTACCAAAGGATAATTTCCTGGTTGCCCATGCAATTAGGACTCGTCTGTGTTGGGCGTTTTTGCACTAATTTTCTTTGGCTATATGCGTAGTTTGTTTAATTGGTTTTTGGAAATTTACTCAACGGATTTTGAAGAGTCAGCTAATCGGGCGGTTTGAAGCAATAGATGCCATTTAAGATAAACCCATAATTGCCTTGAAGTTGCAATAGCTTTGTAGGTAGTCTTCAAATTATATAAAGCATAAATTGAAGTGAAGGAATTTAAACTAACATATCTACATAATTTAAACTAATTAAATTGATCATATATGTTCCTTTTTAGTCCTTGTATATATAAGTATACATATTACAAATTAGTTAAACATTTATTTTAAGTTGAAGCTGTATATGAGATTTGCTTATTTATATGCCATCTGGCTGTAGGCTGCATCTAATGCGCACTACAGTTGAAGCTAACTAAAATGAACTCTAGTATGCAATTTTTTAGAGCATTAAGGGTGGAAGCTATTAGTTACTTCTCAAATCCAAACCAATAGCTTGGGTTAAACTACACCTCGATAAGTCTCCTTGACTGCGTAACCAATCTGAGCACTTCGATCGCTGTTGGAAACTGGCCAAGCGATATGCGGGCTGCCACATGTTAAGCCGCCAACCCTTTAGGCCTTTCAGTATAAACCGAGTAAGTTGGATGTGTTGCAACGATTTATGATTTGAAAGGAGCGGCCATGCATGCAAATAAGGTCTACTCCTACTCCCAACGCCTAGAGAACTACGCCTACGTTGAAAATAAAATCAAGCATGCGAAGTTCAATATGAAAAGGGGATGCCCACTTAAACGCTTAAGCAGAGCAAATATTAGAAACCACTGCGTGACAGCCAGCTGCCAAAAAGCAACCACATGCGGGGTCTTCCTCTCCTACATTTTCTTTGACAATAGCTTTCTGCATTTTTTCGCCGTTTCCCAATTTGTACCTGCGTCAAATTTTACCATCAAACCGATCTTAGGTATTTTGTCTACTCTCTCTTCCGGTCACATTCTCTTTTCTGGATTGTTCTAAGCCAGTGTCTAGACTAAAACACAGCTGCTTGTCAGCTGCTGTCCTGCATGGCTACCTGCAGTCTTGGCTCTAAAAGGCAGTGTCCTGCCGCAGTTAGCTCAGTCTAGTCGCAGATTTCAAGTGTGCAACACTGTTGACTACTGCAGCTGGGCGACGGAACTTTTTAAAAATATTTCTTTCTGTTTGAAATTGAATAAATCGAAAAGAAGAAACGCAACGTCAACATGTTTCCTAATTTCGCATTGCCGAGCGAAAGTATCGCAGCACAGACCATGGATTTCGATTCGGATTTGATTAGTTGGTCGTGTGTGACAGATGAGAGACTAACGAATGAATATGATGGCGATGATATGGTTATGGCATGGGATTATGAGCAGGTAAAAATATTATATAGGCTTTGTCATAAGATTTTCCATTCAAGAAGGGAATTTCCACATTTCAAATGAAGCATACTGTGCGCTGAAGTAGGTCGTCATAGACCCCATCTAAGATTATTATACCAAAAAATGTGTATATGGTTTTCTCTGAATTCGTTTGTCAGTTTTTTTGTACACAATTTGTGAAAATCAGGTAACAATGTTCAAGTACTACTAGACAAGGACATTCTTAGAGTTTTCTTAAGAAAGAAAGTGAGTGAGAGCGAAAAGAGGCAACGAAGTAGCCTTAGGTGTGCACGTTGCGCTACTGCCATAGCTAATTGATTAGCAGCTTCTTAGGAACATTTAAACTTGGCTAGATATAAAACTTGTTGCTTTCCTTTGCAGTTGGATGCGCAAAGCTGTGCAGCCGCGTCAAAGGAGGAATGCTTCAAGAACCAGCAAGATTTACACAAGACGCTAATGCTGCTAGAGGAAAGTCGTTGCAGCTGCGATAAACTGCAGCATCAGTTGGTTAGCCAATCGTCGGAGTATGCCGAGCGGGAGGCGCAGCAGCTGGCACTACATCGCTGCGAAATCGAGCAAAGTAAGTTGCTTAACTGACCGATTTACCAATCGGTAAACGGCAACTAATGTATTTACTCAATTGCAGTGAAAGAAGAACTCAAAGAGGTGAGCATGCTCAATAAGCAGCGCAGGCAGGAGTACGAGGCTCAACTTGCTGCCAAAGATGAGGAGCACAAGCGCGCCATGGACATCTATCAGAGTGAGATGTGTCGCAAAATGTCATACGGTGCGGAAAAATTGCAGATCGCTGAGGAGCACGTGTTGAAGCTGCAACAGCAGGTGCAACTGCACGAGACCAACGAGCTGGAATTGCACAACAAACTCACGAATATGGAGACTCAATGTGCGCGTCGCCTGAAAGCTGCCACCGAACGGGAAGAAGAACTCAATGATTGCATCAAGTCGCTCACAAAAGAACTGAATGCATTGCGAAGTGAGCATAAGTCAGATGATGAAGATGTTGCGTTCTGGAAGAATAAGAAACGAGAGGTGGAACATATTGTCGAATATATGCGCTCGGAACTGCAAAGTCGTCTTGATGAACAGAAGGCGTTAAACGAAAAGATTGCCAAACTGGAGGCTGATGATGATATGCTGCGCACAGAGCTGGCCTCGAGGAACGACAACAATAAGTGAGTAAAGCAGCAAACCTTTGAGCTAAGCGCAGAGAGAGACAGAGAGAAAAGAGGATGTGCATTACTAACAATTTCATTTTTTCCTTTATCAGCAGAGATTTGCAACGCAGATACGAAAAAGTGGAACATTCGCTGAATCGCTCCTACGCGAAGCAACAAAGCCTATGCACCATCATCGAGGAGCAGGAACTGCAACTGAAGCAACGCTGCAAGCAGTTGCAAATTATTGAGGCTAAACTGCAGGAACCAGCCACGGCGGGTAATAGCAACGGCAGCGTTGGGCTTACAGCTAATGTCGAACACAGTGCAACGCTTGCCGCGTCTTTTGCTAGCAAGGCTGGAAGCATGTATGCCACTCAGAGTGAAACTCCAGCAGCAACGGGCCGTAGATCCGTATCGGGTGGCGATGACATGAACTGGAAGGACGAAGCTGAAAGTCTGCGCTCTGTGCTTGAGCTGAAGCAGAATGAAATCTCAAAGATCAATAAGGAATATGCAGAGATTAAGCGACGCCTCGAAGAGCAGTCAACGATGAACAAAAAGATTTCAAAACTTGAGTCCGATAATGAGCTACTGCGCATGGAGCTGGAGTCCAAGAGCGAGAGCGAAAAGTGAGTTAGTTCGCAACTTTCTTCTCTTTTAGCTTATTTTTCTGAACTAACGTTTTTATTTCCTTTCTTCTGCAGAGAACTGCAACGTCAAATCGAGCAACTTCAGGGCGCGCTTAGCCATTCGAATACGAAGCGTCAACGTTTGAGCTACGACAATGAGGAGCTACAGTATTTGCTGAAGCAACGCTCACAACAGTTGCATCTTGTGGAGGGCAAACTGAAGGAGTACTCCTCGCACGAGAGTTCATTGAATGCGTCGACCAGCAGCTTTAACAATTCGCATCGTGCTTCACTGCTCTCCAATGGCAGCAGCACGGCAATGACCAACAGCACCACCAATTCAAGCGCTGTGGACAATAACTCACCGCCCGCCTCGCCGGTCGTCAAGGGTGTCATCGAGAAGAACGAATCGGTCTCGTGGGTGCTCGAAATGGACGATGAGACACCCGAAGTGGCCGCCTCAAAGATGGTGAAACGTGCCAGTTCGCTGCGCAGCTCAGCCGAACGAAGTCCCACACAGAAGCGTCAGTATTCGCTAAATGCTTCCTGCTCAAACTCAACGAACGGCAGCAACGGCGGCGGCGGCGGCAATGGCAGTGGCTGCAGTAGTGGTGGCAGCACCAATGGTAGCCTGCATGTCGTCGGTCCGAATCCGCTGTCGCAGTCAATGTCCGCCACAGTGATACGCCAACATTCCAGCGATGCCACAATTTCACGCACGCGCTCACAGTCGGTCGTTGGCGGTAGCGGTGGCAAACACAAGGGCAGCGCACACAAAGTGCAGCGTCATCTCTCTAGCGGGGCTGGGGGTGTGGTTGCTAACAATAGCCTACAGATGCCACATTGGAGTGAACCAATGGCGATGAGTTCGCCTTGCAATAATGGCGGTTTGCGTCCACGCACCTCAACCATGAAGCAGCAGCAGCAACAGCAGCAAGCAATTTCAGCAGATCCTAACGAGCTTTTCTGTCGCTCGACGAAGGCAACAAATCTGATCACCTGCGATACTTCTGCGTTGAATAGCGGCGAACGGCTGGACATGCACACGTTTCCCAAGGCGCTTGAGAAATTTCAGCAAATACAAGAGTCTGCCGGTGAGGCCATGGTCTCGGGCACAAACTCCGAGGACGAAAGTTGCTCAGCGTCATCCGATGATCTCGCCAGCTCATCCTCGGCATCGAAACGTTCGACTGGCTCGCTGACGCAGCAGCACCAGCCGTTGAAGCCGGCGAACCACAACAGCTCGCACATGTCCATCGATGAGATGCTGCTGCTCGAACGAGACGCTGCTAGTCCGTCGACACGCACACCCATGGATGTCAGCTGGTCGGAGGATGTGGAGGCCTTTTCAAATGATTCAGCTGCATGACATGACTACCAACAGCTTGGACAATTTTTTGTAACGGATGCTCAAGCAGCAGCCTTCGCAGCTGCCGCAGCCGATTTCGATGCCGATGCCGATGGCGAAGTTGTTGCCATTGATGACATTGACTTGTCGTTGGAGATCGAAGTCGGCATTGAAGTGTACGACGACGAGGAGGAGGAGGAGGAGGATGATGATAGCTTTTAAAGCGACGCTTGTCAAACATGAATGTAGTATATATATATATATGATAATGAAGCACAGCTTGCGACAATTATTTTAATGTGTTAGTTTTGTAATTTAAGAAAAATCGAATAAATGTGAAATTTGAATGCAGTTTTTAACTTGTGAGAGCGCAAATTAAAAACAAAATACAATTAAAAAATTAATTAACCAAAATACACAAATAATTCAAATGAAAATTAAAACATATTCGCTTGATTAAACTAAATATTGTGTAATGCTTCATTATGTTTAGCAAAGAACAACAATATAATGTATATAATAACTAACTATATGCTAGCAACAACAACAAAAAGCGCAGAGCAGAGCAGCAGAGTGTGCAGTTTTACTATTGGAATGTTAAGCAGAAAGAAGAAAGTAAGGAAGCAAGCAAAACCGTCTCTTTGTAAACGTTAAGTGATAGTTATGAGTAAATGGAGCAAAGTTGGGGCGCAGAGCAGACTTGCTGCTGCCCATTATTAAATGAAGCAAGCAAAATGCAAGCTTAAGTTAAAAATATTATTTATAAAATATAAAAAGTGAAAATTCTTATACTAATTGAAGTAAACTTTAATGTAATTTGCAAATATTGTGTGAATTTAGTGATTTATAAAGTTATGCAAAAGTCTAAAATTAATAGAAATGCTATGCAAAAAGAAAAAAAAAAGAAAAAGAAACACTCATAAACAGCACACACACACGCACTAGTTGTCCTTATAAGTGCTGCATATGAAGTAAAACGTCTTTAAAGTGAACTCCTTGCAGCAACAAAACTTCATTTAACTATGCATATGCGTAATTAATTAATTAAGCTTTAATTTAAACAAAAAACCCAATTGCTATTTAGTTAATTTATTATTTAGTTTAAAGTAAACAAAAGTTAAAAATCAAAAGAAAATAAAAGAAAAGGCAAATGTGCATTATTCTTAATTTTAGTTGAAATAAACATTTTTGTTATACGTGTGTAATCTAAATATTTATAATATACAATTAAACAAAAAACACAAAGCAAGGAAAAAATAAATAGATGTAACAACAACAACAACAACAGCATAAATTTAAATAAAAACAGTGGCAAAAATATTTAATAATGTTTTCATGCAGCATTGTCATTAAATGTTAAGCAAATAATGCGTGTTTCACTGTAGCTCAGTTGTAAGCAAACTAATTAAGTAACAGCAGCCAACTAAGCGCAGGTGTAAATTTTTTACAAAGATTGGCATTGACATTGTCACAGGAATTTTGAATGTTATGCGCAGAATGGCATGGACGTTAATTAATGCTTGTTGAAAATCAACAACAACAACTACAACAATAACAACTATAAATAAAACCTTATGTAATTGTTTCAAAAAAAAATTAAAAAAAATTCTGTGTATTACTTTTTAAAAAATTAATTTTTATTTTTGCTGTTCCTGCTTAAATACTTCCAACAGTTTGAATTTTTGTATTTTGCCGGAGGTAGTCTTGGGGAAATCCTTGATCGGATAGACATAACGTGGTACTTTGTAGTGCGCCAGTTTACCCTTGCAGTACTTTTTCAGCTCAGCATTTGTGAAGTTCGCAGGATCGGCATCCTCGTGTAGACGTATAAATGCGCAGAGTTCCTCACCCAGACGTTCATCGGGCACACCAATAACCTGCAAGTGAGTCATCATTATCAGCGAAGCGACAAAGTATATGCTTAGTATAGGCTAACGTGTGCTTCGATGATCTCCGGATGTGCATTGAGGAAATCCTCAATTTCTTTGGGAAAGATGTTCTCACCACCGCGTATGATCATCTCCTTTAGGCGTCCAACAATGCGACCATAGCCGTCCTCTTGCAATACGAACTGATCGCTGGTAATGAGGTATGCGTTGCATTTTTGTTTTTTCTGTATTTTTGTTTTGTGTAATTTCTTATGTCTCACCCAGTTTTCAGCCAACGATCTTCCCCCAGTATTTCCTTGGTCTTTGCCTCATCGCCAAAGTACCCCAACATAATCGAGTAGCCGCGCACACACAGCTCACCCGGCTGGCCAAATGGCACCATGTTGCCCTGCTCATCAACCACTTTGGCCTCGACGTGTTCCATCAGGTGTCCCACTGTGTTCAGCACGACGGGCTCACTGTCGCCTGGCTGCGATTGGAATATAACCGCAGTCGTTTCGGTCAAGCCGAAGACGCTGTGCAACTCGGGCACGCCCAGCACCTGCTTAATGTCGAGTATGAGCTGCGGCGACAGCGGCGCGCCACCTGACACAGCCAACTTGGGCGTCTTCAGTGATGCCTTCAGTTCACGCTGCTTGCGCACCAGATCCACATACATGGTCGGCGTTCCGTGGATGACGGTGCACTTTTCCTGGACTATCGCCTCCAGTGAGGCGGCGGGATTGAAACCGGCTGCGGGCAACACCATTGTGGCTCCTTTCGACATGGCCGCCATGATGGTGATGCCAACGCCAAAAGCATGGAATAACGGCACCTGCACGCAGATACGCTCACCCTCCAGCTGATTGCGAATGCCAATGTGTATGCCATTGTTGACCAAATTATTGTGCGACACCATCGCCGCCTTCGGCTTGCCGGTGGTGCCCGATGTGAATTGCACATTGCAGGGCGCATCGGGTGTAATGGTGTCTTGCAGCTGCGTGAGTGCCGCCGTTTCACTGCTCAGATCCAGCATTTCGTTGAAACTGAAGGCACCCTTCAAGTGACTCTCCGTGTCAATGATGACCGATTTGAGATGCGGAAATTTTGCACTTTTAATGTGTCCTTTTTCGCTGTGCGCCAATTCGGGACAAATGCTGCGCAGGATTTCATAGTAGTTTTGCGATTTAAATGTCTCGGGTGCGATAATAGCTTTGACATTGACCTTCTGCAGGCAGTACTCCACCTCGGGTCCTTGGAATGCAGGATTAATGCCGACCGAAACGAAACCACCGCGTGCAGCGGCCAACATCGAGAGGTACCAGTGCAGATTGTTGGGTGCGTACAGTCCAATGTGGTCGCCACGCTGCAGACCGAGCTTAATGAAACCGGCTGCCAGACGATCCACTTCGGCGATGAGCGCTTTGAAAGTGAGACGCTTTTGCTCGTGACACGATACAATTGCCTCTGTGCTGCCATATTTGGCCACGACTCGTTCCAGCTCCTGGCCGACATTACGATAGACAAGTGGTACTGTCGATACGTGGTGCAGATAACTTTTCGCTTTGGTTGTTGCCGCTTGTGTTGAGAGACTAACGAGAAAAAATTCCATGTTAACAAGATTTCGAAAAAAAAAAAAAAATTAAAAATTTATGACTCCATTATTTTTGGAACGCTGCCTGTAGTCTATAAAGCTATTGTAAACTTAGAAATGAGCGTGGTGCATAATTAAGCCAAATTTTATTGTGGATAATTATGGTTACTAATAGTAATAAAAAATAGGCACAGTAAGGAATTCTTTTTGAGTTAAGTTGCTCATGCAAACATTCTACAGTTTAATAAAAAATACTGTTGCATACTTTATTGCTTGACTAGCTTCTAAATAATAATCATTCTATTTATATACATACTATGTATGTGTATGATGTTACCTTTCCACTGTCACTTGTTATTTATCAATTATTCTTTGTAATTATGAGATAATTAATTTTTTTCATCTTTTATAACCGTAAATAAACAGAAGCAAACGTGCTCATATTACATTTTCAATAATAGCCTTAAATTAATATAGGGAAATTTCTGAAAATGTCATGTGGTGTTTGACAATATTGCAAGTCACTTCACCAATAAATAATTTTACTCTTGGTGAATAAAAACAAAAAAACCAACAAGATATTATATAAAAACTAATAAATAACAATACCCCGTTTTCTACCCTGCCTCGTCTTTTAGCTACTCGTGTTAATTTGTTCGACTGTCGACACTTCAGACGATTGTTTTTGCTATTGTTGTGTGTACTTTGTGATAAAAATGTTATTTGTTTATACAAGATTGTGTGGTTATATATATTCTAGATAATTTAACTAAATGAACATCTATAGTGCTACATTGATCATAGTTCACAAAAAATTTCAATTAATTATTAATATCAAAAAATGTAAAAAAAAATGCATTGCATCAAAAATGGAAGAGCGAGTCATTTTATAAAAAAGTAGGGTATTTGCTGTTTTTCATTATAATATTATTTTAAGTTAATATTTTATTTTTTATCGAAAAGTAGCATACATAAGTGATTACATAAATCTGGTACGTGGATGTTATACGGTATCAACAATAAAAGTGTAAAGCTTATATATATAAAATGAAAGTGATAAAGAATACGATTCTTGATAATCAAAAAGTAAACGAACTAAATGCAAGCACAATAAAGTATCTATAAAATGGAAGGTTATCAATAGCAGATAACGAAGGAGTATTGAACTGTAAGTCGGTGATCGTCGAAATCCTTAATTTGATCAAAGAAATCCTGAGATTAGTATGCAAAACTTCACACCTGAATTACGATTTCTATTTTTGCTAACTCATACTTTTCGTGTGGAGAATCAACGGGGCTGAATGCCGAATGTTTCGCATCAGCAACTTATCGAATCAAGTTTCACCTACACACAAACACACAAACACACACACACATCTGCACACTAACTTAGTGATATAAATAATTATGTATGTCCACATTTAAGCACAAAATCTTTTATAGCCTGCACACGCGCATGAAATGCCAGACTAATCAAATGAACTCAAGTCAAATAACAACAATAACTTTATGAAACTCACTTTACTAATTTGTCAATTTATTTGGCAAATTTTGTGTTTAAGTGGCCTGATCTTGATTTCACATATTCGCAGACTTCCTCTGCACCCTGACAATTGAGATTATGCGCAATTTCAAGTGGCAGAAAGTTAATTTTTTTTTTCTTTTTTGTTGCTTATATGTCGGCGTGGTTCGCTTATATACATTTAGAACTGGTTGTACAATATTGACAGATCTATTAAAGTTTGCATAACTAAGAGACAGGTAATTAGACAGAATAGGTTCCCTCCCCTGGTTAAGGCATATTCTTATAATATTTTAATAATTTTTATCTACGATGTGATAAGTGTATTAAAAAAGACAACGCAGTATGAGACGTACTAATTAGAATTTGGCAACTAAAATTAGACACATTTGTATATAAAAAAGGCATGGAAAAATCCATGTAAGAACCAAGCCATAAGAAGCTGTTAAATAAAATGCAGGCACACAGCTGTGCGACCGGCACTAGCTATTAGCATATGTAAGCTAAACATAAGCTTACATATACACCTGTGTAATATATGTACATACATATATGTATTATATGTTTTTGTTTATACCAAGAGTTAAAACTGTTTTTATTTTTGTTTGTCTGACAACGCACTTCTTACGTAATGCGCGTGTAGCTACAGATTATTATTTTACCCTACCCAATAAATATATATGTAGTACATATTACATTTAAGTTCTCTACAGTCAACTGAGCTTTTGCCTGACTTACGACGCTTGCAGTTATTGCATGCCTTTACATTTGAACACAAACAACACACTGTAACAATAGTATTTTGCATGTCAGCAAATGCACGTTTTTTTTTTTTATATTCGACACAAACCCGCGTAAAATGAAATTATAAGCAGCAGAGTTTGGCACTTGAGCACGCTGCAAGGTTTGCATTATGACTGGCAGTTTACTGTAAATCATTATTTGGCAATTTGTTTTTTAATGTAATGTTCAAAAAAATAGTTCACTACTTTATTAAAATTTTATATAAAAATATAAACACTACAAAATAATATAGAACAGTTGTTTTTTTCGTTATCGCAATAGAGACCAACCGACTGAACGTCTCATCGATTGATACGCTAACGACGTTCTGAACTTGTCTCTGAGTTTTTGAATAAAAAAAAATGAATTCGACACGCGACAACAACTTGAAGAGAAAAGAGCAGAACAAGCGGACGGCAGCTAGTATTCAGCTGTGAGGCGGCAAAAAAAAGTATGCTTGCTGACGAAGTGTTTTTGGCAGTGCGCTCTCAAAACGCTCTGCTGCCGTGCAGTTTTGTTATTACATTCAGCGTTTCTCGCGAGCGCGCGTGCTTCAAATGATATCACAGATATCAGAGCGGGCTGATTGCGCTCTTTTGACCGTTTGTTTTTCATCTGTTTTGTTTTGTTCTGCGCTTTTGTTTTGCTCAATATTTCGAAGGCCCGTTTTCAAGATGCCGTGTATATCCCGAGAACACGTATGAACCGTATCGTCGAATAAAGCGGGTCGAACCGGTATTTGCGTTATTTCATGCAGCATGGCAGCGCCGAGTTTTGTATTGCGAATAAAGAATTTGAGACTACTTTGTTACCGGCATTCAACTCCGCATATGGCACAAAGATGAACTCACTTCGAGCGCAATATTCGTGCAATAGGTATAAAGTTGCAAATTGTATTTGGCACAATGGCCTTGAGGCTGAGCTGCGATGTGTAAAGATTTGGTGTCGTTACAAAATGGCGGAGTGCTGTCAAGTACCACGACGCGTAACATGCGAAACTGATCTTTTATAAAGTTCTGTACGATGCCAGCGTTAAATGTCACATTCTGTTTGGGGATCAATTTCCCCTTGAATTTCGCGACGATCTTGTGAGGTGTGCTGAGTTCTGAATTGGCTTTTCGTCTGATTGACGTAGCCAGGCTTGTCTGCGATCGATTTAAACGCGACGTAACTCTGCAGCGGATTGACGATTGCCATGCGGTTCTCATCAATTTCGTCGAATATATTTTCCAGCTCGTCATTGTCGCTCGACTCCTTGCCGATTAGGCAGTTTGCTGCCATTGCAATTTCGTTCACTTTGGTTACAAATTTTGAAACAGCCAATTGACAGAAACGCCGAAAATTCAAAACTTTATTGGCAGCTAATTTTGACAAGAGTTACAAAGTGTGGAACAGCTTTAAGTCGACTCGGCTCCTTTGCGTTGCTTTGGGGGCAGATAAGCCATTAGCGCTTGTATGGAAGTACTCAGTTTTGGCTTTTTCTTCTCAGGCTTTATGGTAAAGCTGTTGATGTCATAAACAGTGACGCTGTCCAGCTCACGATCCTCTGCATCGAAATGCAGCTGAAGGTCACCCATCTTGTGCTGACGCCGGCAGTTTTGTTTATCTATTCTGCATTTGCAATCCACCCGCGCCTGACCCATTTCGTACAAAAACAAAGCGCTCAGCTCGATATTCCGCAAATAAAGCTGCTCCGGCATCGATTCATTCGCTGCACACGGACTTTGTGACATCGCTGCATAGGGCAAGAGTAGCACGTCGGCAGTGCAGCATCTGTAGAGTGGATGCGCTGTCTGCCCGCAAAAATTGATGTGTGCGCCAACGTCGGCCTTAACGCCATGCGCTGCCTCCAATGCCTTCAATGCGGCTGCCACACAAAACGTCTTGGGTGGCGTATAACGCGGCGAAGCACTGTCCAGCACACGCAGCCGCATTTCATTCGTTGTGCCTAGGCTGCGTTGCACACTGCGCAGATAGTCGGCGACCAAGAACTTCACATCTCGCACAGTCTGATCGGCGACGAGCTTTATGGAAAATTGAGCTGACACTTGGTCAGATGTGGCATCGGCTCTGATGCCGTGCATGCTCAGACTTGGCAGGCACCAACGTTGCTTCAGCATTTCCTGTTTTGAGTTTTCATGAGGTATTCTTTGCACCTTTAAGAGCTTCTTGTAGTCATGTATGCTGCACTCTGCGCCAGCCAACTTCATCCAGTCACTCGCGTTCATGTCGTACACATGCCGTTCGATGTTGGGTATGCGTATGCGATTCCTGGCATCTAGAAGTGAATTCATCATAAGACAAAGATCCGTCAGGGGTTCATGTGGAAGTGTTGCAGCGTCAGGATATGTTGACTGTCGAGTGGAATTAGCGGCAGGCCGCAGAACTTCGAGGTTAAAGTATATAAAACCTGGCTGACTAAGTGTGAGTAGCGGCTGCGCTGGATTTAGCCAGGAGTTCGTGTATATCACCAGACAATCGACTTCTTCTAAGAACTCTCGTAAATGCGAATGATGTCTGCTCAAGTCCTCGCTTTGCTTGTAATGCATCGCTTCGATTACAAACTTAATATTCACGGGCACAGTGTTGGCCTCTCGTTTCCAAGCCGTAATGGCTTCCAGCCAGGTAAGCAGTGGTCCCTTGCCCGCAGTGATGCCGCGCCCAAAGAGCATGCCATTCTTAAACTGCAGTTTAAAAGGATCTTCTTGCTCGCGCACATTGGACACATCATGCACATGCGGCACATCCAAATAGCCATAGATGAGCACAGTGGGTTTGTACGGAGCTGAGAAGTGTGTTGCCAAGATCGCTTCCTGTTCATTGTGCATTTTGCCAGCAGCATGACCAGTTCCACTTGTTGCCAGTGGCAAATGCTCGACCTCGAAATCCAATTCACGCAGAATGGCACTTGTGCGTTGTATTATTTGCTTTGTCTGCGACCAATAGGCTTCATCCGTCGATATTGATTTTATGGCTACGAATTGTGCAAGGTTTTCCAATTGCTCATCGTTTTGAGCTCTTATTCCTGAGAGTACCTGATGGAGTTCATATGACGTGGCACACGATTGCTTCTCGAGCGGCAGATGCATTACACATTGCTGCGGATGGCAGCGGCATGTCCTCTTGTCAAATACTTTAAATGTGTACGGCTTCTTATTTTGCACAAGCATTTTAGACGTTGACCCAATAAAGAAACGAAACTGGCATCATTTGAAATCCGGACGTCCTTCTTAACCCTTTAATAATCGTAATTTCTTCCAAGACAATAAATGCAAAGCAATAACGTATGATAATGAGAATGAGGAATCGGAATGGGAACGACATTGACCTTGAAGCAGTTGCTGTGCAAATTACGGCTCATTTGCTATTTACGGATGCACTCGAGTTGATTGGAGTGAGCCATTCCGTTTTAAGCTTCGGACAGCGTAGCGGACATGAGAATTTCTTTTTAACTGAATTGTTTGGCTGCTTATCTGAGCTTTTGCGAAGCCTCAGAAAACCGCGCCAGAAGCGTCGCTTCCTTGGCGTTCTCGTTGTGTTATCGACGTCTTCAGCAGCATCTTTAGCAAAGCCTTGTCTAAGACAGTAATCTTTTAGCATGGGGCACTTGCAGATAACCGGTATGCACGAGATTTCGTGCAGCATCACAGCTGCCAATTTTATGTTTTTTATGTACAGTTTCTCGCTTATCGATTCATTGGACTGTCGATTGCGTGCGTCGATATGCGCAAAGGGCAACAGAACAATGTCCTTGTTGGTATATTCAGTCAGCATATGTGCGATAGGCAGATGGAGGCAAATGTCGGTGGCAAGGAAGGGCTCAGTAGCGTGTGTGCGTCTCATGGCGTTAATGGCCGCTTCCATGCACGGTGCTCGCGCATCCATCGTGTAGGGATTCGTGCTACTCAAGACTAGCAAATTGAATTCATTCTTCGAATTTAAGTGCTCAAATTCATCCGTCAGATGTTCGGACACCGTTGCTATGACGGTTTCAACGATCTGATTGGGCACCAATTTTATTGAGAATCGAGCTGTCACTTTGCCTGGTATAACCGAACGCCAGCCGCTACCGCTGTAGGCACCTTCAATGCCATGCATGGTCAGAGAGGGCTTACACCAGCGATGCTCCAAGATGTTCACCTTGGAGATCTCATGCGGCAACTTGCGTACATGCAGCTGCTCTTTGTAGTCATATAGATTAAAATTGGCCGCTTCGAGTAACTTCCACTCTTCAGCAGTTAATGGCGCCACGTCCTTTTCTATATAGGGTATAAGCATTTTGCCGTTTTTGTCCACTAGTCGGTTCATTAGGTGACACAGATCGGTCATGGCCTCGTATACCAAGCCGCCGGCCGTAGCTGTGTCCAAATCAAAATTAGCACTTTTGATTTCGGCCCCGAAATGTACGAAGCCGCTGAGACTGCAATGCAAAACCGGCAGTTCATCGCTTAGCCACGAGTTTACAAACATTAAAATAACATCGACATCCTTGAAAAAGTCACTTTCGCTGAGCATTAGCTCTTCCAGTCCTTGGCTATTGCACTCATGTTTGGCTTCAATTATGAGTTTCACATTCACCGGCAGATCCTCGGTAGTCTTTTGCCAAGCATCGATCGCATGCAACCAGCAAAGCAGCGGTCCTTTGCCGGCTGTCAGACCACGTCCGTATAGAACGCCATTGCTAGAAGTCATATGGAATGGATCGTTTAGCCAACCGTCACTCTTTTGCGCAGGATACACATCCAAGTAGCCATAGATTAGTACTGTGTTTTTCTTGGGCGAGGAGAAGTACGATGCAAAAATCACATCCTCCGTTGCGACATTAGTCGATTTGATGTGGTGCTCATTGGGGTCATGCAACTCCGCGACTGTAAATTTAAGGTATTCCAAATAGTTCTTGGTCATTTCGAGAATGCGCTTCGTTTCGTTTGAGCACTCTGGCTTCATCGAAATGGACTTGATGAGAACAAAGTCCTCCAGATGTGCCTTGATGTCATCAACACTGTGATTAATGGTTACCAAGACCGGCGTGATGTCAACATTCTCCCTGTTCTCCCTCTCTGCAATAGGTTTGCGTCCATAACATTTTGCTTGGTTGCAATCACAATGAAGCTCCGAGTCAAGGAATATATTCCTGCTGCTCTCTGCTTTCAGATCTGTTGTCTCTTCTTTTTTCACATTTTTTTTAAGCAAGACGAGTTTGCTTACTTTGTCTGATTCTTGCTCAAAGCGCTCTTCTTTTTCCAGTTTAGTTTTTGATTGTTGGTATAACTGATCCGTAGTTGAAGTGAGTGCGGATGTCAACAAGATGGCTTGGCTTTTGAGATTCAGCATTTGTGCAGATTTTATTGACATGGAGCTTCGGTTTTTCTTATTTAACGCTTGTTTGGAGGTCGTTGGAAGTTCATCAAGGAAATGTACTTGCTTCGAAAAGACTTCTTTGGCGCAACTAACAGGCTCAGAGTTAATGATTTCAGAATTCTCATCGTCGAAGATTTTAAAAATTGAAGGCCCAGTTTTCTTGACTTTACTAATCATTTTTAGCTATTAACTTCATCATTGATGCATTGACATCTGCATATGAAATTTGATGTTAAAATTTTGTAGTTGAGACAAAAAAGGCAAAGTAAAGTAGAAATACTTAGTTGAGTAAGAATTTACTGATGTTGTTGTGTGTACGATGGGTATTTTTGAGTTTCAAATTTTGTATTTAAATTCCAATAACTTGGCCATTTATTTCTCTTGGCAGTATAAGAACATAAAAAAAAAAATACAAAAAAAAATTACCAATAAACAAAAAATATCTATGGACGCAATAACAATTTCCATTTCAATTGTTAATAATTAGTACAAATAATAATAATTTTTGTTAACTTAACCTGACTAAAAATAATGTAGAAATTTTAAGTATTTTATAAATATGTTAAGCATCTCATCTGAGATCTTACTTAATGACAAAGAAGATCTACTTGCTGCTGGCACTTCACTTTGGCCTGAGCTTGCTTGTTTTTTAGAGGTATTCTGAGCTTTTCAAGGCTGACTTAGAACAGCACATTTTATGCTTGTAGGTTGCCTTGAAAAATAACATCTTATCGGAATATACTATTTTTAGTTTGAAAGTAAACATTAAGAAACCGAAGAAATGAGAGGATTTCGGTGTATGTTAAAAAAACAAAGTTTAAGCAATCAAAAAGTCGCTAATTGCGATTTTATGATTCCATATTTGTTAATTTTTATAATTTTGGTTATGCTTATTTTTATCAATTTTCTCGAAGTTTTTTGTACAATTTTTTTGCTTTGTAAGTTCAATGCTGTTTATAAAACTCTCTTCGAAACATAATGCTGATAAAACTGTGCGTGTGGCTATGCTCAGCGATCGGGTGCGAGCGCCGGGTTCTTAGAGTAAATAAACTTAGCATACTCTACTTGGTCTAGTCGCAAGTCGGCCGCGGCCAAATGCACAACAAAGTCGAGAGACAAAGTTAAACGAGAAATAATTTCAACGAAAATGATTCGGCAAGTTTGGAAGATAAACACAAACGTGATATTACGCAGCTTAAGACGCAGGTAAGGGCTGGGAGCTGGGTGCTGAGTGGTCGGAAGTGACATGCTAAACACGATTTCAATGGAATGTTGTTGTACAGTTATGCTGGGCGTGCTTATCTACAACGAGTGGGTGAGCAACCTTTGGCCTACCGCAATCTAAGCGAGCAGATAAAGCGTGCTGTGGACAAATATGGCAAACGCACTGCGTTGATTTCCGTAGAGGAAGCACAAAGTTTGACATTTGAGGAGGCACACGATGAAGCGCAAAGTTTGGCATTGCGTCTGCATGAGCTGGGGCTGCCACAGGGTGCGCATGTGGCCATCTGGGCGCCGAATACTCGGCAATGGTACATCACTTGCTTGGCTGCCGCCTTAGGCGGCTACACTTTGGTTTGCCTAAATCCCGCACTGCAGGCCGCCGAACTCAGCTACGTGCTGAACAAGGCCAACGTGCAAGCCTTGATAACGATGACTGCCTATGGCCGGCTGAATTTCTACGGCATTCTCAGCAGCATGCTGCCCCACGGCTGCGACGAGCAGCGGCAGGTTTCGGCTGAGGCAGTGCCCGCACTGCGTTGGGTGCTTTTGAACGGCGACCAACCGAGTAAACTGTATCTCGACTATAAGGAATGCCTAAATCGATCTGCGACAGCGCACACGTCATTGGCTGAACGTGTGTTGGAGATTGCGCCCGAGTCCCCTTGCAATATACAGTTCACATCGGGCACCACAGGCCAACCCAAGGCGGCGCTGCTCACACACTTTGCCTGGGTCAATCTGTGCCGTCATTTCGGACCCGTGCTGAATATCGATAAGGGGGGTGAGAAACGCATTTGCCTGACGGTGCCGATGTTTCATGTCATAGGCTTGGGCTTTTTGTTTGCTGCCTTGGAATTTGGCAACACTTTGGTGCTGCCGAGTGCCATTTTCAATGCCGCTCAGGCTTTGGCTGCCATTGAGCGGGAGTCGTGTCATCTGGTGGTGGGCACTCCCACAATGTATGTCGATTTGCTGGAACAACAGCAACGGCTTCAGAAGAATGTCAGCAGTTTGGAAACGGCTTTGGTGGCCGGTGCTGCCTGCTCACCGGAGATTTATCAAAAGGTTAAGTCGGTCTTCGGTGTTAGCCATATGCGCATTGCATATGGGCAGTCGGAGACGACGGGCGGCATAATGTCCACAGACAGCAGCGAAGCGGAGCAGGCGGAAATGCAGAGTGTGGGCAAACTGCTGCCGCACAGTGAAGCCAAAGTGATAAATGCGCAGGGTGAGACAGTCGCATTTGGCGAGCCCGGCGAGTTGTGTCTGCGTGGCTACTTCAATATGCAGGGCTACTATGATGATGAGCTGAGTACAAGGGCAGCCCTCGATGCCAACGGCTGGCTGAGAACGGGGTAAGTTATTTGACTGAAGCACTCTGCACGCATTAAATACCTTTTCTATTATACAATATTAGCGATGAATTCATTTTGCAATCAAATGGCCTGGCAAGCATCGTTGGACGCAAGAAGGAAATGATCATACGTGGCGGTGAGAATATATTTCCCAAGGAATTGGAGCAGTTCTTTGAAACACATGCAGATGTTCTGGAAGCACAAGTATGTACCGAAGCCTGACATCCTTACTGACACTTATGTAACATGTTTGTTTACCAGGTGATAGGTGTGCCCGACGCACGCTTGGGCGAAGAGGTCTGCGCCTTTTTGCGCCTGAAAGCCAATGCGCAACGGTTGACAGCCGCAGACGTGCGCAGCTATTGCAAAGGCAAGCTGGCGCATTTCAAAGTGCCACGCTACGTGCGCTTCGTCGAAGATTTCCCAAAGACAGCCACAGGCAAAGTGCAGAAATTCAAATTGTTAGAATTATTTAAGGCGGAGCCATAAGTTGATATACTTGCATATGTGTGCGTAAGTATGTATCAGCATTTACTTAATAAAATTTGCATGTCTAACCAAATGCGTTGTTTGAATCAACTCAAATTAAAAGCTCAAGAGAAATTAAGGCTTATTGAAGTTTCCTATGCAGACGCAGTCAGCTCAATGCAAGTGAGCGAATAAGCATGTGGAGAGCGCAGCAACTACGGGGTCAAATACGGTGTAAAAGAGCAAAACTCTGCACTAAGTGCAATGTGTAGCAAGTATTTCCAAAGAGCACATTAAGAAAACCTAACAAGTGCAGTGCGGAGCTGCCGTTGCTAAGCAATGTTTCTGGCTTATTATGCGGCTCTAAGTAAACAATGAATCTGATTTTTGTTTACAATCAAATAAGCAAAAGTTGAACCCACAGCTGTGCAGTCACTCAATGCTGAGAAAAGCGCAACATGAACACATGATCTTTGTGTATAAATTTAATCAAACAAACATTTATTTGTAAATAAAGTGTAAAATCAATCGAGTTTCGGAAAATGAACTTTAAAGCGAAGTTTAAAAAGAATAACACATAATGGTCGAATATATTATATAGCTAATAGCTACGAGTATTATAGGGAAGTTACATATTTTGTAGGCTATATAGACTTATGATAATAAAGATATTTGTAACTTTGTTCCGGACATTAGCAAATGTTCTAGCAACTGGTATATATGTAAGTTAACTTCTTGGCAATATAATCTAAAATGTTGTGTCTTAGTCCGTGTCTACTGTTCTGCTCATTGCTGTTTCCCCCCCTAGGGCGGGCACTATTTGATACTGTAACAGAATTATTTCTGGCGAACTGAGAATATTCATCAAGTAAATATAATATTTTCGTTTGGATAGTAATAGATCTTGATGGTGTTAGAAAATTGAACTAAACTCCAACCTCGCGATTATTAGGTTTTAATTTGTCAACCAACAAAAAAAAAAAAAATAAAAAACAAATTATTTAAAACTGCGAAGGAAACTTAATGAGCCAGTCTATGATTTAACACAAACTTTTGCATGAGTGTTGTGCATACACATATACAAACTCAAACTTGTATGTATGTCAGTTGTGCAAACGAAATTTCCTTTGATTCATTAAATTGAACAACCTTTAGCCTTAAGTTTTGTGCTTCTGTCAGATATTTATGCATATACAATGTTTTGCCGGTCAACATCAAGAGCCACAAAACAAAAACAAAAACAGAAACAATCAACTTAAAGAAAATAAAAGCAAAATCACGCTTAACTTCAGCGTATGCACACGCAAGCAGAATGTTTCGCGCCAAAAAGTATGCCATGCGCGTGAATGGATCCCCCAACACACACAGCGAATGCCTGAATCAACAATTGTAAACAAAATCTTGCGACTTCTTCTTCTTCTTCTTCGGCTTGTTCGTTAAGCTGCGCAGCTGCAGCACAGCTAAACGCTTTCGTCAGGTTGCTAGGGCTACCTGCGGGGTCGCATATCCGTCTTAGACTTGGCTGCGAGGCAAGCAACTTGAAAAATTTGGCACACAAAATCAGAAAGTCGCAGACGCTCGTGGCAAACGGTTGCTTTTGAAATTAAGCGCGGATAAATGCAATCGCAACGCTGAAAATTTAAATAAGAAAAAGAGAAATACAAAAAAAAAAAAAACAAAGGAACTATCAAAGCACACATACAATTAGCAATCGAGGGGAAAAACCAACTAACTCGCACCTGTGTGTGTGTGCGAGCGTCTGTGTATGCTGTGAGTGTGCGTGCATGTGTGTGTGTGTGTGAGTGTAGCTAAAGGGAAACGTGAAGAAAGCAAGTGTGGAAAGTGTAATAGGAAACGGATGTGGCGCTGGTGCTTGTGCTGGTGCTGTTGGCGCTTGGAGTAGGAAGAAGACGAAGAAGAAGAAGAAGACATAGTTTGTAGTTTGTAAGTGGGTTGCATTCTGCCAAGCAATGAAAACGTGAAACGAATACGCGAACAAGGAAGAAATGTTTATTGGCATGTTGGCGAGTGTTGCCAAAGAAAATGCAAATCGCTAACAAATGCGAAAAGGAATTCATATTTTTCTGTTGCAGTAGGATTTTCAAAACACTAAGCAAACGAACTAAAAATGCACGGACCGCACATTATGTGTGCTCAGCATTTAGCATTTGTTTAAACAACGCGAATCGATAAAATGCCAGCGACTCATCACTGAAGTTACTCAAATTTAAAGAATTATTCAAGTGTAAACGCAGCAAAACATTTCATTCCTATTGTGTAATCGCGTACTCTGGCCATGTGAATGCAAATTGAATTTGTGCTAAACAACTGAAAGCCAAACGACATTAAACAACAAACAAATTCACTAAACTAAACAAAAGACCGAGAAAACCGAAAAAAAAAAAAACAAAAGAAAAATGCATTTACAAAGCAACTGACATTTAGCCGCAGCAGAATTGTTACAGTCCGAGCGTGAGATATGTCACAGCCGATCAGACGCGGTGGGCGTGGCGGCGGCACCGGCGTCGGTCGCAAGACGCCCTCATCGCTGACAGGCGGCGGCACTGGCAACACGCCCGACGACTCGGCGGCGCCCAGCGAACGCGCCACGCCAGCCAGCAAAGCGGACTCCGATCCCAAGGACGACAGCTCCAGCAATGGCGACAAAAAGGAAATCGACGGCTTTCCCGCGCCAAAGCCACCCAGCGCGGGCGCCTCAATACGCGATACGGCCAACAAAGTCCTGGCGCTCGCCATGAAAAGCGAATGGACGCCCATCGAGGCCGAGCTGAAGAAACTGGAGAAATATGTGGCCAATGTGGGCGAGGATGGCAATCACATACCCCTCGCTGGTGTGCTGGATCTGGTAAGTCGCACAGATATTTAAATATAGAAAACAAGTGAGCGAACAAGTGAGAAAGTGTGCAAAAATATGCAAACATATTTTTAGTTTTTAGTTTTTTGTTTTTTTTTTCTTTGCTTTTGTAAAATCAATTTTGTGTAAAGTGTAGAAAAAAAGGAACAAAGGGAAAAAAAAAAAATTATACACGTAGCGTAAATAAATCCAAGTCCAACCAAGGCAGCACAATATACGTAAGGTGCTCAAGTGTACAACTGAAAGCGTTTGCGTCTCCCTTATCAACAGAGTTGTTGTAATTTTGTTGTTTACTCGACAAAATAACGACACAGCTCCAGCGCACTGTGCCCATGGTGTATCGCATTACACCAAACGATTTTCGCCTTCTTTACGCCTTTTTCGGCTGCCAAGGCAATTTCTCCACATTTATTTACATATTTGTTTCATTTTCTTTGTTTTTTTTTTCTGTTCGTTTTTTTTTTTAGCTTTTTTTGGTTTTTTGATTTTTTATTTATTTGTTTCCAATGCATTCCGCTTTGTTTGTTTGCTGTTCTGTACCGTATTTGGCGGGTTCTCATGTGCGCGCATTTGTTCGTGTCAGTTCGTTTGTTTGTTGTTTGCTGTTTGCTGTTTGCCTTCATATTTGGCGGCATTTCCGTTTCCAGCCACAAGTTGCGGTGACTACCGATACAAAAAACTCATAAAGCACAAATCGAAGGTTTCAATTTAACATAAAAAGAAGCGAAGAGTATCGAAAACTACACTAACAAAGTCGTTGACATAAAACCAGCCAAGAAAAGAAAAACTATATAAAATGGCCATAAAAACATTGAAAATAGGCAAGCGAACGCGTTAAGGGGTTAGAAAGGGTAAATGCTTTTGTTTGGCAATTGCTTTCTTTTTTTTTTTGATTTTTAGAAATTTACTTTCATAAATGCAATGCAAATTAATCATTTGCATGTAGTTAATTTGAAGTAATTTGAAATGAAAGACACTTAAAACTATGGGAATGCTCCGACATCCTTGTTTGGCATCACACATTACGCAGAACTTTGTGACGATATGCGAGATGGTCCCTGTATCATTGGATAGTCTGTGTTTCATAAACATGATAACCTTTTTTTGAAATAAAGTTATTAAGAGTACATCTTTATGTTATGAGCATTAAATTAAAATTAATGAAATTAACTAACAATTAAAACGATGACTGACGAATCTATTCTTGATAACTAAGAAGTTGTTTTAGTTGTTAATCGTTTAGTTTATTTACTTTTAGCTTATTCAGTGAAATCAAGCTAGCGATATTAGCTTAATCACAATATTTCGAAAGTGAACCGCCCGCAATTCAAGAATTGGCTATACTTTTAGACAAATGAATGTAGACATAGAACACCTTACAAATAACATAGGATTTGTAAGCAATGTACATCAAAGATTCCACTTGAGTCGTTGACTTGATGAAAAGGCTGTCATTGCATTCAACATCAAAGTGTAATCCCATTAAACCTCAGCCTCTGCTGCTCATCATTTGTTTACTAAAGGATAATCAGCAATTGTTTCTAAGAATATCATGCATTGCCTTGTGTTTGAGTCAATAGTCAGCTGATTATTTTACAAAATAAAACTTCAAAGTTAATGAGGTAACTAGAAAAGAATTAAAGAAACGTAAATGAGTCTCAGTTCTTAAAATTTATGTGTGAAAATGCATATTCGTATATTATCGTAAGGAAATTTTTAAAAAGGAATAATGGGTATTTCCAATTTCTTATATTTTAATTTATTTTATTATTATAAACAATTTATACTTTTATTAATAATGAATACATAACTAATATAAAGATTCTTTGAATATTTACAGAACACTGGCATGACACCGCTCATGTATGCCACCAAAGACAATAAGACCGCCATTATGGAGCGCATGATTGAGCTAGGTGCTGATGTGGGCGCCAGGAATAATGTAAGTAAAGTAAAGCGTTTTTTATTTTTCCTCAGCATAGAAACCAAACATATAAACATATTGTATTAAAAATATACGTCAGCTGAATTTAAGCACAAAACAAAATAAGCAAAAACAAGAACACCAGAACAGAAGAAGAAGAAGAAGAAGAAGAAGAAGAAGAGAGTAAGAATTATAGCAAAGGCGACTGAAATTGTGTCAAATCAATAAAAATGGCATAATTAAATCTTAAAGTGCGTGGGTGCCGAATGTGCGAACAATGGCTGCTAGGGGTCAACTGCTACAGACTTGGCCCCAAACGTTTGTGCGCAAGCAGAGAAACAAAGACCGAAAAAAAACAAACAAGAAAAAACAGCTTAAAGTGCGGTTCATTGGCAAATAGGAAGTGAATCCAGCACGCAACAAACGTCGACGCAACGAAAATTGCCCATTGGGAGCATTTGGCTGCGTGCGGCAGCCATGGGATATCATAATCAGCGATTTTCCACTTTCCGATTTAAGCGCACTTTGCACGTGAATGTGTGTGTGTGTGTGCAGTGAGTGTGTGTGTGGATGTGTGTACTTTGGCATGGTTTAGCATAGAAAAACTAAAACAGAAATAGAAGAAGAAGAAGAAGAAGAGTGTAAAACTGCTGTGCGGCTGTGGCGTTCAAATTAATAACAACGTTGAGTTTTATTTTTAGTCTTTGACTGTGGAAATTAATATGAGAGAGCGGCCAGGCCGTTATATAAACCAAGTTATATGCGCCGGCCGGTGTGCCACGTTTTATATTTGCTTGCCCATTACAGCAAATTATATAAAATTTTGCAACAAAGTTGACAAATATTCTCAAAAGTGTTGCTCACATCTGCACCTGAGCTACGACGTTAACATCATATAAGTCACCAGCAGCGCTGTGTTTGAATTTGACGTTTTAACGCAAAAGTGCTCAGATTTTATCTTTTAATAGTGAAGTCTACAATGGCAATGCCCATAATCGTATACTCAAAGTATAGGATAGCTTACATGGCCGCAACACTTTGCAGGTGCTTAGCATTGTCAATCAAATAAGGCACAATTGACTGTAACCCCACCAGGCGGCTCACAGATTCAAAGTATATATTTTCAACTCCAATATTATGTCAACTGTGCTGCATTGCAATTTGCCACAAATCAAAAGTTGCCTGCAATCATAACAAATAATTTACAGATTTTGTGGCGAAACGAAATCCTTGACCTAATTGCCCAAGTACTGAGCTAACAAATTCAAATGAAAATTGGAGTACGAAATAGAAATTACCAAAACAAACAGCGCCAAAATTTCGTATGCCCGAAAAGCAAAACTCAAGAAATACCCATACGAATGTGGGCAATTCACACACACATACACACACACATACACTCACACATGCACACGAAAGTGCTTTGCGTGAAAATGGTCAAGTGAGGCAATGAAATTATATAAGTGAAATTGTATGTAATGGCAAATATGTGAAAAATTGTATGTAAATTATATAAGCATGGCTCAGTAGTGGCTGCCACAAATGAAAATGCGAAATGTGATAGGAGGACAAACCATAGCATAGCAACAGCAACAGTAAGAGCAGCAGCAGCAGCAGCAGTACAGCTGAAGTAGATTGATGACTGCGTTAATGCTTATGTCATTAGCATGGTAACTTTATCACTCGCAGATACTCACACATAATTGTGCCGTGTGCTGTTGTGCGTCACATTGTCGCTGTCTCACAATTTGGCTGGGTGTGTTATACAATTTTAAATTGCATAATTACATAATTCAAGTTGCGGCCTCTGCGTTGGCAATGACAATGACAGACAATTAAGCAAGCTTCTGGAAACAGGTGCGGCGTGTCCTGCATGGCATGTACACATGACTTAAGACAATTTGTAATGCGGCGCAACTCCTTTTTGCAACTCGAAAGCTAATTAATCAAGTTGCTAAAACATTTCTTACACTGTCAGCTGCCGCCGCTGACCTTTGTACTTTGTATTTAGCAAGTGTGCACGTCATTAACAGTTATAAAAATAAATTAAAAACAAGAACACACATAAAATGTAGCACTGCACACACATGACGTCCAATAAAAGGCCAGCACACATGTGCGCCAATTGCGAAAGAAGGGGGTTGAGCCTGAGCCTGAGCCTGTGCCACTTCCGTTTGGCTTTTATGGCCAATAGCGCATGGCCATCATTAATATGCAATTTTAATTAAAAGTGACTTGAATGTTATTTCGGCGCTTTGCCTATTTTTCGCACGCTCTAATAACGGAAGTCAAACAGTTTTAGGCATATGATTACGATGATGTTGTGCTTTTCATTGCACTGACTCCGTAGCTCACGGCATAGCAAGGCATGGCATGGCCTGGCTTTTGGCTTATGGCTTGTGGCTTATGGCTTTGTGCTGTGCTTTGTGCGTTCAGGCGTAATGACAGCGTGAATATTCTTATGGCAAACGCGTTAACGTAATTTTTCAGCACAGTGGGCAGCTGCTTTTTGCAGCTCATTGTCGATTTATCAAAGCTGTGCTAAGGACAAATACCGCCAGCTTAATGTGTGTTGACATGCGCGCTTTATTATGCTTAGCAGCGGCGAGTAATAGGAAAAAAAAAGAAGAAAGAAAAACAAAGCATAAATAAATAAACAAACCAAAAAAGGCGCGTGTATCAAATGTAAGTAATTTATTTTTGCTTATTTTGCATATCATTTTAAAAGTGTCACATTTAATCTTAAATTAAAGTAATTGCACACATGCAATGTGTCGACAGCAAGTTGCTGCTCCTTGCTACCAAGGCTCACAGTAACACAGTCATATACTCTGCATGTCAGCAGCACTAAACCGTGCTGTGGCGTGTACGCAGTCGTAGTGTGTGTGTGTGTGTGTGTTTGTGTTTGATTTGCTAAGCGTTTTCCTACAATTTGCGCTTGAGTTTGCACTTCTTCTGTGTCATATAAGGTTTTAATTATTTTATAGCATACTTTTTGGGGCGCGGTTGAGTTTTGCGTAATTGCAGATGACTTCACTTCCGTTGAGATGAAGTCACTATTCGTGTGTGATTTAATTGAAAAGTAGTGCTTAGCATGAAGTGTCATTAGTCGTAAGGTGTGTCCTTCACGCTTGCTGACATTTAAAATTGTGACTTGCTTAAATTCACTTTAAGTAATTGTAGGCTAAAAACAAACAAAAAAAAAAATAATAAAAAAATAAAATATAGCCCAGCCCTACAGGCCAATGAACTGTGTACGAGCCAATGGCATAAGTAGCTGCACTAACGACTGTTGATATATGCAACTTATGCTCTTGCTGTAGCCAATCTCAACGTCTTCGCTTACGTCGTAGCTGGCCGCCAATACAAATTGTAAATAAATCTACACTACACAGTTTATAACTGTAAGTGGGTCATCAGCATACCCATATACGTTAAATTCAAGTAAGCAAATGAAGACGACGACGTTGGCGATAGCGATGACGACGACGACGCCTTCAAAGAAAATAAAAACACAGTAAAAAATAAATGCGCTGGAAAATTTTGCGCTTCCGTTTTTGTTTTGTTTCCGGTGCTTTGTTTTTGTTTTTATTTTGCATGGCGCTGCGACCTTACGCCGCATACTTTTTGTTGCCGTTGTTTTTTGTTGTTTGTTGTAGCTTGTTGTTGTTGCCGTTGCGTTCGTAGCCTAATGCTAAGCACCTATAACAATAAACCGAGTGAAATATTATCTGTCTGCTGTCTGCATGGCTCAGTTTCGCCTCTGGCATGCCTATGCATACGTTTTTGACCAGTTAAGCCTTTTCTCAAGTTTTTTTCTGTGCATTTTAAAATAAATTCAACCATTTTAGCATTTTAGGCTGCGCGCAACACAAGTGACGCAGACATAAATCACTTATTTAACTTGGCACAGGTGTCTGGCTGACCAACTGGCAGCAGGCTGACTTGTGCGCACATATGTAAAGCCACACACAGTCACAGGCACAGTCAATTTAACTAAACAGCTTTAATGCCCAAAACTGAAGTACAAAAGACGCCAGCGCCACTGTAGTGTGCGGTATGCCATGCCTGTGCCACATTGGTCGCCAATATTAGCAAACTCACTTCCGTTTTGCCCACAAACAAAAAGGTATAAATTAAACGAAAGTGAAATAATGTACGAGTAGAACAAAACAAAGCCAAGCGCACAAAAATAGGCAAGCAAATAAACTACAAAAAACAAAAACAATAAAAATAAACACACACTGAAACTAAAAGAAAAAGCAAAAGAAAAACAGCAACATTAAACAAATGCAAAGGCAAAGAAAAAGAAAAAGGCAACGTAGGCGAAGCAACTAAAGCGATTAAACAGCAGCAGCAAAGCACAACAGTAAACTCACATACACGTATGTGTAACAGGATAACGGGAATCATGGGGGTAACGAAGATTTCGGGGGTTTGATTTGAGCCACAATTTATTGCAACACATACGTGTAAGTGAAAATATGTTTACAGTTTTGGCATTGGCCAGGTTTACTTTCACTTAGCTCAATTTTGTTATGTTTTCGGTTTTCACTTTGACACACTGCGTATGCGCAATATTTTATATGTCTTATGTGTAATGTAATGTTTACAGCATAGAAAATTGCCTTTAATGTCATAAACAATTTTTAAGTTTTAAGAATAAAGTTAGTTAGGCTAAGATGTCTTCGCTTATTGCCATAAATGTGACCTGCTTCTGCTGCTGCATTTTTACAGCCGAAGTCAGGGTCATATCTGATGCATTGTTTGCATGTGCACTAATGACCGAGTGCGAGTCGTGAGGCGCATAAGCATGCATACGTGAGGCAGCTAATGAGCCTTGCATGTGTGGCATGACGCTGTGGCGCACCTTAAGAATTCGCAAGTAAATGGGAATGGCTTTGATAAGCGCCTAAGCGCATATTTCTGGGGTATAGGCACAAAGCAACCTTGAACCAAAGACCCTCAAAGGTTGCCGCAGCTGACTAATGGGCATTTGAAATTGATTTGGTCATCTTGGGCATAAAATTGTAATTGTTATTGTGTTTCTTTTTTCACATTTTTCTTTTTGCTCTGCAGGACAATTACAATGTGCTGCACATTGCCGCCATGTACTCGCGTGAGGATGTCGTCAAATGCCTGCTGACGAAACGTGGCGTCGATCCCTTCTCCACCGGCGGCGTAAGTAATGTTTAATGACGACTTTGTATTTTCCAACAATTATTTTCGTTTTGCTTTCCTTTTTCCCCTTTTTTTGACATTTCTCGTTGTGTGGAACTTCTGCTTTATTTAACACGTAATGCGAATTTTCGCGCTACGAAAACCATAAAATGCGGAGAAAAAGCAATTAATGTCTGATTTGTTGTCTTTGACGCAAGTTTTGCATATTTAAAGGAATTTTTCAGTTAAATTTTATTTTGTTTTTTGTTTTAAATTTAAATGCAAACTAAATTTGACATACCAGCAGAAGTGCGATTTCACGAACTAAAGGTCAAGTCTTCGTGCTTGTATGCAACAACTTTTGGACACGTGGCACCTGGGCAAGGCAGCAGGCTGTCGTAGACAAGTGGCGGCCATTTGCATTTACCAGACATGTGCCGCCTAGCTGCCAGCAGCATGTTGCATGCCACAGCAGCAGCAACAGCGACAGCTTACTTGGCAAACTCTTGGAATTCCTGCCATGGCGTGCTAAGGACTTAACGCAGCCAACAAGGTTGCACGTAACAAACCGCTGCGACTTGAACTTTGTATGCATTCCGAAACGACGCAGAGTACAGTAAAAAATTATAACATAGTTTAGGTGAATACTGACTCATAGACATGGGCAAATGGCAATTTTTAATTTATTTCTGCCATCGGTGCCATCCATGCAACTCGAATTACTGATCCTAATCGCGGCAACTCATTTGTGCTCCCACTCGATTAGCGGCACAACCAGCAGCAAAGCGAAATGAGAAAACAAAAAATTTGAATAAATGTTAAACTACGATTTTGCATTTTTGATTTAAATTCGTTGTTGCTGCTGTTGTTGTTGTTGTTGTTGACAGTAGGCGTATGACTTTTTTTTAGCGCAATGCGGAGAACAGACTCAAATCGTAATAAAATGTAGGCAGCATGTAGAAACGTACCCGGAAGACTCTGACAGAAGTGCACTCGAAAGCAAAAAAGAAACAAAAAACAGAAATAAGAGGAGAAAAAAGAAGAAGTAATTTGTATGAAAACATTGCAAAAGTTTTGCAGAGTAGCTGCTGTCAATCTTGCAAAGCATAGCATAGGAAGCATACAAAGCCGGGCTGGCTGTGGCTGACACGACATTGCGCTTATAAACTGATTTTCAAGCATGGCAATAATTCAGTTGCCATTTAGATTTTGAACGAAAAAGATTTGCTCAAGCATTTGTTGCCAGCAAATTGTTGAATACATTTGTTGTTTACTTTAACTTAGGTTGGCTTTGAATGCATTTGTTTTTTTTTTTTTTTTTTTGTGATCTTTTATTTTGTGTTTATTTTTTGCTTTTTATTTTTTTTTTTGTGTTGGATTAATGCATTTAACATATTGTGTGAATTTTGGTTCGTCTTCAATAGTCTCGTTCGCAAACTGCGGTACATTTGGTCTCAAGTCGACAAACGGGCACTGCAACAAATATACTTCGCGCTTTATTGGCAGCAGCTGGCAAGGACATACGCCTGAAAGCCGACGGTGTAAGTATGCAAATATCAAACTTAACTTAAGTTACAAAATTTATTATGTATTAAGTTTTGCAGCAGCATGCGTTTTTGAAAATCCTAAAAAAAAAAAGTAAAAAAATTAAGTTTCCACTCGCATAAAATTGTTAAGTGAACCCTTTCATATATTTTTGTCTTTTTTTTGTTTTTGCTTTTTTTTAATAAATTTGTATGTTGCTTGAATTTACTGTGTAGCTGGTCTGTTGTATTGTCGAGGGCACTCGAAGCGGTGCCAGGCGGTGCCAACGTAAACAAAAGTTTAATAAAAATACGAATAAACAAAAAGCGAAACAAAAATCAAATAATAAAAAAAAAAAAAACAAAAAAGAATTACACAAAGCATCATAAAGCTAACAATTTGTGAAAAATCGATACATGTAGACTGCCAAGGCGCAGCGGACAGGTAACCAAACAGACACAAAGACCGGATACACATTAGAACTGCAAGCGCATTAAAAAAAAAAAAAACAAAAACCAGATATGAAAAAACTAAACTAGTTCCCATTGGCGGAAAACGGGGTAGCAAAGCACTGATTAACTTGCATTTCGTCGACCCCAAAAACTGTAATACACAAAAAAAAAAAAAATATAAAAAAAAAATACTCAATAAAAAAATAAAACCTAAAACGAAAGACAAAAAATACTCGCACACACATAAAAAGCGGAAATAGTCGCCAAGAAATGTAAAAATGTGTTTGTCGCAGCACGTGAATCAAGTGGAACTCGAATGAAATTTTCGCCACGCACGCGAATTGCGAGGCACAGCGACTCCAGGCACTCTGAGGGCATGTTGCCGCTGCCAAGGAGTGAGGAGTGTCCTCTCCTCTTATATTTGTGTATGCATATGCGTGGAAATCTATTGTCAGCATAAGCAACGTTCAATGCAAATTGCTCGTCTAGACAATTGCGTATACGTAGATACATACGTGCTCACGGCTAGACGGGAGGCAGTTTGACTGTTTTAAATCAATTAGCCAGTTATGGATTTCTGCTGAGACTCCTTTTTAAGCATGTCAAAGTCTGCTGCTCTCGCGTCGACGGCTCAAGTCGGCGAGGCGCCAGTGGCAGTGGCAAGTTGTCATTTTGCACTATGCCAAATAGTTGAACAATTTTGCTCGCGTAATAATGACACTGACACGCACGTGTACTCCTTGCTGCCACTGTCAATGAATTCATATGCAAAAAGAAACATAAGAAACATTTTTAGTGCGATCAACTCGTTGCCAGGCTAGAGTGGGAAATTTTGTTGTTTTATGGCATTAAAATGTGGCACAGCGGCTCAACGGCTTAAGTTGCCTTTCCTTTTTCCTTCTCTTGCCTTATGGCTGGCTTTCCTTTTTTGTTGCCAATGCAAAGTTCGAGCGATAAAACTTGCCAAACTTCAATTGCCATTAGTTGCTGGCTGAGTGGTCTATGAATAGCATTCCTATTTTAAAACTATGCAGATATGCGAGCGTGCTCTGCTGCTCCTAATTGGCTACAATTGGCTAATTGCCTACGGTTGGTTTGGTAAATTTATGCGCGTAGGGATTTTAAAGTAGACAACTAATAAAATAGTTCACACATAATGCAGCCTCAAAAAGGCATAATACAAAGAAAAGCAGTAAATTCGTTAACTGTTAGAAAGCTCCCACAATTTTTAAATATTTATACCAATCACAGTTATTACCAAGAACAAAAAATATGATAACATATATGAATAGTATATAAAAAAATTATTAAATAATTGTTTTTGATTTTAAGACATATTTGTCTTTATGAAATTTGATCACACATGTATTTAAGTAATTTGTCAGTCATAGAATATCTCAGCTTCTATTCATAGCCAAACACATAAGAATATTCGTGGAGGTATTTCTACATTTCGCATATGGTGTGGGAATTGAATATATCATCTAATAAATGCGCCAATATTGACATACCCATATGTAGATTTTTGTAAACCTTAAAGCTTATGTGTAATTCCGACTATTAGTTCACAAGTTTCAGTGGTTTCACTGGCTGGTTTTTTTTGTTTTTTTTTTTTTTTTATTGAAAATCAAAATATGTTTTATATGATATTTGATTGTATTTTGCTTTTCTTTTGTTTAGCGTGGTAAGATACCCCTACTGCTCGCCGTGGAGTCTGGTAATCAGTCAATGTGCAGAGAATTATTGGCTGCACAAACGGCAGACCAACTTAAGGTGAGTACAATTAATTAAATTTCGTAAAACTCAGTTCAGATTGAAGGTTGTAACTGAGTGATTTAGTTTAGGCTTGTTTATTTTATCGATGGTTTTTCACCCATAAATAAGGACACAGCGGTCGAACTAAGAAATGTTAATTCGATCAGAGATACTGGAGCTATATAGGTCATAAATTACTTGAAGGTTGTTGAATTTAATTTTGTAGGGTTAGCCCAGCCCATGGCATTAAGGTTAAGGATTCAGTAATTGGAAGCAGCCTGGACAGTAGCATAAATGTCATAATCTGCTGTGTATGCGAGTGTGCAATTTCAGCAAGACACACCCTGCCTTCAATATGCATAATTCAAACCACGCCATTGAGGCGTTTGAGTGTATGCATTAAGAACGACCTTGCAGAAAGTTTGCGCAAATCACTCTTAGCCCGTAGCACAGATTTGCAAAGTCATGTGCCGCGCAACTGGAGCGAGGAGTAAACGCTTTAACCTTGCATAAGCATGCACAAAGTCATGATGACCATTAAAGCACGACGGCACCCTATGCTCCCTAGGCATAGGCAGTCTTCGGCAATGCGGAAAGGCGGAGGGGAGTGGACTACATTGTGTCTTAGTGGCTGTGGCTGTGCTTGAGTTTCATTAAGTTTCGATAGTTTTATGATACTTACCATGCACTTTGAGCCGTTGCCTCGCTTGTCTCGAGCAATGCGTGAAATTGCCAATGACTTGTTTACACATGAGGGAGGTAACCCACCCGGTTGGTCCGCCTGTGGCAAAGATAGGCGATACGCGAAACGTAACGAATGAAGCATAAGGGCAAAGTTTTGCGTGTTGATTAAATTAACTCAAGCCTACAAAAGAGTTAAGGTGACGTTGCCTTTGCCGTTGCCGTTGCCGTTGCCGTTGCCGTTGCCAATGCACGCAATGCCGCGCGTGTATCCAAGCTATAATGTAGTGGCGCCTATGGCGCATAAGCTAAAGTAGTGCAAAGTTGAAAGTCCGAGTTTCAAAAACTTTCAAATTTTTCACAACAGCAACTGATTACGCCATGCACGACTTGCAAATAAGCCGGTTGTGCTTTTCAAGTACACGAAACTGGGTCAGAGACTGCACTGCTCCTCATAGGTGTGCCAGGGCTGGGCTAGGAGTGTGCACTCGCTTGCACTCTCTTTGCAATAGGCAGCAGGAAACAGAAGGCAAATGGAACGATAATAGAGCAGCCTTGCTGTGACTGATTTGCATATATGCTACTGCGCGAGTTATCAAAGCAGAGGCGCGAACGTTAGCTTTGACCCTCGCGGCGACACTTGCTTATCGCAGCTGCAGGTCGCTCCGTGTGCAGCACATAATTGTGCGGTGTGTTTATTGATTTGGCATCTTTGCCCTACTACTTTGTGTTGTGGTTCTTTTTCCGCAGGCAACCACAGCGAATGGCGACTCGGCCTTGCATTTGGCCGCCAGGCGGCGGGACGTTGATATGGTGCGAATTTTAGTTGATTACGGTACCAATGTCGACACGCAGAATGGAGAAGGGCAAACGCCGTTGCACATAGCGGCCGCCGAGGGCGATGAGGCGCTGCTTAAGTACTTTTATGGCGTGCGGGCATCGGCGTCCATTGCGGACAATCAAGGTGGGTGGCATATACAGAATATGCTTGGCTGAACGGGTCAATTGCGGCAATTAACTGTTTTTTGATTTTCTTTTCACTGCAAATATTCGCATGACCTTAGATCGCACACCGATGCACTTGGCCGCGGAGAATGGCCATGCGCATGTCATCGAAATATTGGCGGACAAGTTCAAGGCGAGCATCTTTGAGCGCACTAAGGATGGCAGCACATTGATGCACATCGCATCGCTGAATGGTCATGCTGAGTGCGCCACGATGCTCTTCAAGAAGGGCGTCTATCTGCATATGCCGAACAAGGATGGTGCCCGCAGCATACACACGGCCGCCGCCTATGGCCACACGGGCATCATCAACACGTTGCTGCAGAAGGGCGAGAAGGTCGATGTGACAACGAATGTGGGTATCGTTTTAGTTTAATGCTGAGCACATTTAATGCATTCGGTTGCTTCCTTTTGGTCTCATGCAGGATAACTACACGGCATTGCACATTGCTGTGGAATCGGCCAAGCCGGCTGTTGTGGAGACGTTGCTCGGCTTCGGCGCTGATGTTCATGTCCGTGGCGGCAAACTGCACGAAACACCGTTGCACATTGCTGCACGAGTTAAGGATGGCGATCGTTGTGCCCTTATGCTCCTTAAGTCCGGCGCTAGTCCCAATTTAACTACCGATGATTGTCTGACACCGGTGCACGTGGCCGCGAGTCATGGCAATCTGGGCACGCTGATGCAACTCCTCGAAGACGGCGGCGATCCGCTCTACAAGTCCAACGTAAGTACAGTGTCTGCTTTCTATTGAAAGTCGCCATCTTATTCAGTAATTCCTATGTGTTAGACCGGTGAAACCCCGCTGCATATGGCTTGCCGTTCGTGCCATCCGGAGATTGTGCGGCACCTGATCGAAACTGTGAAGGAGAAACACGGCCCCGACAAAGCCACAACGTATATAAACTCTGTAAATGATGATGGCGCCACTGCGCTGCACTACACTTGCCAAATTACGAAGGATGAGGTTAAAATACCCGAGTCCGATAAGGAGATTGTGCGCATGCTGCTGGAGAACGGCGCAGATGTTACACTCCAGACGAAGAACGTATTGGAGACGGCGTTTCACTACTGTGCGGTCGCCGGCAACAATGATGTGCTGATGGAGATGATCTCGCACATGAATCCCACAGACATACAGAAGGCAATGAATCGGCAGTCTTCGGTGGGCTGGACGCCGCTGTTGATCGCCTGTAATCGCGGGCATATGGAACTGGTCAACAACCTTTTAGCGAATCATGCCAGAGTTGATGTATTCGATATTGAGGGTCGCTCTGCGCTGCATTTGGCCGCCGAACGAGGGTATCTGCACGTCTGCGATGCGCTGCTGACCAACAAGGCATTCATCAACTCGAAATCACGCGTCGGTCGCACGGCGTTGCATCTGGCCGCGATGAACGGCTTCACGCATCTCGTGAAGTTCCTCATCAAGGATCACAATGCTGTTATCGATATATTAACTTTGCGTAAGCAAACGCCGCTCCATCTGGCTGCGGCCAGCGGACAGATGGAGGTATGTCAGCTCTTGCTTGAGTTAGGAGCTAACATAGACGCGACCGACGATCTGGGCCAGAAGCCCATACATGTCGCCGCGCAGAACAACTACTCTGAAGTGGCCAAACTGTTCCTGCAGCAGCACCCGTCGCTGGTGAACGCGACCAGCAAAGACGGGAACACCTGCGCACACATCGCTGCGATGCAGGGCTCGGTTAAAGTAATCGAGGAGCTAATGAAGTTCGATCGTTCTGGCGTGATCTCAGCTAGAAATAAATTGACTGATGCCACGCCACTCCAACTGGCGGCCGAAGGTGGCCATGCGGACGTTGTGAAGGCTTTGGTGCGTGCAGGTGCCTCTTGCACGGAGGAGAACAAATCCGGTTTCACGGCAGTGCACTTGGCGGCGCAGAACGGTCACGGTCCGGTGTTGGATGTACTAAAGAGCACAAACTCTTTGAGGATAACCAGCAAGAAATTGGGACTGACACCGTTGCATGTGGCAGCCTACTACGGACAGGCGGACACAGTGCGTGAGCTGTTGACGAGCGTGCCGGCCACGGTGAAATCAGAAACACCTACGGGCCAGAGTCTATTCGGCGAACTGGGCACCGAGTCGGGCATGACGCCCTTGCATCTGGCAGCGTTTTCCGGGAATGAGAATGTAGTGCGACTGCTGCTCAACTCGGCCGGTGTGCAAGTGGATGCGGCGACGATGGAAAATGTGAGTATGCACGAATTCTTCTTGTAGCAGAACATGATGCATCTCTTTCGCAGGGCTACAATCCGCTTCATTTGGCTTGCTTCGGTGGACACATGTCAGTGGTTGGTTTGCTTCTGAGTCGCTCAGCGGAACTCCTCCAATCGACGGATCGCAATGGTCGGACGGGCCTCCATATTGCGGCCATGCACGGCCACTTTCAGATGGTTGAGATTCTGCTGGGTCAGGGCGCTGAGATAAACGCAACCGATCGAAATGGTTGGACGCCACTGCATTGTGCTGCCAAAGCCGGTCACTTGGATGTGGTCAAGCTGTTGTGCGAGGCGGGTGCCTCACCCAAGTCCGAGACGAACTACGGATGTGCGGCCATTTGGTTTGCAGCCTCAGAGGGACACAACGATGTGCTAAGGTACTTGATGAACAAAGAACACGACACCTATGGCCTGATGGAGGACAAACGCTTTGTCTACAACTTGATGGTGGTGTCGAAAAACCACAACAACAAACCCATACAGGAGTTTGTTTTAGTTTCGCCGGCGCCAGTCGATACAGCGGCCAAGCTGTCGAACATTTACATCACGCTCTCCACGAAGGTTGGTAATTGTGTGCAGTATAAAGAGCTTTGAGCAATGAAATCCTTCCTCTATGTAGGAAAAAGAACGTGCTAAGGACCTTGTCGCCGCTGGTAAACAGTGCGAGGCGATGGCCACCGAACTACTGGCGCTTGCTGCTGGAGCCGACTCCGCGGGCAAGATACTGCAGGCCACTGATAAACGTAATGTGGAATTTCTCGATGTGCTCATCGAGAACGAGCAGAAGGAAGTGATCGCGCATACCGTAGTACAAAGATATCTGCAAGTGTGTCCATGCCCCAGCAGTGCTGCCTAACTTACACAGGGCTTAACTCCATTGTCTCTTGCAGGAACTCTGGCGCGGCTCACTGACGTGGGCCTCCTGGAAGATTCTGCTGCTGCTAGTTGCCTTCATCGTTTGTCCACCCGTCTGGATCGGTTTCACGTTCCCGATGGGTCATAAATTCAACAAAGTGCCTATCATCAAGTTCATGTCTTACCTCACGTCTCACATTTACCTCATGATCCACCTGAGCATTGTCGGCATAACGCCCATCTATCCGGTGCTGAGGCTCAGCCTGGTCCCCTACTGGTACGAAATAGGCCTGCTCATTTGGTTGAGCGGTCTACTTTTGTTCGAGTTGACGAATCCATCCGACAAATCTGGATTGGGATCAATTAAACTGCTCGTGCTGCTGCTGGGCATGGCCGGCGTGGGCGTGCACGTCGCCGCATTCGTCTTCGTCTCTAAGGAGTACTGGCCAACGCTCGTCTATTGTCGAAATCAATGCTTTGCCTTGGCTTTCCTGCTCGCTTGCGTGCAGATCCTGGACTTCTTGTCGTTCCATCATCTCTTTGGGCCTTGGGCCATTATCATTGGAGATTTGCTTAAGGATTTGGCGCGCTTTTTGGCTGTGCTGGCCATCTTCGTGTTTGGCTTCTCAATGCATATCGTTGCGTTAAATCAATCCTTTGCGAATTTTACGCCCGAGGATCTGCGCAGTTTTGAGAAAAAGAATCGCAATCGCGGCTACTTCAGTGACGGTAAGTTCTGCGTTTGCTTTACTTACTCCAATTCAATTTTATACCTTTTTTTATTTTCATAATTATTTTCGGTTTTTTTTAAATTTCAATGTCTTGATAAGTATCTGCCTTGAATGCAACCAAATAAAACAAAAATGAATAAATGTTCACTCACTCAACTCAAATCAAATCAAATCAACTAAACTCAATTCAACTCAATAACAAATAACAACAACAACAACAATTGCATGCTGAACAATTACAGACCCTAAATGTGTTAACTTGATGTCGTTTTCCACTTATGCATTGAATATCCTCAATTTAAGTTCATTTTTATCTAATTTTTTCATAACGCTAAACAAAAACAAAACAAAACAAAATAAAAAAAAAAAACTTAAACCGATCGCATGCAGATGATATGCCCACACCACGTCCGCCGCCGGCCGAGAATTATGTCGATAGTCGCTTCAGCGAGTTCCGACGCAAGCACAAAGACGATCGTAAGTTCCCCACCCGTTCCGGGCACCTTGCGCCCAGCCCACTTATACTCGTATTGCTCGTAACTCATATTCGCATTGTTCGCTAAATGGTTCGATGTATTACTCACTCGCCTTCAATGTCGTGTGTATTTTTCTTATGATTTTCCAGTTGTTCTTAACATTGCGCTGCAATGTACATAGAAGCTTGTTGCTGTGTATTTTCGTTTGAGGCATGTTTCGTACGGGCCCCCAAGGGTTTACGTCCTTTGCGGCCCACTTTCGTTCGTTCTTGTGCATCCTTGATGTTGTGGATAAGTGTTTAACCTATGTACTTAGGTATCACGTGCAATATTTTTATGTACATTTGTTCTCTTCTTTTTTTCCTTTGTGATAATAAGCATTATTTCTTATTTGTGTTGGAATGTGTTTTTTATATGTTTGTTTATATTTTTATTATACATTATTATTTCCACTTTCGGTTTTTTATTGCATGAAAATGTGTTATAATTTTTTTTTTATCTATTGCTTTTGTGAGCTATGGCTATATATTTTCAGTTTTAACACTTTGCTTGAATGGGTTTTGTGTATAAAAATCATATTCAATGGTTGGGTTAGTTATAAAACAGTAAGTAAATTATTAATAATAAATTTTATATTTAAAAAAAAAAATGAAAAAAGAACTTTAAAAATTTTATTATAATAAAAGACATACATCAGTAATAGCTGAAATGAAGTAGTGACAGCCATCTACAAGGCAAATCGAAGCCATTTTCAATTAAGGTTTCCCAACCATAGCTCGACGAATCTTCTGCACTTATAATTGTTTACGATTGTAATCAGGTAAATAATATACTAAATTATTACAAAAAAGACAATAATGGAATACAAGTGGGAGCAGAAATAATGGAGGATTAAACAATACTTGACAAACTAAAACCAAATGGCAAAAAGTTGAACGGAAAATCGATTTTAAGATAAAAGTGAATATAAAGTTATAGGTCTTAAAAGCCAAACTGTCAGAGTAGCGAGAGGTTACCATTTTAATTCAGGCAAGCTTTTGGAGAATTTAAGCTTTACGTACTCTATATTAAATATATAATATATACAAATATAAAGGGACATACAAGTTAGTTCTCGTCACTTTATAATTTTTTAATATTAATATTTTATTATTGTTTTTTATTTTTATATTATTTGTATATATTTTTTTAAGTTATTACAAAACTAATAATAAATAATGCATGTTGATGTAACTTAAACGCAAAGCAATTAAAACTCAATAAGTGACAATATTTGACAAAGTTTCTTGTTCCGCAAGAACAATTCAGCTTGTGAAGCTTGCCACACTAAATTCTGCACCCCAGCCACTGAATTTGATGGTCTTATGTTGCAAACGAAGCATAAAAACCAAAGACCAATGAAACCAATTAGAGATGCGCTGCTTTTGACGTAAAACACTTCACCCAAACTGATAAACAGATTGAATAGAAAAACTAATAACAACAACTGCACGCCTGTGCCGCTCGCGCAATTGCAGCAGACGCAAAATGAATTTCAAATGCTGTATGCAAATTCAACTAATGTCAAATATGTACAATTTCTTCTATAAAACAAAAATCAATTAAACAATTTGCAAAAACATATCCACAACAACAACAAAAACAACAAATCGTTCAATCAATGAAACATTATAACAACAACAACGAACAACAACAAACCACAACGAAATCGAAATCAACCATATATGGTAATTAATTAGGACCCATGACGCCATTTCTGGCATTCGAGCGTCTGTTCTTCGCCGTTTTCGGACAAACAACGACGGTGGACATTAATCCGATGCGTCACTTGCGTCCCGAATGGACCGAAGTCCTTTTCAAATTCGTCTTTGGCATCTATTTGTTAGTGTCTGTGGTTGTTCTCATTAATCTGCTAATTGCCATGATGTCGGATACTTATCAACGCATACAGGTTTGTATCGAACCCCTAACTAATATCGCTTCTTCTTCCTTTTTCCCCCTTTTTTTTCTCTCTTTTCCTATGCGCTACGCACTAAACGAACAAACATGAACATGAACATTAATTGGCGGTCAATGGTTGGTCAATGGGAACATACCAATAAAAAAATAAAAAAAAATAAAAATAAAATAAAAACAAAATACTGGCATGGGCCAACCGCATTCTGGGCGTCGTTTATCTTTTTATTTTTCATATAAATATGACTTTTAATTTTCATTATCCTTGTCTGTGCACTGTGTTCTGTGTGTGATATGCGTGCGTGTGTGTGCATGTGTGGGTGTCTGTGCGTGTGTGTGTGGGGGGTGGTCTGGATGTGCTTGGAATATTGGGGCTGTTTCATTTTGATTTTGTGGTTTCGTTTTTGTTTTTGCTTTTGTACCTCGCTTAATGCGGACACAGTGCGCATGCATCCGATAAACTCATTCGAGTTGCTGTTCTTCGCCGTGTTCGGTCAGACGACGACCGAACAGACACAAGTTGACAAAATCAAAAATTTAGCCACGCCCACTCAACCGTATTGGGTTGAGTATCTGTTCAAAATTGTCTTTGGCATTTATATGTTGGTGTCGGTGGTTGTCCTCATCAATTTGCTGATTGCTATGATGTCAGACACCTACCAAAGAATTCAGGTAGTATTTTATTATTGCTTATTACTCAAACTAAACACATTTTATTTTTTCCTTGTTTTTTTTTTTACGTAAGCAAACTAACTTTGCAATTATTTATTTTAATTATAAATCTACTGTTTGAATAATATTATTATTTACTTAAATATTTAAAACTAACAACACTCTTTTTCAGCATAAGGAGTAATTTGACTTGGTACGCAGTATTAAAAATATAATTGTAACTTCAATCGAGGTTCAGCTTAAGATATAGAAAACAGTGCTGACTGGCATTGACATGGAACTGATTTGTTCACGAGCTTCCTTACAACGAAAACAGATTTTTGTGTTTTACAAATTGCAAAGTTCAATTATTTTTTCAGATGAGTTCCGTAATTTTTTTGTGTGTGTGTCTAAGGATGCCGCTTATTTTTTTAAGTCTTAAGTTAATAGTTCTTATGGTTTCTAAAAATTTTTTTATTAATTCAAATTGTTGTCAAGACAACAAAAAAAGTTTTTGTAGTAAACTCATTGCGGAACTTATTTGATTAAATATAAATGAAAAATATATGTATTGGGCATATATTTTTTGAGCGGTACTTTTTTGATCCCAGTATATCGCGTTGCAAAAGAATCAAGTGGATAGTTAAAATATTATAAAGAAACATGTATGGGCTTGCAAAGGAGTTCGGTTCTTGTAAATAAATAGAATTTTCAACACTCCAACGACATTTGTAAATCCATCAACTGCCCAGACTTGCAACTTCTAGGTTTTTTCAATAGTTTCAATGTAGCGCACAATGACAAGTCTTGAAGATACATGCCAAGTGCTCTGTACAGTGTATCTGCAAGATTCAAGTGCAAGTTGCAATGTGTTAAATGTTTAGTGTAGTCAAATGCTTATGATTGGAAATCTAAAAGAAATCAGAAAAAAAAAGAAAAAAGAAAAGAAACAAAAAAATACAATTGCAGCATATAAGTGATGTGTCCTTTATGTGCTTTTTTAGTGCTTCAAGAAAAGGAAAAAAAATAAAAAACATAACCTCGCAAAGCTTTGTGTCAAGTCTTGCATATAAAAAAAAAACCAAAAAAATAAAAAATAATAGAATAGAATTGAATTGTCTAACGCATGCTTCGAAATGTATACCCTCAACCTGCATGACTCTGTGTTTATGTGTGCCTATAACGCTGTTAGCCTTTAGACTGCGCCATGCCAAGTGAAATATGCCAATATCGCCAAGGTCTTAAGCGTTAATTACCCACTGTTATTAGTACAGACTTATCAGGTAAAAAGAGGGAAGCAATGCAGGCGCTGCATATGAGTATATGAATGCTTAAAATCGAGCGGATATTGGCGTATTTCGTTTATTGTTATTTTTCTTTTCAGCGCTTTAGCTTAAGTTTAGACTCTTATAGTCGTATAGAAAATGCTTTTACTCATGTGTGTGCAAATCTTATACTTCTTGTCTTTCACACGTGTTCATCATTCGCTTCATTCGATTGAATCATCACTTGTTGTGACTCATCTTACATATGTGACCGCATCATCTAATACATGTAACTCAAACGCATGCGAATAGGCACAATCCGACATCG
The DNA here is from genome assembly GCA_037044495.1 of Stegana nigrithorax. Taxonomy (NCBI): domain Eukaryota; kingdom Metazoa; phylum Arthropoda; class Insecta; order Diptera; family Drosophilidae; genus Stegana; species Stegana nigrithorax. The sequence continues at coordinate 23,861 of JBAMBQ010003058.1, read as the reverse complement.
AGTGGAAATTTGGTTTGTCAAAGCTTATACGCAATATGCATCGCACCACAACAGCGCCATCGCCGCTTAATTTAGTTACCACCTGGTTTATGTGGATCGTCGAGAAGGTCAAGGTAAAATATCAAGTGTGTATTACAGCTGCTCCAAAAAGTTTTCTTTAAAAGCCAAACAACACATTCAGGCAACAATCCAAGGAGATAAAAAATGGAAAATCCCAATTAAAAATAAATTTTAAAGAAAACTTTGCTTACCACATAATGAAATAAAAATAAGATGAATGCAACAAACTACCCACGTAGTTGTGACCTTTTCCCCAACCCATTTAAAGCAATTTGGCAACGAAAGCATTTTTAATTTCGATGCTTTAAGTGTTGCCAGCATTGAGCACGGCAAAGCACGACCGTGTATTGTACAACGTCCAAAGCACGAGAATTGCACTTGTGTCTCCAGTTTGGTGTGCTCAGCACCGTGTAAGCACGCCCTAAGGCACCATGCACCGTCCATATTTAGCAGCATGCACACCACAGTCACAGTCACAGTCACGTCCAATTCGAAATTGAAATCTAATGCGCCTTGTTGCTCATCTTTATGTGTATTTTTTTCTTTGTTTGTTTGTTTGTTTCATTTCCTTACATTTCGTTTCGTTTGTCTCTCGTCTCGGCCACGTTCCACGCTCGCTGTCTGTGTTCCGTCCTAACTTGCCATTAACTCGCACTCCATACAGGCACGCATGAAGAAAAAGAAGCGTCCAAGTCTGGTACAGATGATGGGAATACGTCAGGCCAGCCCACGCACAAAAGCCGGCGCCAAATGGCTTTCGAAGATCAAGAAAGGTAATCAATGTATGTGTCGCTGCAAAAACTAAACACGAACAAAGTGAATCAGAAATTGCCAACTATTCGTACAACTGAAATGGCATTCGAAAAGAGTTTTGCAGCTATGCGCAGCTAAAAGCGAACCAACATACTCTACTCTACCGCTCTCTCCATAACTATCTCTCTCTTTCTCTGTCTCTCTCTCTGCATCTATTTAAGTAACTTTGAACTATTGAACTTTACTTTTCTACGCTTGCTCTGTTCTATCAACAATTGGCGCTCTAGCCTTAGCTAGCTCAAAATTTTCTTCTTTTCCCTTTCCTGCCAACTTGTGCACCTGAAAATGTGTTAAAACTAACTTTTCTGTCTCATTACGAAATATTAAATAGATTCGGTTGCACTATCCGCGGTGCATCTGTCACCGCTTGGCTCGCAGGCCAGCTTCAGCGCCGCCAATCAGAACCGTATCGAAAATGTCGCTGACTGGGAAGCGATTGCGAAAAAGTATCGCGCACTTGTGGGCGACGAGGAAGGCGGATCGATCAAGGATTCGGATGCGGAGAGTGGTTCGCTGGAGGGCGGCAGCGGCGGCGGCACTGCTGCAGCTACAACACAGCCACCGGCACAGGTGGGATACAATGAGGAATCTACTTAAAACTGCACGATTTTTCTCAACGTTTTTCTTCTCTGATAGTGCATTTGAGAAATATTCTCTATGCCATGTTCAAAAGCAATATTTACTTAACTAGTTTTAATTGCAGGTCTAAGCTTCACTTCAATACTCTCTCTTCAGTCTTCTACTCTACTATCTACTATCCCACTCTAACTACATACAAACGTCTATCCAATCAGACAACCAACCAACCAATCAATCAATCATTCAAATATCCGCCTGTTCTGTCTGTCTATCTATCTGCCTGTCTGTTTCTTTCTAAGACTACTCTCTGTCTGTCTTTCCTCTTCTATTCTAAGTTTTTTTTATAATCTTAAGCCTGTGTGCATTAAGTTAGCTAGAATATTTCAATTGTTGCTAATAATTATTTATAATAAATTAATTTACGTGTCGACCTAAGCCTAAGAATTAAGCGAAAAAAAAACTAATGAAAATCTAATTGGTTCTATAAACTTAAAAATTCTATTGATTACTCTTAAAACAAGACAACAAACATAAGTTTTCCAAATGATCATGAAATGTCCTTTGTCTCCCACTGGGACGGACTGTAGTCTTTAAGCCGAAACGAAATCTTGTATTTGTAGTCAGATCGAAAATCGAAATTTTTTAGATACGACTATTTTATATAAAAAAATATTTAATTAAAAAAAAAAAAAAAGTTTAATTAACTATAAGCGAAGCTGCGGAGATTTTTTTAATAATATTTAAAATAATTAAATCACTAATTTGTTCGAGATTTTCGCTTTTTGTAAACCTTTTTCAATAGGCCATTTTGTGCAATTTATTAAATTTTTTTCTAAATGTGTGTGTATTAAACTTTTTGGATTACTTTGTAAAAATGGAAAATAAATAAAAACAAAATGTTTCTGAAATGTGAAACGGTTTCTGTATATTCTCTACTCTAGTTCAGTATATTCTTTAGTAGGAACACATTTAAGCATTTACCGATGATTTGTCGAATATACTTTTACAATCTGAACCCGAAGATTTAAATTAAACATACCTTGGGCAGCAGTTAAGTAAAATAAATCCTTAAACTACCTAGTTGCTCTTTCCTTATTTGGTTCGTCCGATTTTAGAATGTGTTTCATGAATTTAGAATCTTCAACTGACCGTATTGAATCTATTAAAAAAATTTTTTTTTTTTGTTTGAGGACTAAACTGGAATTCTGCGATTTTCTTGGCTTCATACCAATGCCGCCTTAAATTGATTAATCTTATCAACTTAGCTAATCGGAGCTCCGTGATACATATTCATTGCGTTTTTTATTACCCTTGTTTTTTCGAAATTTTATTTAGCAACAGCTAAATTTTCTTCATCGCTGGATTAGATTAGTTTTTAAATGGAAAACTTCTCATGCAGCAATCGAGTAAAGTAGTCGAGCTCATTAAGTTGTACAGCAAAGAAGAAAAAATGTCAAGCCTTTAGAAAAACTCTCGCGTTACTTACGATTCTGTGGAGAAAATTTGGAGTAGTGAGAAGTCAGAAAAACGTTATAATGATTGGAAAAATTTTATTTGAGCAAATGCAAAAGAATCCACAGAGAGTCATTCAGGTTAGCTCTGCTGGATTGATTTATTTCATAAATTGAAACAAATGTACAAAGTACTTAAAATATTATATTTGCAACCACAGTGACGGTTTATATTATTAATGTTGCATGTCATTCTATTGAAATGAATGAATATCGCAGTTTGAGAATTTGAATAAAATTTAATTAACTGCTAATTCGCTTCACAGATGGCAAAGAAAATGTACAGAAACAGGTGAAGTGCATGTTTTATATTAAACATTTTAAATAAAATGGATTTTATAACGAACATATGCAATTTTAGAGATGAATCATTAAATTAAGCAAAAATGCCCCAAAAATGTCTTCGACATTGGGCCTATATTACTAGCAGAGCTAAACATCCATTCATTTGAAAATGACAAAACCAAGTATGAAAAATCAATTTTAAAGTACTGTTTCTATCGTATGGAATTTTGTTTGTAACAAATAAGTATGCATATTCTCTGCAATAATGTTGCTCAACATTGAGAATCCAAAGTCATAAGTTTGCAGTCATTTTTCTTTTCGGCCATGCATTTGCATGAAATGTAATCAGTTTCAAATTAGTGTGAAAAACGCAATGCATTGAAAATGCTTCTACAAATTCCAAGGGAGCATTCCAAAGTACATAGGAATAAGGACACATTTTGGAACAAATTAACATATACTTTTAAGGGAAAAAGCAAAGCGTTCACTAAAGTTGTGACGGACCGCATAAGGCTGAATATTAGCAAAAACAAAAAAAAAACCTAAAAGTGTACCAGTAGACTGGTAGCGAGTACCTGCGCTCCACGCAGTTACATTGTAACATAGTTTTATGTTTATTTTCTATCATAAAAGTGATCTGAATTTAAAAATATACGAGTATGCATCTTTTATTTAATGTACCCACCCTTATTTGCAACAGCCATGTAAAGTAAATACGGCAATAAAAAAAGTTTCTCCTATACATAAACTACTACGATGTACAGGACTATCTCGATAAATAATAGATTGGATTACAATTGTAAATTTTCACATATTTGTGAATTACAAATGTTGCAGGCTTTACTGTCAATTTCGCTCACATTCTATTCTGTGCTCAAAGACAAAACTTCATATCAACATGCGGCACAAAACGTCCGTAACAACAACAACGACAATTAGTTGTTGTAATTGAACGTTTTTTCATAGCAATAGCAAACAGTAAGCATTCAAAACGTTCGTAACAACAACAATGACAATTAGTTGTTGTAAATGGACGTTTTTTTCATAGCAATAGCAAACAGTAAGCATTCAAATCGTTCGTAACAACAACAACGACAATTAGTTGTTGTAATTGAACGATTTTTCATAGCAGGCGATCGACAAGCACAGACGAACGTATGCACACTCAGCGACTGAGAGCCGGAGAACGTATTAAACAACGACCGTCGGGCTTGGTTGCTTGCTGCCGACTGAGCGCACTACGCATGCATGTAAATTTCACAATGCAAAAATGCTGCCGAATGAAATTCGGCCTTGTTTTCAACACGAACTATATTACTTCGTTCTTTACAAGTTGCTTGGTTTGTCAACGGCAGAGAGTCGGCAGAGTTTTGTTTTATAGTTTTGTATGGTGACGGTGACGAGTGACGGTGACGGTGACTCAGCAAATTTGTACTGAACACCCTCGTTACCGAGAGGATAGACATAAAACTATGTCAAAAAACTACAACTACATTTTGTTTGAAGTTTTTCTTTAAGTGCGTTAAAATAACTTGTAAAGCTAAGGGACACACTCCCACTTCATCTCACCCACCTGCCTTGAAAGACTTCTTCAATTTTAGGTTTACAAGACAACGCTTGTTGTTGTAGCTTAACTTTTATTTTATGCCAGTTTTACTTTCGAAGGTGATCTACAGGTGGCGCTTTAGAAAAGTTCGTTACAACTGCCAGGTCATGTGTTCATCATGTTTTAAGGCTGTGCCAACTAGTAAATTTCGTTACATCTGACTGGTCATGAATTCATCATGTTTTCAAAGTTTTGACGAAAAATTCCCAAGAAAGCAGAGATTATGATCAGAAACAGATGTGAATTCTATAATCTCTATATTCTCTGCTCTGATATGATGTAAGGATTCTTTATAATCTCTGTATTAGTAAACATTCTTGTATAAACGTAAGCAGAGATATCAAATGGAAGACCCTTTGGTTCCGTGTGTCTACACAACGTCAGTAGTTAAACACTGGGCATTTGCATATAAAATATAATTTAAATTTCTTATGAGAAACCGAAAGACATGAATCGAAAAGAAATTTTAAAATACATATACACTCCCATGTTGTTGTGCTCTGCTGTATGGTGATAAGCTATACGCTGCAACAGATGTCAAAACAAAAAAAAAAAAAAAGAATTATGAACACAATAATCTCATCGATTCACAAGCCGCGCAACATCATCCGGATTAGTGCTCAGTCGAACGCTTTCACTGCCGCACGCAAAATGATTCCATACACAAATCTGCTGAAGTTCTTTACATTATTGCTAACTATTGTGTATATGGTACGTTATAATTAAATTATAAGCAAACGATTTTACCAACAACTCCACTTTTCAGATTATTGCAATCATAATATTTGCACTGGGTCTGTTGGGTGTTTTTTGGCCAAGCAGCCTACTCAAAGCTATGGAAATTGAAAACTTTGACGTCAGCGTTCAAGAAGATATGTTCAAAATGGCAGTCGTGGTCTTTGGCGGCTTTGCTACAATCTTCGGCGCCATGTATCTGGCACTGGAGATATTCGGCTGCTACAACATCATAAAAGGCAATGCAACTAATTTAAAGCGAGTAAGTAGGTCAATAGTGGCTCGGGAATTACGCAGGGACATTTTTAAAACATGTTTTACTGTTTTCTCTACCTAAAAGTTTGCCATAATGCAAACAGCCATGTTCACATTCTGTGCCATTGTTTGCCTTAGACATGACTACATTGATATGGTGATACCACACATCACCGCCGGGGTAAGTTACTTCTGAGAGTGTGAAAAATAATTAAAAAAAATTGAACATGTTATGCATTATAAATTTCAGGGTTTATTGAGCTTATTTTCATTCATGCTGGCCAAGCGCTTTCAGCAGCAAACGATTGAAACCAAATCTGCGTGCAAGGAGGACTTCATACAAAGCAGTCCACAACTCAAAAACGATTTCAGAGAATTGCAGCTTTGAACATAAATGAATACTATGAAAATATGCATATATTATATGTTATAATAAAAGTAATGTTGGAAACATTCCAACTGGAAAATTTATTTTAAATATGCGCGCATATCCAAAATCGACATGGAACTTAACTGATTTTTTAGTAACTTAGAAGAGACAAGGTGATCTATCAGCAACAGAAGAATTATTTCAGCTGACTGCTTCAACACATGCGTATAATGCATTAAATGCTTTCGAGCCGAACTTACTCGGGAAAAACAAAAATTGCACTTTTATATAAGCTTTTGAACTGTCAATGAGAACATTTCATTTTAGTAAATATTGTACGTAAGGGCCACAAGTCAGTGGTCCAAGTGGCGACGCCATTATATGTAATGCAGCTACGTAATCTACGCAATAAATTATACAGTGACCCTTAAATTTATAGAGCATTGTAACATTTTTTTCTTTTGATTTTATAAAAGATCTCTTTTGTAAATCTCAAATTATCTTTTAATATATTATTATAAAGTGAAAGCTTTTTACTCCTTTTAAATAGGCAAAAGTTGGCCACTTAAGAGAGTATTCACTGTATTACTGTATGTACTTGTATATTTGTCTGAGTTCTCGTATAATTTTATTATACGGCTTTCGGCATCTTAAATAAATAAGCGCATATAAATTGATTTCAATCTGTAAAAGCCTTTGAGCAGCTCCAGCTCTGCTGCGTTTTCTTTACCACCTTGAAGGTAACGTGCAAATACAAAAGTGAGTAAAGTATTTAAAGCGGAGATGGCAGAATGTGCCTTATTTGTTTTTTGGCGACTAGGTGCAGCAGTTTTAACAAATGTATTTTTGTCACTTATTGATTTGTTTACTGTAGAGCGAAGACTGTAGCTCTGACGAAGTTTCTGTGCTTCGATTTCGGTCAGTGAGATTATGCCAAGTAGTCCTATCACAACATCCACACAGTCGTGCCAAAAGTTCTGGTTCAGCATGTCAATAGCTAGATTACATATCGATCGTACAAATATTCATTAGCACGTTCAACTATCTGCTAAAATATATTGACTTACTAGACACGTTGGGGGCAGCCCAGCTGGCAACAGTCGGTAAATCGTCGACGCTGAGTTTATTGCTTGTGGACATGTAGTGTGAAAACTTAAGCAATGTATTGAATGTCCTTCTGCTACATTCTCCCACAATTGGGCTCAGTTGGCTGTCACATATTGGTTCATTGGATAATGTCACTTTAATAGCAAGAAGCAGCAAAAAATGTTTTTTATATAACATTGTCTTAAAATGTAGATAAATAAAATTTGCAAAATATATTTAAGCGTGTTTGCCGCCTTGTCTTATGAGCGTCGACTGTTTAAAAAAAAAACGGAAGTTTGTCTCAGATCCACACAACATACTTGCTTGGTTATCAGTAAGCACAACCTCAAAACTATATGGCCTGAGTATGTGTACGGACACAGAGCATGGCTGTTCATTGTCGATCATTTACATGAGAAATATAAATACAAAGATTCCAGTATGACTCAAACAGTAGCACCCCTTGATAAAAAATTTCCTATAAGTAATCTTTGTTTGTTTATTTGCTACTTCTATTGGCAAACCCCAGCATATCTTTGAATTTGCGAAATAAGAATACTAAACTAATAAATTATGCGCACATCCCCAGCTTTAAAGAGAGACTTGTGATATGTGTAATATGCGCAAAGCATGGGAGTGTCTACAGACATCATACGTTTTTTACAAAATGATTTTTGTCTCTGCAAGATTGACCGGAGTTAGGGCAGCCCTTCGCGCATAACGCACGGATACATCTTTAGTCAGCCATGCAGAGCTTCAGGGTTCCATTATGTCGGACCTTCTATTGTATATTGTCATATCTTAAACTGTTAATTAAAGCAAAACGATCCTGAGCTTGACTTGCTCCACAGATTGTGGTTCATATCCACACCGCGACATAACTCCTAAATTTACGCAGATCCCTTCCTGTATAATTGCCCATCTAATTGATCTTGTTGCACAAAAGTGTAAAACTTGCGCAGTTGTCTTTGATTGCACTGACCCAAGTTGGGTCTCACCGATCTATAGCTGTAAACTAGGAAGAGAAGCCGCTGTTGTGGCTCTGTTTTGTTATTTTAAAGAGAGTTGTCGATTCACAGTATGTTATCCTGTGCTTTTATGAAGGACACTGCGCACATGTTGTACCGTAGACTTTTTAGTTATGACAACTCTTTTTTTTAAAGTTCTCCTTATTTTATGTTTCTTTTTGCTTTTGTTTGATCCTTCAAAATTTTGATAAACATTTTTTTGTTTTTAATTTTATTTTGTTTTGGTTTCGATTCTAAAACGGCTACAAAAATTGTAAATAGACACACGTATATAAATATTTAGATTAGGTTTTGTTTTTCTTCATGTTTTTTTTTTTTTTTGTTTTTTTTTGTTTGTTTTTAAATTCAATCGAAAACACTTAACTGATAATAAAGACGTTGGTTGATTTCTGTGCCAAAACTTTACTTGTTAAAGCTTTTGGTAATCCCTGCGCGCGTATGTTTTGCCTCCTTGAATTCTTCCGCCTTCACTTACTCTCTATGTCATATATTCACTTCTCGCATTGTTCGCTCTAATGCAGGCAGAAGGCCACCACAAGCATCAGCAAAGTGCTGACACCGTAGTTGGCCAAATGCTGGCCGCCGCCGGTGATATGCAGACCAGACTCGGCGGACAAGCGTGCAGTGGACAAACGCTGGTGCACTGTGTCGCCAGGCATGCGCATGATGTCCGGCTGGGCGCCAGGCGTAAGCGGCGCCAATGGCACAGAACCCTCGGGTATGGCAACTGGTGTAGGCGAGAAGGCTGCCAGAGGCACATCACCGCTCTGTGGCGGCGCCGCTGTAGCCGGCTGAGCAGAGGCAGCCACGGTTGCGGCACCAGGAGCAGCAGCAGTGACCACAGCTTCAGTGCCGTTGGTGGCAGCGGGCACAGGTTCTGGCGGCGGTGCATTGTAGCAAGCGACCTTCTCAACTTCGATGGTCTTGGTGCTGTCGGCTGGGTCAGGCTCCTGCACACGCACAGGATAACAGATAATGCCACCAGCTGGCGCCGGCGCAGCATTGGGATCAGCTGGCGCTGGGGCAGCTGCGGGTGAAGCAGCTGTTGGTGCACCTGGTTGCGAATTAACGTTGCCGGCCGCAACTGCTGCTGTGGCCGCAGCTGCATCAACTGGCGGAGCTCCATTGGTAGGCGCCAACGGTGCCAAGTTAGGAAGTGGCGCAGCTGGCGCTGCTGGGGCTGGTTGTGGTCCGAAAGCAGCAGGAGCAGCTGCCGCCGGGGCAGCTGGTGCGGGCGCAGCTTGTGCAGCTCCTGTGTTGATAACAGTTGTGCCAGAACCAACATCTGTCGTGGTCACGGAGCCGGGTGGTCCATTGTTGATAATAATAACGCGATCCTCTCCACCGCTGCCGCCGCCACCTCCACCGCCGCTGTAACCGCCTGAGGATGGAGCATGCTCGACAACGCGCGTTTGCGTAGGCGTCAGCACATGACCGAGTATAGCGCCACCGATGGCACCACCAATCAATCCAGAACCTATGTGAAAGACACAAGAAGAATGTTACAGACATTGCTGAAGAGCCAAGGCAGAGCGGGTACTCACCAAAACCTAAACCAGAAGAGCTCTTCGGTGGTGGCTGCGCATAGTAGGTAGCACCAGCGGGCAGGGCAGCACCGGCCGGCAAGTATGTGGCGCCGTGTGGCACTGCAGCAGGCGCTGCGGGATAGTAGGCGGGCGCATGTGGAGCCGCACTATTCGGATAGTATGTGGCGCCGGCCGGCAGTTGTCCTGGATGATGATAAGTAGCGCCAGCAGGCAAAGGTGCATTGGGATGATAGCCACCGCCGCCGGCAGGGAAGGGAGCACTTGGATGATAGCCGCCGCCAAACTGCGCACCATGGGGCACCTGACCAGCTGGATAATACGTGGCTCCTGCAGGCAAACTCGAACCTGGCGAATGATAACTTGGCGCCTGCTGCCGCGGATAACTCGACTGCACGTTGTGCGCACTCGACGCCTGTATGGGCGTGTGATGGCTGCCCATGCCGCCATAGCCGGTGGAGTTGCTGCGTGGCCGATATTGTGTGGCAGGCGTGTAATGGCTGTTGGTGCCGCTCATGTGCGATGAGCCGGCGGAGCCAGCGCTGGCTGCGCCATAGCTGGGCGGTGCCGCATTCGGCCTAAAGCCCGGATTGTATGCTGGCGGCGGCTCGTGCATGTTCGTCTTGGCGCCACCGGCTGGGTTGCTTGCCGAGTAGGCGGGTGGCGGTCCCTGCGGCTGCTGCTTGGGCACATTCCAGCCTATGGGCGCCGCGGGCGCTGAGGCATGCTGTGTGCCGGCGGTGTGTGTGCCGCCAGCGCCCAGACGTTGCGTGTTGGGGGCGGTGTGCGATGGCGCATAGCTGAGACGCGTCAAGTCCGAATTATGCGAGTTCGACGACGACGATGCTGGCCGTGAGACATGATGCGTGGAGGATGAGGACGACGACGACGATGACGAAGGTGCCTTATAGCGCGTACTCGAATGGGAGGAGCTGGAACTCGAGGTGCGACGACTGCTGCCGCCGAACAGACGCTTTGCCTGCGTTTCGTGGAGGCATTGCGTTGCCAGCAGCAGGATCAGCGCAAGGCTGAGGTAACGCGACAACATTTTCGTGTTTTGTTGAGCCTTTTTCCGGTTTCTCTATTCTCTCTTTCCCGCTGCTGTATGCTGTGTTTCTGTTTTTAAATAGAAATGTGGGGAAGTATCGTATTAGACAAACTGAGCACTTGTTGCTCACAACTGAAAACAAATCTGAATTATCTGTTGGAGTATTGACTGAAAGCGTACTGCGCGCTTTGCCTTTTGCGCTGCTACTGAGTAGCGGAGCTAAGCTTCAGCAGTCGTATATAAAAATAAATAAATAAATACATATGTGCTACATAATATAGAATATTTAAATTATGTGACCGCAGCCAAGCGTAAAGTTTTAATTGGAATTTGCAAATTTCATTTGTTTTTATTTTATTTCTTTTATTTTTTTGTAGATTTTCGCGCGAATTTGTGGCAAAGTTCGAGTGATAAGATGCGAGCGATAAGTCTATTTACTTTTTTGTTGTCCCTTTTTGGTTTTTTTTTTTTCAAATCTAACGTTGGTCTTTTGCCATATGAAATGCTGTGCGCAGTTTCCTGTGCTGATGCTCGAGTACCGCATTTCATATAATTTCATATAATTTTCATTTTTATTTATTTTTGTTATTCGTTTTTGTGCTGGCACAAACCGTTTATTCAATTTATGTTAATAAATGTAACGATTATGGCGACAACAACAATAATTGCCTGCGCCAGCAACAACACAAGCTTAACAGTTTAGTATGATTTGATTTTATTTACGTTGCTTCGCCTTATAAGCAAGCACGACTTGACTCTTTGGTTCTTGTTTTTCGCAAAATTGCAGTTTACTTGTCTTACGTCTGCACTTGCATTTGCATTTGTATTTGTATTTGTCGAACTAATGACGCCAGCTTACATTCTAGGAATTCCAGCGAGAGTTAAACTTTTTTCTAGACCATAAAATTAAACCTATGCCTGAATATTTTTATAAAAATATTACATGAGCAATTACACTTTGATCTTAGAAAATAAAAAAACAAAAAAACCAATTGCTAATCCGAGACCATTTATATCAGGTGACCACAAACAATGTTAGCTAGAATATTTCTTCGCTCGATTAACATTTTGAGCCGATATTGAACTAACTAAAATGTCGATGCAATACGTGAGAATATGTTAGCGGAGAAAAATATACCGGCTCTTTCAGTCTACGCATACCAGATTCACTTTAAAATAATTTGCAACGCTGCACGCTAAAATAAATGAACTTGAAGAAAACCTATGTGAAATGGAATAAAAGAACGTGGATAAGAATGCTTTAAATAACATCCTTATCAATTTTTCGTTCAAAGAACTCGTTAAAAATATTTCCAACTGGTAAAACTGAACCTCTAATGTGGATGAAGTATCCAGCTAACTCAAGTTCTCTTCAAATTCAAGGCTCTTATCAGCGTATTTCACGGTATGCGATGAATTAGAGAGGGTTACTCTTAAAAGATATACATATAGATGCTAGGTCTTGGTCTGATTTTGAAATGCACGTATAAATAATAATTTAAAAATGAAAAAATTTGTAGTGATAATTTTTTTATCAGCTGTGCGATGTGGTTGCCTTATCATGTGTACTGGAGGTTTACATTCTAAAGGTCACATCAAGTTTTTGAATATTACAACAAGATTTACCCCGAAATAAACTCTAGATTAGCTTACTTTCAAAGTGTACCGAAGACCACAAGACCTTGTGTTTTATGTTATTTATGACTCTTATCATATATGGTAATTTTAATGATACTATTAACAACTTTAATAAGCAGAAGGCACTCTTGTGGAAATATTCACGGCTGACTACGTATTGGTGTCTTGTAGGCGGATGCACATTTATTTTAATTACTCGAAGTGAAGCCCATTGCAAAGGTAATCAAACCAATTTTGTCATTTTGACAAATGTATTACATTCTATATGACTAATTTTGACATTGAATTCATGACAGCCAAACTGATGCCTCTTGCATCAGGTTGGGTTCCACTGTTGAGTATACTATGAGTTTCGTAACTCAGCTGCTGTGGCTTGACGTAGCAGGTACAGCCACGAGTGCCTTACTGCAGTCGCTCATTAGACACGTCTAATATGCAGCTTTAACACACATTACTCACGGCTCTGTATGCCACGAGCAAGTTTTTGCAAATTAGAAATGTATTGTTTATTTTTAATGTTTCGTAGTAATTCATCAGCTAGCTTGTGTGGCTAATTAAAAGTTTTTTATATAAAAATATATCTAATATTTTTCTTTTTTGCACACTTTGCCTAATTAATTTTATTTTGTACGTGTAATAAAAGCGCCAAGTGGAATATAAAAAAATTTAATTTAAAATTTATTGTAAATTTTGCTTACCTAATGCTTGGTGGGTTCAAGCGCAATTATGAAGCGCTGACGAAGTCTATTAGCAACTGAAATGTTTTCACTTGAACTACGCGAGCAAATGCGCGCTGGGTAAGTCCAGAAGACAAAATAATCAATAAAGCCTGTGACAAATAGCCAACACAAGCTGCAGAGTTAAGACAAACACAACACACCCATGGGGAATGTTGACAGCATTGTAAAAAATTGGTGCCTCGACCAGAGCGGAGCGGAGAAGGGAAGCGATAAAAGAAAAATCGTTAAGTCGGGCATCGCGTGCCGTGTTTGCGCCTAGAAAAGTCATCAAAGCCATGTGTGCATTTGTTTTGTTTGCTTTTGTTATTGTTGTTGTTGTTGTTGTTGCTTAAGGCATTGTTAATTAATAATGCGTTAAAATGTTGAACTTTTGAGACTCTTCTGCGTTGCTCAAAAAGGCAAAATGTTTGCAGAATAGGCGTGTCAAGGTCGTGACTGGGTTCTGCCTGCTGGGTTGTCTTTTCTTTTTCGCTTTTTCATTTTTTGCTTCTGTTTTGCTGTGTGCTGACGCTAATCAGTCAGTCAAAAGGTAAACGTTTATGAATCATGCCGCGTGGGTTCAACAATGCCACACAGTTTGCGTGTTTTTCAGCGAGAAAGAGAAACAGAGAGACTGAGACGGAGAGAGTTAACGCGTTTATGGGTTAGACATTAAAATGCATGACGCATGTGCAAAGACCTTGTGACGTCATAACATAAGCAAACGTGCAAATGTTGGCCTAGGCAGTTGCTTGAGCTCAAGTGAGACAAAATAATTACATACTACGCATTTTTTCTTAATTTTATATTATTATTTCTATTCTTGACATTTTTCTAGAATTTGTTTAATCTACAGAGGCGACTGATGGCAAATGTCAATGTTCGCTTAGATAAGCCGACAGCCGACAGCGCATGAAGAGCAGCCAACAAATAAATAAATAAACATTTTAAAAAACAATAATAAAAAATAACCGCACGAAAACATGTAAAACTATTTACTATTTTCAGTTTGGCTTGTAGCGTAAAACCTGTTTTGGCAGGCAGTGAGGCAAAATTTGTAGAGAAACCACAAAACAAAAAACTAAGCTAAATAAAGCTGTTAAACTTAGTTTTTGTTATTGTTGCTGTTGTCTGTTTTGTTTTTCTATTATTATTAATTTCTTTGTTAGCTTAAATGCAGTGAAGCGTTCCGCGCAATGTTTTTGATGTTTTTGCTCTGTTTTTATTTTCTCTGTAGGCGTCTGTTGTGTGTTTAGGAAAATACAAAAATATTGTATTTACTAAATATATATAAATTTAATTATATACACAAAACCCATATACAATTAAGTAGCCTAAGCCGGTTATGTGCAAATTGCGCAATCGACGTCTTGTCCGTTAAACATTAAACATTTGTTTATCATTTCTCAAAGTTTGGGTGAAATTTTGGTTACGCATAGCCAATAAAATGATAAGTTATGCAATTATTTGGCAATCATTGTTCAATATTAGAGCATTGTCATTGTGTCGGCGGTAAAAGCTGATTTCTGATGATAATGACCATTGTTAACTACACTTTATTTATTTTGTTGTAAACTTCAACGAGGCAAAACGAATTGCGCGAATTTTCTAGCAGTTCGGAGATTTTTTGATTCACTCACATAAAAAAAATTTAACTAACATTTATGCATAGTTTGTTTATTTGAAAAAAATACAAAAAATTGCAAACAATATGAAAGCATAGAACTAATTAGCTTATAACAATGCACAAGCACATTTGTACACACATACATAAGTATATATATACATATACGAGTATGTTAAGCACTTTATTGCATGCCATGTAACAAGTTTTACTCTACGTAAATAAATAGGAAATGTGAGTCTCCAACAGTAAGTTAACGATTAAATGTTAGCATTTGTTTTTTTTTTGTACATTAAGTTAAAAACTCATTTATTTGTTAATAAAAATATTCCAGTTTATGAAATGCAACGTCAAATATCGATTGTTGATTTTGTTTAAAAGCCAAAAAACTTATATCTCCAATATTTTGATTATTTTCTATACACACATATAAGACTACAACCCTAAAGAGTTTTAATATCGAGTGTGCACTGTACTTTGTTGTATTTTCGTGTTATATTTCCTGATGTAACCGCAATAAACTTGTTTGCATTATCTGATGCGATTCGAGCTTCTAATATTGCAGCTTGTTCAGATTGTAACAACATCTGGTATGCAAATATATAATAGTAAATAAGAAAATCTTTCAATACAATCCATAATTAAAAAATGCTGAAAATCTAACTCTTTTTAGTAATTAGTTAATATTTGTAATTCTGATTTCCAACATTTCATAAAATTTGTTCTTGGGTTTCAAAAAAATAGATATTATATATTTTTTTTTCCATTTTTTTTACTTTTTGTCTTGATAAATTTTAAATAAAAAATATTTCTTTTTTAATTAAACGGTATTCTAAAAATAAAACACGTTTGGTTTGACTTTTAATCGATTTTGGTAATAAATTAAGTTATAAATGCCAGAAACTAGAAAGTTTATGCAAAGTTGAACAATAGAATATTCGAACTTAAAAAAGGAAAGACTATGCAACAAAAACTAGGGAAGTTGATAGACTCGAACAAAGAATATTTATATGTACATATATAAATATATATATGTTTGTGGGAACGATTGCAATTAACTTTTATAATCTAGTTAAGAAACAATGTACTTCATATTATTTGGAAATGCTAAGTGAAACGAAATAGATTATTCGCACTGAGTTCGCTTACTAATATACTAGAGTATAATAATATTGATATCTGGAGCCTACAGTGACGATCTGTTGAAACTTCTGACGATTCATTGCAGTATTTGAAATCAGAGGGTTGTATAATTACTTATGAAAAATACTAAAAAAAATGGATGGTTACAAAAGTTTTGTAACTGCATTATAATTTTGCATCTTCCCAGTTAATTCTTTCATAAGTTTAAATGGGTGCATTCCTATGGCTCTGATTTGTAATAAAAACATTTAATATATGCAAATTAGAGATCAACTATCAGAAGACTTTGCTAAAATTGGATGCGCGCTGGTTTATTACAAAAGCTCGATCGCATAAGCTCGCTACTCAATACCAAATATTTACGCCGCCTTTTCAAACACTTATTCATAAGTCCCTGAATGTGCACAAAAACCCGTGCCATAAAATCGGCTGTTTTATGCACGAATTCCAAAAAAGTTGAGTTGTCTTAAAATAGTCGTCCCACTGTCACACAACACCATACCGAAGCCAATCATAAATTACTCTATTTATAAGACGCCTGCCAGGCGGCATAAACTTCAAAACAAATATGAAGTGACTATAGGAAACCGCATCCAAATATTTTGGAATTACTTGGAAGCTTCGTTTGTTGTGGGAGATTTAAAAGATTTTGACATTTTTCAGACGATCTTTAAATAATTCTGCATGAGTTTTGTTTTGGTATGAGATGCTTTTAAGTTGATTTTTAATAAGGAGGCAGGGCGGTTCGTTAAGTTGGAGGTGTTGACAAAAAAATTATGTTTTATGATCTTAAAAAACATCTGGCAAAAGCTAAAATTTTATGTGTCAACAAAAGATTAGATTTTATAACATGGTACAATGATTAAGTCAGCGGTGCAACTTGAAGTATTCTTAAATTTATTTTAAGAACAAAACCAAGGAACAGTTTTGTCATTCTATCAATTACGTTTATGTTTTAATTGTCTTTATAGTTGCTACGAACCGAAAATTCATGGTTTTCTGCTTAAAACTTTTTTAAGAGCAGAAGCTATATAATATCTCATATAAGCTGTAACAGTTGTTAAAATCTAATTAAGTCACAATACGATATCAGAACATTGGCGCTGAATAGCCTAGAAAATCGTATTGTGGACTGAGACCTATTCTACTTTGAAAGATAAGTTTTGTATAACAGTTGTAAACACTAAGATAAACAGAAATAATTTCAGCAGTCGCCGATCTGACTACAATCGAAAGATGTTAAAATTCCAAAGATTTTTCTTTGTTTACACAAATGCTTGGTTAACAAATGAATGCGTCATAAGAGTAGCAGCAAGAGACAATTAAATAAAAAACTGGCACAATGTTTTTGTTAACTTTTATAGTTGAGCAACCATTTACTGACTCATAATAAAGATTGCGCACAGTTCAGACAACTTATCGAGCCACCCTCGTTAAATGCAACTTTGCCGAAATATCTTCATTTTTTTAATGTTCAATTTACGACATGCTGCGCCTGCAAACGGCATAACGAGCGGACGAACGAATGGTTTTCATTAATTTTATTCTTTATTTATTTGCTAAATTAAAACTAAACGTTTTTTCTGCACAAATTGCTTTGTGTTTTTAGTATTTCGGGATCTTTTAAACCATTAAATAAAATTCCTCTTTTTGAATATTGTTTTTGCCGTTTCCTCAAGGCACAAGTGCAAAATCAATTGGCATGAATTTCGAGTATATTTAAAGTATATATGCATAAGTTGTTCTTTTTTTAATGTCTTTATTTTTATAAATTAATTGTTACGCGTTTTAGACTTTTATTAATTCCATGCGCATTGAGTTTGCCTGTCCACAATAACCTTGAGTTTTTGTTCAAACAGTTTGCAGTTTCTTAGTTTCTCTGTGTTGTTTTTTTTTGCATTTGTTTTGTTTTAAAATAAAATATATATAAAACATGTTTATATCGTACGTGTAACACAAAGTAATATATAAAAACAAAATTGTAATGCTTAAACCGGTTTTAAAAACGCATATATGCAAATGTCAACTAACAGCAATTATAAATAAAACATTAACAATAAATATTTCGTACTTATTTGATTTGCTATACACTTATTATTGTTTTTTTTTTGATTTTGTATGTTTTCACTGTTTGTTTTTTATGCCACTGCGCACGTTCCTAGTTTTGTCTTGCACGAAGTTTCTCAAACAACTGAATTTTAAAAATATTATCGGCATCGGCATCGGCATGAATTGCTCAAGCGCTGACGCTCACTCTCCTTTCCCTACTCTTATACACGTCATACACACGTTTTATTAGTGGCTTTGTCGCTCGGCTGACTGTCCATCTGAATTGTACATTTCAAATAGTCTGTCGCTGACGTTTTTGCTTTTTAAATTGTTTTTGTATTTTCATTTTGTTTAATTAAAACAAGAGCACGGTTAAACTCTCGCCCACACTCTCTCTCTGTCTCTCTTAGTCTGTTTTTTAGTAGTTGTCGATCTGTAACAGGTTGTTGTTGTTATTATTATTTCTATGGTTTGCACATTACATTTGTAGGCAGTTCTCTCGTTGCTTGTTTTTGTATATTATTATTACTCGTCTGTCCAGCTTACACAAATATTGTGTGGCTTCAAATGCGTTTGTTGTTGTTTTTCTTTATTGTTTTGCTTGCTGCTATCTAGGATGGGGGGTTGGCATTGTAAATTGGTGCCGTAGTGACGTTCAAAAATAGTATCAGTCAGTTAAAATCCTCTTACTACATACTTGTGTGTATAATTTTTACATATGTATGTATATGTTTGGCATTGCGTAGCGTGTCACATTTCCGTTAAACGGTTGCTGACGCGCATTTAACGGTTAATTGCTTCTCATGTTGCTAGTTCATTAAGTAATTGGCTTTGTTTGTGAAATTTAGTGCGTGAACACAGACATAGTTTACTTTTAGGATTTTATTCCTCACGGTCCGACGTGGGTGTCACGTAAAGGTTAATCATGAAATTTGTTGCAATTTCTAACATTTTTTAAAATGATGTGTAATATATGGTATAACTGAAAGGATGTGCAAATCACTTGTAAGGCTAATATATAAAGGCAAAGATGAAAAAAAAAAAATGGATTTATCTCATTTTCGTTCTTGGGAAAGCAAGGTTTCTTAGAAGCATTTTTTTTAGTTTAAATTATTGTTCAGTTACCCTAAGGATTTAAAGGTGATAATTTTTTGTAAAACTATGGTTTTTAAACATTGTCTGGTTGTCAATTGAATTTAAAAAAAAAATTCAAAACATTTTCAGTTGTCAGATATGAATTATCTGACCTAGGATAATAATACATAGTGAAGGTATTCAGCCAAGACTTAGCGATTTTCATTAATTTTATTATTTATTTTTTGGTAAAATATTTTTTAGTAAATTTTTAGTATAAAAAATATATACAATGAATATAAAATTATGTATATATATTATTTTTAGATGTTTTCCTGTACGGGAATAGTTCGCTCAGAGGTCGCCAGTTGAGGCTCTAGGATCTCCTCACCGATTTCGGCGCCACTGCCAATGTCACCGGCAACAATTGGTGGCTCCGTTGTCGTTGTGCTCTGAGCTGAGCCAAACAGTAAACAGTCCTCACGTTGCACTGCAATGGTTCTCGTCGGATCCGTAGGATCCGGTTCGTTATAGGTACGCATTACGCAATCTCTGTAGGGTGGCTGCTGCACTGGTTTGGGAAAGCAAACGATTTTCTCCACCTCCTTATACAATTCGGGCTGCTCCGGATCGGTTTCATTTACCACAATGGGAAAGCACACGATGCCGCTCTGTGGAGGCGTCGCAGTTGCTGCTGGCGCTTCTGCTGCTGTGGGAGTTGCGGCCAAGTTTGGTAACTGTGAGTTTATGGCAGGCCTTTGAAAGATGACTTCATTACCATTGGGGGCCACCTCGCTGGGCAGCAGGGTGTCATTGAGTGCTGCCAGCGGTGGATCCGATGCCATGGGCCAGTACAGCGGCACATGCGGATCCGCTTGTGACGGCTCCGTATTTTGTTGCTGCCCGTTTTCGATGACAATCACCGGCGGGCTGCCAGCATTCGGCTGCTGTGGCAGATTCTCGTTGCCCGGCTCGTTTCGCTGATAGACATGCGTAACGTGACGCCGTGGACTGTAGAGCATGTTGTTGAGCATGTGTCCTGTCAGCATGCCCATAAGAAAGTCACCATTGCCTGCGGGAGTATGCGGTTAAAACAGTTTTCTAGCTTAACACATTACCATGTTTGTGTGTGTGTTGGTTAGCACCTGAGTTACGCATGGGCGGCTGCGCATAGTAGACGGCTCCTGCCGGCAGGGCAGCCGTATTGGGATAATATGTGCCAGCTGCCGGCTGATACGCTTGTCCATAGCCATGTGCTGCATATGGCGTATACTGGGGTGGCGAATGCAGTGGCACCGACTGCTGTTTCGGGTAGCTTGCCTTTGACTGCTTTGCGGCCATTGCTCCTTTTTTGCTCATTGATGTTGATCCAGAGTTTGTCATTGCCGTGTGCATGGGCGAACCGCTGAGCACACGGCGCCCATTGCCGCCCGACGAGGGTTTCTTGTATTTGCGCCAACCGCCAAAGAGACCACCAAATGAGCCACTGCCGCGTCCACGTCCGCCGCGTGCCTCACTCTCGGCGATGCAGTAGCAGCACACGATGAGCCAAACGCACAGGCCATAGCGGAGTAGAGAATTTTTCATTTTCGTTAGCGATTTTCGACCTATCAGTGTCAGATATCACAAGCGACTGGTCGCGCGGGTTTTCGTGATATGTCGCAACATGAATTCAAGGAAAGTTTGTCACATACGTGCAGAATGTGGATTTATGTGTTTATGTGTTTACGAGTATTCTTGGCTGCATGTTGCAGGGGGAGAGTGTCAGATGTTGTTTTATGTATCAGAGAATTTGTTTTCAGCTTTAGCTGCAAATGGAATTAAATGAGTATGGTGCAATAATTCAATTGTCACTAATTGAATAGTCGTTCGTCGGATACTCGGATTTTCTGGCTATGAGGTATGCCAAAGCCACAACAACGACAACAAAATTTATAATGATGATAAACAACAACTACAACAACAATGAATGCGATAATAATAATTTGCCAAATATGTCGACTGAAAATTTAGATGACATACCCGCAGCATGATTATAACCCAGCAGGGCTTCGGGTTCGATCTTGACTTTAGTGTATTTTTTAAAATTCTTTTACAGGATGGAAGAACTGTTCATGTTATTGACTTTTTTTTTTGGGTTTTTTAAATCGAGTAGTTCAGTGTTTTGTCTAATAAATGTAATCATTTTAACAACTTAACTGAGACCAGATGTTGGGATGTGATGTTGTTCCCTAAAGATTTGCTGGTGAAGCATTCGTTCAATGCAGCTTTGACATCCCTCGCTTTTGCATAGACCAACCACTCGCACATGCTCTAAATCACGTTCAATGCACCCAATGTGCGCACAAGTCCCAAGTGCTAAGATTTTGATTGACATGTTCATTGCTGGCTCAAGTACTGCGCCAAATTTAATATTTTCTCACGTAATTTAATCAAAATGATTTGGGCTCTTGATACGCAGTTACCTTACATTAACGAAAACTGAACTAAAGATATACTTGCAAATGAGGCAATGTCAAGGCGTCCTGGGAAATGGCATTAATTCGAAATTATGGATTCTCTAAGAAGAATATTTACAGCAAAAGGATTTGCGAATGCCGTCCGCTATTGTTTTATTCAAAAGTGACAATCTGACGATTCCAACGGCTTCGTCTTTCTTATCTAACATAGTCGGTTTATCCACTAAATGTCCAGTTCTGGCTTCTTCAATTAGGCGCCACTGTAAAAGTCTTATCAAATATTTTCACAACCGCATCTCAGCTAAACTGTCAGTTAACTAAATATCGATGTTTGAGTGATCACTTCTTTCATTAAATTCTTCAGTTTTTGTATTTTTCCAGTCGCCAGTAACTCGAATTCTGCGCTCGTCATTAATATTCATTCAGCGAAAGATCTGTAAAAAAAAGTTTTTCCGTTGCTTTTATATTCACAGTCTGCATCATCCATGCAACCACTTCACTTGCTTGTTACAAAAAAAAAAAAAAATGAAACCCTTAAAAGAGGAAAGAAATGATAAATACCAACAGCAGCCAATTTTCAAAGTCATTTATGTGCAATTTATGCGTTCAATCTGTAAATAAGTCAAACGTACACAAATAATTTACAACACAAACAACAACAATGGGAGGACACTTCACAATAAAGGACACTTTGCTCAACATACTGGAACATAAAAATCGAAAGCGGAAAAGGAAATTGTTATAAAATATTTACGAGCCCGACCGAACGCAACTGACCAAACTCATAAAAAGTAACTACTTCGCGGTTTTCACGAGAAAAAAGAAAAAAAAAAAAATTGCCACCTGCAATAATTTTTTGTCGGACATTCTTCATTTTTTTTTGCTTATGGTAAAAACAAAAGAACATACACTCACACACACACACACACACACACACGGCAGTTTTATGGCTAGCCACTGATTGTGCATGGCTAAGTGTAACTCAAAAAAAAAAAAAAAAAACAAATATAAAAGGAGAAAATAGGAAGAAAAACGAAAACTTCGCAGCTGACATTGTGTGTCAAGCACCTTTTTCATTTTCACACAGAACCAAAAAGTACAGTGAGCCAATGCGTCAACGCTGGCGTCTGATGTTGCTCGCAAGGATTTCATTTCTTTTTTGTTTTGCTTTTTGCGCTGCTGCCATACGCGTGTCCTGGCTGCTGCGCAGCATTCGGTACGCGCTTGCTGCTTGAGTGATGACAAATTACATTTGTCAGATTTATGACCAATTATGAGCGTGTTATATATCACAGCCACCTTAATGGCAACACAATGAATAAGTCGCTCATTTATTTCGTTGCAAGGTGCTGACAAAAAACAAAAAAACAAAACACGAAAATCAAAAAAACAAAGAACAAAAAAAAAAAAGCAAAAAACAGAAATAAAACAAGCAGCAGTACAGTATCACATTTCGTCTTTATTTTTTGCTTTGCTTTTATTTTTTTAATTTTTTTTTTATTTTGTATCTCACTTGGTTTTTGTTTTGCCTTCATTGCGATTTTCCTTGATTTTTTTTTATTCTTAGCGGCTTTTTTCCGCAATATGAAAAATGTATTTGCTGCCGTCGCATGGCAGCGTACGCACTTTTGAGAAATGGCTACACTGTAGCAAAAATGACGACAACAATGGCGACGAAAGGCCAAACAATACTCGTGTGTTCTTTTTTTTTTATTTCATATTTTGTCTTTGTTTTTCTGTGTTCTCAGGGCCTGCAGCTCGCTTATTTTTCTTACGCATTTCTTGCGTATTTTTTATTATTTATGCCGTTAATGCGTTGAAAACAGTTGAAATTGCTTTTATTACATGCGCAGTTAAACTTCAATTACCTTTGCGACATGAACACACGCCTGCAATGCAAACAACAAACGCAAAGCGGCAGCATGAAGTCAGTCGACATGCGCCAGCCTAAAAGTATGCAACGGCACGCAGCACACGCCTTTAACAGCAGCATAGTGCAAATGACAGCATACTGTAAACGCAATAACATCTCTACAGACAGAACTGTTAATTTAAAGGTTCAATTTAAATTTCACAAATATTGGCAATGTAGCTCGCGAATATGCCTCCGATATGGCAAAATATTCGTATTAATTATTATTATTTCTTTTTAATGCCGTAAGCTTCACCAAGCAATTTTTAATATTTGCATATGATTTCACATATCGCACCCGCAACATATTTAAAGCTCCACAC